>CM064883.1:46724279-46801195 GCA_003313485.2 Penstemon barbatus
TCCTGTATTTCGTGCATTTTCTGAATTCCTTAAGAAGTAAAGATCCTATCTTATCGAGCCCAGATTTACTTATTATGGAGAATGTATTAGGCAAAGCTATCGACCCCAGGTCGATATTTGGTGGTTCGAAGAACAAGAAGTTGAACAAGGAACAAAAAGCTGACAAGGAGGTCAAACCCTCCAAATCCCCTTCTAAGACCTCTGCCTCTTCCCCAAAAGCACCTAAAGGTGGGGAAAATACGAAGGAGAAAGGTACTTCCTCGAAGCAGAATAAGGGTAGCTCCGGCAAGTCCATTTTGGATGAAGAGCTCGAGGCTGAGCTCGGAGGTTCCTCCTCGAAAGAGACTGATTCTAAGACTGAGGATCGTGTTCCAGAAAAGACTCCTGTTCCCCCTTCGAATAAGAGGCCTTATTCCGATGGGGTTACGCCCATTGAGGCTTTGCAAAATCTTGCTATTGGTGGCAAGTCATCCTCCGATGCTTCGATCGTTTCTCCCTCGGGGAATCCCGGCAAAAAAATCTAAGCTAGAGATCGGTGGGGGGGCTTCCGCTGAAGCATTAGGAATTGATAATCCTCCCCGACCCTTTGTCAATTCCTCTCCTCAGAAGGTCGCTTCTCCTTTGCACGAGGAGTTGAGAGATGGATCTCCTTCTAAGGTCGATCCCATGGGTAACTTGTTGCAAGCTACCTTTACTTCTTCAGAGACTGATATGCCCAAGGAAAGAAACACGTCCAAAGAGAGAAACGTAGAAGAGTTGTTCGAGTCTGGGCAGCAGTTCCTTTTTCAGGTGTATATATATTTTTTTTTTTTTTTTTTTTTTTTTTTTTTTTTTTTTTTTTTTTCTTTTAATGCTGTTGATCCTTTTAACAGGCCGGGCAAGACTTTATTGAGCTTAAAACGTTTGCTGAGCGGGAGATCAACCAGCGCACTGCTATTTCTCTCGAGCTGGAGAAGAAGAAAATCGAGCTCGACCGTGTCCTCGCAGAGAAGCTTGCTTTAGAGAAGGAGAAGAAGGCTATCGATCATGGAGAAGAGATCCATAAGCAGCTGAATGAGAAACTCGAAAAACTGAAGATCCTCCACGAGGAGGAGAAACAAAATTTCACACGTCGAGAAAAGGAGGCTTATGATCGTGGATTTGAAGCAGGACGTGAGGCTCGCAATGCTGAGCTCCGAAAGATTCTTTCTGACAATAAACTTGTTTAGATGTTGTTTCTTATTCACCCGAACCCGTAGTATACTGTTTTTATTTGTGCTGTCCTGAATAATTTTCAGATATTTATTTTCTATGGCTTGTAATGATTTGCTTTCTTCTTATGTGTTCTTTCTTTGATCATGCCTTCATTTGGACTTCTTTATAATTTTTCTTTGATGATTGGAACTGAGCCTGTGATGAAATCGGATAAGATGAACCCGAGTAGAACAATTTTGACATTTTCTTCGCTTATTCTTTTTTTTCACAAAATAGTCTCTGCATTTTCGGGATTCGTAACGGTCGGCGCATTTACTGCCTTTATCTCAGCCGTTAGCAGCATCAAATCTGAGTCGTTCATTGGTTTTTCCTTTCACTATATATAGTCCCATATTTACCCTCAAATCTTACATTTCAGTAACATTTCTGATCTTTATGATTGAGATTTTACTCTTTCTTGTCATCATGTTCTCTTTGCTATCTCCGACTGAACTGTTCGAGGTTCTCCTTCGAACTATTTATAAATTTCGCTATCTTCTGATGGTTACATATTTCGACTAGAGTATCGACAGGAGAAAATAAATGCGACTAGGGTACCGGCAGGCGACCAGCTCTCTCTGATTTCAAGTCATTGAGGCGGGCTCGACCTCCTGTACTCTGATCTCCATCCAGTCGGGACAGTGGGTCTACTGCTGGAGGAGTTTTCCTGCTCTCGATCTCCAGGTCTTCGAGGCTGCTTTCAAGATTACTACCTCCAGCTGGAGCTGCTTCCCTGTCTCTTGACTCGGGAATACGGTGACTTATCCTGCGCGGAAGGACCGGATGAGGAGTTGAAAACGGTGCATCCTTGTCTTCCCCGCTCGAGCGTTTATAGGAATAGTCTTCTGTAACGAGATTGTAAAATTTTTTGGATTCTGTTGTAATCATTCCTATGTAACTTATCTTTTGAAAGTTAATCGAATGAATATTTTTCCACAATGTCTTCTAATTAATTCCAACTTTCATAGTTCGCAGTTATAATAAGATAATCTCGGATGACCATTCTAGATTTTTGCTCTGAGCTTTGCTATTCGGATTTTTGATCAACCGCCTTCCTAAGAACAAAAGCGAACTCCAAGCATTGTATTCCTTCGCTGATCGAAGAATTTACCGAAAGATAGTAGGAATTAGGTTTTGATAATACTATCATTGAAATTGATAATACTGCCGATAATGCCAATCGATAACTCTGGCTAGCTTTGAGCGCTTAGAGAAAATTTTCGCTGTTTGCAACTGATAATGATGTAACATTCCCTTAGGAAATTTATATATATATATGTCTTAGATCGAGTTTCGATTGCGTAGAATTTTCATTCCAAAGCAATAATAAAGCAAATATTAATAACATTCGTGGTATTCGTCCTTTCCAGAAGGAATTCTTAAATAATTTCGGCCTGAGGGGTAGAGCTATGGCTTACAATCTTAGGCTTTTCCGAGCATTTTTAGCCTGAGGGTCATAGCAGAGGCTTTCACCCTTTTAATAATTTCGATCTAAGGGGCATAGCAGAGGCTTTCACCCTTAGTCGTTTTTTTTTTTTTTTAGAGCATTTTTAGCCCTTGGGTCATAGCAGAGGCTTCCACCCATTAATAATTTCGATCTAAGGGGCATAGCAGAGGCTTTCACCCTTAGTCGTTTCTAGAGCATTCCTGGCTCGAGGGTCGTAGCGGAGGCTTTCACCCTTTTAATAATTTCGATCTAAGGGGCATAGCAGAGGCTTTCACCCTTAGTCGTTTTTTTTTTAGAGCATTTTTAGCCCTTGGGTCATAGCAGAGGCTTCCACCCATTAATAATTTCGATCTAAGGGGCATAGCAGAGGCTTTCACCCTTAGTCGTTTCTAGAGCATTCCTGGCTCGAGGGTCGTAGCGGAGGCTTTCACCCTTTTAATAATTTCGATCTAAGGGGCATAGCAGAGGCTTTCACCCTTAGTCGTTTTTTTTTTAGAGCATTTTTAGCCCTTGGGTCATAGCAGAGGCTTCCACCCATTAATAATTTCGATCTAAGGGGCATAGCAGAGGCTTTCACCCTTAGTCGTTTTTTAGAGCATTTTTAGCCCTTGGGTCATAGCAGAGGCTTCCACCCATTAATAATTTCGATCTAAGGGGCATAGCAGAGGCTTTCACCCTTAGTCGTTTTTTAGAGCATTTTTAGCCCTTGGGTCATAGCAGAGGCTTCCACCCATTAATAATTTCGATCTAAGGGGCATAGCAGAGGCTTTCACCCTTAGTCGTTTTTTAGAGCATTTTTAGCCCTTGGGTCATAGCAGAGGCTTCCACCCATTAATAATTTCGATCTAAGGGGCATAGCAGAGGCTTTCACCCTTAGTCGTTTTTTAGAGCATTTTTAGCCCTTGGGTCATAGCAGAGGCTTCCACCCATTAATAATAATAGACTCGGATAAGTATGGATAGGGAGATCGACAATATCAGGGAGAGGAGAACGAACATAAATATTAACAGGATCAGTTTTCCCTTGAATATATATCTCTAATCGAAGTAACTTTGATGGGAAAATAGTCTTCCGCAATCACGAGAAAGAATGAATTATGGAGACTCAGCTAGTAGGGAATAACCCTAGACTTTGAACAATCCTCATGACTTAGTCGAGAAAATTCCTTTGCTTGTAGGTTCCCAATTTTGATAAGTTTGATCTTTCCTAAACGGTTCCCTTTTTAGCGGGAATTGCAACGGTCGACAAATCTTGTTCCTTTATTACGCGAATTTTCTGCCGTTAGATTCCTTTTACTTTTCTCTATAAAAGGCTGTTATTCCTTTGAAGCCATTTCATTCATCGTGTTGGCATTTCATCCGTCCCCTCATGGCGATTAAGATTGTTATTTCAATAATTCGCTTATTCGAGGTCAGATAGTGGAGGAAGAAAGAATATTATTTCCACCTTCGCTTAGAGTATCGGCAGGCAAATATAATCTCCATCTTGAAGGCCAATATGCCAGATATATGGAGCTTGTAGGTTGTGGCATAGGTTTTTGATTAGGGACCTATTGCCACAATGCATTTAGGAAGACGTACAGGGGTGGGAGTTCTGCAGAATTCATTTACCCGATGAATTTCAACCTCGAGTCTTCATCTTTGGAAAACCGTACATAAAGATAAGAGCCTGCGGGTCCGAAGGAGATACCATGGTCGGAGCTAAATTATCCCGAGTAGATGATGGGGCGGGAGACCGAAAATTTCATAGGATTGTAATAACATATTGATGTAATATATAGGCTTATGCTATACTGGATGTATCTTTCCATTTCTTGTAATCTTTCGCGATAATATAATTACATTTCAACTCCCTTTTGTTGATAACCTCAAATATAACTAGATAGAATTTTATCTTTCACAATTCCATCTTATTCTTTTTACATCGATCAAGAAGTAATCGATCACCACTGGCGCGGGTGGATAATATATAAATATCTTAGAAGACCTGAGACTGATAAGGAAAAACGAAGCCATAAATCTTTATCACTGTTGAATTTTCATAATTGCATAACTTCCAGGTCGAGAATTCTGTTCGACTGAATCGATTATATTTCTTCTCGATTTGGCAGCATAAAATCGCATCAATAATTACTTGTGTAAAAATATCCGAAATAATCGAATACGAATCCGAGACGCTGTCCTTTAATAATAATGAAATTAATACGTCGTCAAATTCTATAGAATGTCGTAATTCTTCTACACTCATTGTTGAATTGCGTGTCCTTCGTTACCAAACAGGTCCCTATTTCTCGGGAAATGTAACGGTCCTTCCATTTAATGCGGACATCCAGATCATTTATGGAAAGTTATCTGGGCCGTTGATTTTAATTTCCCTACCCCTATAAATAGGTCCCTTCGTGTATACCACATTTCTTGCTTTTTTCCTTATGCCCCATCCGATCAGCATGGGTCGATATCTAGATTTGATTCGCATAATGTCCGGAATAAAAGAGTTTGAGATTAGAGTTCGGACTTTATTCTTCGATCTTGTTTCCTTTCATATAAGCTTTTCGCTTAGAATATCGACAGGCAAGAGAAATTGCGCCTAGAATACCGGCAGGCAACCTGTTTTCCCAGACATATCTTGTCTGGTGCGGGTTAGAATTCTGGTATCCTAGCGTAGTACCCGATCGGACAGCTGGTTATTCCGAGAAGAGTTCTTTAATTCTGAGGCATCAGCTTCCTCGAGGGCTTTCTTACTAGATAGTTTCCTCGAGTTCTCTTGGAGTGCCTCTTGTTGGGATAACCCTTTGCTGCTCCGGTTCGAAATATCCTGTAAAAATGGTTGAGTGTTTCGATCATTGTTTACAGAAGAAGACCTAAGGTCGGTCTGCTTCTCCGGCGAGGAGCTCCAACCCGGCTTCTATCCAGCTCGAGGGCGGACGTGCGACACGTTGCTAGTGATTGGCAAGAAAGATCATTGCTGAGTTCTGGATCTGGGGCGCTTTTTAGAAATGAAGATCGAGCACCTAATGGGATAGGTTTTCCTTACAGAATTTTGTAATAGGGCAGGAAAGATTGTACTGCGTTTCTTGAGCCCGAAAATCCTTCGGAGCTTTACTTTGTAACTTGTTTGAAGAATTTCAATGATCAAGTTTTATTTGTAATCGAATCCATTTATTCGAATTCCTTTATTGGTCGTAGCGATAATCCGACATACCCTTTATAAGTTTGAGAACTCATCTTTAAGATAATCGATTCGAAGGATTCGCCATTGAAGTTTATGAATGCGAAGAACGAAAAAATAAATCTCGATCGTTAATATCGAACTGCAACTTAATATAAATGAATGAGCCATGCGTCCATAGGCTAGACCATTAACTTTGCCAACTATCATATAGGCTTTTATCTCTGAAATGACGTAGGGTCGATCAATTCGCCTCGGAGAATGAACGATGAAGTTTCAGATTAGTAAAATCTTCAGCTGGCATACATATTTCTCCTCGTAGTAGGCATATTTCGATCTAATACTCGAATAAGGCCCCACGGTGGGCGCCAATTGATCTTACGTAGTTTCGTTTGTTCGATCAAGGGTGGGATATATAATCATGATAATAATAATCAAATAAATAAAGCGAAGTAAAGATCAATGTAATTGTATTCGAATTTGAATGAGTACAAGTACAAGTATTCGAAGGTCCTATTCGAGCATTATTGGATGCCGTACAAGCTAGAGGGTGAAACATGTATAATAAGTCCTATCCTAATAGACCGAGCTGCGGTCTTCAGATTGAGAATATCTTGGAAGATCCCGGCTGTGTAATAAATGCATGGAGTATTTATAGCCAAATTTGAGGGCTTGGGCCTGGGCTCGGCCCAACAGTGTCCTTCGATCTATAGCGACCTTATGAGCTCGGATCGATCATTTTCTTACTTTGATTCATCTTTCGATCCCTGGCGACAGGGTTCATTGTTAGTCGGACCGCGTTAAGGCCTAAGAACAGGGGAACCGAATTACCCCTCATCAGGAGTCTTGCAAACCCTAGGTCAGAAGGAGTCTATAAAAGGGGAACTACTTGAGCTCATTAGCTAACACCCTAAAAAGAAAACCCTAGCCTCCCTCTGCCTAAAAGCGCCGCCCCCTCTCCAAGCAAACCCTAGCCGCCGCCGCCACCACTAGCCGCCGCCACTGTGCTGCCGTGAGCTCCTTGGTGCCGTCGCCGCCGAGATCTCCTCCTCCATTGTATTAGATCTTGATTTGTCAAGAGATCTCATACAATCCTTCAATAACAAATCTCCTGCATCGAGTTCTGAGCCTAAGATCTTGAGGTGTTGCCAGAACCCAATTGGTGTGGACTATCTCTGGAGTTGAGACAATTGGATCACTCCTGTGAACCGGATCAGAATCAGAATCGAAGACCGGAGGTTTCCACCACCTTGCCTGTGGTGAGGTATATCGCAAAAACCCCCTTTGTTAATTCATTGTGTGCGTTTTTGTTCTTGTTTTTGTATACATAATATGGAGACATCTTTTATGGGACCATTGGATACCTCGAAAAATTTTAAATTCCGCACTTTGTTGTCTGACAAATCGAGCTATATCCCAACAGTGGTATCAGAGCCAACTCCATTATTATTATACAAAAGCCTGAACATAATTGTGTTCACCGTATATGTTTAATTATATGTATGAGAACACGTGATAATTATGTTCTGTAAGTTGATTCTTGCTTGTTATGACTAGATCTATCATTGGGTAAAACTGCTTTTCTAGATCTGTGCCGTTTTTATAGTTTTTGAAAACTTCAGGACTTTTGGGGCAGAAATCGCAAATCAGGGTTTTTGGGGGCTGAAAATTCGAAATTTTTGAGATCTGAAAATTTGAAAATTCTGGACTGTTCTTGCAATTCTGGTCGCAAGGTTTTTGGGGTCGTTTTGCAATTTCTGAAAACTTAGGGGCTGTTTTGCAATTACCGAAACTTGAGGGGTCAATTTGAAAAATCGAAAATTTTCAAAATTCAAAATTTTATTTTCTGGTCTGCTGCCCGAAACTGCCCAGGGGTGTTTTTGTAACTTTTTAAAAGTTTTGGGGTCAAAGTGCAATTTTCGAAAGTTGAGGGGCGAAAATGCAATATTCAAAAGTTGAAAAACAGATTCTGAAATTGAGCAGAAAATTAATTTTTGTTTACCCGGATATTTATTTGTCATAATTAGTAGTGACTAAAAAGCAAGAATCATAGGAATTAGTTTTAAAAGGATGTTTTAAAATTAAGAAAGAAGAAAGTAAAAGATGTTTACATGTTTCTTGCTCTACGTGAACTGTTTACGTGGTTTTCGATCGAGACGAGCCTTGACCTTAGGGTAGATGTGATTGGTTTAATTTATTGCTTGGTTTTTATTGGGCCTGCGAGCCTATTATTATTTTTTTGGGCCACTTTGAGCCTTTGTAATAGAATAGGGCTTTACTGCTTTCCTAGTCTAGGATGGAGGCCCATTTACAAGCAAGGTGGGAGCCCAAGAAGATAAGAAGGCCATGTATGCATGGTACAATGTGTAATAGCATAGGGCCTGTTTGAGAACCCTTTAGATTGACCAATTGGGCCAACATCATTTGCTCGATGATGGCCCACATAGGAGGCTCCCGATCGAAAACATATTGTGGTAGTATGCATGCTAGGCTTGTATGGTTTTTATTTATTTGTCGATTTATATTTAGCTACGCGCTAGAATCTAGATCGTAATAAAAGATAAAGCATAACTGAATCGGTTAGATCTCGAGGAGAGTTAGCATAACTTTCAAAACCAGAAACCCCCTCTCGAATTAAATATTAAGTCATATTGGATTAAAATAAAATGAAGTATTTATATAAATCCAAGCCTTCCATCAATACGGACTAGCGTATGTTGTCTACTTATCGATAGAGGTGATCCAGAGTCTGGCACCCGAGTCGAAGAAAGGGACAATACGTGAAATTCCTTGACTCCTGTTTTTAACTAAACATGACAAGGGTGAGGACTGGTCGGGATGTGAGGATCGACCGATAACTAGTTACGGAGAACTCACGACCGGGCCCGTTGCTTATCACGATTGATGGGTTAGACTTAACGATTAGTAACACTTATGATGTAGCAGTGCTAGATAAGTGCGAAAACCGAGGCAAAATAAGCTTGAAGGTTGTGAAGTAACACAATTGGTAAAAAGTATACCTACCTGGAGAATTGGTTGTATGGCCACGAGTCGTGGGTGCAATCAATTGCTGCTGGGACGTCAAGACCTACTAGGAATTAAATTTCCCGAGCAATCAAAGGGGTGATTGTTTCGATAAAATAGTGGGAGAACTTTTTCGAAAACAAGTCCAAATTCGATAATTATAAGTATTAGACATAAGATCAGTTAGCTAAATGTTGTCTTCTTTCCATTTGTAGATATTAAGTACAATGTCTAAGAATCCATTATCTGTTATCCTCGACGCAAACAAATTGAATGGCTCAAACTTTGTTGACTGGCTGAGAAATCTCAGAATCGTCCTCGACTCCGAGCGACGTAGCTATGTGCTCGACACACCCATGCCTGCTGCACCCGCAGCACGAGCTAGTGAGGAACAACGAACCGCCCATGCTAAAAGGGTTGATGATGATCTTCAGGTTCGATGTCTCATGCTAGCCTCGATGTCGAATGAACTGCAGAAACAGCATGCTGCTATGCCGCTTGCTAGAGAGATACTTCTCCACCTCCAACAGATGTTTGGAGAGAGGTCTCGCACCGAAAGGTTCGCGACCACTAAGGAGTTGTTTCATCTCAAGATGGCTGAAGGAAGCAGTGTCAAGGATCACTGTCTGCGTTTCATCAACCTGGTTGAAAAACTAGGGCGATTGGAAGTAGACTTGCACGCTGATCTTAGCACTGACCTCCTTCTCCATACGCTGCCTCGTTCTTTTGACCAGTTCGTGCTGAACTTCAACATGGAGGATAGAACCCTCGCTCTTCACGAACTGACCAATTTGTTGGTAACGGCAGAATCGACTCTCAAGAAAGAGAAGCCGGTAATGATTGCACACCAATCGAAGGCTGCAAAGCCCAAGAGAGGTAAGAAGAAGAAGAAAAGTGTTTCTTCGAAGGCAATCACCAAGGTGGTTGAAAAGAAGCGCAAAGGCCCAGAAGACGAATGTTTCCACTGCAAGAAAGCAGGGCACTGGAAAAGGAACTGCCCAGACTACCTAAAGATGAAACTGGTAGCCAAAGGTATTTTCTTGGTTGAAGTTAATATTTCTATTAACTGTGCATCGTGGGTGTTAGACACCGCAGCAGGTTCTCATATCTGCAATGATTTGCAGGTGATGGGAGC
This sequence comes from Penstemon barbatus, assembly GCA_003313485.2. Classification (NCBI taxonomy): domain Eukaryota; kingdom Viridiplantae; phylum Streptophyta; class Magnoliopsida; order Lamiales; family Plantaginaceae; genus Penstemon; species Penstemon barbatus. The sequence continues at coordinate 46,734,287 of CM064883.1, forward strand.
AGTAAGATACCTGAAGCCCGGGGATAGAATCCTGCGTTTTGGAAACGGAGCTAGGATCGCCGCTGAGGCTATTGGGGACGTCGAATTGGTTTTAGGAAATTTTACTTTGGGATTGTCTGTACGTACCAACAATAATTAAGAACATCATTTCTATTCCAATGCTAGACATTGATGGTTTTAATTTTTCCATTCAAAATGGAGTTTTTAGCATATTTAAAGGTGGTTTAATGTATGCTTGTGGTACTTTAATAGATGGTCTTTATTCCCTAGAACCTGTTAAATCCGACGTCATGCACATTCAATCTAGAAAAAGAAAATATGATAATCAAACTCCACAACTTTGGCACGCTAGACTTGGACATATTTCCAAGAGTAGGATTCAAAAGTTGGTTTCCTCTAAGGCTCTTGAAATAAAGAACTTGGATGAACTCCCTACTTGCGAATCTTGTCTCAAAGGAAAGATGACCAAATCACCCTTCACAGGGAATCCCGAGCGAACCAAACAAACATTGGATTTAATCCATACTGACGTTTGTGGACCATTGAGTGTCAATGCGAGAGGAGGATTCTCTTACTTCGTGACATTCACCGACGATTTTAGTCGTTATGGATATGTGTATCTTATGAAACACAAATCCGAAACTTTTGAGAAATTCAAAGAGTTTCGAATGGAAGTTGAGAATCAACTTGGACATAGTATTAAAGCACTTCGTTCTGATAAAGGTGGAGAGTACTTAAGCCAAGAATTCCTTGATTATCTAAAAGAGAATGGAATTCTCGCCCAGCGAACTCCCCCTAGGACGCCCCAACTCAATGGAGTGACCGAGCGGAGGAACAGAACTTTGTTAGACATGGTTCGTTCCATGATGAGCTTTGCTGACCTTCCCTTTTCGTTTTGGGGCTTGGCCCTATTAACTGCATCGAAGATACTAAACATAGTACCTTCGAAGTCAGTGCCAACGACACCGCACCAAGTATGGTATGGTAAGGCACCCGTGTATTCGTACTTACGAGTATGGGGATCTCCTGCGTATGTAAAGAACAAGAAGGGAGATAAGCTAGATAGTAGATCTAGTTTGTGCAAATTTGTGGGGTATCCAAAGGAATCCATTGGATACCTGTTCTTCGATCCTAAAGAACGTAATACGTTCGTATCTAGGAACGCCCACTTCCTGGAAGAGGATTTCCTCTCCAACCGAAATGGGACAATCGTAGAACTTGATGAAGTCCAGGAATCGGACCCATCCTCACAAACAGTGGGAGCTGAACCAGAATTTACTGAACCTACTAGTACACCTACTCTTCGAAGGTCTGATCGAATTCGTAAGGAGCCAGAGCGATTTGGTTTCATTCACGAAAACGAAAGAGGCGATAATGATCCAAGGACCTATCAAGAAGCGATGTCAGACATAGACTCGGGTGCGTGGCTCAAAGCCATGCAATCCGAAATGGATTCCATGCATTCCAACAAGGTTTGGACCTTGGTTGATCCACCTGAGGGAACTATCCCTGTAGGATGCAAATGGATCTTCAAGCGTAAGCTTGGAATGAATGGAGAGGTTTTAACTCACAAGGCACGCTTAGTGGCAAAGGGGTATTCTCAAAGGCCTGGAATAGACTATGAGGAAACCTTCTCTCCCGTAGCGATGTCCAAATCCATTCGGATATTACTTGCCATTGCCGCATGGCATGACTATGAGATATGGCAAATGGACGTAAAGACCGCCTTTCTCAATGGAGACATTGACAAGGAGATCTTTATGCAACAACCTGAAGGTTTTGCGTCCAAAGGAAGTGAACACAAATTGTGTAAACTTCAAAGGTCAATATATGGCCTCAAAAAGGCATCCCGAACCTGGAACATACGATTTGATGAGACAGTCAAGGCATTTGGCTTCATCAAAAATGTATATGAACCTTGTGTGTACAAGAAGAATAGTGGGAGCACGGTACAATTCATTGTTTTGTACGTCGATGACATTTTGTTGATCGGAGACGATATCAAGATGTTAGCGCAGACTAAAGCGTGGTTATCCGCGCAGTTCTCTATGAAAGATATGGGAGACGCATCTTACGTATTGGGAATCCGTATCTATAGGGATAGATCGAAGAAGATGATTGGACTCTCCCAATCTCAGTACATTAACACAATCTTGAAAAGATTCAAGATGGAAGAATCCAAGAGAGGATTGCTTCCAATGAGACATGATATCTCTCTTTCTAAGTCTATGTGCCCTACAACTGACGAAGAAAAGACGAGAATGTCTCTCATACCTTATGCCTCTGCTATAGGGAGTATAATGTATGCGATGTTGTGTACTCGACCAGACGTAGCACACGCTCTAAGTGTAACGAGCCGCTATCAGTCAAATCCAGGCGAAGAGCACTGGACTGCCGTAAAAGCAATCCTAAAGTACCTGCGAAGGACTAAGGATATGTTTTTGGTCTACGGTGGTAGTGGAGAACTGAAACTTGAAGGATTCACTGATGCAAGTTTCCAGTCTGACGTGGATGACTTCAAATCCAACTCTGGATACATATTCCGCATCAATGGAGGAGCGGTCAGTTGGAAAAGCTGTAAACAGTCTACCACTGCCGACTCAACCACAGAAGCAGAATATATCGCAGCATCAGATGCAGCAAAAGAAAGTGTATGGATGAAAAACTTCATCCAAGAACTGGATGTTGTTCCTAGCATTGCTGAACCTGTAGTCGTCTTCTGTGACAACAACGGGGCGATAGCTCAAGCGAAGGAGCCGAGATCACACCATCAATCCAAACACGTACAGAGGAAATACCACGTGATCAGGGAGATCATGGGTAGAGGTGACACGCACATGGAGTATGTCAAATCGGAAGACAACGTAGCTGACCCACTAACTAAGCCACTTTCACAAAAGGCGTTCGATAGTCATCTGGAGAGGATGGGACTTAGAACCATAGGTGAATGGCTTTAGGGCAAGTGGGAGATTGATAGGATAGTGCCCTGCAAGCCAGTTCTGTTTGCTTGTAATAGATCTATCCTGTATGAAACGATCTTTAATTTTATAATAATACGCATGTTTATTTATATATGTATAAGGATAAACAATGGCCAACTTCATCTTTCGCGAATACATTTAAGCGATTGGTTGAAACCCTTAGATTACTTTTGACTATGGGACGATTCACTTCAGTATTGAGTGCAATCATGAAACAGTCTCAAAGGTCGTAATCTTAAAAGTGTTCCAAGTCATAGATTCCGAACGAGACGGGGTATCGTAGGAATCGCAAAGACTTGTACGAGTATGCATGATTCACATGGAGTGAATTTGTAGTGTTTCATGAGCAAGGAATTTGAGTCCAGTGCATACGAGTAGGTGGTTCAATGGAGGATTGAACGCATCGAACGACCCGAACAGAGAAACCCATTGTGGAAGCGCATGACGCATATCGGTGATGGGATGTTTCTCAAGGAATATAATAGTGTACGATTTAGTCCTTTGACTTGAGGTACTAGGGCGAATTCGGTGCATGAAAGTGCGTACTTAGATCTAGGTATAGGCCACGTAGCTTGGTCATAACATGCCTAGGTTGGGTGCGTATGGACATGTACGCGAGTGGTTAGTACCGATATGGAATCTATTGACTCACCGTAATGGGTGAGAGAATTTCCTATACGATTCTTAGATAATATATCCAAGGATTCTGCGGCCGCAGTCGGTGATGGATTTGGAAAGGGGTTTCCAAATTTAGAAGGTCACAAAGGTATATTATCCTGAATTAGAAAGTATAGTTATCGAGACAAATTTAGAGGTGCCGATCAATTCACACACCCTAAGTCTTGATCGGGAATATTAGTCGATAGAAGGACCGTATGTACATGGCAATTATATGAGACGAGGTTCACAAATATCAATTCACCTGAAATTGGGCTTCATGGGCTTGTGGCTAGACATCGACCATGAAGTGTGGGTACTCCTGAATTAATAGAGGATTTAATTCTAGGAGTGGTTAATTAAAAGTTGTTTAATTAACCGGAACAATTTATTGTTCATAAATTAAATCACGAGGGATTCGTGGGCCTGCTGCCAGTTGATGGTGAACCCAGAGGGTCACACACAATACAATTGGACGGTGACTGTTATAAAAGGATATGAAAGGAATTAATTGATTTAAAGATAATTAAATCAATTAAATGAATTAAAAGTATTTAATTCAAGTGGGAGATTAATTAATTGGCTGACTTAATTAATAATTGAGTTGCTAGTTAATTAAAAGAAATATTGATTTAAATGGACTGGGCATTTAATTAAAGTAGTTAATTAAATGGAGGATTGCAAGACATGGGCTTCTATTAATTAAAGCCCATAAGGAGTCTTGCAAACCCTAGGTCAGAAGGAGTCTATAAAAGGGGAACTACTTGAGCTCATTAGCTAACACCCTAAAAAGAAAACCCTAGCCTCCCTCTGCCTAAAAGCGCCGCCCCCTCTCCAAGCAAACCCTAGCCGCCGCCGCCACCACTAGCCGCCGCCACTGTGCTGCCGTGAGCTCCTTGGTGCCGTCGCCGCCGAGATCTCCTCCTCCATTGTATTAGATCTTGATTTGTCAAGAGATCTCATACAATCCTTCAATAACAAATCTCCTGCATCGAGTTCTGAGCCTAAGATCTTGAGGTGTTGCCAGAACCCAATTGGTGTGGACTATCTCTGGAGGTGAGACAATTGGATCACTCCTGTGAACCGGATCAGAATCAGAATCGAAGACCGGAGGTTTCCACCACCTTGCCTGTGGTGAGGTATATCGCAAAAACCCCCTTTGTTAATTCATTGTGTGCGTTTTTGTTCTTGTTTTTGTATACATAATATGGAGACATCTTTTATGGGACCATTGGATACCTCGAAAAATTTTAAATTCCGCACTTTGTTGTCTGACAAATCGAGCTATATCCCAACATGTCTTCGGAATAAAGAATATCCTTTAAAGCGAGCTCAAAAGAATTTACCTTTTCAGCATAAAGAGAAGCTCGCTGAAATTTCTCCAGAGGATCCTTACGGAAAAGTTTGTTCAAATCATGAGTAAAAACCCCGGATAAGAGAACGCGAGTCGCCTTATCGACCGCATTCTCACTTTCATCATGGACAAGAGAATCTTTCTCAGAGTAACCAGCGGCTCTCTTCCCCTCTAAATGATCTTCGATCATTTCAACCAAAGTAGGTTTCGGATGACTGTCGCCAGGTAGAAAAAGATCATTGCCAGAACGACCATAATAGCTCCTTTTTCTCCCCACCGGGTTATCGCTAGGATGAGGCATCGACCAACTACGACATCCGCGAATTCCCAAGGATGATCTAAGCTGAAGAGGGGGATAACCAGGCCCAGTCCCTTGACGAACAGGGGAATCTTGTGAAGAATTTGGAGACTCCTCTCCATTCTCCTCGGACTCATGACTCAACTCCAGTTTCCTCTTCCGAGAAGCTCTCTGCTCGATCGGGTTGTTCTCTATAGACTTAGAGGATTTGGATAACACCATCTTTCCCTTTGAAGAATGTCGAGAATTTTCTACCATTTGAGCTGAACAAGAAACAAATTAAAAGTTAGTTTCTCTATATAAGAAAATATTATCGTAACACTAAATTAAAGAGAAATGCTTACCCAGTGATTCTAATGATGAATTGATTGGAAAAGTATGAACACTCAATCCTGCTTTACGAAGGAAAGTTTCCCCAATCAGAAGAGCACTCTGATATTTGTTTACACGCATATCAGGGATTTCAGCGATAAACTGGGCATCGTCAGGAATGAATTCACCAAGTCGGCAAGCGACCTCCATATACCCATTTGAAATCATGATCCCACGAGAAGGGAATAGTCGAACCATCCACCGAACGAAGATGAGGTGGGGAGCGAACAAAGAAAAAGTGAGATTTCCAAAAAGGATTGCTAGAAACAGGGGCGTCAAAGATCGCTCGACTAGGTCTCTGACTGGCGAAGAAATACCCGCGATTAGAAGAACTAGAAATGTTGAACCGGAAAAGTTGTGTAAAGTTACGAAAGGAAGGTTTAAACCCTTTCGCGATCATCAGGACAGAAAAGCAAACCAGGAAAGCCACAGAATTTGGAACTAATTGTGTCAAGGACACACTAAATATTCTCAAGATATCAAGGAAGAGGGGAGACAACGGAAGACGGAGGCCGCTATTAAAGTGAGCCGTATAAAAGGCGCGACATCCTTCCGGTGGAGAAGTGACCCTATCAGAAGGGGAATGAAGAATTATCTCGGAACCCTCCGGGAAATATTTGGCATAATTGTTCACGACCTCCGGAAAAGTATCCACCGTATAAGCACAAGCTAGGTCCTCAATTGGTTCAGAAATCTAAGGAGCAGTACCTTTGCCCTTTTTGGCTCGGGCAGCAACCTCTGTGTCAGAAAGGATCTGTACCTTAAAAGTATCTTCTATAGGAACAACGAATTCAGAAATTGCAGATTGTTCGCCCAAAAAATTACAGCGCAACTCCTCCTCGTTATTAGGAGCAACATTCTCCCTCGAGGAAGAAGAAGATTTTCTCAAAGAAGCCATATTTTCAGACTCTCGAAGGATATAAGTCGATAAAAGGAAAACTTTATATGACGAACGACTAAGCAAGAAAATGACTATGAACTATAAGCAAGTATAAAGGAAAAATGACGAACTCAAAGGTTACCTATTTATACTATGATGAGAAAAGACGTTTCGAACTCATCACAATTAATCACGTTCCCGCCAAAAACGGAAGGAGATGAAAAGCCTCCAGAATAGACGCGTGGCGGTTCGTAATCGGACAGAGAAAACGACTATCTATGATATGTAGCACTCTTTTCCTTACTTAAGATTTTTTCCCACTGGGTTTTTTCTTAAGAAAGGTTTTTAACGAGGCTTCATTCATAGAAAATAAACAGTCGTAAAGAATAATCTACTTCTACGAGCTTCTATTATCTATACGCTTGAAGAAGTGAGGGAGTACTGATGGGGGCTATTTCGCACCCTGCATACTGTACGGATCGAGTAAAGAACATGAGATAGGTTCGACCAAATCAAACAGTTCGGGATCATCTTATCGACCCGGCCAAGTACAGCTCTCTTCGACTAGAAGACTATATTCTGGACCCAAGAAGGGTATTTGGGCCGAGTCCTATTAGGACTATGTTTCCTTGTAACGCTAGGTTTAGCATGATATAAATACCTAGCTAATCATTGTATTAAACAACTCCGAAAACTCTGGATCATAAGGCAAATACGCCATTGCATCCTGCTGAAAACAGCACAACTCAATATTATTCAAGAAAGAAAGAGCTTTTCTCTTCATATTGGTGTGTTCTTTGCTTTGTTTTGTGTGTTTACTTCTTGTTTTTACAATATTGCTTTTCTTTGTGATTGATCCATCCGGAATAAAGTAACAGAGCCCTATAATATATATAAATATTGAAAACCCCCAATATCACAAATTCACTGATACCCCATAACCCGACGAAATCCGGCTAAATCAGCAGCAGATATCTTTATCTTCTTAGATCTCTTTTTCTTCTGAGGTTCCGGTATCTGAGCAGTAGCAATTGGTTATGTGGTTGTGGGAACAACAATAACGAAAGTCATGGGTTCGAGGACTTGAGAGTATGTATCCTCTTGAGGTTGTGATTCCTCAACTACTGGAGTAGTAATTTGTTCAGCAACTGACTCTGTGAAAACAGATCCCTAACTTGTTCAGTGGATTTCTCTGGTATCTGAAGATCTGACAGCCTATTGGGTGATCCAATAGGTGTCATCTGTTTTCTGATAGTAGCTTTGGTATGTCTTCCTTTGGTAAACTTTAGGTTTTTCTTCATGTTCCTTATCCCGGTTTCTAAGGTTTGATTATCAGAATTTGTTCCAGATGGTGAAACATCAGACATCTCTTCAGTTTCTTTAGTTGTCAGATCTACAATAGCATCTGCAACTATTTCTTTAGTAGACCTCCTTGTTTCCTTTTGAACAGCAGACTGTGCTGATTTAGTGGATTCCCTAGGAGGGGTCACTTGGCTCATTTTTAATCTTTTAATTTCTCGCTTAGGCTCCTCAACAGCATTTTTTGTTCTTTCGGATTTCTCTTTCACAGGTAGATATGTGTACATCTCCTTGGCCATGTGAATATCTTTCCCATGAGTCATACCGCAAGTTAAGCTTGAAAATAGGTGACAAAGAAAGATCCTTTGATGGGTCTTTTTGTCCTTGATGTGATCTACCAGTATGTACCAAATGAAGGTTGCCCAGTCTACATCAAATCTATAGTAGATTGCAATCATAGTATGATACCTCTTCTTTGGTATGCTGTCAAGAGAGAAAGTGCAGTTCTCAATGACTTGTGCGACAATATCAGCCATCCTCTGATATTCATCCTTTAGCTGATATTTCTTAATGATTCCAGACATTACTTCCCCTTTCTTGGAAATAATGTTCCAAAATTTTGCTTGTTTTTCTTCATCTAACTGAGCGAAGTCTGTTCTTCCCGTTAGAGACAGTCCATACTTCTCATTTAAGAGGGCAGGAGTGATGCAGATGTCGACTCGTCCAACTTTAGCCTTTATCTCCTTATTCGACGTTTCTTTTGCTGAGTCATAAAATTCCATTATTTGATCTTTGTAGACCTTATCTTCGTGAGCTTCCATGAATTTGACCAGCGAAGCACTTTGAAATTTTTCTAAAATTTCATTCATCAGGGGGGCACCAGTAGAGTGAAATGTTGAATAAACAAGGTACCTTCCTTTAGTTGCGGCTTCTTTTGATTTATTTCCCATGGTGGGTTGATTGATTAAGGAGATTAGAGTAGATTTGCAGACAACAAATAACAGAAATCACTCTAGGGTTTTGAATGTTTGAGGGTGTGTAAACTATGACTAAGATGATCGGTTTAGTACTTATAGAGCTTTCCGGTCCCTGTGTCTCAATGCCAACCGTTGATCAGTTACAGCGATGTGTTAGATCATGTACGAGATTATTACGCATTTCAAATTTTCATAGGTGTACAAGGCGAGAAAATGAACCGTCCTTGTTTTCCTTTTTATAAAAGCGTTTTTGAGAATTTGCAATTAATAAACACTTTTATAATTTTATCAGATTAGTCACATTTTAACTTATATGACAGATGACTGTTCTGATAACCTGATATTACTAGGGAAGTCCAATAACTAGTAATCTTCCTTTACTGTTGGTCAATCCAGTAAGATAAATCTTCAGTCTTCGTTAGATCCTTCGATCACTCAACTTTAACTAACTGACATTAACAAATATCATCTTTGATCAAGAGTACCGCTAATCTTACACGTTCCTCCTTGATTTAAGAATCCATTAGTTAACTAGTCTGTTGAAGTTAACCTTGAATTGTATTGATCTCTAGGAGTAAGCTGATGAACTTTTGGTCTTCTTGGTAAGTTCCCCCTCACCTTATGCATCAAAATTGAGTAGTCCTAGTTCAGCTCTTAGAGTTGAAAATCTTGAGTCGCTTAGTGGTTTGGTGAATATGTCAGCTATTTGATTTTCAGTGTGTACATATTCAATGGTGACATTTCCTTTTTCCACAGGATCTCTTATGAAGTGATGTTTGATCTCTATATGCTTTGTTCTTGAGTGACTTGTTGTATTCTGAGTAAGGGATATTGCACTTGTGTTATCACAGTAGATCGGGATTCCACTAATCTTGATATTGTAGTCTTCTAGTTGATGTTTCAACCAAAGTATTTGTGCACAACATGCTCCGGCAGCAATGTATTCAGCTTCAGCAGTAGATATGGATACTGAAATTTGCTTCTTACTCATCCATGAGATCAGACGACTTCCAAGAAATTGACAGGCACCTGTAGTGCTTTTCCAATCAATTTTGCAACCAACAAGGTCAGAATCTGAATAACCAATTAGTTCAAATCATGATTCTATAGGATACCATAATCCCAAGTCTTATGTGCCCTTAAGATACTTGAGTATTCTCTAGGCAGCTAAGAGGTGAGATTCCTTAGGATCTGATTGATATCTTGCACAAACCCCGACTGAGTACATAATGTCTAGTCTGCTAGCTGTTACATACAACAGAGATCCTATTATGCCTCTGTATCTGGTTATGTCAACTGATTTGCCATCTTCATCTTTATCCAGACGAAGTCCAGTAGACATAGAAAAAGTAACAGTTGAGCTAATTTCCATACCAAATTTCTTAAACAGATCTTTTGTGTACTTAGCTTGGTTTATGAATATTCCGTCATGCAATTGTCTTACTTGCAAACCAAGAAAGTAATTTAGTTCTCCCATCATGCTCATTTCGAACTTGTTTTGCATCAATTTGGAAAACTTTTCACACATCTTTTGGTTTGTTGAACCAAATATAATATCATCCACATATATTTGCACAAGTAATATATGCTCTTCCCATTCGAAAGTAAACAGGGTCTTATCCACTTTACCATTTCGAAATCCTTTAATTAAAAGAAAATCTGATAATGTGTAATACCATGCTCTTGGGGCCTATTTTAGTCCGTAGAGGGCTTTCTTTAGACGATATACCTTGTCTCCTTGTTGATAAGCTTCAAATCCAGGTGGTTGTTCAACGTAAACTTCTTCTTGCAGTTCTCCATTGAGAAAAGCATATTTCACATCCATTTCATAGACGATGAAGTTTTTATGAACACCATAAGCTAGAAACAATCTGATTGCTTCAAGTTTTGCCACTTGTGCAAATGTCTCATCATAGTCAATGCCTTCTTCTTGGCAGTAACCTTTGGCAACTAATCTTGCTTTGTTTCCGGTGACAATACCATCTTCATTCATCTTATTTCTGAATATCAACTTAGTGCCAATGACTCTTTGATGATTTGGTCTAGGTACTAAGTACCAGACTTCATTTCTTTCAAATTGATTTAGCTCTTCTTGCATTGCTTTAATCCAATGAGAGTCACTAAGACTCGTATTAGCTAGGTGCATTTAATGCTGCCTGACAGATAGTACAGTTCGCAGTACTATCACTGTGCAGAGAGTCGTTCGCGGAAATTAAGGGCCAGAAATCAAGAGATTTGAATTTTGTCTCACTTCAACGGACATAATTCAAAGAGTGACTATAAATAGCTGAGAGAGACGAAGAGAAAACAACACAACAATTGAGAGATTGATTTCGAAGCAAAATATTTTCTAAGTCTCAAAAGCTCAAGAATAGCTCACTCATCAGACTTGTCATTTGTTGACTCAAGCTGAAGTTGAAGATCAAAGATAAACACATTTTTCTGAGTGAAATCTGTTAGAGTGTTGTGAGGAGTGTTTATCCATCTGCGTGAAGTGATTAAACTCTGTAGAATAGGATTTCTTTGTGATTTCTTATTGCGAGCTTACGACCAGATTCATTTGTTGTTTTGGCGTAAGTGGAGTATACTATAAACTTTGTGATTATAGTATAACCCAAGATCTGTGTGACTTGGAAGAGTGGACTAAAGGATTTTAAATCCATATAACCACTATAAAAATTCTGGTGTTTGGTTTTTGCATAAGTTTTCTTGCATATTTCTAAAACTGCATAAAACACTTGATCAACTGTTTGAAAAAGAGTTAAAGGAGTTTTTATAAAACTGGGGATTAAGTTTTCAAACTACTAAGTTTACTTCTGAAAAATACTTCAAAAATCCGCTGCAAGTATTCTGGTATTAAAACTGATTCTCACTAAAATCAGCTAAGTAACTATCAGATTAGTGGTCAGCAAAGCTGTTCAAAGATTTGTTCGCGATCAGCCTAAACATACTGCTCTGTAACAGCTTAGTCTGTTTAAGTTTGTGCAACAATTTTAAAGTTAAAATTTGATTAAAAATTTTCAGAGGTCTATTCACCCCCCCCCCTCTAGACCTCATCTGACCACTTGGGACCATCATTAGGCTTTCTGTTGTTCCAAACTTCATATGGCGTCTTGTTTTGATTTTTGTTGATCATGCATCTGTTTTGAGTGAAGCATGCTGTCTTTGTTGCTTCTGCCCAGAATCTTTGGGGCAGTTTTGCTTCAGCTATCATTGTTCTGGCAGCTTCTTTTAGAGTCATGTTTCTCCTTTCAGCAACTCCGTTTTGTTGAGGGGTTCTGGCACCAGAGTATTCATTGATGTACCAAGTGTTCGTCACCTGATGTGGCACTTGAAGTATTGATATAAAGCTCGTCGACATCCACGACCGACATGCTCGATCATCCTGTATAGCCCGACAGGCTTGTCGACATCATGAATAGACCGACATGCTCTCATCCTGTATAGCTCGACATGCTCGTCGATATCATGCATAGACCGACATGCTCGTCGACATCCACAACCAACATGCTCGTCGACATCATGCATAGACCGACATGCTCATCGACGTCCGCTATTGTCGGTTAACGGAACCATTTGTAATAGGGCCAAACTGAATAACCGAGACCCATACCAAATTCTGAGTGTCTTATCATGATCCGACCTGGTGTTTGAGACGTCTTGTCATGACCCGACCCGGTGTTTAAGATGTCTTTTCATGATTCGACCCATTGATCCGGACGAAATCTATAAATAGCCCTCATAAATACGGTGAAAGGTACGCACGTTCTATGCCTAAAGTACCCCTATCGATCTCTCACCTTGACTCGACACTTACTTAAGCATCGGAGAGTTATTGCCGGGTCACCACCGGTATTAACCTGACGTAGTTCTATTTGATTGCAGGTTAGGATCCTGACATACAAATCGAGGAAAGGCTTGTCTGACCTATCGATCCTCACATTGACGAGCTGTGTTAGAATCGACATCCAAAACAAGTCAACAGACCGAAAACACGCTCATCAATTGGCGCCGTCTGTGGGAACATTAACTCTGAATTGAGAAAGGATGACTACACGATCAATGTCAGCTCTTGCTCGAGAACGACGGGGAAACAGAGATCAATATGGGGAAGGCCAAGGAGACAGCATGCGTCCACAAAACCTCGACACTTATAAGCTAACTCAAAAAAAGTGAGATCGACAGAAGAAGAAAGCTATTAATAAGTTTCCCGACGTGATCTCGGCATCTCTAGACCGACAAGCCCGATATGCTCGTCGATGACAGAAGAAGAAAGCTATTAATAAGCTTCCCAACATGCTCGTCGACGAAGAAGAAGAAAGCTATTTGTAAGCTTCCCGACATGTTCGATGACATCTCGAGATGAAATTGGCAGAGAAGAAAAAGGAAAGCTATTAATAAAGCTTACTCTAGAAATCCCTCGAAAGCCGTAGAGGCATCGAGATGAAATCGAAAGAAGAAAGCTATTAATAAAGCTTCCCGACATGTTCGTCGACATCTCGAGATGAAATTGGCAGAGAAGAAGAGGAAAGCTATTAATAAGCTTCCCGACATGTTCGACGACATCTCGAGATGAAATTGGCAGAGAAGAAAAAAAAAGCTATTAATAAGCTTTGCGACATGTTCGTCGACATCTCGAGATGAAATCGACAGAAGAAAGCTATTTGTAAGCTTCTCGACATGTTCGTCGACATCTCGAGACAAAATTGGCAGAGAAGAAAAAGAGATATTAATAAGCTTCCCGACATGTTCGTCGACATCTCGAGATGAAATCAACAGACAAGAAGATGAAAGCTATTAATAACTTCCCGACATGTTCGTAGACATCTCGATATGAAATCGACAGAGAAGAAGAGGAAAGCTATTAATAAAGCTTACTCTACAAATCCCTCGAAAGTCGTAGAGGCATCGAAATGAAATCGACAGAGAAGAAGAGGAAAGCTATTAATAAGCTTCCCGACATGTTCGTCGACATCTCGAGATGAAATCGACAGAGAAGAAGAGAAAAGCTATTAATAAGCTTCCCGGCATGTTCGACGACATCTCGAGATGAAATTGGCAGAGAAGAAGAAGAAAGCTATTAAGAAGCTTCCCGACATGCTCGTCGACGACAGAAGAAGAAAGCTATTAATAAGCTTCCCGACGTGATCGTCGACATCTCTGGACCGACAAGCCCGACATGCTCGTCGACGACAGAAGAAGAAGAAAGCTATTAATCGGCTTACTCTACAAATTCCTCGAATGCTGAAGAAGCATCCAGATGAAAATCGATTAAGAAAGAAAAATAAAATTTAAACTACAAAGATCGTTGTTCTCCGCAAAAGCTATCTTCCTCGAAAACCACCACGCTCCAAAGGTTATGTTATCTCAAGTATTTATGTTATCACTTAACCATGTTTATCCTTTTTTGAGTGTTATGCTCAGGACAATCGACAATCAACAATTGAAGAAAGCTATTAATAAGCTTTGAAATTCCTCGATAGCTGAAAAAGCCTCGAGAGGACAATCGACAATCAACAATTGAAGAAAGCTATTAATAAGCTTTGAAATTCCTCGATAGCTGAAAAAGCCTCAAGAGGACAATTGACAATCAACAATCGAAGAAAGCTATTAATAAGCTTTGAAATTCCTCGATAGCCGAAAAAGCCTCGAGAGGACAATCGACAATCAACAAGAAGATGAAAGCTATTAATAAGCTTCCCGACATGTTCGTCGACATCTCGAGATGAAATTGGCAGAGAAGAAAAAAGAAAGCTATTAATAAGCTTCCCGACATGGTCGTCGACATCTCGAGATGAAATTGGCAGAGAAGAAAAAAGAAAGCTATTAATAAGCTTCCCGATATGTTCGTCGACATCTCGAGATGAAATTGGTAGAGAAGAAAAAAGAAAGCTATTAATAAAGCTTCCCGACATGTTCGACGACATCTCGAGATGAAATTGGCAGAGAAGAAAAAAGAAAGCTATTAATAAGCTTAACTCAACACATTCCTCGACAGTTGAAGAGGCATCGAGATGAAATCGACAGAAGCAATTCCTCGACAGCCGAAGAGGCATCGAGACGAAATCGACAAATAAAGTGGGCTATTAATAAGTTTATCTCAACACGTTCCTCGAAAGTCGCTGGCATCGAGATGAAATCGACAGAAGAAATTCCTCGACAGCCGAAGAGGCATCGAGATGAAATCGACAAACAAAGTGAGCTATTAATAAGCTTAACTCAACACATTCTTCGACAGCCGAAGAGGCATCGAGATGAAATTGACAGAAGAAATTCCTCGACAGCCGAAGAGGCATCGAGATGAAATCGACAAACAAAGTGAGCTATTAATAAGCTTAACTTAACACATTCATCGACAGCCGAAGAGGCATCGAGACAAAATCGACATAAAGTGGGCTATTAATAAGCTTAACTCAACATATTCGTCGACAGCCGAAGAAGCATCGAGATGAAACCGACATAAATTGGGCTATTAATAAGCTTAACTCAACACATTCCGATAGCCGAAGAGGCATCGAGATGAAATCAACAATCAACGAGAAAGCTATTAATAAGCTTACTCTACAAATTCCTCGAATGCTGAAGAGGCATCGAGATGAAAATCGATTAGGAAAGAAAAATAAATTTTAAACTACAAAGATCGTTGTTCTCCGCAGAAGCATCGAGATTAAATCGATTAAGAATGATAAAATATATTGATTTAAAGAGATCTCTAGCAATCAATAAAATCGACATATCTTCTATTTTCAATGATCAAACAAATAAAAGGTTAAATTCATTGAATCAACAACCTGGAGAATTGAGAATTTAACTAACATAAAACATGATATCAGTATGTCAGCGACTGAGAAAGAATCTAATTAAAGGAAAATCGCCTCCAACCCACAAATATGACTGGCACGAAAAGGATGAAAAATCAATTAAACTTCCAGACTTCGACCTTCACTCGAACTCTAGAACTTGGGGGACTCTCGATGTACCAAGTCTTCGTCACCTGATCTGGCACTTGAAGTATTGATATAAAGCTCGTCGACATCCACGACCGACATGCTCGATCATCTTGTATAGCCCGACAGGCTTGTCGACATCATGCATAGATCGACATGCTCTCATCCTGTATATAGCTCGACATGCTCGTCGATATCATGCATAGACCAACATGCTCGTCGACATCCACAACCGACATGCTCGTCGACATCATGCATAGACCGACATGCTCATCGACGTCCGCTATTGTCGGTTAACGGAACCATTTGTAATAGGGCCAAACTGAATAACCGAGACTCATACCGAATTCTGAGTGTCTTATTATGATCCGACCCGGTGTTTGAGACGTCTTGTCATGACTCGACCCGGTGTTCGAGATGTCTTTTCATGATCCGACCCATTGATCCGGACGAAATCTATAAATAGCCCTCATAAATACGATGAAAGGTACGCACGTTCTATGCCTAAAGTACCCATATCGATCTCTCACCTTGACTCGACACTTACTTAAGCATCGGAGGGTTATCGCCGGGTCACCACCTACATTAACCTGACGTAGTTCTCTTTGATTACAGTTAGGATCCCGACATACAAATCGAGGAAAGGCTTGTCTGACCTATCGATCCTCGCATTGACGAGCTTTGTTAGAATCGACATCCAAAACAAGTCAACCGACCGAAAACACGCTCATCATTCATGATGGATACCTCTGGTATTACAATACTCTTCGACAGTAGAGTTTGTAAACTCTGTCCCTCTATCTGATCTGATCTTCATTATTTTCATATTCTTTTTGTTTTGGATCAGTTCAATCAGATTAGTAAGATGTTCCTTGGTTTCACTTTTCTTTTTCATGGAAATCACCCAAGTATATCTTGAATAGTCATCCACAACAGCTAGGCATTATTTCTTTCCACCATTGTTGATTGGATCAATGGGTCCAAATAAGTCCATGTGAAGTAGCTCCAAAATTCTTGTTGAAGATTGGTGCTTCTTGCTTTTGAATGATGACTTGATCTGTTTACCCTTCAGACATGCGTCGCAGAGCTTGTCTTTGCTCATGACTGTTTTGGGAATTCCTTCTACCAGATAATTCTTGATTAATTTGTTAATGGTCTTGAAATTCACGTGATTCATTATTTTGTGCCATAGCCAACTAATCTCACTCGATGTAGAGGCCACCAAACAGATATTAGAATTCTTGTCCGTAGAATTCCAGTCAACTACATAGATATTCCCTTGTCGTCTTCCAGATAATATGACCTTCTTGGTTCCGACTTGTTCAACATAGCATTTATCTGTTGAGAAGATAACTGAGAATCCTTTGTCACAAAATTGACTTATGCTTAGCAAATTGTATTTGAGGCTTCGAACATAAGAGACGTCAGATATCTCAATGTTGCCTTTGATCAGTTTTCCGTGCGCCACAATTTTGCCTTCTTTGCTGTCACCAAATGTTACTTTCGGACCGTCTACAACAATCGCATTCGTCAGTTCAAGTATGTCGCCACACATATGTCTCGAACATCCACTGTCCAAGTACCATTACAAAACAAAAGAAAATTGTTTTAGGTACCCTTATTGAGAGGGCCCTGGAATATTAGTGTCACCTTTGACAACCCAAGATGTTGAAGTCTTAGGCTTCTTAGGCTTTTGTGTTTTTGCAGGAGCACGAACAATTTTATCTTCATCATATGTAGCAGATGGGTCATTTTGATATTCATGATATTGAGGAAAATGTTCAAAAGCAGAGTAATGTGCATGATATGCAAGATATGCATGCATTGGATGAGCAGGATAATGTGTGTAGTAAGTTGGAATATGAGGTGCATGATATACAGGTGGATATGCAGGTGACTGCACATATTATGATGTCTTATTTCCATACCAAGCATTTTGATCTTTCTTGTTCTTATGCTTCTTTGGCTTACTCTTTACATGCTCATTAACAGACGACTTAGCTTTTCCACTAGTCTGATTGGTTTTACTCTTATCAGCATTTTTCTCAGGAATATGTTGTTTGGTCTTACCAGTCTGTTTTTTGATTTTAGGCTCTTTGCTCATTTTAGCCTTAGGAGTTTTCTTCTCCTTTAATCCTTTCTCAGATGAGACAGTTTAGCAGTCTGAACATATAGTATGACCTAGTCATTGTCAGCTCATATGAATTTTTCAGTATTTTTCAGTTCTAACTTGTCCTGTTTTAAAGGTATCTTCAGTTTACTAGACATGTGAGTGAATGCAACAGAAGATTTTTCATGAGACTCTATGATTTTCTCAAGTTCCATGATTTTTCCTTTATATAACTCACATTCAGCTTTTAGAGATTCATTTTCTTGCTCAAGAAGTTTATATTCAACTGATTCTTTGGGCTTTTCAACCTTAAGTTTCAGTGAACTATTTTGCTCTCTTAGCAACATCATCTCTTCCTTAAGCTTTGCAAATGAGTCAACAAGACTTGTGTTATGAACTAACATTTGCTCAAATGAATTGTATAATTCATTATCAAGGGGAGTTACCTCATCCTCCGAATCTTCAGATTCTTTAGCCATCAGACAGAGAAGTGCAGGGTTCTCATCTTCAGAAGATTCATCTTCTGAAGTGTCTGAGTCTGGGTTAGACGAATAGGTAGCAGCCAGCTTTTCTGCTTCAGCTATCAGTACCTTGCCTTTCTGATGTTTTATTTCCCGTCTTACTTTCTTTTCTTCCTTAGTGTATTTTTCAGCTTTGGGATATTTGTTCTTTAATTTTCTTTTGTAGAACTTCTTGAAATTGTTAATCAACAACGCAACGTCTCCAGCAGTGTACTCCTTTTTACTGAGTAGTGTGGTATCATCAGATGATTCCACATCTTTACTTTTGTTTGTTGTCCTTCTTTGATTTTCAGTTGCAACTAGTGCAGCTGTGGGACTTGAAGTTGAGGTCTCTTCAATACCCATTCTAGGTAGTTTATACTCGTATGCCTTGAGTACGGAGAACAACTCTGTTAGAGATATCTTCCCCAGATCCCTTGATTCTTCCATAGCTGTCACCTTCATATTAAATTTTGGAGGCAGAGCCTTCAATACTCTGACAGTGATTTCCTTGTCAGTGAATGTCTTTCCCAGCTTTAGAACTTCATTTAGGGTCCTTGTAAACCTTGTGTCCATTTGGTCAATGGTTTCTGCAGACTTCATTTTGAAGTTATCCAACTTTTCAAGAGCGACACTTAGCTGGTGCTCCTTTCTGGCATCGTTTCCCTCGCTTATATCACAAATTTTATCACACATTTCTTTTGTAGTTTTGAAATATTTGACCTTGTCAAAACTGTCATTATCTAGGGCCTTAGTCATGATGAAACGGCAAACCTTGTCCAGATTGAAAAGCTTGACTTCCTTAGCCGTCATCTCTTCAAGTTCTTTATTCATCACAATATCAACTTCATCAACCTTTATGGTCTTGGTGATTTTGAATGGACCTTTTGTAATACATGTAAACATGTTATCGTTATAGGCAGCAAGGAAAATCTCCATTCTGATTTTCCAATCTTCAAAACTCATACCGCCAATGTGGGGTGTTGGATAAAGATGAAGTGCAATAAAGACAAGAAGATAAGGGAGGTTTTGATGATTTCCAAAACATCATAATCAGCTAAATATGGAATGCTTAGATCCCTTAAAAGAATTTTGACCAAGTAAGAAGACAACAGAAGGTCCAGAAGACTACTGATCTTAATGCTGAAATTGGAATTAGAAGGGTAAATCATCAGCTGACTCAAATTAGATAAGTTCAAGTTTCGATCAGCAGAGTATCCATCAGAAGGGTCGGTTCCATCAGCAGAGTAGAAAGGATCAGGGAGTCTGCCCGACGGAAATAAATGCACTTGGTGTAATAAATGCTGCGAGAGAAGGGTATTAATGGCAAATTATTATAGTTATTTTCGGATCAGCATGGTGCATTTAATGCTACTGCAGAAAAGTACATCAAACTGTACAGTGCACGTAGCCGTTCCAGAAATTGGGGGCCATGCTATGGATTTGAAATCTGTCTCTCTTCAACGGGCACTTTTCAAATTCAAGTATAAGTAGAGCTGATTTCAAGAGCTAGAGACAACAACACACAACTGAGGTTAATCTGAGAAGCAAAATCTTCTAAGTCTCAAACACTCAAGAACAACTCACTACCCAGCTGAAGTTATTTGATAACTGAAGCGGAGTTGAAGAAAAAGATAAAATCATTTTCTGAGTGAATCTGTTAGAAGAGTGTTGTGAGAAGCTGTTATCCATCTTTGTGTGTGATAAAGCTTTGTAGTATAGGATTTCTGAGTGATCTCCTATAGCAACTGAGGTTAACCCAAGATCTAAGTGACTTGGAAGAGTGGACTAAAAGATTTAAATCCATATAACCACTGTAAAATTCTCTGTGTTTAATTTGCATAAGTTTTCTTGCATATCTCAAAATTGCATGTTTTAACACTTTAAATTGCTTGGTTAAATATTTTTAAAAGGAGTTTAAAAAACTAGGGATAAAATCTATAAGAAGACTGAGTCTACTTGTGAAAAACACTTAAATTATCCGTTGCAAGTATTTTGTCTTAAAATTGTTTTTGCTGAAATCAGCTAAGTAGTTATTAGAAAAGTGGTCAACTCTGCTGTTCAAGATTTGTTCACGATCAACTTAGTCAGCTTACTGTTCTATACAAGCTTAGTTTGCTGACAGACAATTTGAAAGTTTTTAAAGTAAAAAAAAAAAAATTTCAGAGGTCTATTCACCCCCCTCTAGACCTCATCTGACCACTTGGGAACACCAAGTGGTATCAGAGCAGGTGGTTCTTAGAATCAGCTGCCTGATCAACGAACTTGATCCAATTGTTTTTCAAAAGTGTTAAACTTTTTCAAAAGAGCATAATTTTGAAAAATCAAAAACTTTTTGAAAATGGATTGTATCAGCCATGTTCCCCACATCGACAGTATGAGCTTTGAAGATTGGAAGATTAGAATGGAAATCTTCCTTGCTGCTTATAAGGACAACATGTATACATGTATCACCAAAGGTCCATTCAAATTCACCGAGACAATCAAGGTCAATGAAGTCGATATTGTGGTGGATAAAAATCTTCAAGAAATAACAGCCGAAGAAATCAAGCTGTCCAATCTTGATAAACTTGGTCGTTTCATATATCATGACCAAAGCCTTGGAGAACGACAGATTTGACAAAGTCAAGCATTGGAAGACTGCAAAAGAAATGTGGGACAAGGTTTGTGACATGAGCGAAGGAAACGACACCATAAAAGAGCACCAACTAAGTGTTGCTCTAGAAAAGCTAGACAACTTCAAGATGAAGTCTGCGGAAACCATTGATCTGATGGATACAAGGTTTACAAGGACGCTGAATGAAGTTCTCAAGCTGGGGAAAACCTTCACTGCCAAGGAGATAACTGTCAGAGTACTAAAGGCCCTGCCTCCAAAGTTCAACATGAAGGTGACAGCTATGGAAGAATCAAGAGACTTGGGAAAGATCTCTCTTACAGAGCTGTTCTCCGTACTCAAGGCATACGAGTATAAATTGCCAAGAATAGGTGTTGAAGAAACCTCAACTTCAGGCCCCACAACTGCCCTGGTTGCTGCTGAAAACTCAAGAAGATTAGCAAACAAAATCAAAGAAGTGGACTCATCTGATGAAACCACACTACTCAATAAAAATGAGTACACTGCTGGAGACGTTGCATTGCTGATAAACAACTTCAAGAAGTTCTATAAAAGAAAAATGAAGAACAAATTCAACAATGCTTCTACTTCTAACCCTACTTCTTCTTCTCAAGATAAGGATGCCTATAAATTCAAACTAATGTGCTACAAGTGCAGGAAATTGGGACATTTAATTAGAGATTGCCCATACCCTAAAGCTGAGAAGTTCACAGAAGAGGAAAAGAGAATCAGAAAGGAAAGAAAGCATCAGAAAAGCAAAGTGCTGATAGCTGAAGCAAAATTGCCCCAAAGATTCTGGGCAGAAGCCACAAATACAATCTGCTTTACCCAAAACATATGCATGATCAACAACAATCAAAACAAGACTCCATATGAAGTTTGGAACAACAAGAAACCAAACATTCATTACTTCAAAATTTTTGGGTGTAAATGCTTTGTTTTAAATAATGGGAAAGATCACCTGACTGCCTTTGCAGAAAAGGTTGATGAAGCTGTTTTTGTTGGATACTCTACTGTCAGTAAATCCTACAGAGTCTTTAACAGAAGAACTTTACTTGTAGAAGAGAACTTTACTTGTAGAAGAATCTATGCATGTAGTATTTGATGAACCAAGCCAATTTTCTGAAAAGAATCAAAGTACTAATCCAAATCTGTCTAGTGATTTTCAGAAATTGAGTGTTGAAAGAAATGAAGAATATGTTCCCATCATACTACCTGATCTCAACTCAACTGATAACTCAAATGTTGTTCAAAAACACTCGGCTGATTGTCTAACAAATGAGTTGCAAACAGCTGATAGATCAGAGGATGTTCAACAGACAACTCATGTTCAACAGACTACTACTGAAACTCCAACAGTAGTGTTGCAAGATCAATTTGAAGGACAACATCCGGATTTGCAACATGATCTCAGATGGCTCAAGAATCACCCACCTGAACTGGTAATTGGTGATCCTTTGGATAGAGTAAAAACGAAAAGAGCTGCTGCACAAGATGCCATGCTGGTCAGCTTCCTATCCCAAATAGAGCCTAAACAAGTTGAAGAAGCCCTCAGTGATTCAAACTGTATTGAAGCTATGCAAGAAGAGATGAATCAATTTGAGAGGAATGAAGTCTGATACTTAGTTCCTAGACCAAGTCATCAAAGAGTAATTGGCACTAAGTGGGTATTCAGGAATAAAATGAATGAAGATGGTATTGTCACCAGAAACAAAGCAAGACTAGTGGCCAAGGGTTGCTGCCAAGAGGAAGGCATTGACTTTGATGAAACTTTTGCACTAGTAGCAAGACAAGAAGCAATTAACTGTTTCTTGCCTATCATGCTCACAAAAACTTCACTGTCTATCAAATGTATGTGAAGTCAGCCTTTCTCAATGGAGAATTACAAGAATAAGTATATGTTGAACAACCACCAGGATTTGAAGCTTATCAAGATGAAGACAAGGTGTATCGTCTAAAGAAAGCCCTCTATGGACTAAAACAAGCTCCAAGAGCATGGTATGATACTTTATTTGACTTCCTTTTGATCAAAGGATTTCGTAAAGGTAAAGTAGACAAAACCTTGTTCACTATTGAATGGGAGAATCATATATTACTTGTGCAAATATATGTGGACGATATTATTTTTGGTTCAACTAACAAACAGATGTGTGACAAGTTCTCCAAGCTGATGCAGAATAAGTTTGAAATGAGCTTAATGGGTGAACTGAATTACTTTCTTAGTTTGCAAGTTAGACAATTGCAAGATGGAATATTCATCAACCAAGCTAAGTACACAAAAGATCTGTTTAAGAAATTTGGTATGGACTTCGGTTAGACAAAGATGAAGATGGCAAATCAGTGGACATAACCAAGTACAGAGGCATAATAGGGTCGTTGTTGTTGGGATTCGGTAAGATAAACAGCCCTAGGCACAGCGGAATATAAAATTTTTAGGACCTCTTACGGAATCTTGCCAGGATATTCTCCAGGTGTATATATATATGAATAAATAAAACGATAGTATAAGTTTGCACGTTATACCTATCTCCTTGCAAATCCAAGTTTACAGTCAGCAAAACGGACTCTGAATTTCTCCTCAGCAAAATCGAACCAAGCTCTGCAGTAGCGCCCCACGTGTTGCGCCTCTACGGGTTGATACACCACAATTACACGAAAATAATAAATCTTGATCAGCTAGAACACAAGATATATTGTGATCTAGGATTTAGGAACGATTTTGGAACAAAGTCGAAAACAAAAAATTCTTCCACAGGGAAGAAGGGTTCGGTCGACTTTAGCTTGGGAGAGGGAGAGAAAATTTTGCTCTTGCTCAATTTTTGCTTATGGAGTTGTATGAAAAATAACTACAATATAGCTACTTATAGTTATCTCCCTAACCTAGTCCTATTAGGACTAGGGCTCTTCTCTCCTACATGGGCCATGGCCCTCTTTAATTAGAAGACCAAATCTTCTAATTAATTCATGGCCCAGTTAATTAATTTTACCAGGCTTTATTTAATCTCCAAATTAAATAGCCCAATTAATTAACTTAATCTCCCATTTAATTAAATCAGACTCTAAGTCCATTTAATTAAAATCCTTTCTAATTAATTAAATCCAACTTAATTAATTAATCCACAAATTAAATTCCAATTTAATTTATGATCCTAATCCAATTCCAATTGGATCCCATTTTGTTCCAATTGGGTCGACCCAGTCGACCCACCCATAATAATCGACCCAGTCGATTATTCACCCAGTCGACCCAGTCGACTCGGTCGTTCTTATTTCCTCGCTTTCGCTTCATGTGTATTGTGTATGCCCCCGTAGGTTCACCACATAATTGGCCGTGGGTTATAATTAAATATTATTTAATTATTCGAGCAAGACTTACTCTAAATCAATCGAACACTCTGTCGATTGATCATTCCAAAATTAGCACCCCTGCCAATTTGGGAATTCTCCTACACTCCACAGTCGATGTCCAGCCACAAGCCCATGGAGCCCAATCACTGGTGAATTAATTCAGTGAACCTTTTATCATTTATAATTTCCATATACGACATAATCTCTCCATCGATCAATCTCCCAGTCGAGACTTAAGGGTATGGTCTTTCATCGGATTCCCTTTTCTTTTGTCTTGACCTTATGTACTCTGATCTCGAAATAAATTCTCTCTGACTTAATCTTTATGGGCTACTTACATAAAGTCGTCAGATACCTTGGCCAAGGATTTTACCAGAATTAATTTATCACAGAATTCCATAGGAGAATTTCCCAACCTATCAAGTCGGGTCAATGGATCATTTGTTGATGATATGAATCTGCATACGAGTTCCTCTATACCCAATATGAGTCCACAGAGACTTTCTGGCGATCCCCAGTCAGTCGGAACTCATATCAAAGCATAGACGTTCTCGCACCAGATAAACCCTATCACCTCAAGTAGTTAGGGATCGTTCCTCGTATAATATTATAAATTTTGAATAACTTCAACCCCGATATGCGACTACCGCTTCCATGGTGAGTTATTTCCTAATTGGGGTATTCAGTGCGCTTGCCATCCCAGCAAGCCACCCACTTATGTGTATCGACTATCCCAGTCACGCTCGTGGACCCCATCGTCCTCCAGTTCATCAGAGTATACACAATAGTGAGAGTCTAACCGAATCCAATGATGTCCTATCTCGATTGGATTCTACGACTCTTGAATATGTTCTAGATCACGGCCTTGGAGATCAGTCCACGGGTTGTCCCATAGCCCTGTGATCTAAGGAATTCTATCCTTATACGTAGATAATTATTACATAAGATAAAGATGACCATATAATAATAAAATGCATTTATTAATCCAATTGAATGGTCCTTTCAATTAAATGCAGCCAAATAGTTGGCTTGCAGGACACTATTATATCAATCTCCCACTTGTACTAAAGCCAACTTTTCATACTTCTGATTCCCATCTTAGACAGATGTTTTCGGATGCCTTTGAGGCAATGGCTTAGACAGCGGGTCCGTCGTATTATCCCTTGAGGTGACACGTTCCATCTTAATGTCTCCTCTACCAATGATATAACATATCAAATGGTATCGTCTTAGTTCCTGCTTTGATTCTGATGAGATCTCGACTCCTTCGCTTGCGAGATAACTCCATTATTATCACAGAAGATAGTAATGGCCCGACAATGCTAGGTATCACATCCA
Organism: Penstemon barbatus; assembly: GCA_003313485.2. Taxonomy (NCBI): domain Eukaryota; kingdom Viridiplantae; phylum Streptophyta; class Magnoliopsida; order Lamiales; family Plantaginaceae; genus Penstemon; species Penstemon barbatus. The sequence continues at coordinate 46,759,962 of CM064883.1, forward strand.
ATTCCTGGATGAAGTTTTTCATCCAAACACCTTCCTTTGCTACTTCACTCGCGACAATGTATTCTGTCTCGGTGGTTGAATCCGCGGTAGTGTTTTGCTTGGAGCTCTTCCATCTTACCGCACCACTATTGAGGCAGAACACGTATCCAGATGTCGACTTGAAGTTGTCTACATCACATTGGAAGCTAGAATCAGTATAGCCTTCCAATTTCAATTCTCCTCCACCGTATACCAAGAACAATTCCTTAGTCCTTCTCAGATACTTCAGAATTGCCTTTACGGCTATCCAATGCTGCTCACCTGGAGCAGACTGGTAGTGACTTGTAACGCTTAAAGCGTACGCTACGTCTGGTCTAGTACATAACATACCATACATTATGCTTCCTATAGCGGATGCATATGGTACTTGAGACATTGCTTCTCTCTTCAGGCGTCTTTGGGGCCATAGACTTAGAGAGTGCAATTTCATGTCTCTTTGGAAGCAATCCTCTCTTGGATGCTTCCATATTAAATCTCTTCAAGATTTTATCTATGTACTGCGATTGGAAGAGGCCCAGCAGTCCTTTTGATCTATCTTGGTAGATCCTTATACCTAGTACAAAGGATGCTTCTCCCAAATCCTTCATTGAGAATTGTGTAGATAACCATGCTTTAGTTTCGGACAACACTTTCACATTGTTTCCAATGAGAAGAATGTCATCAACGTAAAGCACCAAAAATTTAACTGAACTCCCACTGATCTTCTTGTACATGCATGGTTCGAACACCTTTTTGATGAATCCAAAAGTTTGGATTGTTTCATCGAAACGGATGTTCCAACTTCGGGAAGCTTGCTTCAGTCCATAATTGGACTTCTGGAGTTTACACAACTTGTGTTCATCTCCTTTGGATGCATATCCTTTTGGTTGTTCCATGTAGATCTCCTTGTCAATGTCCCCATTGAGAAAGGCAGTCTTTACATCCATCTGCCATATCTCGTAGTTATACCACGCAGCTATGGCCAGCAAGATTCGAATGGATTTAGGCATTGCGACGGGCGAGAAGGTTTCCTCAAAGTCGATGCCTGGCCTTTGAGTGTATCCTTCTGCCACTAGTTGCGCCTTGTAGGTCATTACCTCTTCGTTCACTCCAAGCTTTCGCTTATAGATCTACTTGCAACCCACGGGAGTCACTCCCACTGTTGGATCTACCAAGGCCCAGACCTTGTTTGAGTGCATGGAGTCCAATTCGAATTTCATGGCTTCACGCCACTTTCCCGAGTCTATGTCTAGCATAGCCTCCTCGTAAGCCTTTGGGTCGGTTAGAGACTGTCAAGTCTCATGCATCAGACTGTAGTACCTCTCGGGTTCTCTACGTTGTCTTTCTGACCTACGAAGTATCGGTGTACTCTCTGGTGCACTTTCATGCTCTTGTTCTCCCACTGCCTGTGGTGATGGGTCAGCTTGATCTACCTCTTCGGCCTTTTCAGCTTCAGTGACCTCATCTAGTTCTACGTTGTGTTCCTTCTTGTCCACCAAGAAAACCTTCTCCAAGAAGTGTGCGTTCCTCTAGACAAACGTAGTTTGTCTTGTAGGATCGTAGAACTCGTATCCTAATGAGTTTTCCGGATACCCCACAAATTGCATAAGATGGACTTTACGTCCAGCTTATCTCCCACTAGCTTATTTACGTAAGCGGGAGACCCCATATGCGCATGAATGCATATGAAGGTACAATACCAAAACTCATATCACGTGATATGTTTTGGACTGGCTTCAGAGATACTTAGCTCAGTATCTTCGATTTTCTCGATCAAGTTTTTATTTGATTGGATAAGGAATTTCATGTAAGATTTCTTATTGGACTTTTACATGTCCAGAATGCTCAACCACTGACAATGTTTTGAGCGAGTCTTACATTTCGAGAATCCAATTCTCTATTAAATAATCAATGGCGTACTACCTATGCATGTTTGATTTTGAATCGATCCAAATCTCTTACATGCTTTCAATGATTAGGCTCTCTTCTTTTATTCCAAAAGTAATTTGGATTTGTACATCACAACGTACTTTTACCCATGAGGGTACTAGAGACGCCTTATCTCCCACTAATGCTTTAGTGTTTCTACACACTTTTAAATGGATTAAATCCATTGCAATTGTTTATGTCTCTTGGTTGCCTAGCAACCAACTACTAAATCTAATTTCCATTAACCAAGATTTGAAGGTCGGTTACTATGTACAACATCCCAGTCAAGCTCGACCCAGTCGAGCTCAGTCTTTGAATCCTTTAATTCAGAAATATGTTTTAGTATTCGTGTATCGCCTTTCGGTTTTTTTACAACGACTCAAGTGTGTGAAATCTTGATTATTTATATTTTATTGACTATGCATAATATATTTAGTCGTTATATGATTATTCATACTGATCATTTGCTTATATTCAACTCTTGCGTATAAATCTTATAGCGCAATCAGTTCCAACCAATATGGAACTATCACATCCCTTAAGACAAGGGATGGTATAAGCAAATTCTAATGATCTAAATAATTCATGGCTTTAGATGCATTGAATGCATCAATGAGTACTTCATCGGGCATCCAATACCCTTATGCATTACTTTAACCATAAGGTTAAGTTCAATAAAATTTAATCATCCCTTATGGGATGAATAGGTTCATTCCCTCTTTCCCTTGATCTTAATCCATGGAAGAACCATTTTGATTGACTTTTCAACTTATCATCCTTACAGAAAAACCTCCAAGGTTATTTCCTTTCAGATAGGATACATTCCTCTTCTTCCATCTCTCGAGCCTTTTGAGGCCTTTTAACAAGATGTTACTTCCCATTTATGGGAGAGTTCATTTTTGCCTTCAAGAAAATTTGGGCTTGAGAACCATCCTCAACCCTCTGGTGAAACTTATCACCTTTCTTATATGAAGAGTAATTCGAGAAAAAGGCAGCTTGGTGAAACCTATCACCATTCCAGTCGAAGTGTAACTTTGAAAGAAAAACAATGAAATCTTTGTAAGGAGATTAGTCCTTGCTTGGACTCGAGAATAATTTCTCAAGTTTTGAAGTCATTCAAAATTCATTTGGGTTCAGCCGATTTATTTGATTAAAGTATGATGGTAAATATTCATGGATACATAACTTATGAAAAACTATCATAAACATGACGATAAAAGGAAATAAATACGCGGCAGATTAATATCAATGCAGAATTTACAAACATGGTTTTCGTTTGTAAATTACTCCCACTATTTTTGTCGAATACTTATGCCCCCACATAAGGTTCGGGAAATAAAAATTTCCTAATGGGCTCAAGGCCCAAATGCAATCGCTCAGTACCCACGACTCGTTGGCCATACCAATCGATCCACTTGGTGGGCGATCACGTCGCCGGTTAACCATCCCAGCTAACCCTTGAGTTCATTTAGCCTCGGTTTTTGTTATGGACCCACGACTCGTGAGACATCTATACTTACTCGCGTTAAATCATGTCCAATACTCGTGAAGAGAAATAGTTCAATCCTAGACGCCCCACGACTCGTGAGACAGCGCCTAGAACCTTGCTATCCCCTCCCTTGGCACTAAACTGTGCATCGAGGCAATAGACATATCATCTTCCTATAGCTCGACCCACGACTCGTGAGACATCGAGAAATAATTGTACAATATGCCTAAGACCTAGTAATTGGATAGGCTCGGACCATAGACACCATTCATATGCGCCCGTTATTCGATTTAATATTCTAATTGATTTTTAAATTCAATTGGAGGTTTTAAGTTTTTCTTGTGCGAGGTCTCATCAGATTATGCTTTATCTTGTTTACGTTTTTCTATCCTAAGCATGCATCTCATACATCAAAGAATAATTGCGAAAAAGTAAACATTCACCACCTAGCAAGATATGATTGATCGATTGCCCATCCTATGCGATCCATCACGAGCCATGTGATGGATCAATTGATCAGTCTAGGGTTGAAATTAAATGTCCTAACTATTACAATTTTCAAACCCATACATCATGGGCCTTCTTGTAATATCCACCTTGATTGGGCCTCCATGTAATGAATTGGGCCTCCATGTCCTCCAAGGTAATGGGCCTCCATGTGGATCTCCAAGTCTTCATGAGGTCTTCTCGGCTCTAAGCCTAATCTAAGCCTAGCTTACATATTTAAATGGTCCTATTCTATTACATTTGTTTGCGCAAGCAAGGGCACCAATCAGGCCCATTTAATTACAACCCATGAAATAAATAAACCAAAATTACACAGGGCTTAAGGGCAAAATCGACCAATCCACATATTCACTCAAGAATATGCATAAATTCACATAAGGGCATAAATGTAAATTTATCGGCTCGTTTAATTTTAATTCACAAAAATTATCCATGTTAATTTAATTTTGAATTAACAATTAACCTCCAAGATTAATTAACTCTAACTTGAGTTCTAAGTAATCAACAACTCTTATCTTGATAAAGTTGGTTAATTAAGATAGTTATAAATCTTCCAAGATTACTATCTCATCCAAAACTCTAAGTTTCCCAATTTTACAAATCTTCAAGATTCTCAAGATAATCCTATTTTGAATAGATTAGTTAACTAAGGTAGTGACCAAATCCACGAAGATTTTTACCTTATCCAAAACTCCAAGTTTCCTAATTTAATAAGATCTCTAAGATCTTTAATCTTGGTAACTTACAATAAGAGATTAATTTTAATTAAATCTCTCAGCACAATTGAAACTCTAAGTTTCCTTGAGTAATAAGATCTCTAAGATCTTTAATCTTGGTAATTAACTAGAAGACATTAATTCTAATTAAATGCCTTATCACAAATGAAACTCTAAGTTTCCTTGTTAATTAGATCTCTAAGATCAATCCAAGATTCACCAAGATGCCATAACAACCAAATCTCCAAGATTTTGTTCCAGATTATCCAAAATTCTGCCACGAAAATTTTGAACCACCATGTCATGGCCGTAAATCGTTGGCTTCAAATTGACAATAATCCAACACTTTGCAATTTACTAAATCAAATTGCAATACATGGTGTTACTTCAAACCTTACGTAACATTTGCCAAATTAAAACAACATGCATGTTATTACACACATGCCACGAGAATTGTATCTCCAAAAGAAAAACAAAAATTTGTGCCGAGCACTAAGGTCGAGTTTAATTCTCACCACGAGAATAAAGTTCCGATCTAATTACTTTGTTTTCCTTTTGTTTTGTTTTAATTTGTGCTTGATTCCTTAATTAATTAAAATCAACGGTTTTAATTAATTTGATTCAAAATAAAAATTAACACGATAAAATTTTAGAATCAAAATTTTACATTAACTACAAGTTAATAGATCTACGTTCTAAAACATACAAAATTAAAGAACTAGCCATACATAAATCAAACATATGATTTATAACACAGAATTTGCAAATTCATATATATACAAAGCCTAGAGTTGGCTCTGATACCACTGTTGGGATTCGGTAAGATAAAAAGCCCTAGGCACAGCGGAATATAAAATTTTTAGGACCTCTTACGGAATCTTGCCAGGATATTCTCTAGGTGTATATATATATGAATAAATAAAACGATAGTATAAGTTTGCACGTTATACCTATCTCCTTGCAAATCCAAGTTTGCTGTCAGCAAAACGGACTCTGAATTTCTCCTCAGCAAAATCGAACCAAGCTCTGCAGTAGCGCCCCACGTGTTGCGCCTCTACGGGTTGATACACCACAATTACACGAAAATAATAAATCTTGATCAGCTAGAACACAAGATATATTGTGATCTAGGATTTAGGAACGATTTTGGAACAAAGTCGAAAACAAAAAATTCTTCCACAGGGAAGAAGGGTTCGGTCGACTTTAGCTTGGGAGATGGAGAGAAAATTTTGCTCTTGCTCAATTTTTGCTTATGGAGTTGTATGAAAAATAACTACAATATAGCTACTTATAGTTATCTCCCTAACCTAGTCCTATTAGGACTAGGGCTCTTCTCTCCTACATGGGCCATGGCCCTCTTTAATTAGAAGACCAAGTCTTCTAATTAATTCATGGCCCAGTTAATTAATTTTACCAGGCTTTATTTAATCTCCAAATTAAATAGCCCAATTAATTAACTTAATCTCCCATTTAATTAAATCAGACTCTAAGTCCATTTAATTAAAATCCTTTCTAATTAATTAAATCCAACTTAATTAATTAATCCACAAATTAAATTCCAATTTAATTTATGATCCTAATCCAATTCCAATTGGATCCCATTTTGTTCCAATTGGGTCGACCCAGTCGACCCACCCATAATAATCGACCCAGTCGATTATTCACCCAGTCGACCCAGTCGACTCGGTCGTTCTTATTTCCTCGCTTTCGCTTCATGTGTATTGTGTATGCCCCCGTATGTTCACCACATAATTGGCCGTGGGTTATAATTAAATATTATTTAATTATTCGAGCAAGACTTACTCTAAATCAATCGAACACTCTGTCGATTGATCATTCCAAAATTAGCACCCCTGCCAATTTGGGAATTCTCCTACACTCCACGGTCGATGTCCAGCCACAAGCCCATGGAGCCCAATCACTGGTGAATTAATTCAGTGAACCTTTTATCATTTATAATTTCCATATACGACATAATCTCTCCATCGATCAATCTCCCAGTCGAGACTTAAGGGTATGGTCTTTCATCGGATTCCCTTTTCTTTTGTCATGACCTTATGTACTCTGATCTCGAAATAAATTCTCTTTGACTTAATCTTTATGAGCTACTTACATAAAGTCGTCAAATACCTTGGCCAAGGATTTTACCAGAATTAATTTATCACAGAATTCCATAGGAGAATTTCCCAACCTATGAAGTCGGGTCAATGGATCCTTTGTTGATGATATGAATCTGCATACGAGTTCCTCTATACCCAATATGAGTCCACAAAGAGTTTCTGGCGATCCCCAGTCAGTCAGAACTCATATCAAAGCTTAGACGTTCTCGCACCAGATAAACCCTATCACCTCAACTAGTTAGGGATCGTTCCTCGTATACTATTATAAATTTGGAATAACTTCAACCCCGATATGCGACTACCGCTTCCATGGTGAGTTATTTCCTAATTGGGGTATTCAGTGCGCTTGCCATCCCAGCAAGCATCCCACTTATGTGTATCGACTATCCCAGTCACGCTCGTGGACCCCAGCGTCCTCCAGTTCATCGGAGTATACACAATAGTGAGAGTCTAACCGAATCCAGTGATGTCCTATCTCGATTGGATTCTACGACTCTTGAATATGTTCTAGATCACGGCCTTGGAGATCAGTCCACGGGTTGTCCCATAGCCCTGTGATCTAAGGAATTCTATCCTTATGCGTAGATAATTATTACATAAGATAAAGATGACCATATAATAATAAAATGCATTTATTAATCCAATTGAATGGTCCTTTCAATTAAATGCAGCCAAATAGTTGGCTTGCAGGACACTTTTCTATCAATCTCCCACTTGTACTAAAGCCAACTTTTCATACTTCTGATTCCCATCTTAGACAGATGTTTTCGGATGCCTTTGAGGCTATGGCTTAGACAGCGGGTCCGTCGTATTATCCCTTGAGGTGACACGTTCCATCTTTATGTCTCCTCTACCAATGATATAACATATCAAATGGTATCGTCTTAGTTCGTGCTTGGATTCTGATGAGATCTCGACTCCTTCGCTTGCGAGATAACTCCATTATTATCACAGAAGATAGTAATGGCCCGACAATGCTAGGTATCACATCCAATTCCTGGATGAAGTTTTTCATCCAAACACCTTCCTTTGCTGCTTCACTCGCGGCAATGTATTCTGTCTCGGTAGTTGAATCCGCGGTAGTGTTTTGCTTGGAGCTCTTCCATCTTACCGCACCACTATTGAGGCAGAACACGTATCCAGATGTCGAATTGAAGTTGTCTACATCACATTGGAAGCTAGAATCTGTATAGCCTTCCAATTTCAATTCTCCTCCATCGTATACCAAGAACAATTCCTTAGTCCTCCTCAGATACTTCAGAATTGCCTTTACGGCTATCCAGTGCTGCTCACCTAGATCAGACTGGTAGTGACTTGTAACGCTTAAAGCGTACGCTACGTCTGGTCTAGTACATAACATACCATACATTATGCTTCCTATAGCGGATGCATATGGTACTTGAGACATTGCTTCTCTCTTCAGGCGTCTTTGGGGCCATAGACTTAGAGAGTGCAATTTCATGTCTCTTTGGAAGCAATCCTCTCTTAGATGCTTCCATATTAAATCTCTTCAAGATTTTATCTATGTACTGCGATTGGAAGAGGCCCAGCAGTCCTTTTGATCTATCTTGGTAGATCCTTATACCTAGTACAAAGGATGCTTCTCCCAAATCCTTCATTGAGAATTGTGTAGATAACCATGCTTTAGTTTCGGACAACACTTTCACATTGTTTCCAATGAGAAGAATGTCATCAACGTAAAGCACCAAAAATTTAACTGAACTCCCACTGATCTTCTTGTACATGCATGGTTCGAACACCTTTTTGATGAATCCAAAAGTTTGGATTGTTTCATCGAAACGGATGTTCCAACTTCGGGAAGCTTGCTTCAGTCCATAATTGGACTTCTGGAGTTTACACAACTTGTGTTCATCTCCTTTGGATGCATATCCTTTTGGTTGCTCCATGTAGATCTCCTTGTCAATGTCCCCATTGAGAAAGGCAGTCTTTACATCCATCTGCCATATCTCGTAGTTATACCACGCAGCTATGGCCAGCAAGATTCGAATGGATTTAGGCATTGCGACGGGCGAGAAGGTTTCCTCAAAGTCGATGCCTGGCCTTTGAGTGTATCCTTCTGCCACTAGTTGCGCCTTGTAGGTCATTACCTCTTCGTTCACTCCAAGCTTTCGCTTATAGATCCACTTGCAACCCACGGGAGTCACTCCCACTGTTGGATCTACCAAGGCCCAGACCTTGTTTGAGTGCATGGAGTCCAATTCGAATTCCATGGCTTCACGCCACTTTTCCGAGTCTATGTCTTGCATAGCCTCCTCGTAAGCCTTTGGGTCGGTTAGAGACTGTCAAGTCTCATGCATCAGACTGTAGTACCTCTCGGGTTCTCTACGTTGTCTTTCTGACCTACGAAGTATCGGTGTACTCTCTGGTGCACTTTCATGCTCTTGTTCTCCCACTGCCTGTGGTGATGGGTCAGCTTGATCTACCTCTTCGGCCTTTTCAGCTTCAGTGACCTCATCTAGTTCTACGTTGTGTTCCTTCTTGTCCACCAAGAAAACCTTCTCCAAGAAGTGTGCGTTCCTCTAGACAAACGTAGTTTGTCTTGTAGGATCGTAGAACTCGTATCCTAATGAGTTTTCCGGATACCCCACAAATTGCATAAGATGGACTTTACGTCCAGCTTATCTCCCACTAGCTTATTTACGTAAGCGGGAGACCCCATATGCGCATGAATGCATATGAAGGTACAATACCAAAACTCATATCACGTGATATGTTTTGGACTGGCTTCAGAGATACTTAGCTCAGTATCTTCGATTTTCTCGATCAAGTTTTTATTTGATTGGATAAGGAATTTCATGTAAGATTTCTTATTGGACTTTTACATGTCCAGAATGCTCAACCACTGACAATGTTTTGAGCGAGTCTTACATTTCGAGAATCCAATTCTCTATTAAATAATCAATGGCGTACTACCTATGCATGTTTGATTTTGAATCGATCCAAATCTCTTACATGCTTTCAATGATTAGGCTCTCTTCTTTTATTCCAAAAGTAATTTGGATTTGTACATCACAACGTACTTTTACCCATGAGGGTACTAGAGACGCCTTATCTCCCACTAATGCTTTAGTGTTTCTACACACTTTTAAATGGATTAAATCCATTGCAATTGTTTATGTCTCTTGGTTGCCTAGCAACCAACTACTAAATCTAATTTCCATTAACCAAGATTTGAAGGTCGGTTACTATGTACAACATCCCAGTCAAGCTCGACCCAGTCGAGCTCAGTCTTTGAATCCTTTAATTCAGAAATATGTTTTAGTATTCGTGTATCGCCTTTCGGTTTTTTTACAACGACTCAAGTGTGTGAAATCTTGATTATTTATATTTTATTGACTATGCATAATATATTTAGTCGTTATATGATTATTCATACTGATCATTTGCTTATATTCAACTCTTGCGTATAAATCTTATAGCGCAATCAGTTCCAACCAATATGGAACTATCACATCCCTTAAGACAAGGGATGGTATAAGCAAATTCTAATGATCTAAATAATTCATGGCTTTAGATGCATTGAATGCATCAATGAGTACTTCATCTGGCATCCAATACCCTTATGCATTACTTTAACCATAAGGTTAAGTTCAATAAAATTTAATCATCCCTTATGGGATGAATAGGTTCATTGCCTCTTTCCCTTGATCTTAATCCATGGAAGAACCATTTTGATTGACTTTTCAACTTATCATCCTTACAGAAAAACCTCCAAGGTTATTTCCTTTCAGAGAGGATACATTCCTCTTCTTCCATCTCTCGAGCTTTTTGAGGCCTTTTAACAAGATGTTACTTCCCATTTATGGGAGACTTCATTTTTGCCTTCAAGAAAATTTGGGCTTGAGAACCATCCTCAACCCTCTGGTGAAACTTATCACCTTTCTTATATGAAGATTAATTCGAAAAAAAGGCAGCTTGGTGAAACCTATCACCATTCCAGTCGAAGTGTAACTTCGAAAGAAAACAATGAAATCTTTGTAAGGAGATTAGTCCTTGCTTGGACTCGAGAATAATTTCTCAAGTTTTGAAGTCATTCAAAATTCATTTGGGTTCGGCCGATTTATTTGATTCAAGTATGATGGTAAATATTCATGGATACATAACTTATGAAAAACTATCATAACATGACGATAAAAGGAAATAAATACGCGGCAGATTAATATCAATGCATAATTTACAAACATGGTTTTCGTTTGTAAATTACTCCCACTATTTTTGTCGAATACTTATGCCCCCACATAAGGTTCGGGAAATAAAAATTTCCTAATGGGCTCAAGGCCCAAATGCAATCGCTCAGTACCCACGACTCGTTGGCCATACCAATCGATCCACTTGGTGTGCGATCACGTCGCCGGTTAACCATCCCAGCTAACCCTTGAGTTCATTTAGCCTCGGTTTTTGTTATGGACCCACGACTCGTGAGACATCCATACTTACTCGCGTTAAATCATGTCCAATACTCGTGAAGAGAAATAGTTCAATCCTAGATGCCCCACGACTCGTGAGACAGCGCCTAGAACCTTGCTATCCCCTCCCTTGGCACTAAACTGTGCATCGAGGCAATAGACATATCATCTTCCTATAGCTCGACCCACGACTCGTGAGACATCGAGAAATAATCGTACAATATGCCTAAGACCTAGTAATTGGATAGGCTCGGACCATAGACACCATTCATATGCGCCCGTTATTCGATTTAATATTCTAATTGGTTTTTAAATTCAATTGGAGGTTTTAAGTTTTTCTTGTGCGAGGTCTCATCAGATTATGCTTTATCTTGTTTAAGTTTTTCTATCATAAGCATGCATCTCATACATCAAAGAATAATTGCGAAAAAGTAAACATTCACCACCTAGCAAGATATGATTGATCGATTGCCCATCCTATGCGATCAATCACGAGCCATGTGATGGATCAATTGGTCAGTCTAGGGTGGAAATTAAATGTCCTAACTATTACAATTTTCAAACCCATACATCATGGGCCTTCTTGTAATATCCACCTTGATTGCGCCTCCATGTAATGAATTGGGCCTCCATGTCCTCCAATGTAATGGGCCTCCATGTGGATCTCCAAGTCTTCATGAGGTCTTCTCGGCTCTAAGCCTAATCTAAGCCTAGCTTACATATTTAAATGGTCCTATTCTATTACATTTGTTTGCGCAAGCAAGGGCACCAATCAGGCCCATTTAATTACAACCCATGAAATAAATAAACCAAAATTACACAGGGCTTAAGGGCAAAATCAACCAATCCACATATTCACTCAAGAATATGCATAAATTCACATAAGGGCATAAATGTAAATTTACCGGCTCGTTTAATTTTAATTCACAAAACTTATCCATGTTAATTTAATTTTGAATTAACAATTAACCTCCAAGATTAATTAACTCTAACTTGAGTTCTAAGTAATCAACAACTCTTATCTTGATAAAGTTGGTTAATTAAGATAGTTATAAATCTTCCAAGATTACTATCTTATCCAAAACTCTAAGTTTCCCAATTTTACAAATCTTCAAGATTCTCAAGATAATCCTATTTTGAATAGATTAGTTAACTAAGGTAGTGACCAAATCCACCAAGATTTTTACCTTATCCAAAACTCCAAGTTTCCTAATTTAATAAGATCTCTAAGATCTTTAATCTTGGTAACTTACAATAAGAGATTAATTTTAATTAAATCTCTTATCACAATTGAAACTCTAAGTTTCCTTGATTAATAAGATCTCTAAGATCTTTAATCTTGGTAATTAACAAGAAGACATTAATTCTAATTAAATGTCTTATCACAAATGAAACTCTAAGTTTCCTTGTTAATTAGATCTCTAAGATCAATCCAAGATTCACCAAGATTCCATAACAACCAAATCTCCAAGATTTTGTTCAAGATTATCCAAAATTCTGCCACGGAAATTTTGAACCACCATGTCATGGCCGTAAATCGTTGGCTTCAAATTGACAAGAATCCAACACTTTGCAATTTTCTAAATCAAATTGCAATACATGGTGTTGCTTCAAACCTTACGTAACATTTGCCAAATTAAAACAACATGCATGTTATTACACACATGCCACGAGAATTGTATCTCCAAAAGAAAAACAAAAATTTGTGCCGAGCACTAAGGTCGAGTTTAATTCTCACCACGAGAATAAAGTTCCGATCTAATTACTTTGTTTTCCTTTTGTTTTGTTTTAATTTGTGCTTGATTCCTTAATTAATTAAAATCAACGGTTTTAATTAATTTGATTCAAAATAAAAATTAACACGATAAAATTTTAGAATCAAAATTTTACATTAACTACAAGTTAATAGATCTACGTTCTAAAACATACAAAGTTAAAGAACTAGCCATACATAAATCAAACATATGATTTATAACACAGAATTTGCAAATTCATATATATACAAAGTCTAGAGTTAGCTCTGATACCACTGTTGGGATTCGGTAAGATAAAAAGCCCTAGGCACAGCGGAATATAAAATTTTTAGGACCTCTTACGGAATCTTGCCAGGATATTCTCTAGGTGTATATATATATGAATAAATAAAACGATAGTATAAGTTTGCACGTTATACCTATCTCCTTGCAAATCCAAGTTTGCTGTCAGCAAAACGGACTCTGAATTTCTCCTCAGCAAAATCGAACCAAGCTCTGCAGTAGCGCCCCACGGGTTGCGCCTCTACGGGTTGATACACCACAATTACACGAAAATAATAAATCTTGATCAGCTAGAACACAAGATATATTGTGATTTAGGATTTAGGAACGATTTTGGAACAAAGTCGAAAACAAAAAATTCTTCCACAGGGAAGAAGGGTTCGGTCGACTTTAGCTTGGGAGATGGAGAGAAAATTTTGCTCTTGCTCAATTTTTGCTTATGGAGTTGTATGAAAAATAACTACAATATAGCTACTTATAGTAATCTCCCTAACGTAGTCCTATTAGGACTAGGGCTCTTCTCTCCTACATGGGCCATGGCCCTCTTTAATTAGAAGACCAAGTCTTCTAATTAATTCATGGCCCAGTTAATTAATTTTACCAGGCTTTATTTAATCTCCAAATTAAATAGCCCAATTAATTAACTTAATCTCCCATTTAATTAAATCAGACTCTAAGTCCCTTTAATTAAAATCCTTTCTAATTAATTAAATCCAACCTAATTAATTAATCCACAAATTAAATTCCAATTTAATTTATGATCCTAATCCAATTCCAATTGGATCCTATTTTGTTCCAATTGGGTCGACCCAGTCTACCCACCCATAATAATCGACCCAGTCGATTATTCACCCAGTCGACCCAGTCGACTCGGTCGTTCTTATTTCCTCGCTTTTGCTTCATGTGTATTGTGTATGCCCCCGTAGGTTCCCCACATAATTGGCCGTGGGTTATAATTAAATATTATTTAATTATTCGAGCAAGACTTACTCTAAATCAATCGAACACTCTGTCGATTGATCATTCCAAAATTAGCACCCCTGCCAATTTGGGAATTCTCCTACACTCCACGGTCGATGTCCAGCCACAAGCCCATGGAGCCCAATCACTGGTGAATTAATTCAGTGAACCTTTTATCATTTATAATTTCCATATACGACATAATCTCTCCATCGATCAATCTCCCAGTCGAGACTTAAGGGTATGGTCTTTCATCGGATTCCCTTTTCTTTTGTCTTGACCTTATGTACTCTGATCTCGAAATAAATTCTCTTTGACTTAATCTTTATGAGCTACTTACATAAAGTCGTCAGATACCTTGGCCAAGGATTTTACCAGAATTAATTTCTCACAGAAATCCATAGGAGAATTTCCCAACCTATGAAGTCGGGTCAATGGATCCTTTGTTGATGATATGAATCCGCATACGAGTTCCTCTATACCCAATATGAGTCCACAAAGACTTTCTGGCGATCCCCAGTCAGTCGGAACTCATATCAAAGCATAGACGTTCTCGCACCAGATAAACCCTATCACCTCAAGTAGTTAGGGATCGTTCCTCGTATACTATTATAAATTTGGAATAACTTCAACCCCGATATGCGACTACCGCTTCCATGGTGAGTTATTTCCTAATTGGGGTATTCAGTGCGCTTGCCATCCCAGCAAGCTACCCACTTATGTGTATCGACTATCCCAGTCACGCTCGTGGACCCCAGCGTCCTCCAGTTCATCGGAGTATACACAATAATGAGAGTCTAACCGAATCCAATGATGTCCTATCTCGATTGGATTCTACGACTCTTGAATATGTTCTAGATCAAGGCCTTGGAGATCAGTCCACGGGTTGTCCCATAGCCCTGTGATCTAAGGACTTCTATCCTTATGCGTAGATAATTATTACATAAGATAAAGATGACCATATAATAATAAAATGCATTTATTAATCCAATTCAATGGTCCTTTCAATTAAATGCAGCCAAATAGTTGGCTTGCAGGACACTATTCTATCAGTTGTTATATCTAACAGCTAGCAGACCCGATAATATGTATTCTGTTGTGGTTTGTGCGAGATATCAAGCAAATCCTAATGAATCTCATCTCTTAGCTGTCAAAATGATACTAAGATACCTTAAAGGCACTTAAGAATTGGGATTATGGTATTCTAGAGAATCTGGATTTGGGATTATTGGATATTCTGATTCTGACCTTGCTAGCTGCAGGATTGATAGAAAGAGCACTACAGGTGCTTGTCAATTCTTAGGTAGTCGTCTGATTTCATGGATGAGTAAGAAACAAACTTCAATCTCCTTCTCTACTGCTGAATCTGAATACATTGCTGCTGGAGCATGCTGTGCACAGATACTTTGGTTGAAACATCAACTAGAAGACTACAACATAAAGATCAGTGGAATTCCAATTTACTGTGATAATACAAGTGCCATCTCTCTTACTCAGAATACTACAAGTCATTCAAGGACTAAACATATCGAGATCAAGCATCATTTCATCAGAGATCATGTGGAAAAAGGAAATGTCATTATTGAATATGTGCATACTGACAATTAGATTGCTGATATCTTCACCAAGCCACTAAGTGATGCAAGGTTTTCAACTCTAAGGGCTGAACTAGGATTACTAAATTTGGATGCATAAGCTGAAGGGGAACTTACAAGAAGACTGAAGTTCATCAACTTACTTATCCATTATCATCTTCAAGATCAACTCTCAACAAACTAGTTAACTTATGGATTCTTGAAATCAGGGGGAATGTGTAAGACTAGCGGTACTTCTGATTTAAAGAGGAAATTAGTTGATGACAGTTAGTTGAAGTTATGCCTTCAGAAGACATATTCTTAATTCTTGAAAATTGAAAATTAATTTATCTTGCTGGATTGACAAACAGCAGAGGAAGATTACTAGTTGTTGACTTTCAATAGTAATATCAGATATAAGATCACTTGTTTGTCAGATAAGTTAAACTCTACTCATCTGAAGGATTATACAAAACGTATGTACTAAAAACACGCTTTTATAAGTAACAGATTAGTGTCGATTGAGTTTCCCGCCCTTCTCACATAAATTTAATCATTTTTTAAATCCGTAAATCTCTCTCACACGATCTAAAATCTGCCAAGTTGATCTAACGGCTCACGTAATTCACGGAAACAGGAACAAATCAAATTTATAAATCCAGATATGATCAGATCAATCGACTTACACACTCTAAATTTCCAAATTCACGAAAGAAGTTACTAATTCTCCAAGCTCTCTGTCTTATAGCATTTAATCTCTATCAGATTACCTTAAATCGATTCACAAATGGCTATTGCTGAAGGAAGGTTTCTAAGTTATAACAAATTCTTCAACTCTGACACTCCTCTCATGAAAGAGATCATGAAGAAAATCCAAGAAGCATCACTGGTACAAGTTCTGGAGGCTTACGAAGAACGTGTGTTCTTGGACGATGTTGCTAATTTCTACATAATCAGGAAACTCAATGCTGATGAGACAGCTATGACTGCCTCAATAGGAGGAAAGAAGATTTGTATCTCTCCTGATGTGTTAAGCGAAACATACGGGCTAAGGAATGAAGGAGGAGACGTAAAAGATCTAGGGCTAGAAAAGGAGGACGAATTTTCGGGGATCTGTGCGAAAATGGGAGAAGAGATGACATGAACGTTAATGATGATTCAATTGAAGGATGAATATCAACGGTTCGCTGACATAATTTTCAGAGGTGTTGGAATGAACCACTGGGTCGTTAGATGGATTACCCAGAAAAAGATTTTACACAATGATCTGCATATTCTACAGTTTGAAAGTAAACTGGGCTGCTCACGTTTTTAACTTGCTGAAGCTTAAGAAGAACAATTTTGGCATACTGCTCAGTCATCTATTCTTGAGGTTGGGTTGCCAAATTGTGAATGGGAAGGTCATTCATCCAGCCAAAGAATTCAAACTTTCTGAACCTGTAGAGAGATCAACTGCTGCTCCTAAGAGAAAAGCCCCTGCTAAGGCTGCAAAGGGCCCTTCCAAGAAAAGCAAGAAGGCTAGTCAGACTAGTAAGTCTGCTGATCAAACAGCAAACACTGATGTTCAAGCTAGATCAGAACTGCCTGAAGTTGAAGTCTCTGACAACGAAGTCAGTGCATTCACCAAAGAGATTGAGGAAATGAAGACTGGTTCATCCCCTGAACGAATTGAATCAGATGATGCAGTTCCTCTTCAAATACTAAAAAGGCGTACCAGGAGCTCAGCCAAAAGACTACCTCAAACTCTACCATCAGGAAACATGACCATGTCTAAGGCAAAGATGAAGGTCACTTTCATTGATGAGCCACCGAAAACAGTCAGAGAAGTAACAACAACAGCAGAAAGACCAATTGCCGAGGAAAATAAGTCTGCTGATAATACAGCTGGAGAATGTACTAGTGGACAGTCTACTGATGTCGAAGTAGAACAACAGACTAGCACAACCGAAGAAGGGAATGTACTACTTCTGCATCCTGCTCAAGTTAATGCTGCTCCACTACAGATGTTGGGATGTCCAGAAGCTAGAAGAAAATGAACTAGCAAGATAATCATTCCTACACTTACTGCTGCTCAGAAGAAGAAACTAGATGATGCTGAGGAAAAGAAGGCAGCTGCTAAGAAGGCTGAAGAGGATCGTAAGAAGGATCTTGCACTCAAGAAGCTTGAAGAAAAAGCCCAAAATATGACACAAGAAGAGATATATGCCAGAGAGGCTGCTGACCTAGCTGCTGCTATAGAAGCCAGTACCAAGGACTCCCATGGTCCAAGGCACACTGGTGGAATAGTCATCGGTGAGCCAAGAGATCCTAACAAGCCAAGCCAAGTCATGCCTAGACAAGAAGTGCGAGAAAAGAGAAAAACAGAGTTGAAACATGCCGTTGCCATTGTTTGTGATGATCAAGCGGGTTTTGACAAGTTCATTGCACGACTAGAAGCTGAAAATGATAAATTAGTTCGTCAGACGATGTTTGTGAAAGAAAAAGTAAGATATAACAGGTGGAGAGAATATCGTTTGTTGAAGACTGAGGAACAGATTGTGAAGTGGAAGGACTTCACAAGTGAAGAAGCCTGGGTCATGAAGTGGCTAGAGACAGGTTCTTTACATCAAGCCTTGGATTCAGACTACTTCTTCGACATGGTGAGTTTCAAGATCAGTCGTCTGGTGATGTCTGAATCCAAGAAGATTGATGCCTCTGTGTCTGAAAAACCTGCTAATGATGAAGACCTGCCATAAAGAGCAGTAACATTGGCACTGTCTATCACCATGGAAATGTGGGCCAAGAGGACAAGGAAGATGAGAGGACAGACAAGCTCAATGATACCCCTTCCAAGTCTTCAACAAATAGTTTTTGGACCATCAATCAGAACCTATGAAGATCTACCTGAGCAGACAACAACACCATTCACACCTACCTGGATCATCACTCACAAAACCTTTGTTTCTGAGAATGGTTCTGACATTGTTCACATTGCAGGTGAACCAAAGAAAGTATAGGACTCTACAGAAGAACAGGGTAAGGTGAAGGAAGACACTCCTAGCCAAGCAGAGATCCCATCTACTTCCCAAGCTGTTCAACCATCTCTGTTGGATTCCATTCAACAGATGATATCAACTTGAATGAGGGAGATGGAAGAGAGGATCACTACTACTCTGCTGACTGTTGTGAGCCAACCAAACCAGAAAGCTGTTGTTCCCAGTCCCCTGATAGAAGAAGTTGCTGAAATCAAAGAAGATATAAAGTCTATCAAGTTGGATATGGATACTTTCAGAAAAAGAACTCAAAGCACTGCAGCCGGTTGGAGAGCCATGGAAGAAACTATTGAACATGCTTTGACAGCACAGGAAGAAACTTTACAGAATATGATGAGAGACTTCAAAGCCTCAGCTGACTTATTGCTACAAACTCAGATACAACTAGGTGATCAAGGAGAAGTCATGCTTGAGAAAGTAGAATCCTTTGTAAGCAACAAGAACTACTCAGGGATGCTCGGCTTGAAGCAATGGAGGAAAACATCAGACTCCTCTGTGAAGCAATTTAGATCAGACCAGTCTTACCAAGGCAACCATTCAACCCTGCTGATGATGAGAAAAAGGGGGAAGATGGTGGATCAATGGATGCTGAAAATAACTCTAAGACTGCTGATGCTGGTGTAACTGAAGAACTGGAACAATCTGCTGAGGAACAAAATGAGAATGAAAATGAAAAAACTAGAAGACCAATTGACCAGTCCACTGCTGAACAAGAGAAGGAAACTGATGAAGCTGACAAATCAGAAGAAGAAGATGAGCCCAAGGAACCAGCAAAGACTGACAAGGAAATTGTTGCTGCCAAGGACTCAGCTGAAGAACAGCTTAATCCTCAAGCCAAACAGAAAAAGATTGAGCTCCTGAAGAAAAGTTTCTTCAAAGAACTGGAAGCTGAAACTTCCAAACCAAAAGTAGATGAAGAAGAAGAAGAAGACAAGCAAGAAGAAAAAGAAGACTAGACTAGATTACTTATGCTTGTAAACTTTATAATTCTCTTTTGCACATCTCATCTGAAAGACTTGTATTCTGTAATCAATTTTCAAAATCTAAAAGTACAAGTTTGAATCCAATAAACTATTTCTATTTCAGAAATTTTTGGGGATCAAAACTTTAGTATAGGTACAGGTACTTAGCTGGAGTTTTGTCATCATCAAAAAGGAGGAAATTGTTGGAAAAAGATGAAGATGAAGTGCAATAAAGACAAGACGATAAGGGAGGTTTTGATGATTTTAAAAACATCATAATTAGCTAAGTATGGAATGCTTAAAACCCTTAAAAGAATTTTGACCAAGTAAGAAGACAACAGAAGGGTCAAAAATTCATGGTCCAGAAGACTACTGATCTTAATGCTGAAATTGGAATCAGAAGGGTAAATCATCAGCTGACTAAAATCAGATAAGTTCAAGTTTTGATCAGCGGAGTATCTATCAGAAGGGTCGATTCCATCATCAGAGTAGAAAGGATCAGGGAGTCTGCCCAACGGAAATAAATGCACTTGGTGTAATAAATGCTGCGAGAGAAGGGTATTAATGGCAAATGATTATAGTTATTCTCGGATCAGTAGGGTGCATTTAATGCTACTGCAGAAAAGTACATCAGACTGTACAGTGCAGGTAGCCGTTCCAGAAATTGGATGCCATGCTATGGATTTGAAATTTGTCTCTCTTCAACGGGCATTTTTCAAATTCAAGTATAAATAGAGCTGATTTCAAGAGCTAGAGACCACAACACACAACTGAGATTAATCTGAGAAGAAAAATTTTCTAAGTCTCAAAAACTCAAGAACAGTTCACTACCTAGCTGAAGTTATTTGTTAACTGAGGTGGAGTTGAAGAAAAGATAAAATCATTTTCTGAGTGAATTTGTTAGAAGAGTGTTGTGAGAAGTTGTTATCCATCTTTGTGAGTGATAAAAATTTGTAGTATAGGATTTATGAGTGATCTCCTATAGCGAACTTGTGGCCTTTTCATTTGTTGATCGGCGCAAGCAGAGTATATTGTAATCTATGTGATTAAAGTATAACCCAAGATCTAAGTGACTTGGAAGAGTGGACTAAATGATTTAAATCCATATAACCACTATAAAACTCTCTGTGTTTAATTTACATAAGTTTTCTTGCATATCTCAAAATTGTATTTAACACTTTAAATTGCTTGCTTAAAGATTTTTAAAAGGAGTTTCAAAAACTGGGGATAAAATATTTAAGAAGACTGAGTCTACTTGTGAAAAACACTTAAATTGTCCGCTGCAAGTATTCTGTCTTAAAACTGTTTTTGCTGAAATCAGCTAAGTAGTTATTAGAAAAGTGGTCAACTCTGTTGTTCAAGATTTGTTCACGATCAGCTTAGTCCGTTTACTGTTCTATACAAGCTTAGTCTGCTGACAGACGATTTGATAGTTTTTAAAGTCAAAAACAAAAATTTCAGAGGTCTATTCACCCCCCCCCCCTCTAGACCTCATCTGACCACTTGGGACCAACATGGGGAACATGGCTTATACAGTCCATTTTCAAAGAGTTTTATTTTTCAAAATAGGGCTCTTTTGAAAACTTTCAAAACCTTTGAAAAACGCTCGGATCAAGCTCGGTGATCAGGCAGTTGATTCAGATGAACCATCCGATCTGATACCACTTGTTGGTCCCAAGTGGTCAGTTGAGGTCTAGAGGGGGGAGGTGAATAGACCTCTGCAAATTTTATCACTTTTGAAATTTAAACCTCAATTCTTCAAATAAGCAGACTAAATTATTTTTCGAATTGAGAGAAGTTACTAGGCTGTTCGCGCACACAGTTTTGAGCAGCAGAGTAGACCACTTCCATTGATTAACTTAGCTGATTTGAATCAGAGATCCAAGATGAGTTACTTGCAGCGTATATTGCAAAGTGTTTTTCACAAGTAATCAAATACTTGGGTTCAAAGTTTTATCCCCAGTTTTACAAGATTCTTTTCAGGGAGTTTGAGTGAAAGTATGCTTAGCTTGAAGTATGTATGAAAAGAATGCAGAATGTAAAACACCGATCTTTTTATAGTGGTTATGTGGATCAAAGTCCTTTAGTCCACTCTTCCAAGTCACACAGATCTTGAGTTACACTATAATCACAAAGATTACAATATGTTCTCTACTTACGCCAAACAACACATGAACTGGCCGTAAGGTCGCAATAGGAGATCACAAAGAAAACCAACCCTATCCTCTTAAGTAATATCACTTCACAAAGATGGATACCTACGTCTCACAATACTTGTTTCTTACTGATAGGATAGTGCCCAGCAAGCCAATATTAATTAGCTTGTTGAAGTACTACTTTCTTATGGTTTATAATTAATATGCCCGTTCATTCATAGTACGTGAAATTGAACAATGGCCAACTTCATCTCTCGCGAACTTATCTAAGCGATTGGATGAAATTCTAAGGTCACAATAGACTATGGGACGATTCACTTCAGTACTGAGTGCTATCATGAAACAGTCTCAAATGTCGTGATCTTAAAACCGTTCCAAGTCATAGATTCCAAACGAGACGGGGTATCGTAGGAATCGCCAAGACTTGTACAAGTATGCATGATTCACATGGAGTGAATTTGTAGCGTTTCATGAGAAAGGCATTTGAGGTCAGTGCATATGAGTAGGTGGTTCAATGGAGGATTGAATGCATCGAACGACCCGAACAGAGAAACCCATTGTGGAAGCGCATGATGCATATCGGTGATGGGATGTTTCTCAAGGCTTATAATAGTGTACGATTTAGTCCTCGGACTTGAGGTGCTAGGGCGAATTCGGTGCACGAGTGTGCGTACTTAGATTTAGGTACTGGTCACGTAGCCTGGCCACAAAGTGCCTAAGTTGGGTGCGTACACGACTGTACGCGAGTGGTTAGTACTAAGAAAGGATCTATCGACTCATCCTGATAAGGTGAGAGAATTTCCTGTACGTTCTTCGATAATATGTTCCTAGAAATCCATGGCCATGGTTGGTGACAAATTTGGAAAGGGGTTTCCAAATTTAGCAGTCACACCGGAATTATTATCCAGAATTAGAAAGTACAGAATCGAGATAATTAGAGGTGCCGATCAATTCACACACCCTAGGTCTCGATCGGGAAATCATCGTGGAAGGACCGTATGTACATGGCAATTATAAGAGGTGAGGTTCACAATAATCAATTCACCTTTGATTGGGCTTCATGGGCTTGTGGCTAGACATCGACCATGAAGTGTGGGTACTCCTGAATTAATAAGGAAATTAATTCTGGAGTGGTCAATTAAAAGTAGTTTAATTGATCGGAGCATTTAATTGCTCGTTAATTAAATCACGAAAGTCGTGGGCCTGCTGCCAGTTGATGGTGAACCCAGAGGGTCACACACAATACAATTGGACGGTGACTGTATTAAAGAAAAACAAATGATTTAAAGTTGTTAAATCAAAGTAATTGAATTATGGTATTAATTCAATTGGAGAATATTAATTAGATATCTTATTGATTAATGTTCAATTAATTAATTAGAGTTATCTGATTAATTATGAAATTAATTAAAGTAGTTAATTAATTAGAAGAATAAATAATTAACCAATTTTAGGATTGGATAATTATGGGTTGATTTTGCAATTAACTAGAAATAGGGGAAGGGGGCGATTTTTGTTAAACAAAGAAAAGGAGTTTTTTTCTTGGAGAGCAAGCTAGAAGAGATCTATCAAATCTCACATTCCTAAGTTGATAAGGAATGAAGATTTGATAGATAAGGGAAGGAGATATCTTTTTAGAGAATGATTCTTCTCTTATAAATACTCCTTCTCTTCTCTTCATTTAGAGAGATGAGATTTTTGAGAGAGGCACAAACCCTGAAAACTTTTTTAGAGAACAAAAATCTCTTTGCTGAAAATTGAGAGAAACCGATTTTGCATAAGAATGAAAACCAGATTTTTGCACAAGAATTATTATTTACAAAATCGCCCCAAAGCTTTCGCCCCAAACCCTAGTCGCCCGAACCTAGCTCGGCCGAACCCAGCCTGCCCGAACCTAATCTGGCCGAGCCCTGTTCGAATCACATAAGTCCTGTGATTCGATTCTTCCATCTGTATCTCCTGATCTCGATCAAGATCTTAAGTCCAGATCCAGATTTAAAATCCTTTGCTGACAAACCTACGAGATCCAGTTCGTAGCCTAAGACTTGTAGGTGTCACTACAATCCAGTTGGTGTGGATCAACTTTGGAGGTGAGACACATGGATCACTCAAGCTGTGGATCGAACCTAACACCTGGAGGAAACCACCACAAAACCGTGGTGAGGTAAATTGCAAAAAACCCCCTTGTGTTTAATTAATTGTTTGATTCAACCTTTTTGTATAATTAACTGTGGAGAAAGATTTATGGGACTATTAGGGACTTCGAAAAATTTTAAATTCCGCACTTTGTTGTATTGACAATCGATCCCCATGATAGAATATCTCAACAGTGGTATCAGAGCCAACTCCATATGTTTTTATACGAAAAGGCCTGAACATAATGTGTTTTCACTGTATATGCTTGATTGTATGTATCAGAACGCGTGATAATTATGTTATGTTGATTCATTCTTGCTTGTTATGACTTAATCTATGATTGGGTAAAATTGCCTTTTAAGATCTGTGGCGAATTTATAGTTTTTCGAAAAATCAGGACTCTTTGTGCAAATAATCGCAAATCTCAAAATTAAGGGCTGAAAATTAATTTTTCTGTTTCTGGAAATTTTTGAAAAATTTGGACTGTTTCTGAAAATTTAATCGTACGGGTTTTTGGGCTGTTTTGCAATTTCCGAAAATTCAAGGACTGTTTTGTAATTTCCGAAACTTCAGTGGTCTGTTTGCAAAATTCGAAAATTTTCTGGATTACAAAATTTTATTTTATGGTCCTTCTGTCCGAAAACTATTTTGGGGGTATTTTGTAACTTTTCAAAAGTTTTGGTGTCAAAAATGCAATTTCTGAAAGTATAGGGGCCGAACTGCAATTTTCAAAAGTTGAAAAATCAGAATCTGTAATTAAGGCAGAAAACTTGTTTTATTTATCCCAGAATTTATTTGTCATAATTAGTAGTGACTAAAAAGCAAGAATCATAGGATGTTGGTTTTAAAAGGTAGTTTTAAAATTAAGAGAGAAATACTTAAAGGTTGTTTGCATGTTTCTTGCTCTACGTGAACTGCTTACATGGTTTTCGATCGCGCCGAGCCTTGACCTTAGGTTAGATGTGATTGGTTTAATTTAATGCATGGTTTTTATTGGGCCTGCGAGCCTGTTATTATTTTTGGGCCACTTTGAGCCTTTGTAATAGAATAGGGCTTTACTGCTTTTCTAGTCTAGGATGGAGGCCCGTTTACAAGCAAGGTGGGAGCCCAAGAAGAATTGAAGGCCATGTATGCATGGTACATTGTGTAATAGCATAGGTCTTTTAAGAACCCTTTAGATTGACCAATTGGGCCAACATCATTGGCTCGATGATGGCCTGCATAGGAGGCTCCCGATCGAAAACATATTATGGTAGTATGCATGCTAGGCTTGTATGGCTTTTATTTATTAGTCGATTTATGATTGCTTGTGTGTTTGCGCGCTAGAATCTAGATCGTAAATAAAAGATAAAGCATAATTGAAGCGGTGAGATCTCGAGGAGAGTTTCCTTAAACTTTCAAAACCGAAAATTCCCCTCTCGAATAAATATTAAGTCATATTGGGTTAAATATAAAATGAGGTTTTATAAATCCAAGCCTTCCATTAATAGGGACTAGTGTATGTTGTCTACTTATCGATAGAGGTGATCCAGAGTCTGGCACCCGAGTCGAAGAAAGGGGCAATACACGAAATTCCTTGATTCTAGTTTTAATAAAACTTGACAAGGGTAGGGACTGGTCGGGACGTGAAGATCGACCGATAACTAGTTACGGAGAATTCGTGACCGGGCCCGTTGCTTATCATGATTAATGGGTTAGACTTAACTCGTAGTAACATTTATGATGTAGCAGTGCTAGATAAATGCGAAAAACGAGGCAAAATAGCTTGAAGGTTGTGTAGTAGACACAATTGGTAAAATGTATACCTACCTAGGGAATTAATTGTATGGCCACGAGTCGTGGGTGCAACTAATTGCTGCTAGGACGTCAAGACCTACTAGGAAATAGATTTTTCCCGAAACTAAAAGGGGTTATTGTTTCGATAAAAATAGTGGGAGAACTTTTTCGATAAAAAGTCCAAATTTCGTTAATTATAAGTATTAATATTAAACCTGTCTGCTTATAGTTGTCTGTTTTATTGTTAGCCATTCACCATCCACTGTTCCGTTCAAACGAGTATTAATGAATGTTAGAAGCGAAAATACTTTGGGGGCTATGATGTGCTATTATCTTCAAAGAAAGACCATGGCTGAGTTTAACAATGTTAGGGAATATTGTTGTTACTTAACCAAGATGTTCAAACGAATCAAAGGGTTTGGAGCCCAAGTGATTCTCGAAGATGAGATAGAAATTACCACACATGGTCTTTCTGACATCATCACTCATTTCATGCAACACTGTGATATTCTGCTTGATGGAATTAAAACAAAGCAATTGCATGAGTTGTTAGACAAATATGAACAAGCTCATCTAAAAGGTCTTGGTCTATACGAAGCAAATTGCCCTCTGTGTAAGCACGAAAAGAAAGTAAGAAAGCTTACTGAAAAGGAATTCCTGGATAGACTTAACTACGGTATGATTTTTAAATTATACATTTGTTAAATCTTTTTGATGTAAGACATCTGATAAAACTTTCATTCTGTAAAAGAGTTTACAGCGGATGAAACTATTCCCTCTCCAACTACAAGGAGGAAATTCCTTGAAAGGAAAATGCAAGCAGCGCAGAGAGAGTTGAGGGAAAACGAATTCAGGGACTGGGTCAAGGAAGAACTGAACCTAGACATTCCTTTTTAGAAGAAGTTTTTCATATTAGCATGAGTTTCTAGTTTTAGTTTATTTTGAGTATTATTTCAAACTTTGTACAAGACTTTATTGCTTTACCATTGAGAATGGAATTTATTTAATTAGGGCGATTTAACTTTGTACAAATGTTGATGTTTTGTAACATAGAAATAAACAATGATAAACGAATCAAAACTTTGAAGACTATATGCTGAATTGAAAAACTAGATAATCGTTCCCACTGAAACGTTTATTTTGGACATTCTTCCTAAAGAAAGACTCGAAAGAAAGGTTTTTTCTATTGTTCTTGAAATAAGGAACTTGGATGAAACTCCGAACATTCAAATCTTTTCTTAAAGGAATAATAACCGAAATAAAGGATTGCTAGGCATTCCAAACATTTCAAAATCAATTAGAACTAAAAGCACTGGTTCAAAAGGATACTACTTCATATATACTTACGACTTTCAATCATTAAAATATATTTGTACATTGTAGAAGTACAATTCTGAAACTATTGAAGTAATTCAATAGACGTTTTGGAAATGAAGTAACTAGATGCATTATGTCAAAAGCAATTTGATCTAATCAAAACTTGCTGAAACATAAGCAACTAAATCCTCGATTATCTAAAGGAGAATAGAATTCTAAACAAAGCAAATCAAAGAAGAAGATCGAGCTTTGATAAAACTTGGTTCGACTCTCGACTATGATCTTGCCAAATTCCTATATTCACATTAGGGGATAACCTCCCCTGACTCTTCAAAAGTACTTGGTCTAGTATTTTGAAGTAAGTTCTTACACGGCCATGTCATTTAAGACATAGCAACACACCCTTATATGAGAAATTAGATGGTAGATCTGTTTCATATAAAGTTTGTGGGGTATCCGACAAAATGCATTGGATACCTGTTCTACGACAACAAGAGACGAAAATATCTCGTAAGAAGCTTGTTCCTCTGTTGACGAAACTCTTGTCAAAGGAAATAAGGAATGTCATAGAACTTGATGAAGTCCAAGAAACTGGACCCATCCCCACAAATAGTAGGAGTGAACCCTGAAACCTACCGAACTGATCCATACACCAACAATTAGTAATCTAATCAAATTTGTAAGGAACTCAAAATTCCATTTTACGAAATTGAGAAACTGGATTTTAATCCAAGATTACAAAGAGACCAAGGGATATGGTGTGAAGCCATAAGATTCAAAGTGGAAACTTTGACTTGCCTAATGGCGATAGGTCACTCTTCAAAAGTCCTTCTAGGACCAATGAAAGTACCTTCTCCGTTTGCTACGTCAAAATCCATTTCGAAACTATTAGCCATAGAAAGGTGGTTTTCACTACCGAAGAATGACTGTTGGATATGAATCCTGCATCTCACAATTGAAAATTGATGAGAAGATCTCTATTCAAATCCAAAGGTCAATCTGTGACTTTTTCCCTAACATGGAACATGCAACTTGATAAGTCAATCAAGAATGTTGAAGTTGTCAAAAGGCATATGGATTCCAAATGTGCAAAAGGATCAGTGGGAGCATAGTTAAATTCGCAACGCAACGAGATGTTGATCTACACATCAAGTACGATATAAGAATATCAAAGAAGCACAGACGAAAGCATATTATTCACGCAATTTTGCCATGATAAGATTTGGAACTACATCTCACATACTGGCAATATGTATTTATAGAGATAAAAGCGAAGTAGATGTTACAAATTCACCAAATCAAAGTACAAAGACTGTATATTGATTAAATTCAATATGGAAGAATCCAAGAAAGGATTATTTCCAAAGAGACAAAATTTCTCTTACTTATTTAATGAGCCCTACATGTAAATGACTAAAGAAGAAATTGTTTCAAGAAACCTTATGCTCTAGCATTTGGATTGCATGTAGCATGCAAAGTCTTGTACTAGACCTGACTCATCAAAATGCTCTGATCATTCAAGAGCTACTGATAGTCGAACACCAGTAAAGGACACTGGACTACCATTAAAGCAATCCTCAAAGATAATTAAAGGATATAATGCTGGTCTGTGGTAGTAGTGGAGAATTGAAAACTCGAAGGATTTATAATTTCGAGATTTCTAGTCTGAAGTGGATGATTTATCCTGTTTTGATGAAGCAAAGGTAAATTGGAAGAAATTCCAATAATATGCCATTACCAACTCAAACAGAATATACGCACCATTATGATGCTGCACAAGAGAAAGTGTTTAGATGAGAAACATTGGTCCAATGATTGGATGAATTACCTAGCATGGCAAAAGCCTGTCATAATCTTAACTGATTTAGACAAGGCAATTGCTAAATGAAAGGAAAACGAGATCTCACCGATAGTCTGAACACAATATCATATGATGGAACAAGTCATAGGGAGCTGAGACGCGTAAAAGTACTACGTTATCTCAAAAAGACAAACTTAGCAGATCCACTAATTAAGCTTTTTCACAAATGGTTTCGAGGGACATCTTGGTATAGATGGGTCTTAGAAATGTTGTGATTGGCTTTAGGGCAAGTGGGAGATTGATAGGATAGTGCCCAGCAAGCCAATATTAATTAGCTTGTTGAAGTACTATTTTCTTATGGTTTATAATTAATATGCCCGTTCATTCATAGTACGTGAAATTGAACAATGGCCAACTTAATCTCTCGCGAACTTATCTAAGCAATTGGATGAAATTATAAGGTCACAATAGACTATGGGACGATTCACTTCAGTACTGAGTGCAATCATGAAACAGTCTCAAAGGTCGTGATCTTAAAACCGTTCCAAGTCATAGATTCCAAACGAGACGGGGTATCGTAGGAATCGCCAAGACTTGTACAAGTATGCATGATTCACATGGAGTGAATTTGTAGCGTTTCATGAGCAAGGCATTTGAGGTCAGTGCATATGAGTAGGTGGTTCAATGGATGATTGAATGCATCGAACGACCCGAACAGAGAAACCCATTGTGGAAGCTCATGACGAATATCGGTGATGGGATGTTTCTCAAGGCTTATAATAGTGTATGATTTAGTCCTCGGACTTGAGGTGCTAGGACGAATTCGGTGCACGAGTGTGCGTACTTAGATTTAGGTACTGGTCACGTAGCCTGGCCATAAAGTGCCTAAATTGGGTGCGTACACGACTGTACGCGAGTGGTTAGTACTAAGAAAGGATCTATCGACTCATCCTGATAAGGTGAGAGAAAGTCCTGTACGTTCTTCGATAATATGTTCCTAGAAATCCATGGCCATGGTTGGTGACGAATTTGGAAAGGGGTTTCCAAATTTAGCAGTCACACCGGAATTATTATCCAAAATTAGAAAGTACAGAATCGAGATAATTAGAGGTGCTGATCAATTCACACACCCTAGGTCTCGATCGAAAAATCATCGTGGAAGGACCGTAAGTACATGGCAATTATAAGAGGTGAGGTTCACAATAATCAATTCACCTTTGATTGGGCTTCATGGGCTTGTGGCTAGACATCGACCATGAAGTGTGGGTACTCCTGAATTAATAAGGAAATTAATTCGGGAGTGGTCAATTAAAAGTAGTTTAATTGATCGGAGCATTTAATTGCTCGTTAATTAAATCACGAAAGTCGTGGGCCTGCTGCCAGTTGATGGTGAACCCAGAGGGTCACACACAATACAATTGGACGGTGACTGTATTAAAGGAAAGCAAATGATTTAAAGTTGTTAAATCAAAGTAATTGAATTAGGGTATTAATTCAATTGGAGAATATTAATTAGATATCTAATTTATTAATGTTCAATTAATTAATTAGAGTTATCTGATTAAATATGAAATTAATTAAAGTAGTTAATTAATTGGAAGAATAAATAATTAACCAATTTTAGGATTGGAGAATTATGGGTTGATTTTGCAATTGACTAGAAATAGGGAAGGGGGCGATTTTTGTTAAACAAAGAAAAGGAGTTTTTTTCTTGGAGAGCAAGCTAGAAGAGATCTATCAAATCTCACATTCCTAAGTTGATAAGGAATGAAGATTTGATAGATAAGGGAAGGAGATATCTTTTTAGAGAAGGATTCTTCTCTTATAAATACTCCTTCTCTTCTCTTCATTTAGAGAGATGAGATTTTTGAGAGAGGCACAAACCCTGAAAACTTTTTTACAGAACAAAAATCTCTTTGCTGAAAATTGAGAGAAACCGATTTTGCATAAGAAAGAAAACCAGATTTTTGCACAAGAATTATTATTTAGAAAATCACCCCAAAGCTTTCGCCCCAAACCCTAGTCGCCCGAACCTAGCTCGGCCGAACCCAGCCTGGCCGAACCTAATCTGGCCGAGCCCTGTTCGAATCACATAAGTCCTGTGATTCGATTCTTCCATCTGTATCTCCTGATCTCGATCAAGATCTTAAGTCCAGATCCAGATATAAAATCCTTTGCTGACAAACCTACGAGATCCAGTTCGTAGCCTAAGACTTGTAGGTGTCACTACAATCCAGTTGGTGTGGATCAACTTTGGAGGTGAGACACATGGATCACTCCAGTTGTGGATCGAACCTAACACCTGTAAGAAACCACCACAAAACCGTGGTGAGGTAAATTGCGAAAAACCCCCTTGTGTTTAATTAATTGTTTGATTCAACCTTTTAGTATAATTAACTGTGGAGAAAGATTTATGGGACTATTAGGGACTTCGAAAAATTTTAAATTCCGCACTTTGTTGTATTGACAATCGAGCCCCATGATAGAATATCCCAACACTTACAAGAACCACTCATATTTCTTCTTTTCTTGAACGTTCGATTTTTGTCAACAAATGACTAAGCTGATGTGTGAGCTGTTCTTGAGTTCTTTTGAGACTTAGAGAGATTTTGCTTTTGAAAATTCTCAAAAGTATGTTGTATTGTGTTCTGTGTGTCTCTCTCAAACTCTTTGAACCAGCTTCATTTTTATACTTGAGATTTTGAAATCTGTCCGTTGAAGTGAAAACAGAAGTCTAGATCTCGAGCATTGGTCCCTATTTCTCAGGAACGACTCTCTGCGACTGTGCACTATCATGTCCGACTGTGCTTCCTGTCAGTCGCATTAAATGCACTATGCTGATACGAGATTCTTCTTCAATCATATGTCTTAAATACCCTTCCTCTTCAGCATTAATTCCTTTAAGCACATTTAAGACCGTTGAGGTGACTTGTCTGATCACTTCCACTCAGCTGTCCGATGTCAGTCGTCTGATGAATACTCGGTTGATCCCAAACTGAACAAATCTGTTCAGTCGGCTGTTCTTTCATCAATTTGACATCCTTCTGCAGCAGTAGATCAGTCGTCTCCTCGACCATAAGTTCTGATCCTTATGATTTGTCTTTTATGATCAAAACTTCTTGATAGGGAATTCACTAAGTTTATATTACTTAGATGATTTTGATGTTTTAAAAATCATCAAAACCTCCCTACAATCTTTATCTTCGTCTTCATCTTTATCCAACAATTTCCCCCTTTTTGATGATGACAAAACATCAGCTAAGTACCTGTACCTAAACTAAAGTTAAGTCCTCAAAAATTTCTGAGATAGAAATTATGTGTTGGAAGTAACTAGAACTTTTTGTAGATATGATCTGATTACAATTACATGTTCAAGTGGATGAGACAAAAGAAGTAAATGGATACAAAATATTCAGATAAAAAGATTAGTTTAACTAATCATTAGTTTCTTCATCTTCATCTTCTTCGCCTTTGATTACGCCCAAACTTGTCGAAACAAAGCGATCGATGTAGAATAGATTGGGCGGTCGTATCCACGAGGAGATGACTAAAATAAGCTAAAATCGTTAGTAGACAAAGTAGCTTTTAAGATAAATAAACAAACTAAATTAACGAAGCGATTTGATTTTAAGAAAACTTAAAGAAAAGTGAATTTTTGGTTGTTGGAAATTACGATAATTAAAACGGTGAGATATCAAGAATCCCTTATATGCTTCGTTCACTTATTTGGATTGATTCATAAAATTACTCAATTGAAAGTTTCACATCCCAAACAATCAACCGGAAGATAAAGAATTGAAAAACACATGATTTCAAATGTATTTGAGTAAATAATTTTCTTATCTTCTAGTTGATGCTTCAACCATAGTATCTGTGCACAGCAAGCTCCCTCAGCAGCTATATACTCAGCTTCAGCAGTAGATATAGAAACTGAAGTTTGTTTCTTACTCATCCATGAGATCAGACGACTACCTAAGAACTGACAGACACCTGTTGTGCTTTTTCTGTCAATCTTGCAGCCAGCAAGGTCTGAATCTAAATAACCAATAAGCTCAAATCCAGATTCTCTAGGATACCACAATCCCAATTCTTGAGTGCCCTTAATATATTTCAGTATTCTCTTGGCAGCTAAGAGATGAGATTCTTTGGGATTTGATTGAAATTTTGCACAAACCCCAACTGAGTACATGATATCAGGTCTGCTTGCTGTTAGATATAACAGTGACCCAATAATGCCTCTGTATTTGGTCATGTCCACCGATTTGCCATCTTCATCTTTATCCAAATGAAGACTAGTAGACATAGGAATTGTAGCAGTAGAGCTAGTTTCCATACCAAATTTCTTGAACAGATCTCTTGTGTATTTTGCTTGGTTGATGAATATACCATCAGGCAACTGTCTAACTTGCAATCCGAGAAAATAATTGAGTTCACCCATCATGCTCATTTCAAACTTATTCTGCATGAGCTTGGAGAACTTGTCACACATCTGTTGGTTAGTTGAACCAAAATTAATATCGTCCACATATATTTGCACAAATAATATATGATTTTCCCATTCAATTGTGAACAAGGTCTTGTCTACCTTACCTTTACGAAATCCTTTAATTAAAAGAAAATCAGATAAAGTATCATACCATGCTCTTGGAGCCTGTTTCAGTCCATAGAGAGCTTTCTTTAGACGATACACCTTGTCTTCTTGTTGATAAGCTTCAAATCCAGGTGGTTGTTCAACATATACTTCTTCTTGCAGTTCTCCATTGAGAAATGCAGACTTCACATCCATCTGATAAACAGTGAAGTTCTTGTAAGCAGCATAAGCTAGAAACAGTCTGATTGCTTCAAGTCTTGCTACTAGTGCAAATGTTTCATCAAAGTCTATTCCTTCTTCTTGACAATAACCCTTGGCCACTAATCTTGCTTTGTTTCTGGTAACAATACCATCTTCATTCATCTTATTTCTGAAAACCCATTTAGTGCCAATTACTCTTTGATGATTTGGTCTAGGAACTAAGTACCAGACTTCATTCCTTTCAAATTGATTCAACTCTTCTTGCATAGCTTCAATCCAGAAGGAATCATTGAGAGCTTCTTCAATTTGTTTAGGCTCTATTTGAGATAGAAAGGTGACAAACATAGCATCTTGTGCAGCAGCTCTTCTTGTTTTCACTCTATCTAACGGATCATTAATCACTAACTTTGGTGGGTGATTTCTGAGCCATCTATGATCAGGTTGCTGGTCTAAATGTTGTCCTCTGTTTTGATCTTGCAACACTACTGTTGGAGTTCCAGTAGTAGTCTGTTGAACAGTTGTAGTCTGTTGAACGTCCTCTGGTCTGTCAGCTGTTTGTAACTCGTCTGTTAGACAATCAGCACTGTGATTTTGAACAGCACTTGAGTTAGCAGCTGAATTTAGATTAGGTAGTATGATGGGAACATATTCTTCATTCTTTCCAATATCCAACTTCTGTAAATCAGTAGACAGATCTTGATTAGTACTTTGATTCTTTTCAGAAGATTGACTTGGCTCATCAAATACTACATGGATAGATTCTTCTATTAGCAATGTTCTTTTGTTAAAAACTCTATAAGCTTTACTAACAGTAGAGTATCCTACAAAAACAGCTTCATCAGCCTTTCTGCAAATGCAGTAAGGTGATTTTTCCCATTATTTAATACAAAGCATTTACAACCAAAAATTTTGAAGTAATGAATGTTTGGTTTTCTGTTGTTCCAAACTTCATATGGAGTCTTGTTCTGATTTTTGTTGATCATGCATCTGTTCTGGGTAAAGCAGGCTGTATTTGTTGCTTCTGCCCAAAATCTTTGTGGCAGCTTAGCTTCAGCTATCATAGTCCTGACAGCTTCTTTCAGTGTTCTGTTTCTCCTTTCAGCAACACCATTCTGTTGAGGGGTTCTAGCAGCTGAATACTCATGATGTATTCCTTTGATGTTACAATACTCTTCAACAGTAGAGTTTGTAAACTCTGTCCCTCTATCTGATCTGATCTTCAATATCTTTGTACTTTTCTCATTCTGGATCAGTTCCATCAGATTGGTAAGATGTTCCTTGGTTTCACTTTTCTTTTTCATGAATATCACCCAAGTATATCTTGAACAGTCATCCACAACAGCTAGGCAGTATTTCTTTCCACCATTGCTGACTGGATCAATGGGTCCAAATAAGTCCATGTGTAGCAGCTCCAAGATTCTTTCAGAAGATTGGTGCTTCTTGCTTTTGAAAGATGACTTGATTTGTTTACCCTTCTGACAGGCGTCACAGAGCTTTTCTTTGCTCATGACTATTTTTGGAATCCCTTCTACCAAATCATTCTTTATTAATCTGTTGATGGTCTTGAAGTTTAAATGATTCATCCTTTTGTGCCATAGCCAGCTAACTTCACTTGGTGTTGATGCCACCAAACAAACTTTTGAATTCTTGTTAGCAGAATTCCAGTCGACTATGTAGACATTCCCTTGTCGTCTTCCAGATAAAATAACCTTCTTTGTACCAATCTGTTCAACGTAGCACTTATCTGTTGAGAAGATGACTGAATATCCTTTTTCACAAAATTGACTTATGCTCAGCAGATTATATTTGAGGCCTTTAACATATGAGACGTCAGATATCTCTATGTTTCCTCTGATCAGTCTTTCTTTAGCTTTAATCTTGTCTTATTTGCTGTCCCCAAAAGTAACTTTTGGACCATCCACAGCAACTGCATCAGTCAGCACATGTATGTTTCCACACATGTGCCTTGAACAACCACTGTCCAAGTACCAAATCTTCTCTAATTTACTCTTACTCCTAATCCTAACCTACAAAACAAAAATAAAATTGTTTTAGGTACCCTTATTGAGAGGGTCCTGAAGGATTAGTTCCACCTTTGACAACCCAAGATGTTGATGTCTTAGGCTTCTTAGGCTTATGAGTTTTGACAGGAGCATGAACAACTTCATTTTTATCATAATTAGCAGATAAGTCATGTTGATGATCAGTATGATAAGAATAATGTTCATAAGCAGGGTAAGGTGCATGATAAGCAGGGTAGGCATGCATTGGATGAGCAGGATATGGTGCATAGTAACTAGGAAATTGAGGTGCATGATACATAGGATGATATGCAGCAGGTTGCACATAATATGACTAATTTCCATACCAAGCATTTTGATTTTTCTTATTCTTATGCTTATTTGGCTTACTAGTAGCTTGCTCATTGACAGACGACTTAGTTTTTCCACTAGTCTGATTGACTTTAGCTTTATCAGCAGACTTCTTAGGACTCTGCTGTTTGGGCTTACTAGTCTGTTTTCCTATACTAGGCTCTTTGCTCTTTTTAGCCTTAGGAGTTTTCTTCTCCTTTACCACTTTCTCAGGTGAAGCAGGTCTAGCAGTTTGAACATACAGAATGACCTTACTATTGTTAGCAGATATAAATTTCTCAGTATGATTCAATTCGTGCTTATCCTGTTATAAAGGAATCTTCTGTTTACTAGACATATGAGTGGATGCAACAGATGATTTTTCATGAGACTCAATAACTTTTTCAAGTTCCATGATTTTTCCTTTATAAACTTCACATTCAGCTTTCAGAGATTCATGTTCTTGCTCAAGCTGTTTATATTCAACTGATTCTCTTGGCTTTTCAGCTGTGAGTTTCAGTGAATTATTTTGCTCTTTTAGCAATATCATCTCTTCCTTAAGCTTTTTATATGCTTCAGCAATAGTAGTATTGTTAAGCATCATTTGTTCAAATGAATTGAATAATTCATTGTCAAGAGGAGTTACCTCTTCCTCAGAGTCATCAGATTCCTTTGCCATCAGGCAGAGGAGAGCAGGTTTTTCTTCATCAGAGGATTCTTCATCAGACGTGTCTGAATCTGAATCAGATGAGTAGACAGCAGCCAGCTTTTCTGCTTCAGCCATCATAGCCTTGCCTCTCTGATGCTTTCTTTCTTTTCTGATTTTCTTCTCTTCCTCAGTGTATTTCTCTGCTTTTGGATATGGACAATCTTTGATGAAGTGTCCCAATTTCCTGCATTTATAACACATTAGTTTGGCTTTATAATCCTCTTTATCTTGAGAAGAAAAGTTAGGTTTAGAAGTAGAAGCATTGTTGTATTTGTTCTTCATTTTTCTCTTGTAGAACTTCTTGAAATTGTTCATCAGCAATGCCACATCTCCAGCAGTGTACTCCTTCTTGTTGAGTAGAGTGGCTTCATCAGATGAGTCCACTTTTTTGCTTTTCTGTGCTGGTCTTCTGTTATTTTCAGCAGCAACCAGTGCAGCTGTGGGTCCTGAAGTTGAGGTTTCTTCAATTCCCATTCTAGGCAGTTTATACTCGAATGCCTTGAGTACGGAGAACAGCTCTGTAAGAGAAATCTTTCCCAGATCTCTTGATTCTTCCATTGCTGTTACTTTCATGTTGAACTTTGGGGGTAAGGCCTTTAGTACTCTGACGGTGATCTCTTTGTCAGTGAAAGTCTTTCCCAGCTTTAGAACTTCATTGAGTGTTCTGGTGAACCTGGTATCCATCTGATCAATGGTCTCTCCAGACTTCATCTTGAAGTTATCCAGTTTCTCCAAAGCAACAGTGAGCTGATGCTCTTTTATTGCATCATTGCCTTCGCTCAAATCTCTGACTTTATCCCACATCTCCTTTGCAGTCTTGCAATGTTTGACTTTGTCAAACCGATCATTGTCCAGGGCTTTAGTCATGATAAATCTTCCGACTTTATCCAGATTAAATAGCTTGATTTCCTCTGGAGTCATCTCATGAAGGTCTTTTTCCACCACAGTATCAACTTCATTTATCTTTATGGTCTTGGTGAATCTGAATGGACCTTTTATGATACATGTATACATGTTGTCATTGTAGGCACCTAAGAAGATCTCCATTCTGATCTTCCAATCTTCAAACGACATACCAGCGATGTGGGGAACATGGCTGATACAGTCCATTTTTCAAAAAGTTTTAATTTTTCAAAAAGATGCTCTTTTGAAAAGTTTTGAAAAACCTTTGAAAAACACTTGGATCAAGCTCGTTGATCAGGCAGCTGATTCTAATGAACCACCAGCTCTGATACCACTTGTTGGTCCCAAGTGGTCAGATGAGGTCTAGAGGGGGGGGGGGGGTGAATAGACCTCTAAAAATTTTAGACTTAAAAACTTTTTACTCTTCTGTCAGCAGACTAAGCTGATGAAAAACAGTAAGATGACTATGCTGATCGTGAACAAATCTTGAACAACAGAGTGACCACTCTTCTTACAGTTTACTTAGCTGATTTCAGTGAAAATCAGTTTTATCAAGAGTATACTTGCAGCGGATGTTTGAAAGTGTTTTTCACAAGTAGACTAAGTCCTTAAAAAGATTTTATCCCCAGTTTTAAAACTCCTTATAAAATCTTTTGATAATTCAAAGTGTAAACTTATGCAATTTCAAAATATGCAAGAAAACTTAAATGCACGATAAACACCAAGAATTTTTATAGTGGTTATATGGATAAAAATCCTTTAGTCCACTCTTCCAGATCACTTAGATTCTGTGTTATACTATAATCACAAAGATTACAATATTTCTCCACTTATACCTAAACAACTAATGAGAAGGCTATAAGCTCACAATAGAAAATCACAAAGAAGACCTATCCTCTGAAGTTAAATCACTCACAAAGATGGATTTAAACTTCTCACAACATATTTTAGTCCACTCTTCCAGATCACTTAGATTCTGGGTTATACTATAATCACAAAGATTACAATATTTCTCCATTTATACCTAAACAACTAATGAGAAGGCTATAAGCTCACAATAGAAAATCACAAAGAAGACCTATCCTCTGAAGTTAAATCACTCACAAAGATGGATTTAAACTTCTCACAACACTCAGCTAATACAAATTCACTCAGATTGTATTTTTCTGTTTTCTTCAACTGGGTTTCTGTCAACAGATGACTTCTACCAGAGGAGTGAGTTGCTCGAGCTTCTTGAGAATTAGAAAAATTTCTGCTTCGATTGCGAAATCTCAGATGTTGTTGTGTTATCTCTCTCTTCGAACTTAGCTCTATTTATACTTGGATTTGAAAATATGACCGTTGAAGGAAATCACAATTCAAATCCATAGTCTTTGGCCCGATTCAGAACGGCTCCCTGCTACAGTCCTTTTTCTGCTGTACTTTCCTGTAGCAGCATTAAATGCACTCTGCTGATCCGAGAGTTCTCTTCAATCATTAGCAACTCTGCTGATAGATACTCTGCTGATCAAATACTGAACTAATCTAATTTGAGTCAGCTGATGACCTACCCTTCTGTTCGCTGTTTCAGCATGAGATCACTAGTCTTCTGGGCTTTGAACTTTGAACTCTTCTGATGTCTTCTTTTACTTGTTCAAAATTCTTCTAAGGGAACTAAGCTTCCATACTTAGCTGATTATGATGTTTTGGAAATCATCAAAACCATCCCTTAACTTTTTATCTTCTTTGCACTTCATCTTCATCTTCATCCAACAACTAGGGCAAATCCCATTCAAAGGATGCCGAGGCAGGTCGATCAAATCTCTCAACAAGCTGACAGCCTGGCAAGCGAGCAACGATCGCTGCCTAGTCCGCAAAGGGGCATTTCGAAACCCTCCGATGAGAACGTCCGAAGAAAAGCTGATCGAAGGAGACTGCAACCAGGACGCACCGGGTCCAAA
Source organism: Penstemon barbatus (assembly GCA_003313485.2). NCBI lineage: Eukaryota > Viridiplantae > Streptophyta > Magnoliopsida > Lamiales > Plantaginaceae > Penstemon > Penstemon barbatus. The sequence continues at coordinate 46,799,613 of CM064883.1, forward strand.
GAACATATCATAATCCCCATCGAGGATGACGTAGGCGACGCAATCCACAATCAACCACGAACTATGCGATTCTCGGAAAGAGAAATTGAAAATATGGTAGAGGAACGACTTGAGCAACGTTTACGAACTGTTCAAATCCCATGGGCCAGAACCACGAAACTCCAGGAGAGCCTAGCAGCGTGCTCTCCCTTCTGCAAAGAAATAAAAGAAGCACAGTCATCGGGACAAGTTCCTGGGCGGCTACCCAGATATGATGGGACTACTGATCCAGATGACTATATATTTAGCTTCACGAACATAATGAACTTATATGCTCATTCGGCAGAATTCACCGCTAAATTAATGGTGACCACGTTCGAAGGACTTACCTTGGATTGGTTCACCAAGCAACCCACTAACTCCATATTCAGTTTCCGGGAATTATGCAACAAGCTGACACAGCAGTTCGCCAGTCAGAAGAGGCAGAAACTACCAATGAGTTATTTAGGAACCATTTATCAACAAGAGGGTGAATCCCTAAGGAACTGGTTGGCAAGGTTTAATGTGGAATTACTCAAAATCGATTCCCCAAATATCGATTACATAATCTCCATTCTCTTTGACCTCACCAAGAATAGGCAGTTTGGAAATGCCCTCAGTAGAAAGCAACCAAGGACGTTTGCCGATATTATGAGCTTGGCGTCGAAGTATATGACCCATGAAGAGATGAACTCTTTTAAAGATAAGAACAAGAATAAAGCTCCCGCCTCAGGCTCCAAGCGGCAAGAAAGAATTCCTGTCCAAAAATCCATGGATTATGAACGATCTTTTAGAAAAGGCGATGTTTTCCAGCGATTGGAATACAATCCAAACAACCAAGACAGACGACCTAATGTCTATCAAAGACTTAGATCAGCCGAGCCGGCGATCAGGAGCAGAGTTAACCAAGTAGAACACCCAAGGCTGAATGTTCCAATAGAAGAAATCTTGGCAGAACTAAAAGGAATAATTGGATCCCGGAAGCAAAGAGAATCGCTCAACCCAGACCAGGAGAACGAAACTATGAATTATACTGCAAATATCACCGAGCACATGGGCATCGCACTGAAGATTGTTTTCACCTTAAAAGAGAAATTGAAAAACTAATCGAACAAGGAAAATTAGATGACTATTTAGAGCGGAATAACCGCTAGAGAGGAAGAAGTAGGAGTCCTCGGAACAATAATCAAAGAAGGGATTCCCGTAGAAGGTCCCCTAATGATGGTCCCCCGCAGGAGTTGAACAATGATCAGATTAATGGTACCATCCATACAATCTCAGGAGGACCCGCTGGCGGGGACAGTCGTAATGCTCGTCGCTGGACCGCCAGATCCATAATCGGAAGCTTAAAGTACCCGAAAGAAGTATGGACTCTAGAAAGTACACCAATAAATGACCAACTGATCAGTTTCAATGAGGGCGAGGTACCGAAGAACCTTGTCTGGGACGTAAAAGAGGACAACCCCGACTTCCCAATGGTGGTATATCTAGAAATAGCGAACTACAACGTCAAAATAATCCTGATTGACAATGGAAGCTCAGCGAACATCATTCCTAAAGAGGTC
>CM064883.1:46820844-46995372 GCA_003313485.2 Penstemon barbatus
AAATACACTTTCGGTGTTAAGTCAGGAAAATTTTTGGGCTATTTAGTACACCAGCGAGGAATAGAAGCCAACCCAGAAAAAATTCGAGCCATAACTGAAATGAAACCTCCCAAAACCATCTCCCAAGTACAAAGCTTGGTTGGGAAAATCGTAGCGTTGAATAGGTTCATATCAAAATCAGCAGACAGAAGTTTGCCCTTTTTCCAAACGCTTCGAAAAGCAAAAAACTTTGTTTGGACCGAAGAATGCGATCGAGCCTTCGAACAACTCAAAGAGTATTTGACAACACCCCCGATGTTGGCCAAACCGACGGAAGGAGAACCATTGTATATCTACATCTCGATCTCCGACGCGGCCGTTAGTTCAGTACTAATTAAGATAGAAGGTTCAGAACATAAGCCTGTCTATTATCTAAGCAAATTACTGCAAGGGGCGGAGAAGAATTATTTGGAAATTGAGAAATTCACTCTGGCCTTAGTAGTGGCTGCACGAAAACTTCGACCTTACTTTTTTACCTACAAAATCGTGGTTTAACAAATCAACCACTAAGACAAGTCTTAGCAAAACCGGAAGCCTCCGGAAGACTGATCAAATGGGCGATTGAACTCGGACAATTCGAAATCGATTACAAATCAAGAATTGCAATTAAGGCCCAAGTGCTAGCTGATTTTCTATTGGAAACCACGACACAGGCAACTGAACTATCGACCAGCCTCAACGACGATATCTTGATCATAGAAGATCAAACTTGGTTAATGCATGTTGACGGTGCTTCATGCCGAGAAGGAGGAGGCGTCGGAATCAACTTCACCGGACCAAATAAAGAAGATTTAAATTATGCGATAACGTTGGACTTCGTCGTAACAAACAATGAAGCAGAATATGAAGCGTTAATCGCAGGAATGGAAATGGCGATCAAAGCCAACATAAAAAGTCTTAAAGTATTAACCGATTCAGAGTTAGTGCAAAGACAAATAGAAGGCCTATACGAGGCTAAGGAATTCAATATGGTTAAATACCTCGCTAAAGTGAAAACTCTAGCCGAGAAATTTGAATGTTTCGGTATAAAGAACATTCCACGTTCGGAAAACAAATGGGCCGATCAACTATCTAAGTTCACAGGATCCCATGACGGAAAGACCGAAAGGGTGATCAACTGGTTAATCTCTAATACACCGGCGATCGATATCGATGAAACACCGGCATACGATATAGTGGAAATTGAAGAAGCTGAAGAAAACTGGATGACTCCAATGATAGACTATCTTCAAGAGGGAAAACTGCCGCTTGACCAGAATGAAGCTCGGAAAATAAAATATCGAGCTCCAAAATATACATTGGTAGAAGGAAAACTCTACCGGAGATCGGTACCAGGAATTCTTCTGAAATTCGTCACTGAATCACAAACCATTGATATACTATGAGAGGTACACGAAGGAGACGCAGGGAATCACAGCGGAGCAAGAGCATTGGCTTTAAAATGCCTCAGAACAGGTTATTATTGGCCTACCATCAATAAGGATGCCGCTCGGTATGTCCAAGAATGTCATCACTGCCAAGTCCATGCTAATATATGTCATCGACCAGCAGAAAACATGCACCCAATCCCGGTATGTTGGCCTTTCGATCAATGGGGAATGGACATCGTGGGACCTTTCCCAGCGGCTAGATCCAAGAAAGCTTATGTCCTGGTCGCCGTAGAATATTTCAGCAAATGGATAGAATGCATCGCCCTCGCACGAATAACTCAATTCCAAGTGATCAACTTCCTATGGAAATTCATAGTGTGTCGATTTGGCATCCCAAGGATCTTAATTTCTGATAATGGAACCCAATTCGCGGGAAAATAGGTAATAGAATGGTGTTCGAAACTTGGAATTCAACAAAATTTCACTTCGGTTGGGCATCCTAGAGCGAACGGACAAACCGAAGTAGCAAACCGAGAAATAATAAAATCCTTGGAAAAAAGATTAGGAGCGGCCAAAGGAAAATGGCTTGATGAACTCCCAGGAGTACTTTGGGCTAATCGAACCACAGTCAGGAGCTCGACCGGGGAAACCCCATTTAGCTTGGTATATAGGTCGGAAGCTGTTATTCATGTTGAAACCCTAATCCCAACGCCAAGAATCGAGATGTTCGATGATCAAGAAAATGAAAAGGCAAGAGAAAGTGACGTCGATTTAACAGAAGCTTTGAGAGAAAAAGTCGTTGTACGCCTACAAGCCACTAAAGCAAATATGGAAAAGGCATACAATCAAAAAGTATGCATCTGAACCTTCAAAGAAGGAAACCTGGTCTTGAAAAAGGTAGAAGTATCCAAGCATGTGGGAAAGTTACAACAAAATTGGGATGGACCTTACGTTGTCATTGGCGTAGGAAAGGAAGGTTCATACAAAATTGCACACTTGGATGGAACAGCCTTACCAAGAACCTGGAACGCAGTCAACCTTAGAAAATACTATGGTAAATAAATTTTAGCAGATTATGCTGCTTTGTTTTATTTCATTTTATTTCATTTTAATCTTTGTAATAAAGGCCTTAGCCTACAGTTCAATTATAAAAGATTTTAGCAATTTCTATAAATCGATTGTTTCGGTAATCACTCCTTGGAATTCTACTATCATATTGGTTAAGATCGGGACAACAGGGGTTAAGTATACATTGATCCGCTCAATAAACATTCCTCGATCCGACCATACAAACGAGTCGAGTATACATTGATCCGCTCAATAAAAACTCCTCGTTCATTATTCACGAAGATTAATAGACTTTTGGTATTGAAAACCTAAGTCTAAATAAAAATGAGTCGAGTATACATTGATCCGCTCAATAAAAACTCCTCGTTCATTATTCACGAAGATTAAAAGACTTTTGGTATTGAAAGCCTAAGTCTAAATAAAAATGAGTCGAGTATACATTGATCCGCTCAATAAAAACTCCTCGTTCATTATTCACGAAGATTAATAGACTTTTGGTATTGAAAACCTAAGTCTAAATAAAAATGAGTCGAGTATACATTGATCCGCTCAATAAAAACTCCTCGTTCATTATTCACGAAGATTAAAAGACTTTTGGTATTGAAAACCTAAGTCTAAATAAAAATGAGTCGAGTATACATTGATCCGCTCAATAAAAACTCCTCGTTCATTATTCACGAAGATTAAAAGACCTTTGGTATTGAAAGCCTAAGTCTAAATAAAAATGAGTCGAGTATACATTGATCCGCTCAATAAAAACTCCTCGTTCATTATTCATGAAGATTAAGAGACTTTTGGTATTGAAAGCCTATGTCTAAATAAAAATGAGTCGAGTATACATTGATCCGCTCAATAAAAACTCCTCGTTCATTATTCACGAAGATTAAGAGACTTTTGGTATCGGAAACCTAAGTCTAAATAAAAATGAGTCGAGTATACATTGATCCGCTCAATAAAAACTCCTCGTTCGTTATTTACAACGATTGAAAGACTTCAGGTATTAAAAACCTAAATCTAAATAAAAATGAGTCGAGTATACATTGATCCGCTCAATAAAAACTCCTCGTTCGTTATTTTTAACGATTGAAAGACTTCAGGTATTAAAAACCTAAGTCTAAACAAAACGAGTTGAGTAAACATTGATCCGCTCAATAAACACTCCTCGATATATTTACAACGATTGAAAGACTTCAGGTATTAAAAACCTAAGTCTAAACAAAATGAGTTGAGTAAACATTGATCCGCTCAATAAAAACTCCTCTATATATATTTTAATCGATCAAAAAGACTTTTGGAATAAAAAACCTAAGTCTATATTATAACGAGTTGAGTATACATTGATCCGCTCAATAAACACTCCTCGATCCGTTTTCAACGATCTAAAAGGTTTTTTTGTATTAAAACCTAAGTCTAAACAAAAAGAGTTGAGTATACATTGATCCGCTCAATAAACACTCCTCGATCTGTTCCTAACGATCTGAAAGATCTGCTAATACTCCTAAAGTTTTGAAGATGAATTGAAGTATGAACCCGGCTGCTCGGAAAATGCTCCTCATAAATAAAATCAACAAAACAAGGAGAATGCAATGGATAAAAGTAAAATTTTATTCATCAAATCAGTTACATACAAAAGTCCTACATTACAAAGATCTACATACTACTTAAACACCGTTACAATGGTTTAGATGAAATGATCCTTTAGATCGGCGATCTTCACGACAATGTCCACGGAAACACCAATCTCCTCCCTAGTACCTCGTCGATTATGATAAACCACCTAAGAAGCATGCTGCTCAGGATGGTCGACTTCTTTAGTTCGATGGCCAGGGACGGATGATCAAATGTTCTTCCAGGGGAAATGAGCATTACCAGCCAGATAACCGGCAATACTCATTCACCCACAGCAAATACTGCTTCTACATAAGGAGTTGGCATTTTACTCTGAAGCAGCATCTCGCAAGGACTGTCAAGATCAGCACATGTACCAGCCCACCCCGGTAGTCTATCACTCCTGAGGTAACATCGAAGAGCAGGGGTGAGTGGCAAGTATGAACCCTCCATGTGCAAACAGAAACCACGGACCTCAAATCTGTGAAAACAACATTTGAGGCCTCATGGGACCCGTTAGTACAAGGTAGGGCTTCCATAGGACCCGTCAGTACAAGGTAGAAGAACATCAAGCTATTACAGTATGAATCACGATAATGTGACTTTTTGAATATTATGGGATCTGAAGGCAAAATAAAATCTAAGGAAACTGAGATCTCCATCCTTTTTGGGAAATTGCAAATGAATAATGCAAACCACCCCCTTTTTATAGGGATAGATCTAAGGAATCCAACGGCTGAAAAAGTATTTGATCAACGGACATAAATGCGACCCTTTAAATCCCCGTAATAAATGTAAGTAAGTTGGAACGGCGCTATCTAATCGACTCAACCAGTCGATAACAAGAAAGACGTAGATCGAAGCGATCATCGAAATAACACAAGCAGACCTAAAGGAGCTCCGGACCAAATAGACCGGCACGATCATACATGATGGTCGATTGCCTGAAAACCTAGAATCCACAAACGAAGGCATACAAATTTAAGACCGTCGTGAAAAGGATACGTGCTCGATAAAAGATAAAAGACGAAACCCCCCCATGCGAGGGCCGTCACTGCCTCATACGTCATATGGGTAACCATTAACTAAGCCATACAAGGACTCCTTTGGAGTCCAAGATATCTGATATAGAAATCAGGAGAATAGTCCTCCTTATTCGAAACTGCAAAGAAGTCACTGCCTAACATACCAAAGAATTGCTGAAGGAGGTCTGAACAGGTCAGATCTGGCCAAGACCCCTACATTTTCCAATTCCTCCCATATCAAGGAAATGACATAATGATACACTGGCTGAGGAACATATAGTTCAAAGTTAATGCTGGGAAACATGAAGCTTTGGAAGATACTGAAAGGGATATTTTCTCTTAGTCTGATGAAAAGAAAAAGCGGAGTTCAACAGAAGGGGCAATAGCCTCCTTATATAAGATATACGTCACATAAAAACAAATTTACAAGGCATGAACATCGACCAAGACGCTGAGCGTTCATTAACAGCTGTTAAGTCGATTATCGATACGAAAGAACCTACTATCTACATTTCTGCTGAACTGCGCGACTTTGGATATAACTCAAAGGACTATACTGGTTTGATCAACAAAAATTTGATTTGCAGAGCAAACATTATATCATTCAGTTACTTAAATAGTGATCGAGCAAGATCGAGCTACCCTTTCTATATCCTGAATTTTCTCCGCAGAGATCAATATTAGATAAGTAAGCTAATCTATGCTGAATATTCCGTGATGTTATATTTATGCATAACAGTAAAATGAGAAAACAAAGTACGTCTACAGAATAAAAATTGATCAAGGTAAGAATCTGCCTACAAAAGATCATATTTTCCAAATTGGTCGTTCTCCCAATACAAAAATTTCAGCCCGAACAACTACACAAAAGTTTGGCACAAAAAAAAAAAAAAAGAGACAGTCCAAGGCCTGCCAGGTCGAACAAAGATCACTGAGAAGAGTTGCCAGCAGGTCGACTTGCAGAAACAGTCCTCCGAGGAGTAAAATTGCCAGCAAACGCCATCAACTCCTCTTGACGCTTTAGATAACCGGTGTCATATCCTTCCTCATAGGACCGCCTTCGAAACTCCTCTGCCAAGGCAGCAGCCTGAACCAAGTCGCTCTTCTCCTTCTCCCAGACAGACTTCTCCTCCTGCAATTTTTTCAAGTCATCATTGGCAAGCTGCAGCTGGAGAGACTGCCATGCAACCTTCGCCGACTCCGACTCCAAACGACGTTTATAAGAACCTCTACTTATCCACAGATCATCATTTTGCACACCCAGCTGGAGTGCAAAGTACTTAGCCTGGAAAAAGAAAACAGTCCTTATGTAACAAGGAAGTCAAAATAAAAACAAATAAAACAATGAAAGATTCGTCCACCTGTTCGGATATCTTCACGAGTGACTGAACAAGGCGTACATTGGAAGCACTCTCAAGCTTTTTTAACTCTCCAGGCAGAATAGTGCTCAAACCCAGATCCCAAGACAAAGCATCGGGCTCAACAGAGCCCGGAAGCTCGCTAAGAAGAGGGACGTTATCAGGGCGGGGAGTCCCTGCCAGCAAGATGTCCTTAACCTGCTCGAGAATACAACGATCATCTAACAGACGGGGGGAACCCCTCTCGTCAGGGCTAACTGAGGTTTCCTTACCCGAAGCAGATATAACGGTCCGGCGACTGGGCCTTGACTCGGTTCGACCTCCAGAAGGTCCGCCAGATTCAAAGGAGGCATTAACAATAGTTGTATCATGGAACAAAAAATCAGAAAAATCATGGGACACAGGTTGTGTTATAAAAGGATCTCCGCCAACTGCCCCTGCATCATCTCCCCTTAAGGGTTCGCTGACAAGCCGGGCGGCAGAAAGAGAAGAAGAAACGGAGCTATGAGGAACCTCTCCGTGAAAAGCACCCTCAAAGGAAGAAGCACCTGAAGTAACATGTATATTATAAGTCGGTTCCTCATTGGACATATCGCCAAAAGCCACCCGACCAGGGGAAGGCATACTTCCTACTTGAGTGGAAGAAGAAAAGATTGGTTCTGAAAACGATGAGTCTACTGCAGAAAAAGGTTCAGAATGGATAACACGAGTATCAATCACCGACCTAGTTATTGGGGACGAACGAGGAGGCTCCATCGACGGCCCATCTCTTCGAGATTTTTTGGATCTATTATCCCTAGCGCTCTCACGAGAAGGTCGTTTCGAAGTATTGCCGAAAAGATTACTCATGATCGAATTGTTGAAATGTATAAAGCAAGTAACGAGAAAGTTTATCGACTAGCCAAAGAAAAAGTATTCTATTAGAAGAGACGAGTATAACGGTAAATAACAAGTCAAGTTTTTACCTTTAGTATTTATACTACACGAAAAGATGCTACAGACCTAAAGAAAGGGCGCGAAATAGAAAAACTGACCTTGGAACAAACACTAGAATTTGAAAAGACACACGCATAATGATTACGGCGAACTTAATGACTTGTCTGAATTATTACGGCGAAGATGAAAAGACGTGACTGTCAGAATATGAAACGTTTAACGTACAAAGGGTCAAAAGTGTAAAATTACATTTAAACCTACAATAAATGGTTACGAGGATATCTTCATGAATCAATGAATCACACGGCCTGATCGCCCTCCAGAATCGTCTCTTCGTTAACGACGTCCTCTCCTTTTGTCTGCTCAAAAGCTTCTTCCTCTTCGTCTTCTGGATCGATAAAAGTATCATCAAGCTCATCGTTAACATCAGAAGGAGGAATCGGCAATGGTTTTCCGAACTCTTTGACAAGGTGAGCCAAAGGATAACCTTGATATACGACATCTGGAAGCTCGGAAGGAGAATAAACTTCGCCATAACGGTTCAACCGAATATGCGCCATCTTAAAATACTCATTTCGACAGTCATCGATCATTCCTAAGGCAACCAACTGATGAACCGCCTTCTTGAAAGTACTCTCCAGAAGAGGACCGACCATCTGATACACCAACGCCGTATGGACAGGAGAGTTAAGGAATTCGCGGATCACTCTTTCGTCAGGGTTCCTACCATATCGATCCCTAAGTCCACTAAGAGGGACGTCCTTTTCATACTCCTCTAATGAAGCATGAAGACTTGATACTTGAGATTCTAGCTCACTAATTCGAGCCGTACTCTGAAACTGGAATTCCTCTAACTTTTTGGCCATTTGATTGGCTTGCTCTTGAACACGGGAAGTCTCCATAACCCTGTTTATGATCTCTTGGTCTTCAGTCCCCGTAGCATGAGTCTCTACGACAGGAACGGAAGAAGACGTTGAGGGACCAACCTCTGAACCACAAAACTTGCGAAGTAAAACTTTGTTTTTCTCATCCAGAAACTCACATTGTTGTTTCCAGAGTGCAGTTTCACAAGCGTATGAGGCTAAACAAGTCTTAGTCTGAAAAAGCAAAGGAGTGAAACAAGAAATAAGTTAGCAAGAATATCTTCGAAAGAAAAAATATCCTATAAAGCAAGCTTAAAAGGAATTTACCTTTTCAGCATAAAGAGAAGCTCGCTGAAATTTCTCCAGAGGATCCTTCCGAAAAAGCTTGTTCAAATCACGAGTAAAAACCCCGGATAAGAGAACACGAGTCGCCTTATCAACAGCATTCTCGCTTTCATCATGGACAAGAGAATCTTTCTCAGAATAACCAGCGGCTCTCTTCCCCTCTAAATGATCTTCGATCATTTCAACCAGCGTAGGTTTCGGATGATTGTCGCCAAGTAAAGAAAGATCATTGCCCGAACGACCATAATAGCTCATTTTTCTCCCCACCGGGATGTCGCTAGGATGAGGCATCGACCAACTACGACATCCACGAATTCCCAAGGATGTTCTAAATTGAAGGGGAGGATAACCAGGTCCAGTCCCTTGATGAACAGGGGAATCTTGGGAAGAATTTGGAGACTCCTCTCCATTCTCCTCGGACTCATGACTCAACTCTAGCTTTTTCTTCCGAGAAGCTCTCTACTCGATCGGGATGTTCTCTATAGATTTAGAGGATTTGGACAACACCATTTTTCCCTTTGAAGAATGTCGAGAATTTTCTACCATATGAGCTGAAAAAGAAACGAAAAGTTAGTCTCTCTATATAGAAGATATCATCATAACATTAAGCTAAAGAGAAAAGCTTACCCAGTGATTCCAATGATGAACTGATTGGAAAAGTATGAACACTCAATCCCGCTTTACGAAGGAAAGTTTCCCCAATCAGAAGAGCACTCTGATATTTGTTTGCACACATATCAGGGATTTCAGCGATAAACTGAGCATCGTCAGGTATAAATTCACCAGTCGGCAAGCGACCTCCGTATACCCATTTGAAACCATGATCCCACGAGAAGGGTATAGTCGAACCATCCGCCGAACGAAAATGAGGTGGGGGGCGAACAAAGAAAAAGTGAGATTTCCAAAAAGGGTTGCTAGAAACAGGGGCATCAAAGATTGCTCGACTAGGCCTTTGACTAGCAAAGAAATACCCGCGATTAGAAGAACTGGAAATATTGAACCGGAAAAGTTGCGTAAAGTTACGAAAGGAAGGTTTAAACCCTTTCGCGATCATCAAGACAGAAAAGCATACCAGGAAGGCCACATAATTTGGAACTAATTGTGTCAAGGACACACTAAATATTTTCAGGATATCAAGGAAGAGGGGAGACAACGGAAGACGGAGGCCGCTATTGAAGTGAGCCGTGTAAAAGGCGCGACATCCTTCCGGTGGAGATGTGACCCTATCAGAGGGGGAAGGCAGAGTTATCTCGGAACCCTCCGGAAAATATTTGGTGTAATTGTTCAAAACCTCCGGGAAAGTATCCACCGTATAAGCGCAAGCTAGGTCCTCAATTGGTTCAGAAATCTGAGGAACAGTACCTTTGCCCTTTTTGGTTCGGGCAGCAACATCCGCATCTGAAAGGATCCGTACCTTAAAGGTATCTTCTACAGGAACGACGAATTCAGAAACTGCAGCTTGTTCGCCCGAAAGATTAGAGTGCAACTCCTCCTCGTTATTAGGAGCAACATTCTCCCTCGAGGAAGAAAAATATTTTCTTAAAGAAGACATGTTCTCAGATTCTCAAAGGATATAAGTCGATAAAAGGAAAATTTTATATGATGAACGACCAAGCAAGAAAATGACTGCGAACTATAAGCATGTATAAAGGAAAAATGACGAACTCAGAAGTCACCTATTTATACCTGGATGAGAAAAGACGTTTCGAACTCATCACAATTAATCACATTCCCGCCAAAAACGGAAGGAGATGAAAAGTCTCCTGAATAGACGCGTGGCGATTCGTAATCGGAAAGAGAGAACGATTATCTATGATATGTAGCACTCTTTTCCTTACTTAAGATTTTTTCCCACAGGGTTTTTTCTTAAGAAAGGTTTTTAACGAGGCTCCATTCATAGAAAATAAACAGTCGTAAAGAATTATCTACTTCTACGAGCTTCTATTATCTATACGCTCGAAGAAGTGAGGGAGTACTGATGGGGGCTATTTCGCACCCTACATATAGTACAGATCGAGTAAAGAACATAAGATCGATTCGACCAAATCAGACAGTTCGGGATCATCTTATCGACCCGGCCAAATACAGCTCTCTTCGACTAGAAGACTATACTCCGGACCCAAGAAGGATATTTGGGCCGAGTCCTATTAGGACTATATTTCCTTGTAACGCTAGGTTTAGTATGATATAAATACCTAGTCAATCATTGTATTAAACAACTCTGAATCACAAGGCAAATACGCCATTGCATCCTGCATAAACTGCACAACTCACTATTATTCAATAAAGAAAGAGCTTTCTCCTCATATTTGTGTTATTTCTGCGTTGGTTTGAATATTTACTTTTTGTTCTTAAGATATTGCTCTTCCTTGAGATTGATCCATCCTGAATAAAGTAACAGAGCCCTATAACATATATATATTGAAAACCCTCAATATCACAAATTCACTGATTCCTTTAACCCGACGAAATCTGGTTAAATCAGTTTCAATTAAAGGGTTAATTGAAAGGAAAAGGAAAGCAATTAAAGAAGTTAATTGAAAGGAAGTAAATTAATTGAATTAAACCATTGACTCAATCTTATTGAATTAATGTGTGAAGTTCAATTAATACAAAGATAATAATCCATAACTTTGGTACGCTAGACTTGGACACATCTCCAAGAGTAGGATTCAAAAGTTGGTTTCACCTAAGTTTCTTGAAAAATAGAACTTGGATGAACTTCCAACCTGCGAATCATGCCTCAAAGGAGATATGACCAGATCTCCCGTCACAGGGAATCCAGAGCGAACCAAACAAAATCTGGATTTAATCCATGAATATGGATCACTAAATGTTACTGTGAGAGGAGATTACTCATACTTCGTACCTTTTTGCTAAAGACCTTGGTCGTTAGTGAGAAATGAATCTAGTGAGATGCAAATCCGAAAAACCAAGAAAGGTATTTCAATAAGAAGTAGAGAATCAACAAAGACATAGTATTACTCGATTTAATCGAGGTAGCAAATACTTGTCAAGGATTCCTCAATTATCTCATTGAGAATGGGGTTCTCATACAACAAACTCCTCCTAAGACGTCACGACTTATTGAAGTGTCTAAAGAGATGGAATCTAACATTGTTTAACATTGTTCGATCCATATTGAGTTTTGTTAAGCTTCCTTATGCATTCTAGGAGTTCGTCCTCCTGACTGAATCGAAGATACTGAGCAAAGTACCTTCAAAGTTCGTGCCTACAAAGCTTTACCAAGAAAGGTATGGCAAAATACCTCTATGCTCTTACCTCTGAGTATGGAGATCTCCTGCCGATGGTAGAAACGAGAAAGGAGATAAATTGGCCAGTAGATCCAATTTGTATATAATTGTGGGGTATCCAACGAAATCCATTGGATACCTGTTCTACGACAATGAGAAACAATAGTTTCTCCTAGATACCCATTCCTCTGTTGATGAATCTCTCGTCAAAGGAAATGGAAACGTCATGGAACTTGATGAAGTCCAAGATTTGGACCCGTCCCCGCAAACAGTGGGAGTTAATCCAGAATTTACTGAACCTACTAGTACACCTACTCTTCGAAGGTCTAATCGAATTCGTAAGGAGCCAAAGCGATTTGGTTTCATTCACGAAAACGAGAATGTGGAAAGTAATCCAAAGACCTATCAATAAGCGATGTCAGACATAGACTCGGGTGCGTGGCTCGAAGCCATGCAAACCGAAATGGATCCCATCCATTCCAACAAGGTATAAGCCTTGATTGATCCACCCGAGGGATTTATCCCTATAAGTTGGTTATAAGTTATAAATGGATCTTCAAACTTGGAATGAATGGAGAGGTGTTGCCTCTAAGAATTGACTAGTGGTAAAAAAAGGCTATTCACAATGTTCTGTAACAGACTTTGATGAAACCTTTTCTCCATTAGCAATGTCTGAATCCATTTAGATTCACATTTGTTCTGATGAGATAGTCAAGATATTTGACTTCATTAAAACGAGTATGAACCATGAGTGTACAAAAGGATTAGTGGGAGCGCGATGAAGCTCATATTTTATATGTCGATAATGTTCTGACTATCTGGTATGATATCAGAATGTTAGCACAGACGAAAGCATGGTTGTCCATGCAATTCTCCATGAAAGATTTAGGAGAAGCATCTTGCCTATTGGGATACGTATCTATAGAATAGATCGGAAAGAGATGCCGACACTCTCTAAATCTAAGTACATAGAATCAATACTGGAAATATTCAGTATGAAGAATCCAAGAAAGGATTGCTTCCAGTGAGACACTGTATCCCTTGTTCCAAAATTGATGTGCCCTACATCAAATGAGAATAAAGGAGAATGTCTCAAATACCTTATGTTTCAAACAAAAGGTTGCATGTGGCATGCTTTACTATGTACTAGACCAGACGTAGAACATGCTCAAGTGTCACGAGCAGTTGCTAGTCAAACTCCAGTGAAGAAGTACTGGACCACCGTAAAAGATATCCTTAAGCTCTTGACAAAGACTAAGGATTTGTTCTTGGTCTACGGTGGTAGTGGAGAATTAAAATTCGAAGGATTCACTAATTCGAATTTTCAGTCTGATGTGGATGAATTAAGAACATCCATTTTTGGATACATATCCTGCATCAATGGGGTAACGGTGAATTTGAAAGGGTTCCAAGCAAATCACCGTAACCATCTAAACCACTGAAGCAAGATATATTGCAGCATTAAATGTAGCATTAAATGCGGCTTAAGAAAGTGTTTGGATATAAAACTTCATCCTTCGGTTGGATGTAGTGCCTAGCATTGCGAAGCTCATGATTATCTTCTATGATAACATTGGAGCTAATGCTAAAGCAAAGCATTCGAGATCTTACCAGAAATCTAAACACAACTGAGAGAAAGGTACCATTTGATTAAAAAATCATTGGTAGAGTTAACGCGCATAATGGATCGCGTCGACTCAGAGGACAATTTAGCGGATCCACTAAAGGAGGCTATATCATGAAATGAGTTCGAAGAACATCTTTAAAAAGATGGGTCCTAGAAACGTTAGTGATTGGCTTTAGGGAAAGTGGGAGATTGATGGGATAGTGCCCTGCAAGCCAATATATTTAGCTTGTATTGGAACTATCATTATCTTTCTTTAGTATAAATGTAATAATACGCACGTTTATTTATATGAGTATAAGGATAAACAATGGCCAACTTCATCTCTCGCGAATACATTTAAAGCGATTGGATGAAATCCTTAGATTACATTTGACTATGGGACGATTCACTTCAGTACTGAGTGCAATCATGAAACAGTCTCAAAGGTCGTAATCTTAAAACTGTTCCAAGTCATAGATTCCGAACGAGACGGGGTATCGTAGGAATCGCCAAGACTTGTACGAGTATGCATGATTCACATGGAGTGAATTTGTAGCGTTTCATGAGCAAGGCATTTGAGGCCAGTGCATATGAGTAGGTGGTTCAATGGAGGATTGAACGCATCGAACGACCCGAACAGAGAAACCCATTGTGGAAGCGCATGTCGCATATCGGTGATGGGATGTTTCTCAAGGATTATAATAGTGTACGATTTAGTCCTTTGACTTGAGGTACTAGGGCGAATTCGGTGCATGAAAGTGCGTACTTAGATCTAGGTATAGGCCACGTAGCTTGGTCATAACATGCCTAGGTTGGGTGCATATGGACATGTACGCGAGTGGTTAGTACCGATATGGAATCTATTGACTCACTGTAATGGGTGAGAGAATTTCCTATACGATTCTTAGATAATATATCCAAGGAATCTGCGGCCGCAGTCGGTGACGGATTTGGAAAGGGGTTTCCAAATTTAGGAGTCACACTGGAATATTATCCTGAATTAGAAAGTATAGTTATCGAGACAAATTTAGAGGTGCCGATCAATTCACACACCCTAAGTCTTGATCGGGAATATTAGTCGATAGATGGACCGTATGTACATGGTAATTATATGAGACGAGGTTCACAAGTATCAATTCACCTGAAGTTGGGCTTCATGGGCTTGTGGCTAGACATCGACCATGAAGTGTGGGTACTCCTGAGTTAATAGAGGAATTGATTCTAGGAGTGGTCAATTAAAGGTTGTTTAATTGACCGGAGCAATTTATTGTTCATAAATTAAATCACGAGGAATTCGTGGGCCTGCTGCCAATTGATGGTGAACCCAGAGGGTCACACACAATACAATTGGACGGTGACTGTTGAAAGGGATACAAAAGGAATTAATTGATTTAAAGGTAATTAAATCAATTAAATGAATTAAAAGTATTTAATTCAAGTGGGAGATTAATTGATTGGCTAACTTAATTAATTAAATACTTAATTGAGTTGCTAATTAATTATATAAAAGAAATAATGATTTAATTGGACTGGGCATTTAATTAAGTAATTAATTAAATGAAAAGGCTTGCAAGACATGGGCCTTTAATTAAAAGCCCATAAGAAGTCTTGCAAAACCTAGGTCAAGAGGGAGTCTATAAAAGGGGATCTACTTGAGATCAAAAGCTAACACCCTAAGAAGAAAACCCTAGCCTCTCCTCTCAACCTAGCCGCCGCCCCCCTAGTGCTAGAAACCTTAGCCGCCGCCGCCACCAAGAGACGCCGCCACCCTGCTGCCGTGGGCTGCTCTAGTGCCGCCGCCCCTCTCCCTTTGTTCCTCTGTGTTAGATCTTGACCTGTCAAGAGAATCTACACAATCCTGCTTCGACAAACCTCCTGAATCCAGTTCTGACCCTAAGATCTTGAGGTGTTGCCAGAATCCAGTTGGTGTGGACTAACTTTGGAGGTGAGATGCTTGGATCACTTCTGTGAACCAGATCCAGATCCAGATCCAGTTTCAGAATCAGAATCGAAGGTTGCCACCACCTTGCATGTGGTGAGGTATATCGCAAAAACCCCCTTGTTAATTACTATGTGTGTTTTTGTTCTTGCTTACGTATAATTAATATGGAGAATTAATATGGGACCTTGGGTGCTTCGAAAAATTTTAAATTCCGCATTGTCCTTGTTCTGACAATCGAGGCATCCCAACCACTATCCCAACAGTCAACCTCAGAAAATACTATGGAAGATAAATCATAATAAATTAAGTTGGTTTATTTCTTTTGATCTAGTCCGTTTTATTTTTTATTTTATTTTATTATTCGTTGTAATAAAGGCCTTGGCCTGAAATTCATTTTTTAAAAAGATTTTTGCAATTTTGAATACCAAATCAAAAGTTCACTTGAGTAAAAGGCGAAGCATAAAAACGAGTTGAGTATAAATCGGTCGATTCGATAAACGCTCCTCGGATTTCTACAATCAACTTGGTTTGATCCAATAAGTTGGTCATGAAGTATAACGAGTCGAGTATAAATTGATCCGCTCAATAAACGCTCCTCGATCTATAACTAACGATCAAAAAGATTTGGGAAAAATACCTAAGTCTTAAAAACGAGTCGAGTATAAATTGATCCGCTCAAGAAACGCTCCTCGATCTATATCTAACGATCAAAAAGATTTGGGAAAAATACCTAAGTCCTAAAGCGAGTCGAGTATAAATTGATCCGCTCAATAAACGCTCCTCGATCTATATCTAACGATCAAAAAGATTTGGGAAAAATACCTAAGTCTTAAAAGCGAGTCGAGTATAAATTGATCCGCTCAATAAACGCTCCTCGATCTATATCTAATGATCAAAAAGATTTGGGAAAATACCTAAGTCTTAAAAACGAGTCGAGTATAAATTGATCCGCTCAATAAACGCTCCTCGACGTATATCTAACGATCAAAAAGATTTGGGAAAAATACCTAAGTCTTAAAAATGAGTCGAGTATAAATTGATCCGCTCAATAAACGCTCCTCGATCTATATCTAACGATCAAAAGAGATTTGGAAAAATATCTAAGTCTTAAAAGCGAGTCGAGTATAAATTGATCCGCTCAATAAACGCTCCTCGATCTATGCCTATCGATCAAAAAGATTTGGGAAAAATACCTAAGTCCTAAAACGAGTCGGGTATAATTGACCTCGACGTCAATAGAAGAACAGGTTGAGAAGAAATCAACAGCAACAAATACGAAAGAAGTAATACAAAAAGTTTTATTCATTTGTGTTATGAGAACTTGAATTAAATTACATACAGAAGTTTCTGATCAGAGTACAAAGATCTTATTACGATCTACACATCGTTACAATTGTTTAGATAAAATGATCATATCCTATAGATCAATGATCTTCACGACAATGTCCACGGAAACATCAATCCCCCCCCCCCTGGTACCTCGACGATCGGAATTAACCACCTAAGAATCATGCTGCTCAGGATGGTCGACTTCTTTGGTTCGATGGTCAGGATCAGAAGATCAAATGTTCTTCCAGATGAAATGACCATTACCAGCCAGATGCCCGGTAACAGCCACTCGCCCAGAAGGAGATACTGCTGGTATGATGGGGTTGAATTTTACTCTAAAGCAGCATCTCTTCAGGACCGTCCCAGAAGAAAAAATTTACCAGCACACCCCAGTGGTCTATCAATCCGGAGGTAACATCCAAAAGCGGCGGTGCCTGGTAAATATGAACCCTCCATGTGCAAACAGAAACCACGGACCTCAAACCTGTGAAGACAAAGGTTGAGGCCTCATGGGACCCGTCAGTACAAGGTAGGACTGCCATGGAACCTGTCAGTACAAGGCAGATGAATTTTAAGTCATTATGATATTATGATTCACGATAATGTGACTTTTTGAATATTATGGGATCAGAGGGCAAAATGAAATTCAAGGAAACTGAGATCACCATCTTTTCTGAGAAGTTATAAATAAAGTTGGAAACTGCGTACCAATTTATAGGCACAGATAAAGTTGATCCAACAGTTGGAGGATGATCTAAGAGAAAAAGAACCGCAACCGTTTGACTTCCACCTTTAAATGCGAGTAAGTTGGAATGGCTCCTCCGAGGTCGAAAAGATTATTCGCTTACAAAGATGAATCAAGATCGAAGCGATTAGTACAACGAGAACGCGGATCTAAAGAGCTCCAGACTGAAAAAACATACACACCTACAAATGTCAATCGCTTGATAAAGAGCTTGAGATCCTCGACAAAGACATGTAAGTCTACACCATTATGATAAAATACTGGTTCGCTTAGAGGTGTAGGACCTCATACGAGGGTCGTCATTGCCTCATATATCATATGAAAGATTATTAATTAGCTATACGAGACCTCCACTGGAGTCCAAGAAACCTGACACCAATGTTAGAGGAATAATCATCATCATTCCAGTCTACACTATCGCCACTGCCTAACATTCCAAAGAATTGCTGAAGGAGGTCTGAACAGGCTGGATCTAACTAATAAGTCTACATTTTCCAATTCCTCCCATATCAAAGAATTGAGATGTTTGATGCAGTGGTTGCTTTATTTGAGGAACATGGAACTCACAATCAGTACAGAGAAACATGGATTTTAAGAAGATACCTAGAACGATATCTTTTCAGCGAACTTAGACCTGTGATAAGAAAAGCAGAGCTCAACAGAGGAAATGACAGCGTCCTTAAATAAGATATCCATAACAAAAGGACAAATTTACAAGGAATTGATCGATCATCGACAAGAACGCTAAGCATTCTTTCACAATTGTTCAATCAATTATCTACGTGAATGGCCTACAATCCACATTTTAATGTCTTAAGTGACTTCGGAACAAGCCTAAGGAAGAATACTTGGTCAATCATCATTCTTATATTTGATTAAAAAAAATTGATTTGCAGAACAAATATTATGTCATTCAGTTACTTAAGACTGATCGAGCCAGACCGAGCTACTTTTTCGAACAAAGGATAATCTCCTAGAAGATCAATATCGGATAAGTAAAACATAACTCTCCTGCTTATTTAGAGAAGTTATACTTATTCACACCAATAAGATGTGCATAACAAAATATATCTACTGACTAAAATCGACCAAGGCATGAATCTGGTCGTAAAAGATCATCATTGTCATTAATTCATACTTCCCATACAAAAATTCAGCCCAAACAACCGCACAAAGGTTGAGGCCCAAAAAAAAAAAAAAAGAGAGAGAGAAAGAGAAATAAACAGCTGAATCAGAACAGGTCATTGAGATAGGCTGCTATCGACGGGCCGACTAGCAGAAGCACCCCTCCGAGGAGTCGCATTACCTACAAACGCCATCAATTCCTCCTGACGCTTTTGATAACCGGCATCATAACCTTGTTCATAGGCCTGCCGTCGAGATTCCTCAGCAAGAGCGAGAGCCTGAACCAAGTCACTTTTTTCCTTTTCAAGGACAGACTTCTCCTCTTGCGATTTCTGAAGATCATCATTTTGCACACCCAGCTGGAGCGCAAAATACTTGGCCTGAAAAGAGAAAAAAGCTCATAAGTGACAAGGCAACCCAGATAAATCAAGAAAAAAAGTTATAAATATGATTACCTGCTCGCATAACTTAACCAGCGACTGAACGAGGCGAACATTGGGAATACCTTCGTGCTTCCTCAACTCGCCGGGCAAAATTGTGCTTAGGCCCAAATCCCAGGACAAAGCATCAGGCTCAACAGAGCCGGGTAGTTCACTATCGAGAGGAACACGATCAGGCCGAGGAGTTCACTATCGAGAGGAACACGATCAGGCCGAGGAGTAACCGAGTGCGTTATATCCTTAACTTGCTCAAGAATGAAACGATCGTCTAACATACGAGAGGAATCCCTCTCGTTAGGACTCACCGAAGTCTCCTTGTCCGAAGCAGAGATAACGGTCCGCCGACCGGACCTAGAGCCTACCCGACCTCCAGAAGGGCCGCTGGCTTCTAAAGAGGTAGACACCACAGTAGTATCCTTAAATAAAAACTCAGGAAAATCTTGGGAAATGGATTGTGTTATCGATGGATTCAAAAGGGCACCCCCACTAATTGCCTCCGCAACGACGCTCACTTGGTTTCCGCTAACAACCGGGGCAGTAGAAATAGAGGAAGGAACTGAGTTATCAGGAACATGATCATTTAAACCATGTTCAAAAGAGGAAACACCTGTAGAAACGGGTACATTAAAAGTTTGCTCCATGAAGGACAAATCGCCGAAGGCCACCCGACCGGGGGAAGGCCTCCTTTCTACCTCGCCAGAAGTGGGAAAATTTTGCTGAATAAAACTTGAACTAATTACCGGAAAAGCTTCAGAAGGGATAACGGGAGTCTCGATCCCCGACCTTCTAGTTGAGGATGGACGAGGAGGATCTATCGAAGGCCCCTCTGTACGAGACCTTTTAGGTCTAACACTTCTACTATTTTTGCGGGAGGGACGCTTTGAAGTATTACCAAAGAGATTACTCATGTTCGGAAATAAAAAAAGAAATTTTAGTTATCGGGAAAGCTTATCGACCTCCTAGCAAGAGAGTATTCTATTGAAGTTGAGTAAAAGCGGTAAATAGCGAGTAAAATTTTCACCGTTTGTATTTATACTATACGAAAAGACGCAGGAGACCTAAAGAATGGGCGAATCACAAAAACTAGCCTACGAACAGCCGCAAGAATTCCAAAAGACATAAGCATAATGATTACGGCAAAGTTAATAACTTGTCTAAATTATTACACAGAAGCCGAAAAGGCATAACTGACAGAATAGGAATCGTTTATTGTACAAGAGGATAAAAAGGTAATATTACAAGCAAGGGCGGACCTACATAAGGGCTAGTGGGGTCTATAGCCCCCACTCAGATTTAGAATATATATTTATTAGTAGTAATTATAACATATAAACTGCAATTGCTCAATGGATGGGGCATTAAAAAGTTTGGATTGTGTTCGGAGTTTGATCCCTAGATTCCACTTTCTTGCCCCTTTTTTTTTTAGTTTTTGTCCTTTTGTGAAAAGTATTGTTAAGGGTAAGCATATGTAACCACTTGGGGTCCGTGATGTGAATTTAGGAGGCGCACATGCACATCATGTGCTATTCATCTTGTATATATTGACAAAAACGAGTACTTGATCAAAATGAGAAAATTGGCCCGTCTTCTCTCATGTACGGGCCGAATGATTGTAATTAGGGTATTTTAATTGATAGTGGAAACTATTATAATAAAAAACCATACTTAATTATCTGTACGAATGACAACTCATTCTTTATTATTTTGGTGAAGTGTGGGTAAAGAATACGGTCCAACATATGAACAAGGATGAACCATTGCTCATTGATTTAGTTATGCATATTTATAAAAATTTTCTTGAGTTTAAATCCAAGGAGTATCATCCTTTGTTACTTATTTTATAATTTTTTTTGTTTCATAGCAATTATTTTTTTAATCTATTTTATTTTCTCAATAATTATTCTTTTAATTTCTTTTTCTTTCTTAACAATTGTTCTTTTAACTTCTTTTTCTTTCTAAATAATTGTTCTTTGATTTTTGTTATTTCCAAATATTTTTTAAAATTTTATTTCCTTTTTAATAATAATCAAGAGAATTCGATTTTTTTATTATATGTTTTATTTAGTACATTACTAAATAACACCCCCCCAAACCGCCCAAAAAAATATTGATCTAACTCCGTATGGACAAATTTCAAAAAATTAAAAATCTGTGCAATTCTTTGTGAATATAATTGTTGTCATATGAAATTGTATTTCAAATATTTAATTTATCCTAGAATCTTATAGTCCCAAGTATTAAAGTTTCATTTTTTACATAAGTTTCAGTCAGTAGTATATAAGAAACTTTTCAAGATTTTTTGAATTTTTTGAGAAATTTTAGGAAGAATTGTAAATAAAAAAAAAAACTATGTTAATGTAGAAACTACTCTATATTCTCGTTTTGGTTAACTCAAATACAAAAACTTTTGGTGTTTTCGGGGGTAACTTATCAAAAAATTGATCTATGTTTAGCCCCTACTGGCCTACATTCCTGGATCCGCCCCTGATTACAAGCCGTGTTATATTAACTATCACAAAGATTGTTCCCAAGGTCGATGGATCACTCCCTCCTCACCTAGCCTGGTCGACATTTAGGATTCCCTGTTCACCAGCGACCGCTCCTTCGTCCACTCCATCGTTCGCTGCCTCCACATTCTCCTCCTCTTCCTCTGGTTCGATAAATTAATATCGACCTCATCATTGATGTCCGATGGAGGAATCGGCAATGGCTTCCCGAACTCTTCGATAAGGCGAGCCAAAGGAAATTGTTGATAAATGGCGTCTGGCAACTCGGAAGGGGAATATTCCTCGCCGTAACGATTCAGGCTGACATGCGCTGCTTTGAAATACTCCACTCGACGATCTTCAATCAGTTCCAGAGCCACCAGCTGATGGATCGCCTTCTTGAAAGTATTTTCTAAGAGCGGACCAACCATTCGATACACCAAAGCGGAATGAACATGAGAATTGAGGAATTCGTGAATGACTCTTTCATCAGGATTCCGACCGTAGCGATCCTTTAGACCACTAAAGGGAATATCCTTATCATACTCCTCCAAAGAGGCTCGAAGGCTTAACACCTGAGATTCCAGCTCGCTAATTCGAGCAGTACTCTGAAACTGATGATCTTCCAACTTTTTAGCCAATTGATTGGCTTGTTCTTGAGCGCGGGAAGTCTCCAGAACCTTATCTATAATCTCCTGGTCATTAGTCCCCGTAGCCTGAGTCTCTACGAGCGGAAGAGAAGAAGACATCGAGGGACCAACCTCTGAACCAGAAGTCTTATGAAGTAAAGTCTTATATTTCTCATCCAGAAACTCACATTGTTGTTTCCAGAGAGCGGCTTCATAGGCATACGATGCCAAACAAGTCTTAGTCTGAAAGAGAAAATGATAAATGAAATAAATTAGCGAGCTAAAGTACTCATTAAGAAAAATTACCCTACGAGCACACATAAAAGGAGATCACCTTTTCAGCATAAAGAGAAGCCCGCTGAAATTTCTCCAAAGGATCCTTCCGAAGGAGCTTGTTTATATCGCGAGTAAACACACCAGATAGAAGCACACGAGTTGCCTTGTCCACCGCATTCTCGCTCTCATCATGAACTAAAGAATCGTTCTCAGGATAACCGGTGGTTCTCCTCCCCTGTAGATGGTCCTCGATCATCTCGACAAGAGTGGGCTCCGAATGATTCTCACCTAGCAGAGACAGGTCCTCACCAGAGCGACCATAGTAACACCTTTTTCTCTCCACTGGCTTATCGTTAGGATGGGGCATCGACCAGCTACGGCACCCACGAATACCTAGAGAGGTTCGAAGATGGAAGGGAGGATAGCCAGATCCGGTCCCCTTACCAACGGGAGATTCTTGGGAGGAATCCGGAGATTCCTCCCTGTTTTCCTCAGAATCGTGGCCCAATTCCAATTTTCTTTTTTGGGACGCTCTCTGCTCGATAGGGAAGTTCTCTATGATTTTTGTAGATTTGGATAAAACCATTTTTTCCTTAGAAGAACGCCGAGAATTTTCTACCATGAGAGCTGAAATGAAACAAAGTCAAAGTTAGACATAATGTTAAAAAAGGGATTGTAATGAGTAGATACAAAAGAAAAAATACTTACCCAACGATTGAGAGGTGGAAGAAATGGAAAAGCTATGAAAACTCAGTCCCTCCTTGCGAAGAAAGGCCTCACCAATAAGAAGAGCACTTTGGTATTTGTTGGCGCGCATTCCCTGAATTTCGCTAATCAATTGAGGGTCGTCAGGGATAAGATCGCTAGTCGCCAAGCGACCACCATAAATCCATTTGGAATCATGGTTCCACGAGAAGGCCCCAGTTGAACCGTCCGCCAAAGAATCATGAGAATGTGGTTGTACGAAGAAAAAATGTGATTTCCAGCAAGGATTGCTGGAAACCGGGGAGTCGAAAATGGAGCGACTAGTCTTTTGGCTGGCAAAGAAATATCCGCGTTTGGAAGAACTAGAAACATTAAAATGGAACAATTGCGTAAAGTTACGGAAAGAAGGCTGGAATCCTTTTGCTATCATCAAAACAGAAAAGGCCACCACAAAGGCCACAGAATTTGGGACCAATTGCGTCAAAGATACGTTAAATATTTTCAAAATGTCAAGAAATAAAGCAGACAAAGGAAGACGTAAGCCATAATTGAAATGAATAGTATAGAAGGCTCGACAACCCTCCGGCGGAGAAGTGACCCTGTCCGAAGGAGAAGGTAGAATAATCTTAGAACCTTCCGGAAAGTATTTCGCGTAGTTATCCACGACCTCGTGGAAAGTCTCCTCGGTATAGACACAAGCGAGGTCCTCAATTGGTTCAGAAATTTGAGGGACTGTACCTTTACCCTTCTTGGCCCTGGCGGCAACATCAGTATCAGATATAATTTGCACACTAAAATTATCCTCGTCAGGGACAGTGAATTCAGACGCTCCGCCGCTCTATCGGAGAGCTCGGGGGAACCTCCTCCTCGACATTAGGAGTAACTCTTTCTTTGATTAACGAAGAAGATTTTCTTGAGATGGAAGCCATTTTTAGGATCCTCGAAGAATACGAGTCGATAAGAGCAAATTAGAAAATAAATGAGCGAATAAGAAAATGACTGCGGAATATGGGAAGTAGAAAGTAAAAGATGACTGAAACAACGATCACCTATTTATAAAGAAAGATGAAAAGACGTTTCGAACTTCTCACGGCTGATCACATTCCCGCCAAACGGCAGAAAAAGTTGAAACGCTTTCTCAAAGAGACACGTGATAGTTCATGATTGGAACGACAAAACGACTATTTATGAGGTGTAGCACTCTTTTCCTTACTTAGCATTTTTTCCCACAAGGTTTTTCCTAAGGAAGTTTTTTAACGAGGCACATTTCATAGAAAATACAGTCGTAACCCACCATCTACTTCTACGAGCTTCTACTACATATACGCTCGAAGAAGTGAGGGAGTACTGATGGGGGCTATTTCGCACCCCTTATAATACTCGGATCAACTAGGGGATATCAGATCGGTTCGACCATACAAGCTCATCCGGGATCATCCATCGACCCGATCAGAGATGATTCTCCTCGGCGACCAGACTACAATCCTGGATGGGGAGGGACAGTTATGCCGAGTCCTATTAGGACTATGTTTCCTTGTAAAGCTAGGGTTAGTATCATATAAATACCTAGTTAAAACGTTGTATTAGACACACAATCAGAGCTTACGCCTACATACTTTGTCTATCTAATATCACATTGAATAGAAAAGCTTTTGCTATACTATTTACTCATTGACTCATTCGTTGTCTTGTTTACCTTTTGTTCTTTTACATAATTGTTCTTCCTTGAGATTGATCCATCCAGAATAAAGTAACAGAGCCCTATAATTCGTACTAAACCTGACCTCCTAATTACATCTTATTGATTTAATCTTACCCAACGAAAAATGGTTAAATCAAGCGTCTTCCAGTAGCATGTGAAAGGAATCCATCAGTGACGAGTGTAGGTCAGCTGTGGAAGCAGGTGATGAAACAGGAGCTTCTTCCTTGTGGACAGGTGCATCCATGAGACGAGATTCGTTTTTAGCTTTCCACTCAATTGCTAAAGGTGTTTCTGCAGTAGTCGGTTCTATGTTTGTGGTTTTAGCCGTTCCATCCTCCTCAACGACTGTTGTCTGATTGATAAGTAGAGCGGGTACCCATTCCTTTGCAGGTTTCTTCCTCTTGGGTTGCTCTTGGAACTTGCTTACTTAAGAGCCAAATGTAATTTCCTGAACACTTAGTAGGTGGGGCAGGTCACTTGAAGTACCTCTACTATATCTAGCTTTATCCACCCACTTCTCCAAAGCAGTATGTACAGCAATCTGCACAGCCCTATCTATGGGATCTTCTCCTTTTCTTCTTTTGTCTGGCAGTGCATTTTCGATGCGTTTGACTTCTTTGCTAACTATGTTTCAAATATAACCATGAAACACATCGTGCACATAGTCTGTATCCAGTGCTTGAGTGACTGAGGAAGTGTGCAGCCAACTTAGGGGCATGATTGTCAAAAAATAAAAAGTTTTAGGGGTAAATGTCAAATACCGATAGTTCAGGGAGTGTAAGGATAAATAGCATTGATTGATCATTATATCATTACAATAATGTGTAATCATTTCAAACAAAAACTGAGATTGGGTATTTGGAATGTGCATCGGAACTTGCTTTTCTTTTAAGAGATCGAATTGCATTTTCCTTCATACTATGACCGACTTGCCCAAGAGGAGTTCTAACATTGGCAATATTCTTGATAGTTCACAATTCACGCGTTGTCACGTGGCAAAATGGCCAATGAAACCTGCAATACAAGTTCAGCTAGGTTGGTTGGTACAAATTATCCTAAAAGCCCTCATATATTTGTAATTGTAAAGCTGCTCTCTTATTTTCTTCTCAAATTAAAATCCTCCCCATTTTAAATTGAACAAATTTCTAATATAAATATAAAAATATTATTAATACATAATTGAACAAAATATATTGATTTTGTATATTGATAAAATAATTAAAATAATATTTTAATAATATTATTAATATATAATTGAACAAAATATATTGATTTTGTGTATTGATAAAATAAATATAATAATATTTTAAGTATAATTTGAAAGAAAAAATTCATATCTAAAATTTATTTAATATTATTACTTTATTTAATAGTTAT
Source organism: Penstemon barbatus (assembly GCA_003313485.2). Classification (NCBI taxonomy): domain Eukaryota; kingdom Viridiplantae; phylum Streptophyta; class Magnoliopsida; order Lamiales; family Plantaginaceae; genus Penstemon; species Penstemon barbatus. The sequence continues at coordinate 46,847,073 of CM064883.1, forward strand.
TGAAACAATAAAGTTATACATTATTTATGAATAACTATAATTTTCAATTTATCAGTTTCGGTTAAGATTAACCTAATTATACATTACCCTAAGGTCAACAATGATAATATTGGTCAATTAATCGAGTACATTATCGATCTCAGTTACGATTAATCTAATTATACGTAACTATATTGTCAACAATTTTTACTTCATTCGATAATAATTTGATTTTCATTCAATTTAACTTTTAAAAATAGTATTTAGATAATAATTAATGAAAACACTATAGAACTTTTGTACATGTTTTGTGTTTACTAACAATATATTCATTATTGTTGGTTCGTAGATAGTTTAATCATAGTGTTTTTTGTTTGTTATTTGTTTTAAGTTGAATGAAATTTCTAATTTAACAATATTGATTTAATGATATAATTATCGTTTATCAAAAAATAATATATTCATTATCTCAATATTATAATCTCTATGATTTTATAGAAGCGTTAATTAATTTTAAGTTCTCAAATATTTATTGAATTGAACTCAATTTATATTTAAGATAAACCTAACAAAATTTTTGACTAATGTGTAATTTAAAAAAAAAAAATTATGTTTGACTTATTTGCTAAGTGAACATTGGACTTAATTGCAAAGGAAGCCTCTTCTTCATCCCTGGCACCCTCACATGTACTTACTGATGAGGGGTACTTTGGATCTTTTATTTTTTGGGAATCATCTCCGATCGAAGACCGGGAAATCCGACCTCGAAGACATAATTCCGATCTCCACATTATGATCTCCAACCAGCCCAGTCCGATCGCCAGGAAAGGCTTATTGATCGAAATCACTGTTGGGATGAACCCAGGCCCAGGCCTTGGGCCATGAAATGTATCCCTGTGGAAGGTTCACCTAGAACGTCGCCTCAACGATAAATACCAATCACATTTATGACATCAGACACGCTTTCCCAAATGCTTCTTGATCGGCCCTACTGCTTGGATTCTTCTCCGGAGTTAGATTAGATAGCTCTTTTGTACTGTGTTCAGTCTCTAGCTTGTACGTCATCCTATAATGCTCGGATAGCCCCCTGTAATCTTTGTATATCATGATCGGAATATATATACAACTATGATTGATCTACCCATATTGATGAGGGAGACTTTGTATTTTCTATTTTTGGGAATCATCTTCGGTCGAAGACCTGGAAAACCAACCTCGAAGACATAATTTCGATCTCCACATCATGATCTACAACCAGCCTAGTCTGACTAAGCATATAGTATTATGTTCTTGATTTTGAGACTTAGAGAATTTTTGCTCGTTTGGATTTCTCCCTTAGTAGTGTTACTTGTCTCTAACTCTTGAATCACGATTTTGGTCCCAAGTGTTCAGATGAAGTCTAAAGGGAAAGAGGGTGGGGTGAATAGACTTCTAAAAATTTTAACTTTAAAATTCTCTAACTTTTTCTGTGAGTAGACTAAGCTGATCAAGATTCGTAAGATTATTAAGCTGATCGAGCAAAAAGCTTTGAACAGCAGAGTAGACCACTCTTCTGATATAAATTACCTGATTTTGATAAAATCAGAGTTTTAAATAACTTACTTGCAGCGGATTTATCAAGTTTTTTTCACAAGTAGTTTTCTTTAATTTAAAAGATTTTATCCCCAGTTTTCGCAAACTCCTTTTAAAATATTTTGGCAGTTAATTTAAGTGTTTGAATGCTTTTAAAATTATGCAAGTAAAAATACAAACATAAACACCAGCAATTTTTATATTTGTTATATGGATGTAAATCTTTTAGTACACTCTTCCAAGTCACTTAGATCTTGAGTTATACTATAAACACTTAGTTTACAATATACTATGCTTGTGCCAAACAACAAATGAAATGGCCACAAGTGCGTTACAGGAAATCACTCAGAAATCCTATATTACAAAGCTTTATCACTTCACTCAGATGGATAATAGCTTCTCACAACACTCTCTTTTACAAAATCACTCAGAAAATGTGTTTGCCTTTGATCTTCAACTTCAACTTTCGTCAACAGATGACTAGGCTGATGAGTGTTTTGTTCTTGAGTTTTTGAGACTTGAAGAATTTAGCTTCTAAATTTGCTCTCAGATTTGTATAGCTTGTAGTTGTCTCTAACTTTTGAACTTGAACTATTTATACTTGAGATTTGAATTCTGCCCGGTGAAGAGAGATATAATCTTATTTCTCGAGTACTGGTCCCCCAAATTCAGGAACGGCTCTCTGCAACTGTTCGCACTGTATACCCTGCTCTACTTTTTTGTCAGTCGCATTAAATGCATCTAGCTAATACGAGAATGTCTTCAATCATTTGCCATAAATGTCTTTCTCCTTCATCATTTAATTCCATCAGTGCATTTATTACTGTTGGACAGACTTTCTGATCACTTCCACTCCGTTGTGCGAAACTACTCGTCTGATGACACTTGGATGATCCCAAGTCGAACTCATCTGATTTGAGTCTGCTGAAAATTCACCAGTCTGATTCCGACTTCAGCAACAAATCAGTAGTCTTCTGGACCATTTAGTTTGACCCATCTGATTTAGCTTCTTCCTTCGTCAAATTTTCTAAGAGGTTGGCTAGGCTTCCATTACTAAGCTGATGATGTTGTTTTGAAAATCATCAAAACCTCCTTTCAATTTTTAGACTTCATCTTCATCCAACACACGAACAATATACTTTAAGATTTGAAATCTGCCCGTTGAAGTAAGACAGAAATCAATGCTCCCCGAGTACCTGTCCCCATTTTCTGGAACGGCTTTCTGCAACTGTTCACTGTACTCTTTGATGTACTTTATGTCGGTTGCATTCAATGCACTCTGCTGATCCGAGATTTCTCTTCAATCATTTGTCTTTAATACAATTCTCTTACAATATTTATTATTCCAAGTGCATTTTTCACCATTGGAGAGACTTCTGATCACTTCCACTCTGCTGATTGAATCTACTCTTCTGATGAACACTCTGATAATTCAAATCGAACTCATCTGATTTTACTCTGCTGAAATCCACCAGTATGATTCGGAACTCAGCAGAAGATCAGTAGTCTTCTGGACCATATATTTAACCCTTCTTATTGTACTTGTCTTCTTTGGTTAAATATCTTCTGAGGTTGACTATGTTTTTGTTACTTAGCTGATAACATTTGGAAATTATCAAAACCTCCCTTTACTTCTTCATCTTCATCCAACAGAAATCAACAAGTTAATATTTATGGAATTGTCAGAGAAACCCCCATCTTTGCTGAAAGACCAGTAGAATCCGGGAAGGCATCTGATACTATCAAAGAGATGACAGAAGAGGTTTTGATACCTCAAGTTCAAATAGACTAGTCTGCTGATCAGACTATTGAGGTCAAGGAGTAAGATATTGCCAAGAGGAAGAGAACTGGCAAAGCTAAGACGCCTTCAGTTGCCAAGCTAAAGAAGCTAAAGAAGGCAAGGATCAAGAAAGAAGAGAAAGATGACCACACAAAGCTGCCACTAAAACAAGCAAATCATAAGTCATCCCCAAAGTTATTAGAGGCTGAAATTTCAGCATAGGAGGCTGAAGATTTGGCTAAGGCCCTTGAGCTAAGTCAAAAGGAAGATCATAGTCATTGGAATCCCTTAGGAAGAAAAAGTTATTTTACTTCGTCCAAAGCTAACCAAAAAGAAAAATATGGAAACCAAAAAGAAAAAGATGGAGATCAAACATGCACTAAATATAGTCAAGAGTGAACCTGCTATTTGCATGGTTTTGAGAAAGAGTTGGAAAGGTAAAACACAAGATTGCAATCTCAAAGTATGTTCCTCAATGAAAAGATAAGATATAATATATGGAGGGAGTACATATTGCATGAGTCTAAGGTGGAGATCAATGCATGGAATGAGTTGACCGCTGAAGAGAACTGGATTTTGAGCTTGGTTGGGAACTAGTCCAAGAGAAAGAGCTATGGATTCAGAATTCTGCCATGTCAGACTACATCGTCACATCAAATCCCTTGTTAGAATTGAATAAAAGCAACTATTCCAAAGAAGCCTAGAAGAGGTGATAACATGGAAGAAAGAGCTATTAATCTAGTCATATGTGTGACACTGGCTAAATGTATAGAGAGATGCAAATATGATAAAGGAAGTTCAAGCAAGTTGATACAACTTTTTAGATTACAACACATTTCATTCGGACAGAAATCAGAACATTTCAGGAATCTGGCCGCTTGAAGAACATTTATGACGGTACTGATGATATTACTCTTTCCATTGTAAGTGAGAACATGCAGGAAATAAAGTAAGACTCGTCTCAAGAGATCAACCTTACTGATATTCCCTTGTCAAAAGATGAGATGTCTGCCATTGAAGAGAAATTAGCTATTGAATGGAAAGATGAAAAGAAAGATGCTTATGAGGAAAAAGAGACAAGTGATGATCCTGAAAAGATTGGTACTTAGTCTGCTGATTGGGAGTTAATGAAGGAATTCATTAAAGACTTTGTGAGAAAATTACAAAAGGCCAATTAGTTTAGTGAAAGTAACCTAAAAGAAATGAAGGACTTAGAGGAGAGGAACAACTCTTACAAACATTTGATGAAATAGCCTCAAAACTGCTTATGAAAGATGAGTTGATTAATTTTAAAGAAGAAGTCAGTATCATGAAGTCTACTGTTAATCAGTTTGCTAATAGAGCTCATTCAAATGAAAAGGGTTGGTCAAACATCTCGAAGGTTATTGCACGTAGAGTTATGTAGTGGAGTTACAGTGTTTGAATAATGACAGAGCCGAAAGTTGCAAATAGAGAGAATTTGAAGTAGGTAGAATAAGATAAGAGAAATTCGGGAATTGTGAGATCTTTCGACGACCATAATTCAAATCACCATTATAAATAGTCCCAGATTTGTGATAAATGAACTTGAACTTTACAGATCCAAATCAAGCACTTCTAAGAGCACATCAGTAAGCTATTCTAAGAGAAAGCCCAAAATGTTGAAGAAAAATAGAGAGTTGTGACAAGGTTGAACTAAATGCAATAGATCAACAAACTTTTAAAACTGTAATAGCTAAGAGCTAAATGTTGAGAGAAATGAGAGTTTCTGATAGATTTCTCCTACTTTAACGCATATAAATATTCCTCTCTTTGATGTATAAGTTTTAAAATCAAATACAATATTAGTCTAAGAGATTAGTACGGTGCCTTCCATCAAGGTTGCGAAAAGGAGTGGACCAAAGGAATTTCCTTGACCACTATAAATTTTTTGTGACATTTAAATTCCGCACTTACAAACTACTGAATATACATCGAAAGACTAATTTACAAATTAATAAAGGTAAATGTGTTAGCAAATGAACCTAGTTGTTAACTAACTTAGTTTACTTTTGGTTCTTACATAGTTTAATTGGTTGAACTTAAAACTATATATGTAAACCAAAACATTAATTTAATGGGCAGTAATTTCTTAAAAAACTCAACGGGATGTGCATTATATTTATAAGGAAAATTATATTAAAACTCAACTGTGAATGTATAGATAACATGCTAAATTAACTTTAATGTGCTTGCGACAATACAAGTTAATAGTATATTGTAATTAAGTTTGTTTTGTACCTCATAGAGGGTCCACTATGCATAATTTCTCTTTTTTCACTGGAGTCAATTAGGAAAGAACACATGTAAATAAGTAAATTATTATACAAATTAGTAGGAAATTTTACATTTCAGTGGGGTCATTGCACCCCACTGAAGTTTATTTAGCTAAGCCAGTGAGCACATATTTTTATCAAATTGAATTTATGTTTCATAAATTTTATGTCAAGACTATACTGAAGATAGATTGAGTACTTAGGTGAAATTTTATCATCATAAAAAAGGGAAAAATCGTTCAATGAAGTTGAAGAATTTAGAGTAAAGTGTTGATGATAACAAATAATGTCATCTTCTAAGTAAATGGGAGCTTAATGAACATTTGAAAGATTCAATCTGAAAAGATAAGTAAAAATCAAATTAGCATAAGATTGAATTACAGTCTGGAAGGCAATTGATTGTGTATTACATATATATCATACATTATATCCTTACATTGAAAATTTTAGTCCAAAACTTTAATTGGACCATTATAGTCTATATATATACTTAACAAAGGAGGTTATTGTGCAATTTAACCTATAATCAACATATTATGCGCCATTATCCAAATGGCCATTGTTGGGGAGATTTCTCCTCCATCTAAAGGTTATGCAAGAAGGGAGAAAAGATTAGGTTTTGACCAACCCATTTTATTTATTCTTAACTATTGTATAACACATCTTATTTCAATTAAACACAAAAAAAAATCTGAGATTGAAGAAATATAGGGTTTTAGTGAGAGGAAGTGACACCACCACCACGACCTTGCCGCCGCTATGCCACCATTGTCACCACCATGGGTCAGGAAGAGATTTGTCTAGGAAGGGTTGTGAGAAGCTTATCCCTTTCTATTTTCAAGTTGTTAGGTAAAACTTTCTTAAAAGACTTAATTCTTTAAATTGTAATTTTTTTTGTCTCAATCTTGGATATGTTATGTATTTAAATTTCTTGCTTAGTTCAGATTTGTGTGTTAATTTTAAATCATATCATTTTCCTTAAGTTGTGATAATTATTGGAAGTTGAAGAAAAACTTGGGATTCATGTGGTTTAGTTTAACATGCAAAACTTTAATCCCTCTTTTGTTTTAAAATCCTTGGAATGGGTTGATTTTACTCTAATAGTTAAGTTTTTTTCTTGCTGGATAATTGCTCCTAATTGTAGTCTTGTTTGAGAATTTGTTTTGATTATATGAACTTACTTGTAGATATCTCAAAATTTTGTTAAAGAAAGTTTGAATTTTGTTTAAAAGTTATGAAATTGAGGATTTTCTCTTTTCTTATGACCAAAAAATTAAGTTTCGGGCCGGACTCACTGCGTGTGTAGCTGACCCTACTCCGCTTCACATAAGCAGCAAGCTAAAAAGCTTGCTGCATATGTTCAGCAAATTATCGCACATAACAACAATCCTTAAAGCTTGCTGCATGTGCAGCAAAGCCATTTGATTTTATGGCTTTGCTGCACATATGTTATGCAATATGGCCCTTTTGGATCAAGGGATATTCTTGATTGGCCCAAAACTTTGGGTCAGTTGATATTTTCACCCCCTTCGTTATTTCGACAAAATTTTTATGTGTTTGACACCTTTAAAAATAAATGTTTTTATATAGGAGAAATAAATTATAACTTGAGTGATGGTAAATGTTTGTGTTCGTGAGAACTTTATGGTTCAAGTTTCAAGTTAATGTGGGTATTTTTCTAAGTTTGCAAACGTGTATTTGAACATGTTCTGGAGTTGCCCCTTATTCCAACTTTTCGAAACTTAATTAACACAAAACAGGTGAATGCTGGAATGTGAATTTTGTGGTCCAAGTCAGTTGCATTTATATATCGCATCTTGGGGATTACATTAGTTCAATAGAAAATTTTTGTCATAATATGTTAGTTTCATGAAGTAGAAATGATATTTCAATCTTGCGTGTTAATTCCTGGTATGTTGTAAGTTTGGATAAGTGATGAATTCATGCATTTAAGATCAAAAGAAAAAAATATATATTATTGTGCTTGGATATTAATATTGTTATATTTGTTTGTCATATCTGTTTTCTGTGGGCCCAAATAATTGGTTGACGGTAGATTAGCAACAATCTTGGTAGACGAGGTCTCCTGCAACCAGACACACGAGCTAAGTATAGAGATATACTTGGTCCGTGTAGTCAAATTCTGAGCAAAGACACCGTCAATGCATCTGTATGTGTAAGGTCGCTTCTTACTGGTGTCTTTGATTTATTTGCATGGAGGGTAAGAGGAGACGGCATTCAGTAAATCGGGTACATGCAATTATTATAAATGATTATGTCGTTACTCTGCTAATATCTAAATTTCGTTGATTATACAATTTGAATTGCTTGCATCATTCATTATATGTATTTGAACACCCAACCTCACCAAGTTGGTCAATTAACTTATGCATCTCATGTTCAAAATTTCAGTAACGGGTATTTCAGGAGTCGGTAGTTCAGGTCCTGATTAGATCATCTCATCTTGCTCAAGTTTCGGACATTATGTGTATTGAAGTCTTTTGTTATGTATATACCTCTACAATATTTTGTAACTAAACCTTGAATACTTTTGTTATATATATATATCCTTAAACTTATGTATTTATTCTCTAAACTATCAAGTAGTCAGTACCACCTATCACAATCTATGTTTGTAAATCATATTTTGTACTTTGGGGTTTAAGATTATTATATGAGTTTCCTTGTTGTACCATTTCACATGCCCGAGATTTAACCCACTTCGAGATCCAAATCCCGGGGACTCGGGCTGTTACAAATGGTATCAGAGCCTAGGCGTAGAAGTCAGGTTAGATCCTGGAAGTCTAGTGTTATCTCTACATAAGTTTAACCATGCATTATTGATTATGTTGTCTTACCTTTCTCGATTGTGATAATATATGGCAAGTGACGAAAGCTACAATGTCTCGGGTTTTGGACAGCCAAATGTCCAGGCAGGAGAGAGTGGGAACGGGATCATTGGTCAAGCTGACTCGCCACCTCGTCCTATAATGTATCATAGGGCACGCCCACGTCAAGTGTATACTCCACCATCTTTGCAGGGTGGATAAGGTGGTCCCCAAGAGTGTCTCCGGGGTTCCTACACTAATCGGGTGGTACATACCCAGAAGTAGGATCGAGACCGTTATTTTAGTCATTCCATTGTTGGAGAGATCAGGAAGCGAGAGTCTAATGCGGTGACTAGGGCCGTTTGTACCGAGAATCAGGAGCTGAGCGAAGAGTTAGAAATGTTCGAGAGGACAGGGATCGTCGAGCGGTGAGGGTCCTCCTAGTTCATGATCGCCTTAGGGCCCTTGTTCATGTGCTTTCGGATACTACTGAAGAGGAAGACCCGATGGAGGATGAACCCTCGGAAGAGGGGATGACTGAGGGTTGCACTTAGGATCGTGATTTAGATGATGTGTGTTATTTATGTTTGGCCAGGTGGCCTTAGACTTATTTCATGTTCTTCGTATCTAGGACTTCTTTGCCATTGTTTCTCTATTTCTGTATCCTCGTTTTATGTCTGTTGTCGTGAGACTATGCTACATGGTTTCTATTCCAAGTGTTATGAAGTTGTGTTTTATTAATATGAGTTATAGATTTCCTAGACTAAGAGATTTACTGCACGCAATATTCTTGTTAAGATGATTTAATGATTTCTTCTTCTTATTATTGAGCCATTGACTCAACACATACGTGTGATCAGATGGTAGGTAATTCGGAAGATAACCAGTTGCCTCAATAGATACCCCTTGGACACTCATCAGGGGCACCAATACCGCTGGTGTCGAGCCAAGTTGAACTAATCATCACTGTCTTGGGAGAATTTTCTCGGTCCTTGCAAAATAATAATCATCGTCCATCATCACCCCCTGCACCTCCCTCTCTTGATCAAACCTTGGAGCGTTATTTGCGATTCAACCCCCCAAAATTCTTCGGAGAACCAGATGACAGAATCGCTGAAGCTTGGCTGGCTGTAATACAAAATATATCAAAGTCCTGGATTATTCTAATACCTTGAAAATTTCTCTCGCCACCTTCCTGTTTGAAGATGCAGTAAGATCATGGTGGCAATCTAGAGAAAATGGTATGTGAACACAACCGGACTAAGAGAACATGGGAAAATTTTATCAAAGACTTCGATGATAAGTATGTACCGCCAATGGTAACAGAATAACGTGAGAAAGAGTTTGGAGCATTAAAACAAAGAACCATGTCAGTACCTCAGTTTGAAGCCATTTATTCCCGGCTAGTGAGATTTTCCCCTCATACCCTGGACGATGAACCTCGTCGTACTCGATGTTTCATCAAATGTCTATGTCAAGAATTACAACAAGCCTTACTCCCACAAAATGTTGGGTAATTTGTAGAAGTAGTGGAAAACGCCACAAGAATTGAAAGTGGATTGATAGAACTTAATGCCACACAGTTTGCAGAAAAGAAGTCAAGGCCTCCTTAGTCGAACAGGCAAACTGGAAGAGGTTCGGGAAAAGGACCAAGGATCGAGAAACCAAGCCCAAGGAATTTTAGGGGTCCACAGACAAACAATAAACCAAGGAACCCTCAGGGACAATATAAGGATATCACTTGCTCTCATTGTTGGGTCGAGGGCTATGGTGTAGCTAGATGCTGGAAGAAAGCAGGAAAATGCTTAAGGTGTGGAAGCCAAGACCACTTCATAAAGAATTGTCCTAAAGGATTAGCTACATCAATTCCATCCAGTGGAGGTCCATCACAGGCTGCAAATTCACCCAAGCCAAGAGTGTCTGGACGAGCTTTTGCTATAGAGGGTGAAATAGTAGCAGAACATGATGCCTCTGACATAGTGGAAATTATACTTTCTATTTCTGGGCATCCATGTAAAGTATTGTTTGATTCAGGAGCATCTCACTCTTTCATAATACCTTGTTTTAGTTGTAAGTTAGGTCGTAAGGTTGAAAGCTTACCTTTTGAACTAGAGGTTCATACTCCTTTGGGGACCTCATTTATAACAAGCTCACTTTTCAAGTCTTGTGAGGTTAAGATTGAAAAAGAAGTTTTTCCCGCCAATTTAATTACCTTACAAATTCAAGGGTTCGATGTAATTCTTGGCATGGATTGGTTGTCCGCGACTCTTCGCAGTTAGACTGTCATCTTAAAATTGTATCCCTTCCTATCTTGGGACAACCAAAGGTGTGTTTTAAAGGTATTCAAAAACCCTTAATGGTACCATTGTTGATTGCCGCCCAAGCTCGTCGGGAACTTATTGAGGGCGGACAAGGTTATATCGCATATCTTATCAATAAACCTAAGGATAAATTAGAGTTGAAAGACCAGGCCCGCATGGGCAGCTCAACTGGTTTCAGAGGTGGAATTTGGAACAAGAGACCAAGACTGGGAGCAACCTCTCAAAAAATGAGGGGGGTTCCTTGTGCGCAGTGAGCACTTGTCCCAGCCTCTGTTGCCGGTTGAGTCACCATGATTTACCTCCTCTCACAATCCCGTCGGGCAGGGGGTGAGAGGCGCCCGGGGTGAGCGATTTCACCTTTTGGAACAAGAGTTGAAAGACCAGTGGTGTCTGAGTTCATTGATGTATTTCAGAAGAGTTGAAGACTATACCACCAAATCGAGAGGTGGACTTTACCATATATCTTGTTCCTGGAGCATCGCCTATTGCGAAGAAGTCTTATCGCATGGCCCCAGCTACACTCAAGGAATTGAAGACTCAACTTCAAGAATTTCTTGAACAAGGGTTCATTCGACCTAACTCTTCACCATGGGGAGCTCCGGTGCTATTTGTGAAAAAGAAGGACGGGTCGATGCGTTTATGCATTGACTATCGAGGCTTGAACAATGTTACCATCAATAACAAGTACCCTCTACCACACATAGAGGAACTTTTTGATCAGTTGCAAGGATCCCGAGTGTTTTCCAAATTAGATTTGAGACAAGGATATTATCAATTGAGAATTAAGGAAGAAGATATTTCAAAGACAGCCTTTAACTCAAGGTGTGGGCACTACGAATTTGTGGTAATGCCCTTTGGACTAACTAATGCCCCTGCAGTTTTTATGGAGTTATTGCACATAATTTTCAAACCATATCTTGATCAATTTGTTGTAGTCTTTATTGACGATATTTTGATTTATTCCAAGTCCAATCAAGAGCACGAAGTTCACCTTCGTAAGGTTCTAATGACTTTAAGGGATCATCAATTGTATGCGATGTTTAGTAAGTGCGAGTTTTGGTTGAATCTTTTTAGGTCATATTATCTCCAGAGATGGGATAGCGGTCCCTCCATCCAAAGTCGAGGCAATAACTAAGTGGAAGAGGCCATAAATGGTAATAGAAATCTGAAGTTTCTTGGGCTTAGCAGGGTATTACCGACGATTTGTACAAGTCTTCTCTAAGATTGCCTCACCATTGACAAAGTTAACTCAAAAGAAGCTCCCGTTCGAATGGAACGATAAGTGTGAGGCGAGCTTTCGAGAACTCAAAAGAAGATTAACAACCGCACTAGTGTTAGCCTTACCCGATGGACTAGATAATTTCATGATATACACAGATGCGTCAAAAGAAGGCTTGGGTTGTGTTTTGATGCAAAACGGTAAAGTTATTTCATATGCCTCGAGAAAACTAAAGCCGTATGAAAAGAACTACCCGACACATGACTTGGAATTAGGGGCAGTAGTTTTCGCCTTGGGAAAACGGAGACATTATTTGTATGGGGTAGCTTTTGTGGTATTTACAGACCATAAGAGTTTGAAGTACCTTTTCTCTCAAAAGGAATTGAATATGAGACAAAGGCGTTGCACAATCCAGTATCATCCTGGGAAGGCTAATGTAGTTGCAGATGCTCTAAGTCGAAAGGTTAAAACATCACACCTTATGGCAAATGAATGGGGAATGTTAGAGAATATATGTTGTTAGAAACCACAAGAGGTTAGGATGGGAATTTTATTTCCCGGACTTCAAGTACGACCGGACATTTTTCATCAGATTGCGACAACTCAACAACAAAATGAAAGAATCCTGAAGATCAAGGAGTCACTTAAGGGATTAAGTGATTATCTTTCATTGTTGATCCCGAACGAATACTGAGACTTCTTGGGCGATTATGCGTTCCTAAGGACATTGGGTTAAAAGAAAAAATTATGTAGGAATCTCATTGCTCCCGATATAGTATTCACCCAGGTGGGAATAAGATGCATCAAGATTTAAAATCTCAGTTCTGGTGGGAAAATATGAAAAGAGAAGTAGCTGGAGTATGTGGCAAAATGTTTGATTTGTCAACAAATAAAAATTGAACACCAAAGACCATCAGGTTTACTTCAACCACTACCTATACCCGAGTGGAAATGGGAATCTACAACAATGGATTTCTTGACATGTTTATCAAGAACTCGTAGCCAGTATGATGCGGTATGGGTTATTGTCGATAGACTGACAAAGGTGGCTGATCTTACATGTTTTCGTTAGTTCGATCAAGGGTGGGATGTAAAACATAATGACAATAATAAAGTAATGTAAAGATCAAAATAATTGTATTCGAGTTGAATGAGTACAAATACAAGTATTAAAAGGTCCTATTCGAGCATTATTGGATGCCGTACAAGCTAGAGGGTGAAACATGTATGAGAAAACCTACACTAATATTCTCCAGAAAACCCGAGCTGCAGTCCCAAGGTCGGAGTACCTCGGAAGTCTCTTCCCTGTGTAATAAATGCATGGAGTATTTATAGCCAAATTTGAGGGCTTGGGCCTGGGCTTGGCCCAACAGTGTCTTTCGATCTATGGCTCTCTTATGTGCTCGGAACAATCATCTTCATGCTTTGGTTCGACTTTTGGTCCCTGGCGACAGGGTTCGAAGCTATTCGAACCGCGTTGAGGCTAAAACAGGGGATCCGAATTACCCCTCATCAATACTCCCCCACTTCTCGAGTGTGAAGCGAAGCAAGCGCTCGAAGAAGTACGAAATACGTTCCGTGCTACAATGAAACGAGCCGCTCTGAACGTCTTTAGGATATGCCTCGTTAAAAACCTGACTCGGAAAAACCCATTGGGATAAAAACCGAGCTAGGGAAAAAGAGTGCATATATAAGAAGACATACTTTGGCGCGTTCTGAAATTACCCTTGTTGGAGGATGTTGAAGTAATAATATCTTTTCGGATTCCAAGATGCGTTGTTCGATCCCTAGATGGACGCTTTCTTGGAATTTCTGGTTATAACAAGGAGGGTCTCCGAGATCCTTAGGAATAAAACGCAAGGACGTATTCCGCAATTCCGGAAAAGGAAGGATCAGAAAGGCTATTTTGAGGAAAAAAAACCCAAAGTTTTTACCCTTGGTAAGTTCAATCGTCGCGGTTACTCGGGGACCTCTTTGCAATTTTACCTTTTTAACCCCGTATATATATGTTGACCCGTTGAAAAATTACTTCCATGCTATATTTTCTCTTGAGCTCGAAGTGTTTTAATCGAAAAGGTAGTTACTTTAGTATAATCGTCTCCGAATTCATAATGTCAAGTTCTAGAAGTTCGAAGGGCAAGAATAAGGTCGAAGAGAGCCAAGAATCTGATCCTTTGCTAAAGCTCGTTGATGATTACGAAGAAGGAGAATTCCGTCAAGGAGGCGAGGATGATGATCCGAGCGAGGATCTCGAAGAAAATGAGGTTCATAAACGCAGCATCGGTGAGGGCGCCTTTGTCAGAATTTTCAAACCCAAGCTTACTTCTGGGGCCGTGACCTCGAACACGTCAGAACTTCCTGCTAAAGAAACCTCCTGTTGTTTTTCGAAGAAAAATCGCGTTTATCTTGAGACGGAGTTTGGGAAATATCTTCCGAAAGGGTTTTCGATCGTCATTCCCTCTTATTCTGATCGTGCTACTGAGCCCCCAGCTGGCTGTCAATCTTTTTATGCGGGTCAATTTTCCAGTGGTTTACGTATTCCATTCGTTCCTCTTGTCAGAAATGTCCTGAATTTCTTTTCGCTTTCCCCGGCTCAGCTTCTCCCGCACTCCGTTGCATATATACTAGCGTTTTGCACTCTTATGGAGGCAAAAGGAGAAGAAGCTTCCTTTAGCAACTTTTGGCAAATATTCCGGATGGATCCCTGCAAGGGTTCGAACATAGGCTTTGTATCCGTTCGTCCGAGGTCTAAACGGCCTTTTCTTACGAAAATAGCAACAGAGAAGACTTTAGGTTGGAAGAGGAGATTCTTCTTCGTGAAGGGCCCTGACGTTCCCATTTCAGAGGGTAGTTCGAAAACAAGACCTTATCGATGGGATGGCGCAAATACTTGGATATACGGTTCTCGCAGAATAAAAGAAAAACTTAGCCATCGTCTTTCTGATGAACTCCTGGGGCGATTGGAGTCTAACCCTTATCAAACTAGGTACTTGGTTCAAGAAGGCGTTTTGCGATTGGCTGGGTTGAGCCACTGTAATTATCCTGCCCTGGCGATTAAGTATCCCAATTCCTCTTCTGAAGGATCTCGGACGCAAACTAATGTCCTGCCAACCTCTAGTGCTCCGCCCCCCGCCGTTCCTTCTTTGAGTAAGTTGATCTCCGTCTACATTGAGGTTTATTTGAGCAAGTCTTTTCGTTTAAATCCGTGCCTGATTCGTATTATTCCGCAGGTCGAATCGTCGAGAATTTTTGAGTGTCTGGTGCTGGCCTGGCCGGAGATAAACCATTTTATTTCGAGCCGTCATCATGTGCTTCCGAGAAGAATGCGGACGCACATAACATAGGTGGGAACTCGGTTGTCCTAGCAGCTACGCTTCCTGATCTGAGAGGGGTCGGTACTATGAGTTGCCTGAATTCCGCCACTGCCGGGCCTCTTCGAGCTCTGTTTTCCCCGGATACTTCTGTTCTTTCATCGGTTGGCTATAGCCAGCATTCTTGGAATCGAATTCAAGGCGTCCAGGAGTATGAGAAGCTCCTAAGTCGAAAAAGAAATGCTGAACATCCCGGGCCCTCACGGAGGGTAAAACCTTTTGGTATGAAATCTGACTCTGTTCCATGTCGAGAAGGTAGGTCGGAGCCTGATGTGGCAGACTTTATGGAAGAACATCTTCGAGGTAGCAGAGCTGTTGGATACCCTGAAGATGGCACCATTCAGACTGATTTGGATGCAGGTGGGGAGAATGAGTTTGATAAAGCCACTAGGATTTACATGGCTAGTCGGTTTAAACGGGACATTCTGCTTCAGTCCGTTAAAGGGGATTTTGAGGTTCTAAGTGACTTTTCCAGGACGTACCACGAGGTAAAAACATATCTTTCGATCAACTATTCTTTCCTTAGTGCCCTTAATATTCATGTGGTACCTCTTCTTACTTTTTTAGGTCGGAGATCTCTTTGCCACCCAAACATATCGCTTAGCCTTGCTGGAACAAGAGTCGCAGGATGCTCACGATGCATATGCGCAAATTTTCGTCGACAATCAATCTCTTCGATCTCAGTTAGCAGAAAGTCAACAGGAACTAACTCAAACGAAGAAGGAACTTGAAAAAGCTACTAAGAAACGTTCCTCGTCCATGGAGGAAGATTTGCTAGCGTCTGTTAAAGAGAGGAGTGCCCTCGAGGAAGAGCTGAAGAAAGTAAAGATAGAACTCGAACTGGCGAAGCAAGACTCCGAGCATGCATATGCCCAAGGTCGGGAAGAAGCCAAGATCCCTGCCATACGAGAATTCTTGGAATCCCCTGTCTTAGATCCTTTAGTTCAAAGGAAAACGGGAGAAATTCTTCAGACGATTTTTTATAAAGGGGTTCAACAATTAGTCGCGGCCGAGAAAATTCCGGACGATTTGGAGGAATATTTCAAGTATATGGACCCTTTCAAAAATGCTGAAGGGAAGGCTTATAAAACTTCTTCTCTTCCCAAGGCGAATACTAACTGGCAGGAACATCGCTTTGCCCCCTTAGTCGAGGAGTATGGTATTCCGATGCCTAACCCTGATGTGCTCGAGTATTCCTGCGACGATCCTTCTAATGTGTCCGGGGAGGAAGATAAAGATGTCAATATAGGCAATGCCCCGGATAAGGGAGACGGTCAATCTTTCGATCAAGCTGGGTAATTATCGAGCTTCAAATATATATATCGTCTGATCTTCAGTTTAGCGAGTTACTGAGGTTGAGTAAGCCGGAGGGGGCGATTCAAGGTTTTTTAGTTAGGAATCAATTGTATCTACTCATGCAACCCAATTTTGTAAATGAGTTAACTTTATATTTCTTGATTTGACTCGTGTAACTTATGACTTCTGACTTTATAAATGTCGATAATTTTTCACACTTTCTGCTCGAACTTTGTTTATCCGAGTGAGATTTTTCTCCATGGTCGCGTCGATTCACTATCTCAATCGTAGTGCGTAGCGTCTATAAATATTGGGATCTTTTCTCATTACTCGCACTACATCCTTCCTTACCGAGATCGGAGCTCTCCCCGTATTTTCTGCATTTTCTGAATTCCTTAAGAAGTAAAGATCCTATCTTATCGATCCCAGATTCACTTATTATGGAGAATGTATTAGGCAAAGCTATCGACCCCAGGTCGATATTTGGTGGTTCGAAGAACAAGAAATCGAACAAAGAACAAAAGGCTGACAAGGAGGCCAAACCCTCCAAATCTTCTTCTAAGACCTCTGTGTCTTCCCCGAAAGCTCCTAAAGGGGGAGAAGATAAGAAAGAGAAAAGCGCCTCCTCGAAACCAAACAAGGGTAGCTCCAGCAAGTCCATTTTGGACGAAGAGCTCGAGGCTGAGCTCGGAGGTTCCTCCCCGAAAGTGATTGATTCTAAGAGTGAGGATTGTGTCCAAGAAAAGACTCCTGTTCCCTTTTCGAATAAGAGGCCTTATTCCGATGGGGTTACGCCCATTGAGGCTTTGCAAAATCTTGCTATTGGTGGCAAGTCATCCTCCGATGCTTCGATCGTTCCTCCCTCAGGGAATCCCAGCAAAAAATCCAAGTTAGAGACTGGTGGGGGGGCTTTCGCTGAAGCTTTAGGAATTGATAATTCTCCCCGACCCTTTGTCAATTCCTCTCCTCAAAAGGTTGCTTCTCCCCTGCACGAGGAGTTGAAAGATGGATCTCCTTCTAAGGTTGATCCCATGGGTAATTTGTTGCAAGCTACCTTTACTTCTTCAGAGACTGATATACCCAAGGAAAGAAACATGTCCAAAGAGAGAAACATAGAAGAGTTGTTCGAGTCTGGGCAGCACTTCCTTTTTCAGGTGTACATTTATTTATTCTTCCTTTTTCCCATTTTTTTTTTTTTTTTTTTTTTTTAGCGCTGTTGATCCTTTTAACAGGCCGGACAAGACTTCATTGAGCTTAAAACGTTTGCTGAGCGGGAGATCAACCAGCGCGCTGTTATTTCTCTCGAGCTGGAGGAGAAGAAAGTCGAGTTCGACCGTGTCCTCGCAGAGAAGCTTGCTTTAGAGAAGGAGAAGAAGGCTAACGAGCATGGAGAGGAGATCCACAAGCAGCTGAATGAGAAACTCGAAAAACTGAAGATCCTCCACGAGCAGGAGAAACAAAATTTCACACGTCGAGAAAAGGAGGCTTATGATCGTGGATTTGAAGCAGGATGTGAGGCTCGCAATGCTGAGCTTCGAAAGATTCTTTCTGACAATAAACTTGTTTAGATGTTGTCTCTTATTTACCCAAACTTGTAGTATACTGTTTTTATTTGTGCTATCCTGAATAATTTTCAGATATTTTTATTTTCTATGGCTTGTAATAATTTACTTTCTTCTCGAATCGCATGCTCCTCTTATGTGTTCTTCCTTTGATCATGCTTCATTTGGATTTCTTTATGATTTTTCTTTGATGATTGGAACTGAGACTATGATGAATTCGGATAAGATGAACTCGAGTGGAACAAATTTGACATTTTCTTCACTTTATTCCCGAAACAGTTTCTGCATTTTTGGGATTCGTAACGGTCGGCGCATTTACTGCTTAAATCTCAGCCGTTAGTACCACCAAATCTGGGTCGTTAATTACCTATTCCTTTCGCTATATATAGTTCCGTAGTTACCTTTGAACTTTACATTTCAGTAACATTTCTGATCGGTTCTATGATTGAGATTTTACTTTTTCTAGCCACCATGCTCCGTTTGCTATCTCCGATTGAACTGTTCGAGGTTCTCCTTCGAACTTTTTACAAATTTTGCTCTCTCCTGATGGCAACTTATTTCGACTAGGGTATCGACAGGCGAAAATAATTGCGACTGGGGTACCGGCAGGCGACCAGCTCTCTCTGATTCCAAGTCATTGAGGCGGGCTCGACCTCCTGTACTCTGATCTCTATCCAGTCGGGATAGTGGGTCAACTGCTGGAGGAGTTTTCCTGCACTCGATCTCTACTTCTTCAAGATACTTCTTGAAGAAAACTGCCTTCGAGATTGCGCGGAATAATTTCTCTAGGGGTTGCCTCGCTTTTTCTCGATCTGGCCCGGCGTGGAGCAAGTACCGAGGAAGTGAAGGATGAAGGGTGGAAGTGTTAGCCCTGCCTCGCCTTCCTCCTTTAATCACGGAAGAATTCTAGCGGAGGGTTGATTTGTGATAGGGTTACATTACATGTAAAGTCTTGACTTTGTTCGATTTTCCTTGTTATTGTAATCTCGAACTCTCTTGTAACTGTTTGTAATGTCATGAATGAAATGTTTATTTTTCTTATCATCCTTACTTGTTATCCTGTATAATTATTTTGCATACCGTTATCGAGCATCAATTCTTCTGCTTCGAAACTATGAACAAGTGACATCCTTTAGCTACTTTGATAAATATTTAGATAATAATCGTCATTCCTCGATTTGGATATAACATGTAGGAGATTCTTATTTCCCCGTCGAATACATTAAGATATAAAACTGAAAAATCCGAGGTGACCTTTGAGCAACCATTTTACTCTGAGGGGCTAAACTCCCCAGTCGGACGAATAATCGTGAAGTAATAATCGAAATAGGGTCTCGATTGATCTTTGAATAATCGCTTTGGCCCTAGTGTCGTGAAGACGGCTGTTAGCCTTAGACGAACGAATAATTATGGAGAAATAATAGAATAGAATGTTGATTGATCCCGGTTGATCGAGGATAATAATTTCGATCTAAGGGGCATAGCAGAAGCTTTCACCCTTCTAATAATTTCGATCTAAGGGGCATAGCAGAGGCTTTCACCCTTAGTCGTTTTCCGAGCATTTTTAGCCCTAGGGTCATAGCAGAGGCTTTCACCCTTTTAATAATTTCGATCTAAGGGGCATAGCAGAGGCTTTCACCCTTCTAATAATTTCGATCTAAGGGGCATAGCAGAGGCTTTCACCCTTAGTCGTTTTCCGAGCATTTTTAGCCCTAGGGTCATAGCAGAGGCTTTCACCCTTTTAATAATTTCGATCTAAGGGGCATAGCAGAGGCTTTCACCCTTCTAATAATTTCGATCTAAGGGGCATAGCAGAGGCTTTCACCCTTAGTCGTTTTCCGAGCATTTTTAGCCCTAGGGTCATAGCAGAGGCTTTCACCCTTTTAATAATTTCGATCTAAGGGGCATAGCAGAGGCTTTCACCCTTTTAATAATTTCGATCTAAGGGGCATAGCAGAGGCTTTCACCCTTCTAATAATTTCGATCTAAGGGACATAGCAGAGGCTTTCACCCTTAGTCGTTTTCCGAGCATTTTTAGCCCTAGGGTCATAGCAGAGGCTTTCACCCTTTTAATAATTTCGATCTAAGGGGCATAGCAGAGGCTTTCACCCTTCTAATAATTTCGATCTAAGGGGCATAGCAGAGGCTTTCACCCTTCTAATAATTTCGATCTAAGGGGCATAGCAGAGGCTTTCACCCTTCTAATAATTTCGATCTAAGGGGCATAGCAGAGGCTTTCACCCTTAGTCGTTTTCCGAGCATTTTTAGCCCTAGGGTCATAGCAGAGGCTTTCACCCTTTTAATAATTTCGATCTAAGGGGCATAGCAGAAGCTTTCACCCTTAGATAATAGTAGATTAAGACAAGAATAGATAGAGAGATCGATAATATCAGGGAGAGATGAATGAATATAAATATTGACGGGATCAGTTTCCATTGAATATATAACTCTAATCGAGGTAAATTTTGATGAGAAAATAGTCTTCCGCAACCGCGAGAAAGGATGAATTATGGATAATCAGCTAGTAGTGAATAACCCTAAACTTCGAACAATTCTTAAGTTTTTGTCGAGAAAATTCCTTGTTTGTCGGTTCCCAATTTTGATAGGTTTGATCTTTTCTAAGCGGTTCCCGTTTTACCGGGAATTGCAACGGTCGACAAATCTTGTCCGCTCATTTTGCGAATTATACGCCGTTGGATTCTTTTCTATTTTCGGCTATAAAAAGCTGGCACATTGCTGAAAATATCTCATTCGTTGCATCGAGAATTTTTCCATCTGATCATGGTGGTCAAGACAATTATTCGATTAATTCAACTGTTTGAGTTCGGACTTCGAACAATCTTTAAGGGGAAAAGCCCTCGAGCGGAAAAAATTACAGCAACCACGCTTAGAATATCGACAGGCAAACACAGTCTCCATCTTGAAAGCCAATATGCCCGATGCATTTAGGAAGACGTTGGGCCGACAGCGCTCGCCCCTCCGTTTTCAGGAGGTTGCAAATAAAGTTAGAAGCCTGCGGGTCCTAAAGAGATTCCGTGCTCGGAGCTGAATTATCCAAGTAAACGATTGTACGGGAGACCTAAAATTTCATAGGATTGATTGTATTAATGTAGTGACGTAATGTAAAGGCTTATGCTACACTCGATATGTATTTCCCATATCCTGTATTTTTCCGAGATAATATAAATACATTACTTCTTCGTTTTGTTGATATTATCTAATATAACTAGATAAAGACTTATCTTTCACAATTCCATCTCGATCTTCCAATATCGACCAAGAAATAAAAGAATAACGCTTGCCAGATTGGATAATGAATAAATATCTTAGCGGTCCTAAAATTGACAAGGGAAACCATGCCGTAAAATTTTTTATCACTGCTGAATCCTGTTCGATTAAACCAATTATATTTCTTCTTAGTTGGCAGCGTAAAACATAATAATAAATACTTGAGCGTAAGAACATCCAAAATAACCGAATATGAATCCGACATGCCATCCTTCGATAACTATGTAAAGTTTGATAGAATGTTGTAATTCTTCTATATTCCTCATTGAATCGCGTCCTTCGTTACCAAACAAGGCCCAATTCCTCGGGAAATGTAACGGTCCTTCCATTTAATGCGGACATCCCAATCGCTCATAAAATGTTATCTGGGCCGTTGATTTTAAATTCCCTACCCCTATAAATAGGTCCCTTCGTGTATACAACACTTCTTGCTTTTCTCCTTATGCCCCATCCGATCATCATGGGTCGAGTTTTAGATTTGATTCGTACTTTGTCCCAAATAAAAGAGTTTGAGATCAGAGTTCGAACTTTCTTTTCCGATCTTGTTTCCTTTTGGATGAGCTTTTCGCTTAGAATATCGACAGGCAAAAGAAATTGCGCCTAGAATACCGGCAGGCAACCTGTTTTCCTAGACATATCTTGTCTGGTGCGGGTTAGAATTCTGGTATTCTGGGGCAGTACCTGATCGGGCAGCTGGTTATTCCGAGAAGAGTTCTTTAAATCTGAGGCATCAGCTTCCTCGAGGGCTTTCTTACTAGATAGTTTCCTCGAGTTCTCTTGGAGTGCCTCTTGTTGGGATAACCTTTTGCTGCTCCGGTTCGAATTAACCTGTAAATAATGATTGAGTATTTCAATCATTGTTTACAGATGATGATCTAAGGTCGGTCTGCTTCCCTGGTGAGGATCTCCGATCCGGCTTTTAGCCAGCACGAGGGCGGACGCGCGACACGTTGCTGGTGATTCGCAAGGAGGATCACTGCTGAGTTCTGCATCTGGGGCGCTCTTCGGAAATGAAGATCGAGCACCTAATAGGATAGACTTTCCTTATAGAATTTTGTAATAGGGCAGGAATCATTGTACTGCATTTCTTGAGCCCGAAATTCCTTCGGAGCTTTACTTTGTAACTTGTTTGAAGAATTTCAATGATAAAGTTTTATTTGTAATCGAATCTTCTTACTCGAATTCCCTTATTGGTCAAAATGATAACCAATATACCCTTTATTAGTTCGAGAACTCATCTAATCGATTGCAGATATTTAAACAATCAATTTAACCCAGCCGACTTTGAGAAGAATACAAATAGTCGATTGATAGTATATAGAGACTTCGCCAATGATCTTTAAAATATTTGATTCGAAGAATTCCTCATTGAAGTTTATGAATACGAAGAACGAAAAAATAAATTCCGATCGTTAATATCGAACTGCAACTTCATAGATCTTCTAAGCCTTCGACGATACCTGCTGAGCTTCTTATTCGCTCCTGCTGAACTGCAACTTTATAGATCTTCTTCGAATGATTCGCCTCGGAGAATGAACAACGATGTTTCGGATTAGTAAAATCTTCAGCTGGCACACATATTCCTCCTCGTAGTAGGCATATTTCGATCTAATACTCGAATAAGGCCCCACGGTGGGCGCCAATTGATCTTACATGTTTTCGTTAGTTCGATCAAGGGTGGGATGTAAAACAATAATGACAATAATAAAGTAATGTAAAGATCAAAATAATTGTATTCGAGTTGAATGAGTACAAATACAAGTATTAAAAGGTCCTATTCGAGCATTATTGGATGCCGTACAAGCTAGAGGGTGAAACATGTATGAGAAAACCTACACTAATATTCTCCAGAAAACCCGAGCTGCAGTCCCAAGGTCGGAGTACCTCGGAAGTCTCTTCCCTGTGTAATAAATGCATGGAGTATTTATAGCCAAATTTGAGGGCTTGGGCCTGGGCTTGGCCCAACAGTGTCTTTCGATCTATGGCTCTCTTATGTGCTTGGAACAATCATCTTCATGCTTTGGTTCGACTTTTGGTCCCTGGCGACAGGGTTCGAAGCTATTCGAACCGCGTTGAGGCTAAAACAGGGGATCCGAATTACCCCTCATCAGTGGCCCATATTATACCCATCAGCACAAATTACTCCATAGATCGTCTAGCAGAATTGTACCGGGATCAGATCATTCGATTTCATGGAGTATTGAAGGATATTACATCAAATCGAGATCCGAGATTTATGTCAAGATTGTGGAAGAAAACTCAGGAGGCTTTGGGGACTAAGCTAGCTACAGTTAAGTACAACAGCTCATCCCCATACAGATGGACAATCAGAGCGGACTATTGAAATTCTAGAAGACGTGCTTCGGGCTTGTGCACTTGACTTCAAAGGAAGTTGGGATAAGAATTTACCACTAATAGAGTTCTCTTACAACAATAGTATTCAGTCAACCATTCAGATGGCGCCCTTTAAAGCACTATACGGGTGGAAATGTAGATCTCCAATCCATTGGGATTTATACGAGCAGAAATTGCCAAACCCTGTCACTGTGGAAGAAGGTCATGTGATTCCTGATATGGTCAAGAAGCTATGGAGATCATGCTGGTATTAAGAAAAGAATGTTGGCCACCCAGAGTCACCAGAAAAGCTACGCTGATCGTCAAAGAAAGCCGTTAGAATTTGAAGTGCGAGACCAAGTGTTTCTTAAAGTATCTCCCATGAAAGGACCTATTAATCATGATAA
This sequence comes from Penstemon barbatus, assembly GCA_003313485.2. Classification (NCBI taxonomy): domain Eukaryota; kingdom Viridiplantae; phylum Streptophyta; class Magnoliopsida; order Lamiales; family Plantaginaceae; genus Penstemon; species Penstemon barbatus. Next base: position 46,871,324 of record CM064883.1, read on the forward strand.
AGGAGGAAAGCTTACAAGTTTGACTTACCGGCAGACATTGGTGGAGTACATGATGTATTCCATGTATCACTTTTGAAAAAGTACAATCCGGATCCATCCCAGACTATGAACCTTTAAAAATTCAAGAAAGTATGAAGAGAAACCAGTTAGTATCCTAGACCGAAAATTTAAGGAGTTACGGAATCGAAGAATTCCTGTGGTAAAAGTTTTATTGCGTAGTCAAAGTATAGAGGAGGCCACTTGGGAACCAGAAGAAGATACGTGTCAACGATATCCAGAACTTTTCGAAGTATCAGTTTGAATTTAGGGATCAATTTTTTTTAAGAGGTGAAGAGTTTGAAACCCCGAAGAATTTCGGTCTAATTTTGTGTAATTAAAATATTGCTTATATTTAAAATTTTATGAAATTGGGTATTACATAACATACATTATATCCTTACATTGAAAATTTTAGTCCAAAAATTTAATTGATCCATTATAATAATATATAATATATAGTATATATAGTTAAATTGCACAATAACCCCCTTTGTTAGTATATATATATATATATATATATATATATATATATATATATATATATATATATATATATATATATATATATATATATATATATCTTAACAAAGGGGGTTATGTGCAATTTAACCTATAATAGATCACCATGTTCTGCGCCATTATCCAAATGGCCATTGTTGGGGAGATTTCTCCTCCACCTAGAGGGCATGCAAGAAAGGAGAAAAGATTGGGTTTTGACCAACCCATTTTATTTATACTTAACTCTTGTATTACACAGCTGATTTCAATTAAACACAAAAAAAAAAATCTGAGATTGAAGAAACATAGGGTTTTAGTAAGAGGAAGTGACACCACCACCACCACCTTGTTGCCGCTGCGCCACCGCTATCATCACCACGGGTCAGGAAGAGATTTGTGTAGGAAGGGTTGTGAGAAGCTTATATCTTTCTATTTTCAAGTTGTTAGGTAGAACTCTCTCAAAAAACTTAATTCTTTAAATTGTTAAGATTTTTGTCTCAATCTTGGTTTATATGTTATGTATTTACTTAAATTTCTTGCTTAATTCAGATTTGTGGGTTAAATTTCTTGCTTGTAGTACAGAAGCTAAAAAGCTTGCTTCATATGTGCAGCAAAATTATTGCACACAGTAGCAAGGCTTAAAGCTTGCTGCATGTGCAGTAAAGCCATCTGACTTAATGTCTTTGCTGCACATATGTTCTATAATATGGCCCTTTTGGGTTAAGGGATATTCTTGATTGGCCCAAAACATTGGGTTAGTTGATGTTTTCATCCCCCTTCGTTATTTCGACAAAAAATTTTATGTGTTTGACACCTTTAAAAATATTTTTTTTTTGTATATGAGAAATAAATTATAACTTGAGTGATGGTAAATGTTTGTGTTTGTTAGAACTTTATGGTTCAAGTTTTAAGTTAATGGTGCGTATTTTTCGAAGTCTGAATACATGTATTTGAACAGCATCTGGAGGTGCCCCTTATTTCAACTTTTCGAAACTTAATTAAGACAAAACAGGTGAGTGCTGGAATGTGAATTTTGTGGTCCAAGTCAGTTGTATTTATATATTACATTTTGGGGATTATGTTGGTTCAATAGAAATTTTTTTTTTTTTTGTCATAATATGTTAGTTTCATGAAGTAGAAATAATAATTCAATCTTGCGTGTTAATTCCTGATATGTTGTAAGTTTGGATAAAAGATGAATCCATGCATTTAAAGTCAAAAGAAAAATATATATTGCTGTGCTTGGTTATTAATATTGTTATGTTTGTTTATCATATCTGTTTTTTGTGGGCCCAAATAATTGGTTGACGGTAGATTAACAACAATCTTGGTAGACGAGGTCTACGAGACTGCCCTGATCTTTCCTGCAACCGGGCCCACGAGCTAAGTATGGAGATATACTTGGTCCATGAAGTCAAATTCTGAACAAAGACACTGTCAATGCATTTGTCTATGTAAGGTCGCTCCTTACTGGTGTGTCTGATTTATCTGCATGGAGGGTAAGAGGAGACGACATTCAATAAATCGGGTACTTGCAAGTATTATAAATGATTATGGTGTTACTCTTTTTATATCTACTAGAAAAGTGCACGTACGTTGTACGTGTCTAATTAATTTCATAAGTAAATTTTATAAATTATAACAAAATTAACTTTGTCATATCAAAAAAAATAACACAAATTAATGACTAATATTTAATTTATTTATTATCAAAATTATTAATCCATAAAAGAATGATGACTTTAAATTATAATAATCAAATATAATTTGATGATTGATTTGTTCATGAGATCTTGTAATTCTTTTTTTTTTTTAAATATGATCATAACAAAATTATTTAGTTCATTCTTTTCACGGGTTTAACCTGTCTTTTCACCGATTTCATTCATTTTTCATCGATTTAAAATATTTTTTCATCGGTTTATCCATTTTTTTATCGATTCCTTGCATTTTCTATTGGTTTAACCTAGTTTTTGCTAGTTAAAACTATTTTTTATTTTTAAAGATCTCACTTGTTTTCACCTAATTCACACGTTTTTTCATTCATTTACATTTTTTTCACCAATTTCACCTCACATCTCATTGAATTCACATGTTTTCACCGACTTTACCTTTTTTCCTGATTCAATGATTTCACCCATTATCAACAACTTCATATGTTTTTCACTAGTTTCACCGATCTTGTCCCGTTTTCACGAAATTCATCCAAAGCTATTAAATTCCATATGCATTTATCAATTTTACATGAGCATTTTCGCCGGTTTTATTCGTTTTTCACCAACTTTACCAGTGTTCATCCAAATTTTTATCATTTTCACATGCTTTAGCCGACTTTTATCGTTTCACCAATTTTAATTAACCGATTTAACCTGTTTTCCATGAAAATTCGAGCATATATTTAATTCATATTAATCCATTTTTTCAGGGGCTTAGCCCGTCTTTTTACTGATTTCATTAACTTTTCATCGATTTAATATATTTTTCGTATCATTTATTTCATCGGTTTAACCTACTTTCGTTAATTTTTTTCCATTTTTCGTAGATTTCTTTTATTTTATCGGTTTAAACCATTTTCTACCGTTCCTTTTTTTTTTGTTAGACTATTTTATTTTTATTTTTATAGATTTTATTCATTTTCACTCACAAGTTTTTTCACTGGTCTACATGTTTTTTCAACAATTTCATATCATATTTAATTGATTTAAAATGTTTTCATCGATTTTACTTATGTTCCCCGATTCACTGATCTCACCCATTTTAAACGATGTCATCCGTTTTTTTACTAATTTCATCGATCTTATCCGGTTTTCATGAATTTCATCCAAAGTTATTAAAATGCATATATAATTATCGATTTCACAGACGTCTTTTTACCTGTTTCACTCGTTTTTCACAAACTTTATCAGTGTTCACCAATTTGACCCAAAAAAATTTTATATCATTTTCGCATGTTTTAACCGACTTTTATCGATTTCAACCGCTTTCCATGAAAAGAGCTCCATGAAAATTTGAGTATCACCGACTGCACCAAAAATTTCATCGTTTTCACCAAAAATTTTATCTATTTCACTTGTATTTATCGAATCCACCTGTTCTTCATGTCTTGATTATTCGCGGTTATGCATGTCTTGATACTTTTGGATATTGTTTATATTTAACTTCTTTAGCCAAACAAAAATTACGCACTTAGATTATAAATAAATTATAAAAGTTGATGTAAGAGATAATTTTAGATTTTAGGAGTTTATGAGTTTATGTAGGAAATAAATATTATAATAAGACTTCATGTTTAATTATACCTCTTCATTTAGTTTTATATTGAAGTGTTCATATTGGAGTAGACTTCTTTTTCCTATGTTTTTCTTATTTTTATTAATTTAATTATCTTTTAAGTAGGGGTATATTAGTCTTCACAAAAAATTCAAGAAACTCTATTTTCTGAACTCGTACTTTTATTTGTATATAGATAAATTCAGTGAATTATACAATTTGAATTGCTTGCATCATTCATTTTATGTATTTGAACACCTAGCCTCACTAAGTTGGTCAATCAATTTATGCATCTCATGTTAAAAATTTCAGTTACAGGCATTTCAGGAGTCGGTAGTTCATGTCCTGATTAGATCATCTCATTTTTCTCAAGTTTCGGACATTATGTGTATTGAAGTCTTTTGTTATGTATATACCTCTACAATATTTTGTAACTGAACCTTGAATACTTTTGTTATATATATATATATATATATATATATATATATATATATATATATCCTAAAACTTATGTATTTATTCGCTAAACTATCAGGTAGTCAAAACCACTTATCACAGTCTATGTTTGTAAATCATATTTTCTACTTTTGGGTTTGAGATTATTATATGAGTTTCCTTGTTGTACCGTTTCACGTGCCCGGGCTCGGGATCACTTAATTGATTGTTTACCTTCTCTTGAATGAACCTGGTAAGGGAATATTGAAAATAGAAGAAAAATTGGTAGTGGATTGTTTTTTAGGATAGGAATATACACGATACTCTCATATCCAAATTAGATTATATGATTTATGCATGTTTTTAATTCTACTTAGAAATAAGTTTTAGTAAGTTAATTGCATTAGTTCTTGTGTGATTCGGAGGATACTTTAGGATATAAGTGAACCTTATGATAGCGAATAAGAATCATTAATTGAAATTAGGAAGTTACTTGACATTAGTAGCAATCTTAACTTTTATTTTTCTCTAGACATTAGCAGCAATCTTAACATTAGTAGAAATTGAAGTTTAAACTCTAGACATTTTTCTTGATATTCTCCTTTAACTTTAATTGCCATTCAAATTAGTTAATTATTAGTTTTAGTAGTTAGTAATTCAATTAAACACTAATACTTCCTATCTCGTCGAAATAAAATAGGGGTTGAAGTACTGAATTTTGTAGAAATTTAATTTCAAGTTCGCGTGGGCTCGACACTCTACTTAATACTTATTACTTTTGTGATATGTGCACTTGCGATTATTTGCATGTGTAAAATCCGCAACAAATTTTTGGCACCGTTTCCGGGGATTTTATTATTGATAATTTACCAAATTCAAATTTTATTTTTATTTTGATTCGATTGTTATGGCGTTTCAATTTTTCTCTTGCAGGTACTCGTACCTAGTTAATGCGCAGAGATAAAAAATTAATTTAGTAGCTTTTGATCCAGAAATCGAGAGAACTTTTAGATAACGAAGAGCCCTAAACAAGAAGGGAGAAGAATCCGATCTAATGGCTAAGCAAACTGGAATTCCGCCAATACGAAATGAAAATCGGGTGAATCAGCAGATAGTCAATCCGCTAATGTTAATTTCTTCAGTCGCTGTGTGAACATTGCTTATATTAAGTTTTGGGGGGTCATAATTATTATGTGCATGCCAGGTCGACTCTGACCAAAAAAAAATTTAAATTGTATGTGTTTTTTACTATTTTTCCTGCAACATTTAATGCACGAATGCATAATCAAGAGTTTAGGATGAAGTTAGAAAATTATAGTCTACAATAGAGCTTAAGAAATCATTTCTTGCCTACCTGATCTCTAGATTTGAGGATTAAAATTCTAAAGATATAAGTTATAGTTTTGTCTAAGTTTGGGGGGAAGGATAATTTAACAAGAACCAAATGAAGCTAATAATTGAAAAATTATAAGTTAAATTAAAAAAAAAAAAAAAAAAAACCTCTATTGTATGAGACATGAAAGACCTCATTGCTTGATACTTATACTTGCACTCCTCTAACTTGACTGCGATATTTTGAACGATATATGGGTGCATCGACTTAACTATTCCGCACTCCTCTATGTTGACAGCCTCTTTAGAACGAGTTATGAGTGTGAGTGGTGCTAAATATACTTAAGTTGTGCTCAATAAAGAACGAGCTAAGTGAAAGTCCGAACTTAAAGAATTCCATAACGTCGACTGAAACCATTGCAAGAACTTCGTGATTAGTGTGATAATCTAAGAAAATTGAGAATATGTTTGACAATTTAGGAATTCATACAAGTAGGCTCAGTGATTCGAAGTTATAGTGATCTAGGTGATTCCAACATTCTCTTTTTATGTATATGCACACACGCAGGAACTACATGATATAATGTAAAATGTTTTGAAAATATTGGTTATGTTTGAGTATTTGGTTGGTGATTTTGGTTGAATTGTTGTCATTACTCAAGGACGAGCAATGGTTTAAGTTTGGGGGTGTGATAATTATGTGAATATAGAGTTATCGCATATACTTTTCAGATTTTAGTTGATATTTTCCTTTAGTATTTGTGAATCGTTTAGGATTTTAGTGCTCATTTTATTAATTTGAGTTGAGTTGCAAATTTAATCAAAATTTTAAAATAACACTAATTCGATATTATTTTTTGTAGGAAATAAAGCAAACCAACGAAGTCCAAATTTGAGGTCCACGAGGATAATATTGCAAGATATGAACAAGAAATCTCAAGATTTATCATTTTGAATTGTACAAAGAGATAAAAAGCAGCGGCTGAAAGTGCAAATGTAGTTGATCTTGATGATTTGTTCACTTAAATTGCGGCAAGCTTCATCTCTTTAAATGTTAACTGGGCTGGCCCATTAAACTGTCGGCATTTTTTAAGGCCTTATTGAAGATTCAGAAAGGAATTATGAGTCAATCTATTTAGGGGCCGTTTGATTTTCCGGACCAGATTAGATGGGATTACGGGTCTTAATCTAGTCCTGGGTGATAAATGCACTATGTTAATCTGGACTTTTTTTTGAGGTGTTTGGTTGCCTTTTTTAGCCCAAGAAAAAAATATGGTCCATTTGAATTATAGGCCCAATTATGAGTAAATGACGTTTTTGCCCCTAAACTGTCTTCGCACAAATGAGAATTGTTGCATAGTTGGATATCAAGCCACGACGGCCCCATAGGATGATATATTAATGTTTGTGTTTATAATATCACTTTTATGTAAGTCTCATCCAAAGCTCCAACACACTCCTAAAAGGCATAAATACAATTATTAACACACATAATGATTGATGGTTATACAATGCTCATATTAATATTATACATGAAAATTGTACCTTGAAACACTTACAAGTGTATATATCGCCGTCGGCCTCTATTTGGACAGGTGCAGCTACGAGCAGTGGATGTATACTTAACACTGCCTTGAAGACACTATTGAAGCATTTGCTTGTAGTTTCACCCGATCTCTTATAGTCGTGTTCAACTATTCGATTCTTCTTGTGATGGGACAACATGGATAAGAATATGGCAACTTGTTCATGTACGCTAACATACCTAGTAGGACATAATCCACCTCTTGCTTCAAGCAAACCAGAAAGTCCGTAAATTATTTGAGCAATGAACGTCCTCTTTTCCTATTAAACTTCTAATATTCTGTGTAGTGTGAGACATCCTCTCTATTATACTATATCGGACTCTCCTCCTGTTCGACCTAATACGTTCATTTCTAATTCTTTGTTCGCGTGAATTCATGTACATATAAATGAAAATGAATTATATATATAAGAAAATTGATAAATTATAATTATAAGTAGTAAATTTTTATTGTTGGAATTAACCAAATAACAATAGATATTCATCCTTATACTCTAAAGTATATAAATAAAGTATAATCTCAAGAACAACTATATATGAATATCTATAATATGATCACATTTATTGCTTCAATATGATATATAAAAGACATAATTCAATTATGAATCTAACCTGACTCCATTTATGCCATGGTTGGAAGAACACCAAATACAAGATGCTTAGTCTTCTAAGAAAATAGCTCACTACGTTATATTTCTCTAGATGGGGAAGAGAAAATAATCTGATGTGTTTTATAACCACTTCTCAGAGACCATAGCAATTCCATCTTAATTGTCTAATATGTAACTGACCCATCAATAATTACATATTAGACTAGTGGGCATCTACACATTAAATCCATATTATATATAAATAAATAAATAGTATTTCTTAAACCCTTTATATTCCATCAGATCACTTAAGTGAATTTTGGGCCTTAATTTAAATAGCTGGTCCATATGTTATAATAATACATGTTAGCCCACAAAATAGAAAATTGCTAACAATCTCCCACTTGTGATACATGTATTTGCTGTATATAACCTACGAGAATAACTTTATTGAGCTCGAGAGTGCTATTTAATATCAGAAATACTCCTAAACAATCTGGTCCAATAGTTTTATCAATAAAAGACCAAAGAGGCCATCATTACTAGTTTTACGTAATGAGACCCATCATTGATCATAATATTGACTTAACCAATGACAAAGATCAAATATGGATGTGTAGCATGAAAATTACATGTAATGTGATCTTGACATGCCTATTTCCAACTAGTCCTCTTTATGATTTAAGAGAGTCTTGTTTGTCATACTTACGAGTACTAATTGCTAAACAACAGCAATAAGTCATGGCCATTATCTCAGAGTTATCAAAACATAAAACACAATATTAACAAACTTTAGTACGTACAAAATCATAAGAAAATATTGTGTACTTGATAATGTCAAACTTTAGATAATGTATACACAAAAGACATCCAAATACAAACTCCCACTAGTTTGGTACATCGTCCGATAGATAAACACCCATACGAGCTACATGTTCATGAAACACCTTGGGTGGCAAACCCTTGGTGAGCGGATCATCTATATTGAAGTTTGTACTTATGTATTCAATTTACACTTCATCATTTTTGAACTCTTTCCTTAACAACTGAATACTTGATGTTGATGTGTTTGGACTTTGATGAACTGCAGTTTTTCTTAGAATACATCTCTGCGGATTTGTTATCACAATTAATCCTCAATGGCTTCTCAATGCCATCAACAATTTGCAGCCCAGAGATAAAATTCCGCAGCCATATAGCTTGATTTGATGTTTCATAACATGCTATAAACTCTGCTTCCATAGTAGAAGATGCTACAAGTGTTTGTTTAACACTTTTCCAAGAGATAGCTCCTCCGGCCAACATGAAAACATAGCCACAAGTGGATCTCATACTATCCACGCACCCAGCAAAGTCGGAATCCGTATAACCAATAACCTCCAAGTGGTCAAATCTCCGGAAAGTGAGCATAAAGTCTTTTGTCCTCTGTAGATATCGCATAACCCGTTTTGTTGCTTTCCAGTGAGCCAATCCTGGGTTACTTAAATATCTGCCCAACATCCCTACTATGTACGCAATATCCGGACGCGTACATACCTGAGCATACATGAGACTGCCTACTGCAGAGGCATAAGGGAACTTTTCCATTTCCTTCTTTTCAAGTTCAACTTTAAGGCATTGGTGCAAACTAAATTTGTCACCCTTTGCCATTGGTGTATCACCTGGTGCACAATGTTGCATATCATACTTACTGAGTACCTTATCAATATAAGTCTTTTGTGATAAACCAAGTATACATCTAGAACGATCCCGATGAATCTGTATACCTAACACAAAATATGCATCACCAAGATCTTTCATTTCAAAATTCTTAAATAAGAATCTTTTGGCGTCATGCAACAAGTCCTTATCATTGCTTGCCAGTAGTATGTCATCGACATAAAGCAATAAAATGATAAACTTTCTCCTACTGAACTTGAAATAAATGCATTGATCAACATTATTCTCTTTGAAACCGAAAGAAGATATCACTTGATCAAATTTCCGATACCATTGTCGGGAAGCCTGCTTTAAGCCATAAATGGACTTCTTTAATTTACATACTAGGTGCTTTGAGCCTTCCGGCTCAAAATTCTCCGGTTGCACCACGTAAATTGTTTCATCAATGTCACCATTGAGAAACGCTGTCTTTACATCCATTTGATGTAGCTCAAGGTCATAGTGATCCACAAGTGCCATGATTACCCTGAGTGAGTCTTTCGTTGAAATCGGTGAAAAAGTCTCCGTGTAATTTATGCCTTCTTTTTGAGTAAATCCTTTTGCAACAAGGCGTGCCTTATACCTCTCGATATTGCCTTGTGAATCACGTTTGGTCTTAAACACCCATTTACAACCAATCGTTTTAACACCTTTAGGCAAATCAACAAGTTCCCAAACGCCATTGTCTGCCATGGATTTCATCTCATCCTTCATGGCTTCAATCCACTTAGCTGAATTGGCACATGATTTGGCTTGATTGAAAGATATAGGATCATCCTCCAAACCTGTATCAAATTCATGCTCTTGGAGATAAACATAATCATCAGAAAATGCATTTCTCCTTTCTCTAGTGGATCTCCTTAATGACACTTCCATTTGAGGTGGTTGAGGTGCAACTGCTACCACATGAGGTGTTTCCTCAACCATTATGGGATCCCCCAACTGAGTTGGTGGTTCCAAGGGAATGTCTGCAACTACAACATTGTCTGGATTTGCAACACCAACAATGTCAAGAATGGTTACCTGATCACTATCAGTTGCAACTGTAGTAGAAATGTTAGGAGATTTTTGATTTTCCTCTTCAAAGACTATGTCCCTTGAATTAGTGCTCCCACTGTCCTCAATAAATTTGGCATTCCCAGTTTCGAAAAAGGACATGCTTGAGGGATTATAAAACTTGAATCCTCTCGATCTTTCAGAATAACCAACAAAGAAACAGCTGAATGTTTTTTAATCCAACTTTTTCTCATCAGGATTGTAATGTCGAGCTTCAGCTGGACAACCCTAAACATGCAAATGCCTAATGCTAGGTCTTTTGCCTGTCCATAATTCATATGGGATTTTGTCAAACGCTTTACTGGGTACTCTGTTGAGTATTTAAATTGCAGTCTTTAATGCCTCACCCTATAGTGATTCTGGTAAAGATGAATGACTAATCATGCTTCTGAACATATCATTAAGGGTTCGGTTTCGTCTCTCAGCCGCACCATTTTAACTTGGTGTTCGTGGCATGGTATATTGAGGAACAATCCCACATTCGGCTAGGTACCTTGCAAAAGGACCTGAACGTTGTTCACCTGATCCGTCATTTCTGCCGTAGTACTCACCACCACGATCAGATTTTACGGCTTTAATATTTTTTCCTAGTTGAAGCTCAACTTCAACTTTAAAGATTTTGAACATATTCAAAGCTTGTGACTTCTCATGTATAAGGTACAAATAACTATAGCGGGAATAATCATCTATGAACGTGATAAAGTATGTTTGGCCATTCCAAGATTCCTTAGGAAGTGGTCCATATATATCTGTATGTATCAGTTCTAAGACGTTATTACACCTATTAGCACATTTTTTCCGTTTGTCAGTTGTTTTTCCTTTAATACACTCTATGCAAATTTCAAAATCTGACATATCAAGTGATTCTAATATTCCTTATGACACTAACTTTTGTAAGCGTGGTTTGGAAATATGTCCTAAATGCTTATGCTACAACATTGAGGAATTTTCTTTTGTTAATTTGCGTTTTGTACCAATATTACTTAAATGTAAACTTTCATTGTCAATTGAAGTTAATATGTTCAATTTATAAAGCTTGTCAATTAGTGAACTAGTGCTAACCAAAGTGGAATTATGAAAAATACGAAGTAAACCATTTCCAAATGAACAATGATATCCATAGTTGTCCAAACAAGAAATACAAATTAAATTCCGTCTAAAAGACGGTACCACAAAAGTATTTTCCAAATCCAAATAAACACCAGTTCTTAAAACAAGCCTAAAAACACCTATGGCTTCAACTTCAGACTTATTTCCATTGCCCGTAAAGATGTATCTTTCACCATCAGTTGGCTTTCGGCTCCTCAGACAATCCTGCACTGTGACACTTATGTGAGTAGTAGCACCAGTATCTATCCACCAAGTGTCATTTGGTACAATTGCTAAATTAACTTCTGAACTGACAAAGTTTAGAAGTGTACCTTTCTTTACATGCCAATTGGCGTATTTGGGACAATCTTTCTTCATATGCCCTTTCTTCTTGCAAAAGAAACATGTAAAAACTGGATCATGTGTCTTTTGCACCTTAGGGGCTGATGCCCCAGTTCCTGCAGTTTCTTTATCTTTATTGTTGTTCCTTTTTTGTTTTCTTATTCGGATCATTTGAAGCAGATGCCAAGTGAGCACTTTTAAAAGTTTCGAGTTTCAATCTCTCCTCCTCCTGCACACATTGAGCTATAAGCTCATTCAAAGTCCATTTGTCCCATTGAGTATTGCAGCTTATCTTGAAAGGACTGAACTGTGCAGGGAGAGAAATCAAGACTAAATGCACGAGAATGTCATCAGACACCTCTAACTTTAGTGCCCTTAGCCTTGTTACGAGATTTGAGACCTCCATAATGTACTCACGGATGTTTCCCTTTCCTTTGTACCACATAGAGACAAGCTTAGATAGGACAATGCTTGTCTCGACCTTTTCATTGGCAGTGACTCGGTCTGCTATTTCCTTAAGGAAGGTTTTTGCATCTCCTTCATCGGGTATTGCACCTCTAATGGATTCCGGAATGGATAGTTTCATGATCATAAGACTCATGCGATTGGATCGCTCCCACTTTTCAAATGCAGTTTTCTGATCAGCAGTACTTTCACTGGTCAGAGCTGCGAGGCGATCTACCCTTAATGCATGGTGAAGATCCATGCAACCCAACACGATCATAACGTGTTCCCTCCATTTCTTATAATTTGTGCCGCTAAGCACAGGGATGCTGCTAATGTTTGCAGATATTGAAGATGCTGACCAAACAAAATTATTCTCACAATTAATAATCAAAAAACCGCGTATATATAAAATCCAAACAATTTGTAAACATACATATGTATGTAAGTGGGCCCCATCACAAGATACCAATCACAACATTGAATTTAGTCTTTGGACAAAAATAACAATTTGTTAACGGTACTCTTATAAAAATAGCTCAAAAAAATATAACTTAAACCGGTCACACAATATGCCTTTCTTTGGACCGATATATTGAATATATGGTTAAACCTTAAATTTTCTTCTATTAGGTTGAGCTACAAAAAGAAAAAAATCTATATCTGGCCTAAAATAATTTTTCTTTGGGCTAATTATTTCAGCATAGATATAACATGTTTATAACTTTAGATTAATAACTTAAATTTAATAGTGGTTACTTTGGCAACATATTAAACTCAAACTATCAATTTCAAGAAATAAACACATAAACTTTAAATAATAAAAATATATTATTTTTCCTTAAGTAGTAAAAGCGCAAAACATTATTACTTTGTTTTGCTGCGAAATTAGTACACCAAAAAAAATGGTGTTTTGCTGTGCAAAACATCATACAAAATAGTAATGAAGTCAGCGATGTGCAGTGCTTACATCATCACTTAACCATAAGTTAATTCCATAATTTATCAAGCTTATTAAAACAGTACAAAAAACCGTCAAGTACTTCATAACTCTGGCCCAATATTACATCAAATTTGATATCAAAAAAGTTACCGAAAATTGATATCAAAACAGCACATTAGCCCATAATTTTCTCAAATTGATAAACATGACCAAAATTCTGAAAAACTGATTTGAGAACAGTACCAAAAATCTGAAAATAAGATTTTTATATATATACTCCAATCAACATGAGTAAAATACAACACCAAATAGCAAATCTTTCATTGCTTTAAAATTTATAACATAATAGCCCCAAAATATGATTTCATGATTTCATCAATAAAATATCAGAAATTCAAATAAATATGAACCCTAATATTTCTATCATGATAAACAATAAGAGAGCAATATACATATATCATAATCAACAATTAACATGTGGCTATGATACCACTTGTTGGAATTAACCAAATAACAATAGATATTCATCCTTATACTCTAAAGTACATAAATAAAGTATAATCTCAAGAACAACTATATATGAATATCTATAATAGGATCACATGTTATTGCTTGAATATGATATATAAAAGACATAATTCAATTATGAATCTAACCTGACTCCATTGGTGCCATGGTTGGAAGAACACCAAATACAAGATGCTTAGTTTTCTAAGAAAATGGCTCACTATGTTATATTTCTCTAGATGGAAAAGAGAAAATAATCTCATGTGTTTTATAGCCACTTCTTAGGGACCATAGCAATTGTTGGGTTTTCGTGGGTATAATTGTCAACTACAACGGTGCGGAATTTAAAATTTTTATACACCACGACCCAGGGTTCTTATTAGCACATATAAATAAGTATGAATTCATTTCAGCACATATACTAAAACGAAAAGCTGGTAAAATTAACATTTTACCTCACCACAGGCAAAGGTGGTGGTTTCTCCGGTCTTCTTTTGGGTCACTAGAGCACCCCAAATGTTGTGCCTCTAGAGAATAGTCCACACCGGCTGGATCTGCAATCACTTTAATCCTCAGGCTCAGAACTAGGAGAAAAGCAGCTCAGATTCAAGAGTTGGATTTGGATCCAACTCTAGATGCAGAACGGAAGAGGGAGAGAGTTGCTGCACGGCCGATCTACAACCAGGAGCGGCGGCGGCGGCGGTTGCTAGGCGGCGACGGCTAGGGTTTCTTGGGGAGGGGGCGGCGGCTAGTGAGGAGAGGAGATTAGGGTTTTGCTTTTTCCTTGCTTAGGGTTTTGATTCTTGAAGACTCCTATTTATAGGAGAGTTCAAACCCTATCCCTAATCTTATCTCCTAGCTAATGGGCTATCAGATAAGTCTGGCCCAATCCCTCTCTATTTAATTAGTCCTTTAATTAAATAGCCCAAGTCATTTAATTAACCACTTTAATTAAATGGCCCATTTATTTAATTAACACTTTAATTAAATAATCCAATAAATCTAATTAAAGATTCAATTTAATTAATTAGATAAATCTAATTAATTTCTCTCCAGGAATTATTCCTTTTAATTCCTTATCTCGATTTAACTACTTTAAATCATTTCGTTCTGCCACTGACTATCACAGTTCCAGCTTTTGTGTGTGACCCTCTAGGTTCACCATCAATTGGCCGCAGGCTCACATTTCTGTGATTTAATTAGTGAGCAATTAATTATTTAATTAATTGCTCCGATCAATCAAACTACTTTCAATTGACCACTCCAGAATTAATCCACTATTAATTCGAGAGTACCCACACCCCATGGTCGATGTCTAGCCACAAGCCCATGAGGCCCAACTTCAGGTGAATTGACTTTAGTGAACCTTAAACCTCTTATAAGTACCATGTACATACGGTCCCTCTATCGACTAATTTCCCGATCGAGACCTAGGGTGTGTGAATTGGTCGGCACCTCTAATCATCTCGATTCTGTACTTTCTAATTCAGGATAATACTTCCAGTGTGACTGCTAAATCTGGAAACCCCTTTCCAAATCCGTCACTGACCATGGCCATGGATTTCTCAGAATGTATAATCGAAGAATGTACAGGAAATTCCCTCATCCATTACAATGAGTCGGTAGATCCTATATTGATGCTAACCATCCGCGCATACGACTATACATACCCAACGTAGGCGCACAATGGACAGGCTATGTGCCCGGCTCCTAAATCAAAGTATGCACACCCGTATACCGAATTCGCCCTAGCACCTCAAGTCTAAGGACTAAATCGTACACTGTTATAAGTCTTGAGAGACATCCCACCACCGATATGCTTTTTAAGCACTTCCACAATGGGTCTCTCTGTTCGGGTCGTTCGATGCGTCCGATCCCCTATCGAACCACCTAGTCATATGCACTGACATTAACAATGTCTTGTTCATGAAACGACAACAAATTCACTTTTAGTGAATCATGCATAATCCTACTAGTCTTAACGATTCATTTGATACCCCGTCTCGATATGAATCTATGACTTGGAACATTTTTGAGATCACGACCTTTGAGACTGTTTCATGATTAATCGCACCCAATACTGAAGTGAATAGTCCCGTAGTCATGAGTGATCTCAGGGTTTCAACCAATCGCTTAAATGTGTTCGCGAAAGATGAAGATGGCCAATTGTTTATATTATGAATTCTCAATAAAATAAACAGTTCGTATTAATTGATAAATCAAAGATTTTGTCAAGATAAAATAATGTTCCTATTACAAGCTTTTTGTTGGCTTGCAGGGCACTATCCTATCAATCTCCCACTTGCCCTAAAGCCAATCACAAACGTTTCTAAGACCCATCCTTGTCAGATGCTCTTCGAACACCTTTTGCGATAATGACTTAGTTAGTGGATCAGCTACGTTATCCTTTGAGTCGACATGCTCCATTTGAATGTCTCCTCTACCTATGATCTCCCTGGTCACATGGTATTTCCTCAATACGTGTTTGGATTTGTGGTGTGATCTCGGCTCCTTCGCTTGAGCAATTGCCCCATTGTTGTCACAGAAGACTACTATGGGATTTGCAATGCTAGGTACCACATCCAGCTCTTGGATGAAGTTTCTCATCCAAACACTTTCCTTTGCTGCATCTGATGCGGCGATATATTCTGCTTCAGTGGTTGAGTCTGCAATGGTCGACTGTTTGGAGCTCTTCCAACTCACCGCTGCGCCGTTGAGGCAAAATATATATCCAGAATTGGATTTAAAATCATCCACGTCAGACTGAAAACTCGAATCAGTGAATCCTTCGAGTTTCAATTCTCCACTCCCACCGTAGACCAAGAACATATCCTTAGTCCTTCTCAGGTACTTTAGGATAGCCTTTACGGCGGTCCAGTGTTCCTCCCCTGGATTCGACTGGTAGCGGCTCGTTACACTGAGAGCGTGAGCTACGTCAGGTCTAGTACATAACATTGCATACATTATGCTGCCAATGGCAGACGCATAAGGTATGAGAGACATTCTCTTTCTTTCTTCATCACTCGTAGGGCACATTGATTTAGAAAGATAGATTCCATGTCTCATTGGAAGCAATCCTTTCTTGGATTCTTCCATACTGAATCTCTTCAGTATAGTGTTAATGTACTGGGATTGGGAGAGACCTAACATCTTCTTCGATCTATCTCTATAGATACGTATGCCTAGTACGTAAGATGCGTCTCCCATATCCTTCATGGAGAATTGCGTGGACAACCACGCTTTCGTCTGCGTCAACGTTCTGATATCGTCTCCGATCAACAGAATGTCATCGACATACAACACAATGAATTGTACCGAACTCCCATCGAATTTCTTGTACACACATGACTCATAAACGTTTTTGATGAAGCCATACCCCTTGACTGTCTCATCAAAACGTATGTTCCAGGTTCGGGACGCCTGTTTTAGGCCATAGATTGACCTTTGAAGTTTGCAAACCTTATGCTCACTTCCTTTAGATGTAAAGCCTTTTGGCTGTTGCATATAGATTTCCTTATCAATGTCGCCATTGAGAAAGGCGGTCTTTACATCCATTTGCCATATCTCGTAGTCATACCACGCGGCTATGGCTAATAGTATCCGAATGGATTTAGACATCGCTACTGGCGAGAAGGTTTCCTCATAGTCTATACCAGGCCTTTGAGAATAACCTTTTGCCACGAGGCGAGCCTTATGAGTTAAGACCTCTCCATTCATTCCTAGCTTGCGCTTGAAGATCCACTTGCAGCCTACAGGGATGGTTCCCTCAGGTGGATCAACCAAAGTCCATACTTTGTTGGAATGCATGGAATCCATTTCGGATTGCATGGCTTCCTGCCACGCACCCGAATCTATGTCTGACATAGCTTCTTCGTATGTCCTTGGATCAGTGTCCAATTGATCGTTTTCGTGAATAAAGCCATACCTTTCAGGCTCTCTACGAACTCGATCGGACCTACGAAGTACTGGTGTACTAGATGGTTCAACGGGTTCAGGATCAACTCCCACTGTTTGTGGGGATGAGTCCAGTTCCTGGACTTCATCAAGTTCTACGGATATCCCGCTTCTTTTAGTGAGGAAGTCATCCTCCAAGAAGTGGGCGTTCCTGGACACAAACATCTTTTGTTCCTTAGGTTCGTAGAACAGGTATCCAATGGATTCCTTTGGATACCCCACAAATTTGCACAAACTAGATCTACTCTCTAGTTTATCTCCTTTCTTGTTTCTTACATAGGCAGGAGATCCCCATACTCGTAGATATGAGTATATGGGTGCTTTACCAAACCACTCTTGGTATGGCGTCGTCGGCACTGACTTTGAAGGTACAATGTTAAGTATCTTCGAAGCAGTTAATAGGGCTTGGCCCCAAAACGAAAAAGGAAGGTCAGCGAAACTCATCATGGAACGAGCCATGCTGTTCCTTCTCTCAGACACACCATTCAACTGCGGTGTCCTAGGAGGAGTTCGCTGAGAGAGAATTCCATTCTCTACAAGATAATCGAGGAATTCTTGACTTAAGTATTCACCACCTCGATCCGACCGAAGTGCCTTGATACTATGTCCAAGTTGATTCTCAACTTCCATTCGAAACTCTTTGAATTTATCAAAAGCTTCGGACTTATACTTCATCAGGTATACATACCCATAACGACTGAAGTCGTCTGTGAAGGTTATGAAGTATGAGAATCCTCCTCTCGCACTGATACTCAGTGGTCCACAAACATCAGTATGGATTAAATCCAAGGTTTGTTTGGTTTGCTCCGGTTTCCCAGTAAAAGGCGCTTTGGTCATTTTTCCCTTGAGACAGGATTCGCAAGTTGGGAGATCATCTAGGTTCTTTATTTCAAGAGCCCTAGAGGAGACCAACTTTTGAATTCTACTCTTGGAAATATGTCCAAGCCTAGCGTGCCAAAGTTGTGGATTGTTTTCATCTTGTTTTCTTTTCTTTGATTGAATGTGCATGACATTAGAATTAGCAGGTTCTAAGGAATAAAGACCATCTATCAAAGTACCACAAGCATAAGTAAAACCACCTTTTATTATGCTAAAACTTCCATTTGAAATGGAAAAACAAAAACCATCATTATCCAACAAAGGAATAGAAATAATGTTTTTGATAATTGTCGGTACGTACAAACAGTCTTTCAAAACCAAAGAAAAATTTCCTAGAACTAATTCAACGTCTCCTATGGCCTCTGCCGCAACCCTAGCTCCGTTTCCAAAGCGCAGGATTCTATCCCCGGGTTTAAGAGGCCTTACTGCTCCCATCACCTGCAAATCATTGCAGATATGAGAACCGGCTGCGGTGTCTAACACCCAAGATGCACAGTTAATAGAAATATTAACTTCAATAAAGAAAATACCTTTGACCACCTCTTTCAGGTAGTCTGGGCAGTTCCTTTTCCAGTGCCCTGCTTTCTTGCAGTGGAAACATTCATCTTCTGGGCTTTTTCTTTTCTTCTCGACAACCTTCTTGGTTGTTTTAGAAGTGATTACTTTCTTCTTCTTTTTCTTGCCCTTTTTAGGCTTTGCAGCCTTGGGTTGCTCAGCAATCATGACAGACTTCTCCCTTTTCAGGGTTGATTCTGCCATGACCAATAAATTGGTCAGTTCATGTAGAGCGTGTGCTCTATCTTCCATGTTGTAGTTCAACACGAACTGATCAAATGAGCGCGGCAGAGTATGGAGGAAGAGGTCAATGGAGAGATCAGCGTGCAGGTCTACCTCCAAGTTCTCCAATTTTTCAACCAGATTAATGAAGCGCAAAGAGTGATCTTTCACACTTGAACCCTCAGCCATTCTCAGATTGAATAATTTTTTTGTAGTCTTGAACCTTTCGGTCCTAGACTTCTCTCCAAATAGCTCTCGGAGATGAAGAATTATGTCAGCAGCATGCAACATCCTTGCATGCTGTTTCTGCAGCTCATTGGTCATTGATGCCAGCATGAGGCAACGAACCTGAATATCATCGTCGACCCACCTTTGATGGGTAGCTCGTTCCTCTTCCGAAACCCCTTCCGGAAGTGCACCAGGCATGGGTGCATCGAGAATGTAACCCCTTTTCTCGGAGTCGAGGACTATCCTCAGATTTCTAAGCCAGTCGATAAAATTTGATCCGTTCAGTTTGTTAGAGTCAAGGATGATAGCTAATGGATTCTTAGACATTTTTGCAGAATTGATCTACAAAAGTAAATGATAACGTTTAGCTGACTGATCTATATTAATACTTATAATTAACGATGTTGGACTTGTTATCGAAAAAGTTCTCCCACTATTTTCTCGAAACAATTACCCCTTTAATTGTTCGGGAAATCTAATCTCCTAGTAGGTCTTGACGTCCCAGCAGACATTAATTGCACCCACGACTCGTGGCCATACAATTAACTCCCCAGGTAGGTATACTTTTACCAATTGTGTTCCTCCACAACCTTCAAGCTATTTTGCCTCGGTCTTCGCACTTATCTAGCACTGCTACATCATAAGTGGTACTAATCGTTAAGTCTAACCCATCAATCATGATGAGCAACTGGCCCGGTCGTGAAGTCCCCGTAACTAGTTATCTGTTGATAATCACATCCCGACCAGTCCCCACCCTTGTCTAGTTTAGTTAAAAACGAGAATCAAGGAATTTCGTGCATTGTCCCTTTCTTCGCCTAGGGTGCCAGACTCTGGATCACCTTCAACGATAAGTAGACAACATACACTAGTCCCTATTGATGGAAGGCTTGGATCCTTAAAACATCATTTTAAATGTACCCAATATGACTTAATATTATTTTTAAGAGGGGATTTTCAGGTTTAAGAGTTTGAGGTAACTCTCCTCGAGATCTCACCGTTCCAGTTATGCATTATCTTTTATTTACGATCTAATTATAACTAGCGCGCATCACCATACAAGCTCAGATATAAATACGTAAATAAATACATACACACCTAGCATGCATGCTACCACAGTATGTTTTCGATCGGGAGCCTCCTATGCGGACCACCATCGAGCCAAAGACGATGGTCCTATTGGTCAATCTATTAGGTTTCAAAGAGACCTACTCTATTACACATTTTACCATGCATACATGGCCTTTAGTCTTCATGGTCTCCCACCTTGCTTGTAACGGGCCTCCATTCTAAACTAATAAAACAGTAAAGCCCTATCTATTACAATGGCTCAAAGAGGCCTAAAACTTAAGGCTCGCAGGCCCAATAAAACCAATAAGATAAAAATAACCAATCACATCTACCCTAAGGGTCAAGGCTCGGCGCGATCAAAAAACCACGTAAACAATTTCACGTAGAGCAAGAAACAAGCAAAAACCCCTTTTCCTTATTTCTAATTATGTTTTAAAACAGCCTATTAAAACATTTAGATTCTAGTTTTAAAACTCCTTCTAAAACAATTCCTAACATCATTTTAAACCCCTTTAAAATGACCCTTTGATTCTCACTTTAAGTCCCTACTAATTATGATAAAATTGACTTTCCGGATTTACTAAAACACCTTTAGTGCACAAAACAGTTTCTGTTTTTCAAGTTTGAAAAATTGCCGTTCGGCCCCTGAATTTTCGAAAATTACACTTTGACCCCTCAACTTTTGGAAATTACAAAATAGCCCCAAAATTTCCAGAATACGCAAATTGGACCAGAAAGCAGAAAATTGATAAAATTTCCAGAAACTTTTGTTTATTGCAAAACAGACCCCAGTTTTACGGAAAATAGCAAAAACACCCCTAACCTTTCGTAAATTGCAAAATGACCCAAAATTTGAAAATTTTCAGAATTTACAATTTGGTCCAGAATTGCATAAAAACAAAATTTCAATTTCTGTCCAGATTTATAAAAATCGCAATTTGCAAACAAGCCCTCCAATTTTCGGAAATTACATTTTAGGCCCAAAAACCGAAAAGTGCAAAAATCCGAACACTCAATATATCATAACAAGCAAGAATCAAATACCAGAACACAGCAATCATATATTAAAACACATAAATTGATGCGTTCATGCCTTATTTATATGCGCATAATAAGTTAGGCTCTGATACCACTGTTGGGTTTTCGTGGGTATAATTGTCAACTACAACGGTGCGGAATTTAAAATTTTTATACACCACGACCCAGGGTTCTTATTAGCACATATAAATAAGTATGAATTCATTTCAGCACATATACTAAAACGAAAAGCTGGTAAAATTAACATTTTACCTCACCACAGGCAAAGGTGGTGGTTTCTCCGGTCTTCTTTTGGGTCACTAGAGCACCCCAAATGTTGTGCCTCTAGAGAATAGTCCACACCGGCTGGATCTGCAATCACTTTAATCCTCAGGCTCAGAACTAGGAGAAAAGCAGCTCAGATTCAAGAGTTGGATTTGGATCTAACTCTAGATGCAGAACGGAAGAGGGAGAGAGTTGCTGCACGGCCGATCTACAACCAGGAGCGGCGGCGGCGGCGGTTGCTAGGCGGCGGCGGCTAGGGTTTCTTGGGGAGGGGGCGGCGGCTAGTGAGGAGAGGAGATTAGGGTTTTGCTTTTTCTTTGCTTAGGGTTTTGATTCTTGAAGACTCCTATTTATAGGAGAGTTCAAACCCTATCCCTAATCTTATCTCCTAGCTAATGGGCTATCAGATAAGTCTGGCCCAATCCCTCTCTATTTAATTAGTCCTTTAATTAAATAGCCCAAGTCATTTAATTAACCACTTTAATTAAATGGCCCATTTATTTAATTAACACTTTAATTAAATAATCCAATAAATCTAATTAAAGATTCAATTTAATTAATTAGATAAATCTAATTAATTTCTCTCCAGGAATTATTCCTTTTAATTCCTTATCTCGATTTAACTACTTTAAATCATTTCGTTCTGCCACTGACTATCACAGTTCCAGCTTTTGTGTGTGACCCTCTAGGTTCACCATCAATTGGCCGCAGGCTCACATTTCTGTGATTTAATTAGTGAGCAATTAATTATTTAATTAATTGCTCCGATCAATCAAACTACTTTCAATTGACCACTCCAGAATTAATCCACTATTAATTCGGGAGTACCCACACCCCATGGTCGATGTCTAGCCACAAGCCCATGAGGCCCAACTTCAGGTGAATTGACTTTAGTGAACCTTAAACCTCTTATAAGTACCATGTACATACGGTCCCTCTATCGACTAATTTCCCGATCGGGACCTAGGGTGTGTGAATTGGTCGGCACCTCTAATCATCTCGATTCTGTACTTTCTAATTCAGGATAATACTTCCAGTGTGATTGCTAAATCTGGAAACCCCTTTCCAAATCCGTCACTGACCATGGCCATGGATTTCTCGGAATGTATAATCGAAGAATGTACAGGAAATTCCCTCATCCATTACAATGAGTCGGTAGATCCTATATTGATGCTAACCATCCGCGCATACGACTATACATACCCAACGTAGGCGCACAATGGACAGGCTATGTGCCCGGCTCCTAAATCAAAGTATGCACACCCGTATACCGAATTCGCCCTAGCACCTCAAGTCTAAGGACTAAATCGTACACTGTTATAAGTCTTGAGAGACATCCCACCACCGATATGCTTTTTAAGCACTTCCACAATGGGTCTCTCTGTTCGGGTCGTTCGATGCGTCCGATCCCCTATCGAACCACCTAGTCATATGCACTGACATTAACAATGTCTTGTTCATGAAACGACAACAAATTCACTTTTAGTGAATCATGCATAATCCTACAAGTCTTAACGATTCATTCGATACCCCGTCTCGATATGAATCTATGACTTGGAACATTTTTGAGATCACGACCTTTGAGACTGTTTCATGATTAATCGCACCCAATACTGAAGTGAATAGTCCCGTAGTCATGAGTGATCTCAGGGTTTCAACCAATCGCTTAAATGTGTTCGCGAAAGATGAAGATGGCCATTTGTTTATATTATGAATTCTCAATAAAATAAACAGTTCGTATTAATTGATAAATCAAAGATTCTGTCAAGATAAAATAATGTTCCTATTACAAGCTTTTTGTTGGCTTGCAGGGCACTATCCTATCAGCAATTCCATCTTAATTGTCTAATATGTAACTGACCCATCAATAATTACATATTAGACTAGTGGGCATCTACACATTAAATACATATTATATATAAATAAATAAATAGTATTTCTTAAACCCTTTATATTCCATCAGATCACTTAAGTGAGTTTTGGGCCTTAATTTAAATAGTTGATCCATATGTTATAATAATACATGTTAGCCCACAAAATAAAAAAATTGCTAACATTTATGGCAGTCAATATTTGGCGATTCTATAAAATCAAATGCAGTAATTCAATGAACCAACCGAGTCAATTATTTCATCAAACAATTACTAATGATTGAAAATTGCGAAAAAAAAAACCTTATTATATTTGGAAAAACCGAAAAATATAAACTGTGGGATAACATATAATTGAAAATGTGAGACACCCCCTCCCCCATGTTATATTTGAAAGAATGACAAATACCCCACTGATGTGATTGAAACATTGCAAATAAACTCATGTTTAATTAGAAGAAGTGGCGAACACCCCTCTGTTACCTTTAAAAAACTATCAACTATCCCAATATGATGATTGAAAATAGCAGAATCCTCTCTATTATCATTAAAATGAGAGAATTTCACTTTTGATACCATAATCATATTTATTTAGGGATTTGATACCACAACTATTTATGTTGACACATTTGGTACCATATTTCAATTCTACTTTACAGATTTGATATTCCGGTCAAATTAATGACGGAATTCACATGTGATTCTCACGTGCTCGTTAAATCTCGTTATATATTGAGTCTCTCCACCCACCCCCCCAAATTCAATTTGAGAAAATTTCACTTTTGGTAACACAAGTAACCCTACTTTAAGGTTCGGTACCATAACTTTAAAAACATACACATTTGGTACCATGTGTTAACAGCTCTCAACACATTTGGTACTTTCGTCATATTTTGTACGAAATATTCAATTTTAGACTAAAAGTTGATGTAAAATTTATAGTATTGGTCCTATAGTTATAGATTGTTGACAAACTTTGCCTCACATATTTTATGACCGACAAATTTACAACACAATTCACAAGTTTGAAGCATTTCATTCCCAATTGCAAATATAATTAATTATAAATCCTAGTTAGTAATTTGATGTAATATAATTATTAAATCTCATACACTATTATATAAAATATTATATATAATATATATAAACTAAATAATATTTTATATAAAATCGAAAAAAAATATCAATAATATTTTTTAAAACTAATTAGATTTTACATATAACAAATATAAAATAAATAATATTTTATATAAAATTTGAAAAATAAATATCGATTAAACTTATTACTTTTTTTTTTAAATTGAAAAAAAAATCTTTTAAACTAATTAGATAATAATATATACAAATTAAATAGTATTTATTATAGAAGCTGGAAAAAAATATTTTTAAAATTATATAAATAATAATAATTTTAATTAATAAATTTATTATAATTAAAAAAAACCTAATTTAGTCTAAAAGATTGATATATATATTTAGTATATTTATTATTCAGATCAAAATATTATTTAATTTATATATATTATATGTAAAATCTAATTAGTTTGAAAGATTATTTTCGAAATTAAAAAATTCTACTAAATTTAATTTATATTTATCAGATTTATATAAAATATTATTTAGTTTATAAATATTATATATAATCTAATTAGATTAAGAAATTTAATAATAATAGTAATATATAAAATTTGTAAAACTTGTGAACTTTGGGGTAAATTTATTTGTCAGAAAATATGTGGGACAAACTTTGGCAGTTATCTATAACTATAGGACTAATTATGCAAAATTTTCATTAACTTTCCTTCGGAAATTGTATTTTCGGTCCAAAAATTGACAGAAGTACCAAATCGAGGACAGTTAATATGTGGTACCAAATGTGTATGTTTTTAAAGTTATGGTACCGTATCCTTAAAGTAGGATTACTTGTGGTACCAAATGTGAAATTCTCTCAATTCAGATTTAACGAGCACGTGAGAATCACGTATCAATTCCGTCATTAATTTGACGAAAGTATTAAATCTATAAAGTGAAATTGAAATATAGTACCAAATATATTGACAAAAATAGTTATGATACCAAATGCCTAAAATTAGTATAATTATGGTATCAAAAGTGAAATTCTCTCTCACTAAAACAAATGTCACCACCCCCGTAATATTTGAAGACTGCAAAAACAAAACCTATTAAACTATAAAAGAAATGCAAAAAATCCTTCTGTTAGCTTCTGAAAAATTTAAAAATCCCCCTGTTAATTTGCAAACTCCCCACTTCGTACTATAATCTAATTTACATTAGCCAAAAACCAAAAATATCTTTACATATAGGCCCTAAAGACTCAAAAATTGTGTACATGCCCATAAAAATTAGTTCATCGTTTGGAGTTACACATAACAGTCATACACATACGTTTATAGTGTAGCTTACCACCATACAAATTTAAATGAAAAAATATTAAATGAAAAATAGTGTTCATACCTGGGATTTTCTTATTCATGCTCCAAGTAATGCAAGCAAGCTGCTACAAGTTAAGGATGGAGTATATTAGAAAAAAAAGAAGCTTGATTTGGCCGAAAGAAGTTCAGCAATGGAGAAAGAAAAAAATCAAGGATGAAGAAGAATTGTACCTTCAAATCAAGGATGAAGAAGAATTGTACCTTCAAGGCTATGTCAGGGAGTGAAATTAAAAATGTGGTATAAAATAGGTTAAAGACATGAGGGTGTAACATGTGGTATTGTCATGAAATAGTTAGGTAGCCCATGACCCAAAAGAATCGCTGGGTTGAAGTCCCGACATTAATCTCCGGATTGGGCCTACGGGGCAACTTTATCCAAACACTTGATTCAATGTGCCACCGCACATGTAACACCCCAATCCCACATTGATTGTGGATGAATTGTTTGAAAGGTTAATAAAGACTTGACCTACATCTACTTGTCAACATGGGCTTAAGCATTTTGGGCTAGTGAACTAGAGCCCAACAATGTTGACAAGGCCAGAAGTGGATCAAGGTCTTTACAGTACAATCCAGAGCTCCGGTCCTGCCTAATCCTGGAAACCAAACGGGCCCTTAAGGACTACTACTACACGCAGAAATAAGGGACAAAGATATAGATACGTCACTTAGAAGCAGAGGAGGGGAGAATCGATGGACAGGAGAATTATGGAGAATACAAGAGGAAGGAATTATTTCATCATGGCAATAGAGGGGGTGTTTTTGTAATATTTCAAATAGAGGGTAATTTCTTATAATTAGGGTAATAGTCAGGGGGTGTCTATGTAAATTACCCTTTTCTTTATTGTGACTTGAGAGTAAAATCATGAACTCTTTTCTCTTTGTTTTCATTACGTTTGATATTAAGATCTAATTTCATTTTGTCTAGGGTTTTAACGTATCCATGTTTAGCGAATAATATACGATTTTATTTTCTAGTTTTAATTTAGTAATTTTCAATTTTCATAAGTTGATATTCGTTTATCTAATTTTCTGCTAATTACTTTCAAATTGACCGATACATATTTGATTGTTTACTTTCTTTAGATTGAACATGTGAATGGAATATTGAGAATAGAAGAAAATTTAGGTTGTGGGTTGTTTTTTACGATAGGAATATACCCGACACTCCCATATCCATATTAGGTTATATGATTTATGCATGTCTTTTTTTTTTATGATACTAAACTAGAAATAAGTTTAGTAAGTTAATTGCATGAGTGATTCGGAAGACACTTAAGGATATAAGTGAACCCTAGGATAGCGAATAAGAATCACTAGTTTAAATTAGGAAGTTAATTGACATTAGAAGCATAACATTGGTGAAAACTAAACTCTAGACATTTTTCTCATTGATTATATTCTACTTATCCTTTAAACTCTAGACATTTTTCTCATTGATATTCTACTTAGCCTTTAATTGCCATCTATAAATTAGTTAATTCTTAGTTTTTTAGTAGTTAGTAATTCAATCAAACAATAATAACTCCTCTCTAATGAATTACAATAGGGATTGAAATAGTGAATTTGGTGAAAATTTAGACTCAAGTCATCCTTAGTTCGACACTCTACTTACTCTTTATTACTTTTGCAATACGCACACTTGCGTTTGTCTGCGTGTTTAAAACCACAACAAGTTAGAAGCAAGATCATCAGCCTAATCCTCTATTGTAAAGCTTTCGTAGAAGATCAAGTTTAAACACTTTCAAACCAGAGTGTTTTTCAACTGAATGTTGCGAGAATTGTATATTCAATCTTTGTGAAGAGATATAACTTCGTGGTTAGATTTTCTAAGTGATTTCGTAAACAACATTAAGTCTTCTAGCTTGTTGATTATCATTTGTTGGTAAAGCACAAGTTCTTGTATTAATACTGAGTGTTCTAGTATAACCTAAATATTCGTGCTGGATAAAGATGAAGACTTAGAAGTGAAGGGAAGTTTTGATGATTTCCAAAAGTCATCAGCTAAGTATTGAAAGCTTAGCGAACCTTTAAAAATATTTGACCAAGGTAGCTAAGCTAAATCAGACGGGTTAAATATTTGGTCCAAAAGGCTACTGAGCTGTTGCTGCATTCAAAATCAGACTGATGGATTTTCAGTAGACTCAAATCAGATGAGTTCGACTTGAGATCAGCAGGTGTTCATCAGAAGAATAGTTTCGATCAGCTGAGCGGAAGTGATAAGAAAGTCATCCCAACGGTAATAAATGCACTTTGTGTTATAAATGCTGCAAGAGAAGGGTATTAAAGACAAATGATTGAAGACATTCCTCGGATCAGAAGGTGCATTTAATGCGACTGATAGAACGTACAACAGAGTGTACAATGCAACAGTTGGAGGTAGCCGTTCCAGAAAAAGGTGGACCAGTACTCAGAGCGTAGAAATTTGTCTTTCTTCAACGGATAGAATTCAACAGTTAGAGACAACACAACACATTTGAGAGCTGAAATTCAAGAAAAAAAATCATCTAAGTCTCAAAACTAAAGAACAAAATGCTAAAAACTTAGTCATCTGTTGACAGAAAGTCGAAGTTGAAGATCAGATACAAATATAAATCTGAGTGATTATGTTAGATGAGTGTTGTGAGAAGTGTAGATCCATCTTAGTGAGTGATCTAGCTTCAGAGTGGAGGATTTCTTTATGACTTCTTACTACGAACATGTGGCCTTTTCATTTGTTGATTGGCGTAAGCATTGTATATTGTAAACTCTGTGTTTATAGTATAACACAAGATTTAAGTGACTTGGAAGAGTGGACTAAAGGATTTCAATCCATATAACCACTATAAAAGTTCGTGTGTTTGTTTTCCACCTTGATAGAGATGCTTCTACTTCGTCAGATATTTATTCGAGTATCTAGAACACGAAATATAAGAACTCGATTAAGAAATTTTGGAACTATGATTCATACTTAATAATTGACCTCGTGTTCAGGACTCGAAAAAATTTCAAACGGTTTGAAAAAAAAAAAGAATATTTAATTGCATATTTTCAAAAGGTATATCAAACATTCAAAATGTTTAAAAGATTTTTAAAGGAGTTTAAAATTGGGGCTAAAATCTTTTAAGTGAAGGAAACCAACTTGTGAAAACACTTATAAAATCCGCTGCAAACATGTTAACCAAAAATTCCGATCTTCTTAAAATCAGATAAATATATCATAAGAGTGGTCAACTCTGTTGATTAAGCTTTTTGCGCAATCAGCTTAGTCATTTTACGAATCTTGATCGGCTGACTCTGCTAATGAGAAAAAAGTTAGAGAATTTGTAAAAAGTTTTTAGAGGTCTATTTACCCCCTCCCCTTCTAGACCTCATCTGACCACTTGGGATCAACATTTTGTGATTTAGAAGAGTGGAATAGAAGATTTCTTGCGTGTTGAACCATTATAAAAATTCTTGTGTTTACTTTCTTACTTATCGCATTGCATAATTTTTTAAGCTATATAAAACATAAAAGAAGCATTCTTTTAAACCGAGGAATTTTATTTAAAGGTTTTAAACTTTGAAGTAGAAACTTGTTTAAAAAAACATACTTGCATAATTTGTTGCAACAACGTTTTGAAACTCTAAGTTACTTAAGGAGACAAGAAAAATTAGTGAAGTGGCCTACCATGATGTTCAGCTTAGAGGTAAAAATAACTTAGTAGTCTTACCTTGCTGATAAGCGTATTCTACTTAACCAAGTTAGAAAACAAGTTTTAATAGGTAAAGTGGTCTATTCACCTTTTTAAACTCTTGTGTAGCTTTTCTCTAGCTATAAAGTAGAATATTAAACCATGAAAGATCAGTTACTTAGTTAGTTTGTATGTTGAATATATAATGTGATGTTATACTATTTTTTGCATATTTGGGCAGAAAGGTCAACATGCACTCAGTTGTTTGTTATTGTGCAGAAAATGAATTGTGTTTAGCTCAATGAATTGTATTTTTTTCCAATTTAGTTAATAGGTTGATTTAACTTGTAGTAAGAATACAAATGATTTTGTTCATTTTATCATTTTTTACTATGTGAAGAAAACTATTTTCAACCTAATATATTTTTTAAGGTAATTTTTAGAACCTGAAAAAATGGTATGATAGAATGAATAAAAAATTTCAATAAAGTTATAATAACAATATGAAAAATATCTTCAAATAAAAATGTGAATCCACAAATTAATGTATCGTTTTATCCACTCCTAAATCTTCTAACATGTTACAAAATTTTGATTTAAAATGACTTAAATTCAACTCTCTTTAAATACTTATCTAACAACAATATTTCAAATCAAACCAAAACAAAATACAACTAGTTAATTTGATGAAAACTTGCATATCATTCATATAATTTATCTCGAGAATAAGATCAAGCAAACATATTTTGGCGGGGCAAAATATTAACATTCTGCAAGCAAGTTCCATCACTTAAAATGCAGCGAAGAACAAAAATTCGACACTCATGAACCTTGAAGAGAACAAATATATTATTATTTTATCAAAAAGTAATAATATCTACTGTCTCATAATAATGAAGATTACACATTCTATAAAACTCTTACATTAAAAAGCTATAGGGAAATAAGATTCAAATTTCTTGGATTCTCCTATATCAAATAAATTGCCAATCATACTTTTTTACGATCTTCTATATAAACACCATCAATCCTTGCTGTCCAATCACATTTAGTGTGATGACAAGGAACAATGCATTATAAACAATAACATTCAACTGTTGCTTATTACCCCATTGAAGGCTACAACGGAATAAGGTAGTGAAAGGTTTCACACAAAAATCAAATTTGAATTCTTGGTAACCATATAATAAATAACGAATTTAAAATTTAATAAATTTATTTACAGTAACACAATTCAATAAATAAAGCTTTAATAACTTTACAATAACACGTTTATTTTCATTCAAAAATCAAACAAACCAAATTAAATTTATTAAATTTATTTACAATAACACAATTATTTAATAACATATATTTTCTTACCCAAAAAAAACTATTTTAATATTTAATAATTTATTTACAATAACACAATTGGTAAATAAAGGTTCACTTTAATAATAAATATTTTTCTTACCAAAATAAAACAAACCAATTTAAATTTAATAAATTTATCTACAACACAATTCGAATTCTTGAAATCCAGAGAATTTTCGGGGATCTAGGTCTTGGTAATTTTGTTACGGGATTATTGCATTTTTTGTGTCACAGCTTATGCTCACTAGCATTTTTACCCCATATCTTTTTGGGTTAGCACATTTGGTGCCACAATTTCAACTTCAGTGGCAACTTTGTCCAAACTGAGGCCCAATTTCAAAATTAGCCCGAAATCGCCTATGTGCGGGCCATGTGACATGTAAATTATGAATTTTGACCAAATCAAAGTGGAAGTTTGAGTTTTCCTATATATGTAGGGACATATTATAAAGGTGGGAAAGTACAAAGGTCAATTTGCGAATTGGGATAGAGGGGCTGATTTTGCTAAGATGGAAACATCCGCCATTGAAGAGAGCTTGGAAGTGGGTAATCTTCAATTCAACACCAAATTGGACAAGGTTGGTACCAAAATGACCGCCACACCGAGGGAATTCTACAGCTGAAAGGGGAGGCGGTAGGTCAAGCTCCATCACCGACGGTGGCGTAAAATCGAAAAAACGCACCAAATTCGTAGATCTGAAGATAGAGTGATGGGATAAACTTGGAACTGATAATTAATGCTTGGGATTTGTAGAGGACGTGAAGACAAGTCTATAGCCATTAAATAGAGCTCAAACCATGTCCGGAGCGGCCATGGAGGTTTTTTTTTTTTTTTGTAAATATTAAAAACAACTAAAGGCATTTTGGACATTTTACTTATACCGTTAAAGTTAACTAACGACCGTTAAGTTAAGGGGGTGTCTTTGTAATATTTGCAACAGGAGGGTAAGTTCCTGTAATAAGGCTTATACACAGGGGGTGTCTAGGTAAATTTCCCTACTTTTTTTTGGCATATTTGGGCAAAAATGTCAACATGCACTCAGTTGTTTGTTATTAAGCAGAAAATGAATTCTGTTTAGCTCAATGAATTGTATTTTTTTTTCCAATTTAGTTAATAGGTTGATTTAACTTGTAGTAACAGTACAAATGTTTTTGTTCATTTTATCATTTTTTACTATTTGAAGAAAACTATTTCCAACCTAATATATTTTTTAAGGGAATTTTTAGAACCTGAGAAAATGGTATGATAGAATGAATAAAAAATGGCCATAAAGTTATTATAACAATATGGAAAATATCTTCAAATAAAAATGTTAATTCACAAATTAATGTATAGTTTTATCCACTCATAAATTTTCTAACATGTTAGAAAATTGTGATTCAAAATGATTTAGATTCAACTCTCTTTAAATACTTATCCAACAATATAAAAAGAAAATTAATTAATAATCTTCTCTCTCTTCTTCAATTCTTAGAATTCATCAGCTTGTATTTATTCCTTCCGAATTTCACAAATTGTTGGTGCCAAATAATTTTTTTGATTTATATTAAATTACCCTTATTCGCCTTCTTTATTTGTTTAAGAAAATTAATTAATGTTATTCTCTCTCTTCTTCTTTCAATAGAATTTGTTTAAGAAAATTAATTAATGTTCTTCTCTCTCTTCTTCTTTCGTTAAAATTTGTTTAAGAAGTTTAAAATTTTGACTATGTTTCCCTTATTTGCCTTTTTTATTATACAAGCGAAATTGAATATTAGTTATTGTACTTCTTTCTCTCATTTTTTTCCTTTAGAATTTGCCAAATTGTATTCTTCCATTCAAAATCTCTCAATTTTATGTCCCATAGATTATTGGTCCCAAGTGGTGGAGGTTTAGAGGGGGGCGAGAGTGAATAAGGCTCCAGGTTTTTACATTTTTCTTTGATTTAAAGCTTTTAACAACGTCACTGTGAGAGTTTTGGCCTCCTTAAGTGATTTTATCAAATTTGGTTAGGTTCGATCATATCAATAATTATTAGAATAATAGGAATCGGGAATAGTTTAGGGCTTTATTTACTTTACTCAGGATGGATTAACACAAGGATAATAATGTAGCAACGATAACGAAAGGACCAATAGATTACGTAGAGCAAGAGCTATATTATTAATTGAATAGTAAGATTTCAATCAATTTGAAGTATGTAAGTATATGTAATGTAGAAGCGTTGCCCTAATACAATGTAAGTGACACTCTTATATATATTTTCTAATCCTAGATTTACAAGGTAACATAATCAAAGTAGGATTCAAGCTACTATCCTTCCAGGATTCGGACTCCTGTGCTAGGTCGACGAGATACATATTTTAGGTCGACACGACCTTCATGCTCGACTCACATTTGAGACCGTTCATAAGGTCAGAACGACCTAATTCTACCCGAGTTCACGATTATCCTTTAAGGTGTAAAATTGCCCCCATTAGTACTCCCTCACTTCTTCGAGCGAAATCATAGCTGAAGTTCGTAGAAGTAGTCAATCACTGCGATAGACTTATGAATAATGACTCATTAAAAACCTTACTCGAAAAAACCCTTTGGGATAAACATCCGAATAAGGAAAAGAGTACACATTTTCATAAATAATCGTGACTTATATTACCTAAAAAACAGATCGTTTGGATAAGTGGGGTCCATTTGCTTGTTCCTTATGGCAGGAAAATGAAGCATCGCGAAGAGGCTAAAGTGTCTTTTCAGCCTTGTATAAATATAACTGTCTTAATTTTCACAATTACCTTTACCTTTCACCTTCTGCTTCTTTGTAGTAAAATTTTTAGTTGATAATCTCCGCAATCAGCATTTTTAGCGAATTAGTAATTCATCGAGATGGCCTCCTCTTCTAGAATCCAAACTCCTCTTCTCCAGCACGCGAGGACATAGTCCCAACTATTATTATAGAGGGTTCTCAGAGTCCCTTTTCCGAACAGAATGAAACATTGAAGGGAAATCCTCGGAAAATATTATATATTTGAGGTTGAAAGGAATTATGCAATATGTTAATAAAAAAAATATTGTTTTGTTGATTATGCACGTTTATCACCTACCATCATAAAATTACATAGGAAAAAAAATCTTATATAGTTCATAATTGAATTAAACTAGAATACATTTTCTACAGCCTCAGAATCCACCACGCTAACAAAACAAAATTCTGCAAAGCCTATAGACAGTTTATAAATTGTAAAAATTAAATCACCTACTAACACATGAAATGGAGTTTTGAATAAGTAAGCTTTTTGTCCATTAATACAATTCGCATATATATGTCAACTCCAAAGTGGGAAGTACGTGGTTCAGCCTTTTCACACAGTACAACTTTAACCTGCCAATTTTTTCTCCCGGTCACTACATCAGTAATGTAAACATAGTCCTTGGGTGTCATCTTGTTGAAATGTGAGATATTTTGCCTAAGTTTCTAGAAAGTTCTACATTTGTCAAGAAATATCAAGATATCACATGTAGATTCCAAACAAGCACTTTGTAGGAGAATCTAGTACAATATCTAATGTTCCTAGAAAATCTAAGATATGAATGAATAATCTAGAATAAGGAATATCCTAGAAAGTCTAGATAGTTCTATGGTAACTATAAATAGGTATGTACTACCATATTGTAACAAAGCAATTGAATGAAAAAAGAATTCTCTCCAAAAATCCTCCTCCTCCAACTAACTACAAATAATTAAAAAACAAATCATCTAGTTGATATCAATTTTACAATTGATTCAACCCTCAAAAACCCAACAAGTGGTATCTAGATCTCATTGATCTTAAGGGATTGAGTTCAAAAAATGGGTTCATCAAATATAACGCTTCCTACACCACCGATTTTCAACGGCGAAGACTATGACTATTGGGCGGTAAGAATGAAGGCTTTTCTCGTAGCAAATGAGTTATGGGAAACTGTTGAAAACGGTTATGAAAAACCGGAAGATGAAGGTACTCTTACCGCACCTCAACAAAAGAAAAATAAAGATGAGTATACAAAGAACATGAAGGCTCTTGCATTCCTCCATGCCACTGTAACTCAAGAAATCTTCATTAGCATAGTCGCTGCAACTACCGCTAAAGAAGCATGGGAAATCCTCAGAGAAGAATATCAAGGTACGGAGAGAATCAAAGCAATCAAGTTATTAACCTTGCGAATGGAGTTCGAAAATCTTCGAATGTTGGAAGGTGAGTCCATCAAAGACTACTCCTCTAGAGTTAAAGAAATAGTTAGCAAAATGAAGTTACAAGGAGAAAAAATGGAAGACAAGAGGGTAGTAGAGAAAATACTTATAACCCTTCCTGAAAAATTCGAATCAGTTGTTGCTGCCATTCAAGAGTCTAAGGACCTCACGAAACTCTCTGTTAATGAGCTAGTGGGTTCTCTTCAAGCACACGAACAAAGAATTAACAAGAAGGTGGAAAACTCAACCGAAGAGGCCTTTCAATCAAGGCACAAAGAAAATAAATTTGTCAACAAAAGTCCTATTAACAGTCAAGGAGGAGATAAAAGAAACAATTTTCCATCATGTGGTGTGTGCAATAAGACAAATCATCTTACGAAGGATTGTTGGAAGAAGAAGGCATGTGAGTTTTGTGGTAAGTTTGGGCATATTTCAAAAATTTGTAGGCTCAAACAAGAACACGAAAACAGAAAAATGCACAAACATCAAGCTAATTTTAGCGAGGACAAGGAAGAGTTAGAAGGAGAACACCTTTTCATGGCTTGTCAACCTTCATCAAACGACAAACATGTTTGGTACATTGACAGCGGTTGTACGAGTCATATGGCCAAACATGTGGAGATGTTTCAAGAGTTGGACACTACGGTCAAAGTTCCAATAAAAATGGGAAATGGAATTGTCCTCGAGTCGGAAGGAAAGGGAACCGTTGCCATCCAAACAAAATCAGGTACTAAACTCATCCAAAATGTTCTTTTAGTACCTAAACTTGATCAAAATCTATTAAGTGTGGCACTAATGATGAAAAATGGGTATTCTATAACTTTTAAAAATGATTCATGCTTTATAACTGACAAAAAGGGAAGAGAAATTGCTAAAATAGTTATGAAGAACAATAGCTTCCCATTAAGAATGCATGAATCACCATTAAGAGCACTAAGAGCTAAAGTAGATGACACAAGTTTACTAGAAAAACAAATGGATGGCGCTAATGGTTGCACCTTTAAAAATGCAACTGAGAATTTGGGCAAAAATGTTGATAGAAGTAAACTAGAAGCACCAATAACGCCTGAACATAAGACAAAGAAGGGCAAGAAAAAATCCAACAATAAAGGAAAAGAAATGTCGGAAGACTCTTTTGGGAGCAAATCTCCAAAAAAATTCAAATCCATAATGGATATTAAAGAAAGTTGTCAAATGGCATTTACGGAGCCAAGCAATTGCGATGAAACTTCTCAATGCAAGAAACAGAGAGCTACAATGAAGGAGGAGACAAAAACGACATGTACAAGGCAATCATGGAAGTCGATGGAAAATCTTAAAGGCAAAAAGGTGATTGGTACGAAGTGGATTCCTAATAAGGTAAATTGAAATGACATAATCAACAAACATAAGACTAAGCTGATTGCAAAAGGAGATGCACAAGAAGCGAGAGTTGTCTACAACAAGTCATTTGCACCTATAACACATTATAGTACAATCAGTCTCTTCCAAAATCCAAATTTGAGATACATAGATAGATGCTTGGAGTATCAGGCAAAAATCTCAAGGAGGAGTGTTGAAATGTGAGATATTTTGCCTAAGTTTCTAGAAAGTTCTACATTTGTCAAGAAATATCAAGATATCACATGTAGATTCCAAACAAGCACTTTGTAGGAGAATCTAGAACAATATCTAATGTTCCTAGAAAATCTAAGATATGAATGAATAATCTAGAATAAGGAATATCCTAGAAAGTCTAGATAGTTCTATGGTAACTATAAATAGGTATGTACTACCATATTGTAAAAAAGCAATTAAATGAAAAAAGAATTCTTTCCAAAAATCCTCCTCCTCCAACTAACTACAAATAATTAAAAAACAAATCATCAAGTTGATATCAATTTTACAATTAATTCAACCCTCAAAAACCCAACACATCTTGTAAAAATAAATTATGCGTAATAAGATAGATCACGGCCCTTATGAATTCCACAAAAATAAATGACACAAAATCAGAAATTTCACGTAGAATATCCAATCCAATCCACACAGACATCGATAGGGGGCTATTTCGCACAATAAACAATGGTCTCTAACTTTGATAAAATCATGGTCGTTCTGATCCCATCGGCATGTAAGTTTATTATTAAATATTATTATAAACTTCATAAAGTGGTCCTTTGATTTCCCCACTAATCAATGACTTTAATTCCACTAACCCATTATCTTGCCCCACTAACTTGAGCATAATGTGAGTCATAAAGTAAAATACTCTACACCTTCTTAGTGTCTTTGATGGCAAGACAATATAGATAGGTGAGCCATATATAAGGTCCCTACACTCAACATTCTTCACTAAAGTACACCATCTAAAGGAGGTTGCTAGAGTGTAGAAGCATCTTATACACAACCGAATTTCTTCCCAAATCAATGGTTGAAGGTATGATGATCCATTCCGCATTTAGTTTTCATATATGCTGTCTAGTAAAAGTATATATGTATGTCCAAATATCATTGTGATATTTTATAAAGTCTAACAGTCGGTATCAGAGCAACTTGATACCTTCGCCTTGATCTTTTTACAAAACTTGGAAAACATTATGTCAAAGTTGTTGAGAATCTTGCATATGGGCTAATTTTTCAAGTTTCATAAGTTATTTTCTGATTTGGTAATGAAATCATGGTTGAATTAATTCAGTTTGTGGAAAATTTGGATTGTTCGGCTTTTCTCTTAAAGTTAAAATGATGCTTTAATTTTTCATTTAAGTATTACTGATGTGCTCACGTGCCGAGTTCATTTCGGATTGTGAAATTTGTCAACAAGCAAACTTTTTGGCTTATACTCTAGTAAAAGAATGTTCATTTATATGAATAATTTTGTGAAGTTGTTTTAATAAATTATGGATAATAGCTTGAGTTCATATAGTATCATGATTTGGCAATTTACAGATAGTTGAGAACGAGAGAACTTGATTCTCAATTAATTATTGTGGATTTGGTTTCTGGATTTTGGAAATTTTGATTTTCCAATATTTTTCTAGTATATTGTTTATTAGGCTGCATATGGTTTAAGCACTTAATGAATTGAGCCTAGATTGTCCACTTATTGTAATCATTTTATAAAGGTTAAAAATTATTCTTACATTTAGTTAGTATGTCTAAATCAATTATAATTATACATGCTATGTGAAGATGAATATTTGAAGTTGTAATTAGTGAAATTACATGTCTTGCACAATCTAATGTTTTGAATTATGCAATATTTTATGTTTGGGAATTATTAAGTGAAAAATTCTTATAAGGCTTAATTTAATGTCTAGTGATCTATATAATATTATTTGATTGAGGAGTAGCCATAGCATCTTCTATTGAATGAAATTATATATTGAGTTTGATTATGATGATCACGTAAAGAAATAAAGACATTAATTGTAATTAGTTATACTTAATATAACGAATTGTTATCCCACAAGAACTATTTGTTATATTTATATAACTAATTAGGATAAATATCATATTATATTTCCTAATTTACCCACAGGTATTAGGAAAAGAAAGATAATTTGGTAGTTTATCATAAAGAACTTAGATGAATATCAACTTGCCTTCATAATATAATGATTAATTATGAATTAAGTAAGCAATTTGATAGTTCCATCATACAATTTTAGTTGAATCTAATTGAATTAAAATTTCAGCTCACAGACAAATTTTATGTTACTAGATTCAATTCTTACATGTTTTGCATTGGTGAAACATGAAAATTTTAAGTTAAACCTCGGATTTGAGCATAAGCAATTTTAATTTTTATGCAGCATCACTAACTGTTGATTTTGCTGATATCAAATGTGATGTTCCTAAAATGATATAGTGAGCATTTTGTTGTAATGAAATCCATATACAGGTTTAAACAAGCATTCCATTGAGTAATTTCTTCATTTGGACTTGATGAAATTTCATGGATTAATTTATATACCATAAGGTTAGTGGGAGTAAAATATGATTTCTTGTTTTGTACATGGATAATATTTACTT
The DNA here is from genome assembly GCA_003313485.2 of Penstemon barbatus. Classification (NCBI taxonomy): domain Eukaryota; kingdom Viridiplantae; phylum Streptophyta; class Magnoliopsida; order Lamiales; family Plantaginaceae; genus Penstemon; species Penstemon barbatus. The sequence continues at coordinate 46,910,909 of CM064883.1, forward strand.
ACAACCAATGTTAAGGGTATGTTATATGAGGTGAACATTTTCTCTCTAAGAATTTTAAATATATGGGTCTACCTATATCAATAAAAGATTTAGAGAGAATTCGGATGACATATTGTTCACCAATAGTAACTCCCATTGTAAAGGGCAATAATGCTCTAAATGACATTGAGAGGAACAAATAATAAACATTCCGTAAATGCTTGATATCACATTTGCGATCTGAATGTTGAGTCGATATCAATTAATCCAAATATAGACCACTTAAGTGGTGATGTACATTTAAGTAATCAGAAATTTACATGCTTATCTATAGACGGGCGGTAAATTTGGAAGTAATTTGGTTATCTAGATTCAAACTTTGTTGGCTGTGTTAATTTTCATAGATTAACATCATGATATGTTGGCCAATAAAGTTGTATTCTTGACTGATATTTCCACTATAGATGCCGATTTTTCCTGTTTTAAAGCTACTTTGTATGGTGTATGGTTAAGTAGTTTCATATTGGGTATTAGCATTGTGGATTTCGTGCTATGTCATAAAGAACGTACTATATCAATTCAGATTTAGTCTTAATGGCTAAGAATCACAAAGGTAAAAGTCGAGCTAATACATCGACATTAAGTACTTAGCCACTGAATTGATAATTATTGATCCTTAGACTAAAGGCATGCAAATATTAAATTTAAGGATCATATAAAGAAAAAGTAAATGTATGTATAATGTTTCAGTGAAATTCTTATAAAGTGATGATATTTCTCATATTCAGGTGCACATTAAGTTCATTTGAGAAAACCATCTGAGGACCTAGAATAAAGATAAGGTTTATTTATTAAGAAATATTGGGCTACTTTTTGTGAAATAAAATGCATTGTGGTACATGGAAGATAATACTTGTTCTAAGAGGACCTATCGCCATGATTCGTGTATTTGATAAGTGTTTATGGGATTTTGATATCATTATTCGGACCAAGTGGGATAATGTAAGTTTATTATAAAATATTATTATAAACTTCATAAAGTGGTCATTTGATCTCCACACTAACCAATGAGTTTAATCCCACTAACCCATTATCTTGCCCCACTAACTTGAGCATAATGTGAGTCATAAAGTAAAAGACTCTACACCTTCTTAGTGTCTTTGATGGCAAGACACTATATATAGGTGAGTCATGTATAAGGTCCCTACACTCAACATTCTTCACTAAATTACACCATCTAAAGGAGGTTGCTAGAGTGTAGAAGCATATTATACACAACCGAATTTCTTCCAAAATCAATGGCTGGAGGTATGATGATCCATTCCGCATTTAGTTTTCATATATGCCGTCTAGTAAAAGTATATATGTATGTTCAAATATCATTGTGATATTTTATAAAGTCTAACACGGCAAGCATAGAAGCGATCGAAGAGTAGAGGTCGATCCGACCTGGAAAACATATCTTATCAATCTAACAGGGGAACCCGACTATCTTAAGGAGACTGGATGGGTCCTAGTCTAAATAGGTTACCTTATAGGGCTAGAATAGTAAGCACTATATAAGATAGCTCTAACATCGTAATAGGGTACGAACACACACGCATATACGCTCAAGCCTACTTTGCAACACATACTCTTATAAGATAAATAATATAGCTTTTTGCTCTCAATTATATTGCTCTTGTGATTGCTATCTTCGATTATACTATTATTGTTACGTTATTCTTCTTGTGCTACAACATCCTCAGTAAATTAGCCAGACCCTTGTTTAAATTCAATTGAATCGTAATTCGTACCATATTATTTATTTATTGATATTATCGAACCACACCAAATCAGATAAAATCAATTGGCCCCCACTGTGGGGCTAGGTTAATTACTCAATCGAAATAGGTTCGCCGAAGGAGAAGCATACTCAATGACGGAAAAAGTACCACAACCATTGCACCTTCTGTAGTTGAGGCCTTACGTGAAAATTCTCAGAGGGATGTGCGAACAATCCCCTACCTCCTGGAGAACAACAAGAGTTCGATCATGCTAGGACCCAAGGCGCGAGAGCAGATTCAAACAGACAAAACTCGCAGGGACAACAATTTCCAATCGACAACCACCCTGGCAAAGCCGCCTGTTCAAACAATTCCACCACCCCTGCCGTCTAGAGAAGAAAAGTAAGGAGCGACCTTACTATCTGAAACCCATCGACATGTCTTTGTCGGAGTCTGTCCTTACGCCCCAAGTGTTCCTCCCCACTTGGGTTGTAAGGCCAGGCCTATGGGTAACCGTGACAATCCTGTCGGCCCTTGTCGGTCAAGTTGCCATCGGGTCCATATACCAAACAAATAGGGTCCACACAAAATCGAAAACAAATGGAAACACATAATCGGAGACAAACGGAAACATAACATATCAAACATATTTATCATATTATCAACATTTAACGACTTATAAGATGCAATTTTAGGTGTCATGATAGTTTAGTAAAATGTATTTGCAACTAGTAGATTCGGATGTAGCATGTATTGGATTATCATGTTGATATACTTAAAATTTCATGCGAGTAATGTCGACATAACAACTCCAATCTATTCGTGAGGACATGCAAGATAAATTAGAATATAACACATGCTTAGACTCAACCTACTAGCATATTAGACTGACACACAAATGAACACACCGCGCTCACCTTTGTCCCTTAGTATAGCGACTAAAACTCCACAAATGATGCATATCCGAAACCTGAGCAAGTACCTATATGACTTAGAATGTATCTAACAACCTTACTAAAACGTAACTAATGAAAATCCAACACAAGGATTTCCTAAACAAACACATCACACAAAAGTGCTTAGAACTTACGATATCAACTTCAATTAAGAGATATTATTTTCAAAACTCGAAATACTAATTAGATAAAATAACGCCAAAACAACAAATTTTTCCATTCATTTTTCAGATTTACAAAACAGCCCCTAAACTTTTAAAAATATCCATTTTATTTTTGCAAAAATTTGCAAGAAACTTTAAATCAAAAGATTTTTAACTAATCTCATATCGAAAATCAAATAAAAGTATTAAGTATCTTGTTACTTTAAAAATCAAATCTTTAAAATTTCCACAAGTTTAAAACTTTCAAAAAGACCCTCATAGTTTTCAAAAATTTAATAAAATCAACTTTCTAGAAAAATAATTCAAGATCCAAGCATCGAAGCAATATTTAAAAATAATCAAGCATATTTTTAACTATAAAACTGAGATTAAAAATAAGTTTTAATAACTTTTCACCAACTAACATTGTGAAACAAAACAATTTTGATCATAAATTTTCTTCGGTAAAATTTACAAATTTCAATCTTAAAACAAAACTGAACAAAGCACTACATCAATTTAATTAATCAAAAGTTTGTAAAAGTAACTATGTAAAAACAGCGACAAATAGCACCTTTACCCCCTTATTTTTAGATTTACAAAAATAACCCCAAATATTTCAGAAACTCCCATTTTTGCGAAATATCTGAACAAACTTTAAAACAAATGCTTTCAAGTAAACCTAACCAAATATTAAACAAAAATCGAGGTTCTCAGCCCATATTACTCCCAAAATTTTTGCCCCTAAACCTTGAACTTTTAAAATCTTCCAAAAATACCCCCCCAAGTTTCGAAAATTATGAACAATAATCTTTTTACAAAAATAAATCAAGATCCAAACATATAAGCAATATTTAAACAAAACCAAAGAAAGTCACATTAAATATCTAATATTAAATATGAACTCAACAACTTATCACAAAAGCTACAAGGATAAACTAAACTTATTCAATATATACATTGAAGAAAACAATGTAAAATCACAAAGATTAAAGAACACATGCATAGACGGATATTTACCCAAAGCAACGAAGGGGATAAAACTCTCTTCATTTTCAGAACTTCGAAGGTGGTGGTGGCGGCTCCGGTGGTGGTTCATAACAAAAGTCCTTAAATCCTTACTTTTCACCAATTTCTAACGGCTGTCGATTCACTTCAGGAGATCCAAACGACGATCCGAACGGTAAATATATAGCCCCATGTGTGTAGGACCTTCACACAAAGTTTGGGCATGATCCAACGGTGGACGAAGGCGGAATGATTGAAAAATCGAGGCTGTGTAGTGAAATTTCAAAAATTCTCTTTCTAATGTGATGTCTCTTTTCTCTCTCTTATTTTCTATATCTAAGTATTTTTAAGTTATAAAGAAGATAATGTGGGTTTGAGGAGGGTATTTATTATACTATAAAATTAGATTTTTAATTTATATACACATATACATACAATATGAGAATATAGAAGTATTATTACTCTACCATTTCCAGCAATGCATGTCAACCATGGGTAGTGGAGTTTACTCTACCCAAAGGCATGCCTTAGCAGCCCTAGGAGTGTGCAAGGAGATAAAATAATTACTCACCTGCATAAAATCTGCAACTTGGGCAAAATTTGCACTTTACCCCCCGAAGTTTTGAAAACTTACATTTTTATCCCCAAAAACAAAAATTTTGTGCATCCAAGTCAAATTTTTTTTCAAAAAGGTCTTAATCTTATTTTAAAGTAATTTTATATTTTGAATTATTTCAAAGTTCAAAAGATCACAAGATTTAATTAATTTGTATATTTTAGTTCAAATTAATGCTTAACTTTGAAAATAAAATGTTGCACATAAATTGGAATAAAAAACCAATCAAAAGGGTTCAAAATTTTGGGGGCGTTACACTATTGACTGCTCAACAACCATGGCCCTAGGACGAGAGAAGTTCTAAAAAGTATTGCAGCGTGCTCTCTGTTCTGTAGATAAATCAAGGATGCCCAAGCTTCGGGGCAGTTACCAGGCCGACTACCTCGTTATGATGGTAACAGTGATCCAGATGTCTACATATTTAGTTTCTCGAATATAATGAATTTGTATGCTCATTCCGCGGAGTACACGACGAAATTGATGGTTACTACTTTCTAAGTCTTGGCGCTGGATTGGTTCGGAATACAACCCCCTAACTCAATATTCAGTTTCTGAGAACTCTGCAATAAACTGACGCAGCAATTTGCAAGCCAAAAGCAACAAAAACTCCCTATGAGTTACATGGGAACTATGATACAGCAAGATGGAGAATCGTTAAGAAGTTGGCTTGGGAGATTTAACATGGAGCTGTTAAAGATTGATTCTCCGAACATTGAATACATTATATCGATTTTATTCGATCTTACAAAAAATAGACAGTTCGGGAATTTCTTAGTCAAAAATGGCTAATAACATTTGCTGATATTATGACTTTAGCCTCTAAGTACATGACTCAATAAAAGATAAATTCTTTTAAGGAAAAAAATAGAAATAAGGTCTCTGCTTCGGGATCCAAGAAATCGGAAAAAGCTCCAATCCCAAAAATATCCGATTATGATCGACCTTTTAGGATAGGAAATGTCTTCTAGAACGACCAATTAGGGATCGAATAAACTAGATAGAATATACCACGTTAAATGTACCTAGAAAGGAGATCTTAGATTCCTTATGCAAAGAGGATCACGCAGGCTAAACCAGGTGCAAAGAACTACAATTTGTATTGTAGATATCATCGAGCTCATGGTCATCGAACCGAAGATTGCTTTCACCTGAAGCAAGAGATTGAATGATTGAAACAAGAAAGAAAGTTGAATGAGTTCGTCGAAATGAATGACAGGAAGAGACACATGCCAAGAAGTCCCAGAGGTCGAAACGAGCGGAGAATTCCATCAAGACGAATGATAATATGCCACCTCGAGATGACATAGATAATGACGATGTAAACGGAACTATACATGTGATCTCAGGCGGTCCAGCAGAGGGAGATAGTCAGAATGCAAGACGAAGGACGACTCGATCAATAGAAACAGAACTTGAAACAGCTGAGGAAGTATGGACCTTGGAAAATAAAATATCCAAAGAATAGCCGATCAGTTTTAATGAAAATGAGGTCCCAAGGAATTTAAATTAGGATGCTAATGAGGATAATCCTGACTTCCCTATGGTAGTGTCACTTGAAATAGCAAATTTCAATGTAAAAATAATACTGATCAATAATGGTAGCTCGGCCAACATTATTGCTATGGAAGCTCTAACTCAAATGAATTTAGGAAAATATCCCTCCAGAAGGTAGCTACACCTCTGGTCGGATTTGGAGGTTGAGAGATCATGCTAGCAGGAACGGTAAATCTGAGTGTTACATTAGGGAAGAAACCACAACAGGTCGTAAAAATGATCAAGTTCCTAGATGTAAAAACCCCGTTTTCTTACAACGCTATATTGGGCCGGCCTGCACTAAATTTGTTTCAAGAAATCGTATCGACATATCATCGAAAAATGAAGTTTCCTACTACTTCCAGGGTAGGAGAAATTGTTAATGACCATTGTATGGCATGGGATTGTTACAACACTTCCCTTGCCCTCGGAAACAAGTGTGAACCTTTTACACCATCTCAAAGGAAAATTATAGAAACGTCAATTGAAAGGTCAAAGGATATAGAGATTCCGAGCACTGAAAGAATTGAAAGAAAAGGAAAGGAAGCGGCTGATCCAACCATTCGACCTCCGGAGCATAAAGACATTATTTTGTTCGGAAATGACCCTAAAAAAACTAAATGAATGGGAAGTTGATGTATTTTTCTGTTAATCGATTTTCTCCGAAGGAATGTTGATGTATTTTGCATGGAGTGCAGAAGATATTGTGGGAATAGACCCAATAATAATTACTCATTCCCTAAGAATCGACCCGAATGCCAAACCGACTCGACAAAATAAGAGAAATCACGACCCTGTTAAAGATAAATTAATAAAAACCTGGGTCGATCGACTTTTAATGTCTAAACAAATAAGGGAAGTGCATTTTTCCGAATGGTTATGTAATGTAGTTCTGGTAGCAAAGGGGGATAAGAAAGATAACAAATGGAGGATGTGTAATGACTTTACCGTCCTCAAGAAATTGTGTCCTCGGGATCCTTATCCTCTCCCCAGGATCGACCTATTGTGATGAGGGCTATTTTACACCATAAAGAACTATCGATAGCTTTAGATAAACCAGGTCGTTCCGTTCTCCTAAGCGAATCAGAAGGAATGTCAAAGAGAAGAGGTTAACTCGACCAGAAAAACATATCTCATGGATCAACTGCAAGAACACGAATACTTAGAGGATATTGCATAAGATCCTTATATAATTAAGTTACCTTGTGAAGCTAGGATTATAGACTCTATATAAGCATGGTTTTATCATTGTATTAGGGCAACGCTTGCATACAATCAAATATGCCTACTACCATACCTACACTATAATTCGCCTTCTTTATCATCAATAATATAGCTTTCCTCTTTCTTCCATTGTTCTTGTGTTCAATATCTTAATGTTGTTGCTATGCTATTCTTCTTGTGTAATATCATCTGGAGTAAAATAACTAAGCCCATAATTTGATCTAGTACGTAACACTTGCTATTAAATAAATTATATTAATTTAATATTATAGAACCACACCAAATTCAGTAAAATCAGTTTGCGCCCACCGTGGGGCTATGTTAATTACTTGATAGACATATGGCTGCCCAAGGAGAAAGGGACGCAACGATGGAAAAAGTAACACAACGCAAGGACCCACCACATATGAGGATTTGTGCGAAAACTCTCGCGAGGAGGGTATGAACGATCCATCACCTACCTCAGGGAAGAATAGGAGTCCGATCATGCTATGACACAAGGCGTGCGCCCCAGATCAAATAGACAGGGCTCAAACGGACAATAGATCCCCAGTGACAACACACCCCCAGCAAACCCGCTAGTTCAACCAATCCCACCACCTTTGAAAAGTTGAGAGAGATGGTACAACTCATGGGTTCACTATGTGCTGAAATATTTGAAGTGCCTGAACCAGAAGCTGTAAATCCGAGGACAACAGGGGCACATCCAGCAAGGAGACCCCCTAGAGAAGTAAAATGTTTCCGATCCAGCTGATAGTCCAGGAACTGATCAGCGGTCTCTAGTTACTCCACCTCGCAACAATGGAAGACCAGTCGAAAACAATGTTCAAGCTGGAAAAAGGCCTAATCGAGCAAGAGCCAATGCTCCACCCGTACGGGCAAATTCAGGAGAACATACCATTATTCCTATCAATGACGATGTCTTCGATCCATTTCGTAATCAACCCCGTACAATACGGGTTTCAGAAAGAGAGATGGAGGGAATGGTGCAGGAACGGGTAGAACATAGATTGTTAACTACCTAACAACCATTGCCTAACTAGGGAAGTTCAAGAAAGCATTGCAGCATGCTCTCCATTTTGCAGAGAAAAGAAGCTCAGGATAGCTGCTGGGCCGGTTACCCTATTATGATGGTACTACTGATCCTGATGACTACATATTTAGTTTCATGAACATAATGAAACTATATGCCCACTCTGCTGAATACACCACGAAATTATTGGTCACCACTTTTGAAGGATTGGCACTAGATTGGTTTTGGAAAACAACCTTCGAACTCAATTTTTAGTTTCAGGGAGTTATGCAACAAACGCACCTAAGAATTTCCACGCCAGAAGTGACAGAAACTCGCGATGAGTTATTTAGGAACAATTACACAACAAGAAGGATAATCCTTAAGAAGTTGGCTCGGGAGATTTAATGTTGAACTACTGAAGATCGACTCTTCAAATATTGATTACATTATATCTATTTTGTTTGATCTCACAAAAAATAGACAATTTGGTAATGCGCTTAGTCGAAAACAACCACGAACTTTTGCTAAAATAATGACATTGGCCTCTAAATATATGACTCAGGAGGAGATGAACTCCTTCAAGGATAAAAATAGAAGCAAGGCCTCTACTTGGGGATCAAAGAGATAGGATAAAGCTCCGATCCAAAAGATATCCGACTAAGACATATCCCTTAGGAAAGGAAATGTCTTCCAGAGATTGGTTTACAACAAAAACGACTCTGTCAAAATATCTAATGTTTACGTCAGACCACGATCCCACGATCAACCGCTTAGAGATCGAGTGGACTATGTGGAATATACTAACTTTAATGTTCCTCGAGAAGAAATCCTAGTTCTGCTAAAGAGAGAAAATTGGATTCCCCCTGCAAAAAGGATTACGTAGTCCAAGCTAAGTGCAAGGAATTACAACTTTTACTGTAGATATCATCGTGTGCATGGTCATAAGACTGAAGATTTCTTTCACCTAAAGCAAGAGATCGAAAGACTAATATACAAGAAAGAAAATTGAATGAGTTTGTCGAGCGAAGTAATAGGAAGAGACACAGAATGAGTAGTCCTAGAGGTCAAAACCAGAGGAGAACTCCATCGAGAGGAACTCCGAACAATAATTTGCCGCCCTTCCCTATGGTAGTTTCACTCGAGATTGCAAACATTAACGTAAAAGGATACTGATCAACAATGGAAGTTCTGCCAACATTATTTCGAAAGAAGTTTTCAATAAAATGAATTTGGGAAACATAACCCTCCAGAAAGTGGTCACACCCTTGGTCGGATTTGAAGGTTCTGAGTTCCTTCCGGCAAGAACGGTCAATTTAAGTGTTAACCTGGGAAAGAGACCCCAACGAGTTGTGAAGATGATCAATTTACTAGTTGTAGAAACTCCATTCACCTACAACGCTATATTAGGGTGACCCGCTCTCAATTTATTCCGAGCGATTGTATCGACCTACCATCTTGGCATATTCTCATAATCACTTTCCTTTTATTGATCACACACGAAACCATCTCAGATCACGTAGTACAAACAGGATTGAAAGGAAAGGAAAAGAATCAATCGACCTTACTATTAGACCTCCAGAGCATAAAGACATTATATTGGTCGAGAACGATCCTAAGAAAACCACGAGGATAGAAATCGAACTTACCCCCGAAGGAGAATTCATGTTGATCGATTTTCTCAGAAGAAACGTTGATGTATTCTCTTCACTAAGACCCAACAATAATTACTCACTCATTAAAAATCGATCCGAATGCCAAACCGGCAAGATAAAAGAAGAGAAATCATGGGCCTGTTAAAGATAAAATAATAGAAGCCGAAGTCGAACGACTTTTAATGTCTAAAGAAATAAGGGAAGTACACTTTTCATGATGGCTATGTAATGAAGTTCTAGTGCGAAAGACAACAAATGGAGAATGTGTAATGACTTTACCGATCTAAACAAGTTATGTTCTAGAGATCCTTATCCCCTCCCCATAATTGATTTATTGGTCGACTCGACTGCTGGATTTGTAATCTTCAGCATGATGGATGCCTTTCAAGGTTTTTGTTAGATTTATATGGATGAACGCGACCAAGGGAAAACGGCTTTCGTAATAGAACGGGGAGTATACTGTTTTATTGTAATGCCTTTCCGATTAAGGAACGCGGGAGCGACCAACCAAAGACTGGTAAATTTAATTTTCAAAGAGCTCATCGGGGAAATCATGGATGTATATGTTGATGACATGTTAGTCAAGAGTATGAGTGAAAGGGACCATATTTCTCATCTCGACCGCTGTTTTAAGATTTTGAGGAAATATGGTATGAAGCTCAATCCGGCTAAGTGTACATTCGGGGTTAAATCGAAAAAATTCGTAGGGTACCTTGTTCACCAAAGGGGCATAGAAGCTAATCCAGAAAAAATATGAGCTACTACCAAAATGAAGCCCCCCAAAACAATTTCTCAAGTGCAGAGCTTGGTCGGGAAAATAGTTGCTTTGAATAGATTCATATCGAAATCAGCGGACAAGAGCTTACCTTTCTTTCAAACCCTAAAGAAAGCAATGGATGGAGGACTACGTCGAGCTTTCGATCAGCTAAAAGAATATCTGACCTCATCCCCGCTACTAGCAAAACCTACAGAAGGACAACCTTTGTATATTTACATATCCATCTCGGAGGTAGCTATAAGTTCAGTTCTCGTGAAAATAGAGGGGTCGGAACATAAGCCAGTCTATTATCTGAGTAAACTACTGTAGGGTGCAGAAAAGAATTATTTAGAGATAGAAAAATTCGCCCTCGCACTAGTAGTAGCTGCTAGAAAATTGCGACCGTATTCCCAAACTTACGAAATTGTGGTCCTTACAAATCAACCATTGAGGCAGGTTTTGTCGAAGCCCGAGGCTTCGGGTAGACTAATCAAATAGGCTATCGAACTAGGACAATATCAAATCGAGTACCGACCGCGAACTGCAATAAAAGCTCAAGTACTCGCGTATTTTCTCCTAGAGATGCCAAGTTCGTCCCAAATGGTGGTAGATGAACCAAGTACGAGTGATAATGACATTCTAATTGTTGAAAATCACACTTGGCTCATGCATTCCGATGGTGCCTCAAGCAAAGAAGGTGGCGGGGCTGGAATTAATTTTCGAGGACCGAGAAATGAGGATTTAAACTATGCCAACACTTTGGATTTCATGGTAACAAACAATGAAGCAGAATATGAGCTTTGATCGCAGGTATGGAAATGACCATTAAAGCTGGCATCAAGATTTTAAAGGTGTTGACTGATTCCGACTTAGTTCAGTGCCAAATAGAAGGATTATATGAAGCAAAGGAATACAATATGATTAAGTATTTGGCAAAAGTGAAGCAGCTCGGTGGGAGTTTCGATAAATTTGAAGTCCAAAATATTCCAGGATCAGAAAATAAGTAGGCCGATCAACACTCTCGATTTACAGGATCAAGAGATGGTCGAACTGAAATAGTAATAACATGGCTGATTTCCAACATCCCTGCTATAGATTTGGATTCAGTACATAATCCGGAAATTATGGAAATTGACTTAGACAAAGAAAGTTAGATAACTCCACTCTTACAATACTTGGTTGATGGACCACTCCCTACCGATCAGAATGTAGCTCGAAGAATTGAATATCGAGCTCCCAGATATGCTATTGTGGAAGGAAAACTCGACAAACGATCAGTATAATGAATCCTTTTGAAATGCATCTCCGAGCTACAAGTATAGGATATCCTTAAAGAGATACATGAGGGAGAAGCAGGCAATCATAGTGGGATATTATTGGACAACGATAAATCATGATGCAACATAATACATGAAAAGATGTCATTACTGTCATGTACACTCGAACGAATTCACCTACCGATGGAAAGGATGCATTCAATACATATTTGCTGGCCCTTCAACCAATGGAGAATTGACATAGTCGGATCATTCTCAACAGCCAGGTCGAGAAAGAGTTATGTACTGGTCGCTGTTGAATATTTCAGTAAGTGGATTGAATGTATCTCATTGGATCGGATTACTCAGTAAATGGATTGGGTTTGGACAAAATTAAAAATTTCTGAGGTGGAAAACATAAATCTTAAGAGTTGAGGGGTGTTTTTGCAAAATACAAGAATTTGATGTTAAAGATTTACGTAGATATGTTTTTCTTCAAACAAAAATAGAAACTTCAAAATGGATTGGGTCTGGACAGTTTTAAAAATTTTCGAGGTGGAAAACATAAATCTTTAAAGTTGAGGGGTATTTTTACAAAATACAAGAATTTGATGTTAAAGATTTATGTAAATATGTTTTTCTTCAAACAAAAATAAAAACTTCAAAATGGATTGAGTCTGGATGGTATTAAAAAATTTCGAGTTTGAAAAATAAGTCTTAAGAGTTGAGGGGTGTTTTTTTGCAAAATAAACTTCAAATGACTCGAAATAATCATATGAAATAATTAACATAACAAGTATGCATATATTCAAATTTAAAAATAGTAGAAGTTAACTGTACAAAAAAATAGTAAATATTGTAAACTTTTTTTTGTTGTATGAAATCCCGTAAATGGCTATACTGAATATTAAGTTCCTCTTGTTTGAAACCTTCACTTCTGGTTTGCTGGGATCAAACCTGCATGAAATTGATATATACTTCGTAATTGTCTATGTAAAAACATGATAATACATAGAAATAAGTCTATATACATCATAATATAATTTTCTCACATTAGCCTAATCCCTTGAACGCTTTTTGAGAATTTTAGGCGTATCATGTACAAATCCAAGCTTGCTCATTCTATTTGATGATGTATCCCTACATAAATTGAAAATTTATTATGTAACTTTTTTGCAAGAAGAATAATAATTTTATATCGATAAAGTAATTAACAAACATATACGTAATTCAAATCACATAATGTAGTAGTAATAACTCACATATTAAAATCTACCTTCAACCTAAGAACCTCGAAACTCGATGTGATTGTGATTCCAACAATACTAAATTTATCTAATAACAAGTTATTGAGAGAGAATAAGGTTATGAGTAGTTGTATATAAAAATTCAAATCACTTTTAACTAATTTTTGTTTAGCGAAATTGGTTAATGTAAGGCCATCTCCAACCGAAGCCCTTGCCCAATTGCCCAATTGCTCGCCCATTTGCCTTGCCTTCATGCCTTGCCCTCATGCCTTTTCTACCCAGCTAAAAAACTCATCTCCAACCGAAGGGTAATCAACATCCATTAATTCAATTTCACAATTTTCCCCACTCTCACTTTCCCTACTCTCCCCAGTCAAACTTATTTTAATAATAATAATAATGATCATAATATTTTTTTTATAGTTACACAATTAAGTATTTATTTTTTCTATTTAAGTTGTATTGTGTATTTTAAAATTTATGTATTTATGTTCAAGAAATCTCATTTATTTAGATTTGTATTTGTCTGATTATATATGAAATTGTTCAACAATTCTCATTTATATAATCCATGATTTTTTTTAAAAAAAAAACACCCATAAATAAGGCTTATATTCTAATTTTAATTAAATGAGAATTAAAATGGATTAAAGGGAAATTAAATAGGAGCCCAATGACTTTTGACTTTTCTAGAATAATCTTCTTCTTCCCAAACCCATTTCTCCCTCTCTCATAAAACAACACCCCCGTAAATAAATCTGCAAACATGATTTTGGATGGCAATCAATAGTTAACATTTGGTGGATTGAATTCTCCTCTTCACTTTGCTTCTGCCAAGGTAAACAAGATCAGGAAATTTCTTTTTCTAAATTGTAAGAAAATTAAATATATATAAATATATATATATATATATATATATATATATATATATATATATATATATAGAATCATTGGGTAGCCACCAAGTGGCAGCCACCCATCTTTCCCCGGCGCCCAGACGCGTTTCCCAGCAGGTAACCGGGCAATCGATGGTCAACCGCCCGCTTGCCCTCATGCCTGTCCCCTGTGGCTGCCGGCCCTGCCCACCTGACCCGCCAGCTTGCCCTTTGCCATGTTCAACCGACGACGACTCCCCCTCCCCCTCATTCCCTTTTGCCAGCTTCAGTTGGAGTTGCTCTAAGCATGTTAAATTTGGATGATTGAGTTTAATTAGGAAACTTCTTTCTTCAAGATAGGGATTCAACAAAAATTAAATATGAGAATTGGTGAGAGGGAAATATTAAAGAATATTAAGAAATCAAAATATTAATTAAATTAAGGGAGTTATTTAAATATGAGAATGGGTGAGTGGGTTGTTTATTGTAGGAAATTGGCATCTCAATTTAAATCACATAATGTATCAAAACCTAATTAATTTCGGGTTAATAATATTAATTTTCAAACAATTGATTATCGAATTCATAATTTTTTTTAATTTTATATTTGATTACGAATTAAAAAATAAAGATGATTATACAAGATTTGTCTCCTAATTTAACTAGGATTAATAAACAGTTTTCCTTGACAGAAAAGTTATTTTTTTGGGAACATATTTTGTAGATCAATCAATGGATACAAATATTACCTTATGCAATTTTTGGTACAATTTAAGTTATTATTATAATTATAATACATTAGTTTTAGTCTATAATCAATCTATTTAGGAATATATTTAATTATGTTATGAATGAACTATTAACTACTTTCTTAATTTATAAGATAATAAGAGCAATATTAATTAAAAAAGGCAGTAAAATCTTACACTAAATGGACTTTTAAATTTGTTGGACTCTTAAATTAGTGTTGCTCTTTATTATAAAATCAACCCTCGAAGAAATATTCCAAAATATTCGAATTATTCAATGTCAATAAAGCGATTTGCTTGGAGTTCTGGAAGGCAAAAAAACGAGAATAAGGTATGGACGGAAATCTTCTAATTATTTATAGATCAAATTTTCGAATTATTCTGTTAATATTCTTAAAAATTAATTGTTCCTGATTCATGTGTTATTGACCAATGTTTCGAAATGTGCTTTTAATATTCTTAAAACATTAATTTTTCGTTATTTGTGAAATAAATTTCGGGGTTTAGAATTGTTTTGTTTATATATTTCTAAAACATTTATTTTTTGAATTGATCAATATTGTTAAATTTTGGAATTTAATTGTTTATATTCTCCCACTGCTTCAATTATTCCTTATTCAAGCGATATTGATCAATGTTATTGTTCTGATTAAATATTTATTTTCTGAAATTTTTTAATTTAAACTTTATGTTTTGATTATTCTCATGTTCGGTTGATTTATATGTTAATACAATAAATTGTTATTTAGTACTTAGTTTCATAGGTGCAGTATTTTGGGTTCAAGCTAACCTCAAACTTTTCTTGACAATGTTGATTGATGAAACGAGAGCTGGCACGATACATTATACCTGGCCAAATACAACGGTTTTTCATCAACTTGTTGAAAGACTACAACAACAAACGGGGAAGAATTAAACATTTGACTGTTGGTATTCAGTAAGATAAACAACCCTAGGCACATCGGAATTTAATATTTTTAGGACCTCTTGCGGAATCTTACCAGGATACTATTCTAGGTGTATATATATGAATATTAAATAAACGACAGTATAATCAGTTACACGTTATACCCGTCTCCTTGCAAATTCTAGTTGGCAGATGAAGTCAAGTTTCTCCCTCGGTTGGTCGATCCTATGCCCTGCAGCAGCGCCCCACGTGTTGCACCTCTGTGGGTTGATACACCACAATTACACGAAACATAATATACCCTGATCGGCTAGAACACATGATATATTAAGATCTAAGGTTAGGAAACGAATTTGGAACAAAAGACGTAGAAGTCGAACTCTTCCACAGGGTGGGAGTGTTCGGCCGATTTCTGTTTGGGAGAGGGAGGAAGTGTTTTTCTTGACTTGGTTTTTGGCTCTTGAAAGTTGTGTATGTGTGATTACGCCCAAACTTGCCGAAACAAAGCGATCGATGTAGAATAGATTGGGCGGTCGTATCCACGAGGAGATGACTAAACTAAGCTAAAATCGCTAATAGACAAAGTAGATTTAAAGATAACTAAACAAACTAAATTAAAGAAGCGATTTGATTTTAAGAAAACTTAAAGAAAAGTAAATTTTTGGTTGTTGGAAAATACGATAATGAAAACGGTAAGATATCAAGAATCCCTTATAGGCTTCGTTCACTTATTTGGATTGATTCATAAAATTACTCAATTGAAAGTTTCACATCCCAAACAATCAATCGGAAGATAAATAATTAAAAAACACATGATTTCTAATGTATTTGAGTAAATAAATTTCTTGCTTTTAGAATTGGCACAAAATATCATCTTATGAGAAATAAAAAACATACTATATACCAAGGCATATTGCAGTAAAAGACTACCCATAAAACAAAAGACTTCTATCAATATAATTATATCATAAAGATTTTCACATAAAAAGAGCTTGACTAGATTTATATGAAAACTAATGAAACAATTGTATTAACATAAAAGTTGATGAAAATAGATGAAGAAGAACGAATTACTCAAAATTATTAAACTTACAAAACCTTGAAGAATCGAATCCAAATAAGATCACTACGCATATAAGTTCATCTCTAATATCACCAAAGAACTTTTAGCCTAATTTGCTAATCATTATCACAAGTTCTAGAGAGAAAATATGATAATGATTTGAGAGAGAATTGTAACTAAGACTAAGAATTGTGTGTTCCAAGATGTGTGATTCTAGGACTATGTATAGGAGATAAATAACCCTAATCCAAGTAGGAGAATGCTTAGGAGGTAAACATTAAGTAGGAAGATGTTTAGGAGGCTCAATCCTCGTATGGAAAGAATTTATGCAAGTTTCCTAATCACTTTAGGACAAAAATCGCGATTCCCGCGTAGAAGATTCTGCTCTGCACGACATATTTGAAAAATACATATCTTTGTGCTCCGAACTCCAAATCCAGATCCGTAAAGTCCATAATGTAGCTGACTCCTTCCTCTACAACATATCCGAAATTCAGCTTAATTGGAGTTTCCTAACGAGAGTTATCGTCCTTGAAAGTAGCAGGAATACTTCTGACAGATTCCTTATTTGTTGTCCTTGTACTAATTGATTGTTGGGATATTTTGGCTAGGGCTCGATTGTCAATACAACAAAGTGCGGAATTTTAAAATTTTTTCGAGTTCCTAATATTCCCACGAATTCTTTCTCCATAGTTATTATACGAATAAGGATGAATCAAACATCAATAAAAACACAGGGGGTTAATCGCAAATTACCTGACCACCAAGTTGTGGTTGTGTCCTCCAGGTGTTTGGTTTGATTCACAGTTTGAGTGATCCATGTGTCTCACCTCCAAAGCTAGTCCACACCAATCGGATTGTAGTGACGCCTACAAGTCTTAGGCTACGAACTGGATCTTGCAGGTTTGTCAGCAAAGGAACGGGAGATACCAATGGAAGAATCGACTCACAGAGCTTGTGTGATCGAGCAGGGTTCGGCCAGGGTCAGATCTGGTCCGATTTGGGTTCGGCCAAGACTAGGTTGGGCGATTAGGGTTAGGGGCGGAAAAACTATAGGGGCGATTTGTAATTAAAATTCTTGTTCGAAAAATCTGATTTCTCACTCGATTTTTCTCTCTCAATTTTCAGCAAAAACTTTGTTCTCTCAAAAGCTTTTTAGGGTTGTGCAACTAGTGTTTTATGAAGAGAAGGGGAAGAGTATTTATAAGAGAAGAATCCTTCTCTTGATAGATATCTTCTTCCCATATCTATCAAATCTCCAAATCTTTTATTCCTTATCAACTTAGGAATGTGAGATTTGATAGATCTCTTCTTGCTTGTTTTCCAAGAATCAAAACTCCTTTTCCTTTTAATCACCAAAATCGCCCCTAGTCCCTAACTTTAGATAATTCCAAAATCAACCCATAATTATCCAATACTCAAATTGGTTAATTATTTACTCTTCCAATTAATTAACTACTTTAATTAATTCCATAATTAATCAGATAACTCTAATTAATTAATTATCAATTAATCAATTAGTCATCTAATTAATAATCTCCAATTGAATTAATACCATAATTCAATTACCTTGATTTAACAACTTTAAATCACTTTCTTTCCTTTTAGACAGTCACCGTCCAATTGTATTGTGTGTGACCCTCTGGGTTCACCATCAACTGGCAGCAGGCCCACGACTTTCGTGATTTAATTAACGAGCAATTAAATGCTCCGATCAATTAAACTACTTTTAATTGACCACTCCTAGAATTAAATCCTCTATTAATTCCGGAGTACCCACACTTCATGGTCGATGTCTAGCCACAAGCCCATGAAGCCCAATCAAAGGTGAATTGATTTATTGTGAACCTCACCTCTTATAATTGCCATGTACATACGGTCCTTCTACGACTGATTTCCCGATCGAGACCTAGGGTGTGTGAATTGATCGGCACCTCTAATTATCTCGATAACTATACTTTCTAATTTTCCGACAATGATTTCAGTGTGACTGCCAAATTTGGAAGCTCCTTCCAAATGCATCACCGACTATGGCCATAGATTCCTCGAAATCAATTATCTAAGAAACGTATAGGAAATTCTCTCATCTTATCAGGATGAGGCGTTAGATCCTCTCTTAGTACTAACCACTCGCGTACACTTTTGTAAGCACCCAACTTAGGCACTTTGTGGCCAGGCTACGTGACCAGTACCTAAATCTAAGTACGCACATTCATGTACCGAATTCGCCCTAGTACCTCAAGTCTAAGGACTAAATCGTACACTATTATAAGCCTTGAGAAACATCCCATCACCGATATGCGTCATGCGCTTCCACAATGGGTTTCTCTGTTCGGGTCGTTCGATGCGTTCAATCCTCTATTGAACCACCTACTCATATGCACTGGACTCAAATTCCTTGCTCATGAAACTCTACAAATTCACTCCATGTGAATCATGCATATTTGTACAAGTCTTGGCGATTCCTACGATACCCCGTCTCGTTTGGAATCTATGACTTGGAACGGTTTTAAGATCACGACCTTTGAGACTGTTTCATGATTGCACTCAGTACTGAAGTGAATCGTCCCATAGTCTATTGTGACCTTAGGATTTCATCCAATCGCTTAGATAGGTTCGCGAGAGATGAAGTCGGCCATTGTTCAATTTCACATACTATGAATGAACGACGTATTAATTATAAACCATAAGAAAATAGTACTTCAACAAGCTAATTAATATTGGCTTGCTGGGCACTATTCCATCAATCTCCCACTTGCCCTAAAGCCAATCACAACATTTCTAAGACCCATCTATACCAAGATGTCCCTCGAACCATTTGTGAAGAGCTTAATTAGTGGATCTGCTAAGTTTGTCCTTGTCGAGATGAAGTAATACTTCTACTCGTCTCAACCACCTTTGACTTGTTCAATCATACGGTGTTGTGTTTAGATTATAGGTGAGATCTCGATTTCCTTTCATTGAGCAATTACCTCATCTAAATCGGTTAAGATTATGATGGGCTTATGTCATGCTAGGTATTTCACCCAATGGATGAAAGTTTCTCATCTAAACACCTTCCTTTGTGCAGCATCATAATGGTGCCCTTTATTCTTGTTTGAATCGGCAATGGTGTTTTATTGGAATTTCTTCCAATTTACCTTGCTCTATCGAGACAGAATAAATAATCCACTTCAGACTGGAAATCTCGAATTTCAAAAATCCTTCGAGTATTCAATTTTCCACTACTACCACAGACCAGCATTATATCCTTTAATTATCTTCGAGGATTGCTTTTATGGTAGACCAGCGTCCTTGACTGGCGTTTGACTATCAGTAGCTCGTGAATGATTAGAGTATTTTGATGAGTCAGGTCTAGTACAAGACTTTGCATGCTACATGCAACCCAAATGCCAAGCATAAGGCTTCTTGAGACAGTTACTTCTTTACTTATTAATTTAGGGCTCATTAAATAAGTGAGATGGTTTCTGTCTCTTTGGAAACAATCCTTTCTTGGATTCTTCCATATTGAATTCAATCAATATATAGTCTTTGTACTTAGATTTGGTGAATTGCAACATCTACTTCCTTCTATCTACCATAGATACGTATTGCCAGTACGTGAGATGTAATTCCAAATCTTATCATGGAAAATTGCGTGAAGAACACGCTTTCGTCTGTGCTTCTCTGATATGCTTATATCTTGTTTGATGTACTGAACATCATCTTGTTGCGCTTCGAACTCAACTACGCTCCCACTGATTCTTTTGCACAATTGGAATCCATATGCCTTTTGACAAATTCAACATTCTTGATTGACTTATCAAGTTGCATGTTCCAAGTTTGGGAAAAAGTCATAGATTGACCTTTGGATTTGAATAGAGATCTTCTCATCAATTTTCAATTGTGAGATGCAGGATTCATATCCAATAGTCATGTCTTGGTAGTCAAAACCACCTTTCTATGGCTAATGGTTTCGAAATGAATTTTGACGTAGCTAATGGATATAAGGTATTTTCATCAATCCTAAAAGGACTTTTGAATAATGACCTATTGCCATTTAAGTGAGTCAAAGTTTTCAACTTCGAATCTTATGGCCATGTGCCATATCCCTTAGATTACGTTTAACATAATCTCTTTGTAATCTTTGATTAGAATCCAATTTCTCAATTTCGTAAAATGGAATTTTTGAGTTCCTTACGAATTTGATCAGATTACGATTTCTTTGTGCGTGGATTGATTCAGCAGTTTCTTTCAGTGTTTACTCCCACTGTTCATGGGGATGGGTCCAATCCTTGGACTTCATCAAGTTCTACGACATTCCTTATTTCCTTTGACAAGGTCTTGTCAACAGAGGAACAAGCTACTTACGAGATGCTTTTCGTTTCTCATTGTCGTGGAACAGGTATTCAATGGATTTTGTTGAATACCCCATAAACATTATATGAACTAGATCTACCATCTAATTTCTCATATAAGGGTGTTCTGCTATGTCTTAAAAGACATGGCGATGTAAGGACTTACTTCGAAATATACTATACCAAGTATCTTTGAAGAGTTAAGGGAAGGTATCCCCTAAAGTGAATGAAGGAAACTCAGCAAGATCAGAGTCGAGAATCAAACAAAGTTCGATTTCTTCTTTGATTTGCTTCATGAGAATTCTATTTTCGTCTTAGATAATCGAGGTGTTAAGTTGCTTATGTTTCAGCAGGTTTGATTAAATCAAATTGCTTTTGACATAATGCATCTAGTTACTTCATTTCCAAAACTTCTATTGAATTACTTCAATAGTTTCAGAATTGTACTTCAGCCAAGTACACATATATATTTAACGATTAAAATCGTAAGTATATGTGAAGTAGCATGCTTTTGAACTAGTGCTTTTAGTTCATGTCGATTGAAATGTTTTTGAATGCCTTAGCAATCCTTCACTTCGGTTATCAATCCTTCAAGATTTGAAAGTTCCGAATTTACCCAAGTTCATTATTTCAGGAATCAGTAAATAAAAACTTTCCTTTCGCATCTCTCTTTAGGAAAAATGTCCAGAGTGAACACTTCAAGCGTAAACGATTATCTCGTTTGTTTTGCTTGTTTTCGATTTAGTACATAGTTTCTAAAGTTTTTGATTTGTTTATCATTGTTTTATTTCTATGCACCAATGCATCAACATTTGTTCAAAGTTAAATTGCTCTAATTAAATAAATTCCATTTCTCAATGGTAAAGCAATAAGGTCTTGTACAAAATGTGAAATAATACTCAAAGTAAACTAAAAACTTAAAACTCATGCTAATACGAAAAACTAAGAAAAACTTCTTTGCTAAAAAGGAATGTCTAGGTACAATTCTTCCTTGACCCAGTCCCGGAATTCCAGTTTCCTCATCTCGCTCTGCACTACTTGCATCTCCCTTTCAAGGATTTTCCTCCTTTTAGGTTGAGCGGGAAGACTATCATCGCCTGTAAATGCTTTTACAGAAATGAAAGTTTTAATCAGATGTCTTACATAAAAAAGATTCAACAAGTGTATAACTTAAAAAGTCATACCGTAGTCAAGTCTTTCCAGGAAATCCTTTTCAACAAGCTTCCTTATTTTCTCTTCGTACTTACATAGAGGGCAATTCCAATCATACAGACCAAAACCACGTTGATGAGCTTCTTCATATTTGTCTAACAACTCATGCAATTGCTTTGTTTGTATTCCATCAGGCGGAATAGCGCAATGTTGCATAAAATGAGTGAAGGTCTCAGATAATCCTTGAAGGGTTATCGTTATCTCATCTTCGAGAGTCAATTGGGCTCCAAACCCTTTGATCAGCTCGAATGTCTTGCTCAAGTAAGAACAATATTCCCTAACATTGTCAAACTTAGCCATGTCGGTTTCGTAGAGGAAATTGCACATCACCTTTTTCAAAGTTGGTTCGGTTCTCAAACGCATCGAGTATCGGACAGTGGATGGTAAATGGCTAACATTTAAAAACAGACAACTATAAGCAGGTAGGTTTAATATTAATACTTATAATTAACGAAAATTGGACTTTTTATCGAAAAAGTTCTCCCACTATTTTTATCGAAACAGTAACCCCTTCTAGTTTCGGGAAATTCCATTTCCTAGTAGGTCTTGACGTCCCAGCAGCAATTAGTTGCACCCACGACTCGTGGCCATACAATTAATTCCCTAGGTAGGTATACATATTACCAATTGTGTCTACTACACAACCTTCAAGTTATTTTGCCTCGTTTTTCGCATTTATCTAGCACTGCTACATCATAAATGTTACTACGCGTTAAGTCTAACCCATTAATCATGATAAGCAACGGGCCCGGTCATGAATTCACCGTAACTAGTTATCGGTCGATTTTCACGTCCCGACCAGTCCCTACCCTTGTCAAGTTTTAAAAACTAGAATCAAGGAATTTCGTGCATTGCCCCTTTCTTCGACTCGGGTGCCAGACTCTGGATCACCTCTATCGATAAGTAAACAACATGCACTAGTCCCTATTAATGGAAGGCTTGGATTTTATAAAACCTCATTTTATATTTAACCCAATATGACTCAATATTTATTCGAGAGGGGAATTTTCGGGTTTTGAAAGTTTGAAGAAACTCTCCTTGAGATCTCACCGCTTCAATTATGCTTTATCTTTTATTTACGATCTAGATTCTAGCGCGCAAACACACAAGCAATCATAAATCGACTAATAAATAAAAGCCATACAAGCCTAGCATGCATACTACCACAATATGTTTTCGATCGGGAGCCTCCTATGCGGGCCATCATCGAGCCAATGATGTTGGCCCAATTGGTCAATCTAAAGGGTTCTCCAAGAATCTATGCTATTACACAATGTACCACGCATACATGGCCTTCAATTCTTCTTGGGCTCCCACCTTGCTTGTAAATGGGCCTCATCCTAAACTAGGAAAGCAGTAAAGCCCTATTCTATTACAAAGGCTCAAAGTGGCCCAAAAAAAATAACAGGCTCGCAGGCCCAATAAAAACCATGCATTAAATTAAACCAATCACATCTAACCTAAGGTCAAGGCTCGGCGCGATCGATAAACCACGTAAACAGTTCACGTAGAGCAAAGAAACATGTAAACAACTTTTACTTTCTTCTATCTTAATTTTAAAACACCTTCTAAAACTAACTTCCTATGATTCTTGCTTTTTAGTCACTACTAATTATGACAAATAAATTCTCGGATAAATTAAAACAAGTTTTCTGCCACATATTAAGATTCTGATTTTTCAACTTTTGAAAATTGCAGTTCGGCCCCTATACTTTCGGAAATTGCACTTTTGACCCCAAAACTTTTGAAAAGTTACAAATTACCCCCAAAACAGTTTTCGGACAGAAGGACAAGAAAATAAAATTTTGAAATCCAGAAAATTTTCGAATTTTGCAAACAGACCCCTCAACTTTCGGAAATTACAAAACAGTCCTTGAATTTTCAGAAATTGCAAAATGGTCCTAAAACCCGTGCGATCTAATTTTCAGAAACAGCCTAGATTTTTTCAAAAATTTCCAGAAACAGAAAATTCAATTTTCAGCCCTAATTTTAGCGATTTGCGATTTTGCATAAAGAGTCCTGATTTTTCGAAAAACTATAAATTCGCCACAGATCTTAAAAGGCAATTTTACCCAATCATAGATCCAGTCATAACAAGCAAGAATCAATCACTAGAACATAATTGTCACGCGTTCTCATACATACAATCAAGCATATACAGTGAAAACACATTATGTTCAGGCCTTTTCGTATAAAAACGTATGGAGTTGGCTTTGATACCACTGTTGGGATATTTTGGCTAGGGCTCGATTGTCAATACAACAAAGTGCGGAATTTTAAAATTTTTTCGAGTTCCTAATATTCCCACGAATTCTTTCTCCATAGTTATTATACGAATAAGGATGAATCAAACATCAATAAAAACACAGGGGGTTAATCGCAAATTACCTGACCACCAATGTGTGGTTGTGTCCTCCAGGTGTTTGGTTTGATTCACAGTTTGAGTGATCCATGTGTCTCACCTCCAAAGCTAGTCCACACCAATCGGATTGTAGTGACGCCTACAAGTCTTAGGCTACGAACTGGATCTTGCAGGTTTGTCAGCAAAGGAACGGGAGATACCAATGGAAGAATCGACTCACAGAGCTTGTGTGATCGAGCAGGGTTCGGCCAGGGTCAGATCTGGTCCGATTTGGGTTCGGCCAAGACTAGGTTGGGCGATTAGGGTTAGGGGCGGAAAAACTATAGGGGCGATTTGTAATTAAAATTCTTGTTCGAAAAATCTGGTTTCTCACTCGATTTTTCTCTCTCAATTTTCAGCAAAAACTTTGTTCTCTCAAAAGCTTTTTAGGGTTGTGCAACTTATGTTTTATGAAGAGAAGGGGAAGAGTATTTATAAGAGAAGAATCCTTCTCTTGATAGATATCTTCTTCCCATATCTATCAAATCTCCAAATCTTTTATTCCTTATCAACTTAGGAATGTGAGATTTGATAGATCTCTTCTTGCTTGTTTTCCAAGAATCAAAACTCCTTTTCCTTTTAATCACCAAAATCGCCCTAGCCCCTAACTTTAGATAATTCCAAAATCAACCCATAATTATCCAATACTCAAATTGGTTAATTATTTACTCTTCCAATTAATTAACTACTTTAATTAATTCCATAATTAATCAGATAACTCTAATTAATTAATTATCAATTAATCAATTAGTCATCTAATTAATAATCTCCAACTGAATTAATACCATAATTCAATTACCTTGATTTAACAACTTTAAATCACTTTCTTTCCTTTTAGACAGTCACCGTCCAATTGTATTGTGTGTGACCCTCTGGGTTAACCATCAACTGCAGCAGGCCCACGACTTTCGTGATTTAATTAACGAGCAATTAAATGCTCCGATCAATTAAACTACTTTTAATTGACCACTCCTAGAATTAAATTCTCTATTAATTCCGGAGTACCCACACTTCATGGTCGATGTCTAGCCACAAGCCCATGAAGCCCAATCAAAGGTGAATTGATTTATTGTGAACCTCACCTCTTATAATTTCCATGTACATACGGTCCTTCTACGACTGATTTCCCGATCGAGACCTAGGGTGTGTGAATTGATCGGCACCTCTAATTATCTCGATAACTATACTTTCTAATTTTCCGACAATGATTTCAGTGTGACTGCCAAATTTGGAAGCTCCTTCCAAATGCATCACCGACTATGGCCATAGATTCCTCGAAATCAATTATCTAAGAAACGTATAGGAAATTCTCTCATCTTATCAGGATGAGGCGTTAGATCCTCTCTTAGTACTAACCACTCGCGTACACTTTTGTAAGCACCCAACTTAGGCACTTTGTGGCCAGGCTACGTGACCAGTACCTAAATCTAAGTACGCACATTCATGTACCGAATTCGCCCTAGTACCTCAAGTCTAAGGACTAAATCGTACACTATTATAAGCCTTGAGAAACATCCCATCACCGATATGCGTCATGCGCTTCCACAATGGGTTTCTCTGTTCGGGTCGTTCGATGCGTTCAATCCTCTATTGAACCACCTACTCATATGCACTGGACTCAAATTCCTTGCTCATGAAACTCTACAAATTCACTCCATGTGAATCATGCATATTTGTACAAGTCTTGGCGATTCCTACGATACCCCGTCTCATTTGGAATCTATGACTTGGAACGGTTTTAAGATCACGACCTTTGAGACTGTTTCATGATTGCACTCAGTACTGAAGTGAATCGTCCCATAGTCTATTGTGACCTTAGGATTTCATCCAATCGCTTAGATAGGTTCGCGAGAGATGAAGTCGGCCATTGTTCAATTTCACATACTATGAATGAACGACGTATTAATTATAAACCATAAGAAAATATTACTTCAACAAGCTAATTAATATTGGCTTGCTGGGCACTATTCCATCATTGACTTCCTTGAACATTTCCTTGTTTCAAATAATGTCTTTGATACTTGTACAATTTGGAAAAGCTAAATATTCGGGGTTCCATATTTTATTTTCCTACAAAAACAAATCAAAACTCAATATTTTCTAATCACAATAATTTCTATTAATTTCATGAAAATATCAAATTAAAACTTGATTTATTTAGAAAATAAGAACAACTTAAGTGTATTTTGAAGCACTAATCACAACCCCCAACCAGCTTATTGCTAGTCTCTAGCAACTCATGCGCAAATAAGATATAAGTATGATGAACAAAACTGAGAAGAAATAAGATAAACTATCTAAGTACTTCAATCATAGAGCTAGTCAAAGATCAGCATCGCTATCAAGATTAGTTCGATCATAACTCCCAAAATGTGTGTGTGTGAATACTAAGCTAAAACCTTCATACCACAAACCACAATACACATAGCTTTCGAAAATTTACCAAGAAAAGTATCAACTCCATTTCCTCACGGGTAAAGTGTTTAAGTTTTTAGGACAATGATTTCACTAATGGAGTTGGAAATCAGATAGTCACTCAAAGAAATAGGCCATATTTTTACGGACAAGCATACAAACAAATATTGATCCAAAGATAGGAAACATAACTATCTAGAGGTCACATTCTTTCACAATTTAGCTTCAGGATTTCAATTGGTCAATACATACTATAGAGCCATATAAAGATTCGTCTTCTCTAATGACGAAAACTAAGAACTTTTCTCTTTCTTCTCTTTTTTTTTCATTTTTTTTTACTTTTTTTTACTTTTTTTTACTTTTTTTTACTTTTTTTTTCCTTTTTTTTTTCACTTTTTTTTTCTTTTTTTTTTCATGGCTCATAAAGATATTTTACTCTTGACCAATATCATCCATCTCTTTTATTTTTCTTTAAGAATGTTACTCTAAATAGCAATTAACCAATTCAAAAGAACAATATAAGTTCATAAGTTGTTTTCTAAACCTCTACACTCACTCACAAAAGATGTGTGAGTATAGAAACAAGAACTCTAACTTGGAAAATTTCTAGGCTACATGCATCGAACATCCATCTTACCACAAGCTTAGTAATGTGCTCTTGAAATTATTTTGGAAGCTACTTTCTAATAATAAAGATAGAAAAAATGACTAAGACTTTACACGATGAAATCATACCTAAAAAGTAAATCTAGCATCTCAAATCAATTCATTCATACATACCTTATAGCCCATTTTCAAGAAAATCGCTAATATAAAAGCAATAAACTAATCTTTCTTTAAAATGAAATTTTTTCTCTCTCGGAAAGCTACCACCCCCAACCTAAATATGACAGTGTCCTCATTGTCACTATATTATGAATGCTGATAATACAAGAGACAAAGGACTACTACTTGAATGATGTAGGTTAAGCTAGATATGATCTTAAAACACACAAACAAAAAAAAAAAACAAAACACACAAAAGAAAGAAAAAGAGAAAAAATAAAACTATAGTACATAATGGAAAGATAGAACCTGATTAATGGTAGATAGGAGCCACAAGTGCAATCTCCTCAGGCTCATCCACCCTCTCCACAGTTTGCTTTAATCTTTGGCCATTCACACGAAAAAGTCTCCCATCTTTAGGATTTTCTACTTCTACGGAACCATTGGGAAAGACTTGTTTTACCATAAAAGGACCAGTCCATCTTGATCTCAACTTTCCAGGGTGGAGATGTAAACGAGAATCGTAGAAGAATACTCGTTGGTTTGGTTCAAAGTTCTTTCTAAGGATTTGTTTGTCATGAGCGACTTTCAGTTTAGTTTTGTAGATCCTTGAGTTGTCATAAGCATCGTTCCTTAATTCTTCTATTTCTGACAATTGTAAGTTCCTTTGAAGACCTGCAGCATTCAAATAAAAATTAAGCGATTTAACTGCCCAATAAGCTTTATGTTCTAACTCTACGGGTAAATGACAAGCTTTTCCATAAACAATACGATATGGGGACATCCCTAGAATAGTCTTGTAAGCAGTACGGTATGCCCAAAGTGCATCAGAAAGTCGTAAAGACCAATCCTTGCGGTTTTGGTTAACCGTTTTCTCCAAAATTTGCTTAACTTCCCTATTTGCTAACTCAGCTTGCCCATTGGTTTGCAGATGATATGCATTGGAAACCTTGTGAATAACACCATACCTGCGCATCAAAGCTTCTAAAGAACGGTTACAAAAATGTGTCCCTTGATCATTAATAATAACTCGTGGTGTACCATACCTAGCTAACACATTTTCCTTTAAGAATTTTACTACTGTAGTGTTATCATTCTTACGACATGGTACAACTTCTACCCATTTGGATACATAATCAACAGCAAAAAGAATATATAGATAACCATAAGAAGAAGAAAACTGACCCATAAAATCGATACCCCAACAATAAAAAATTTCAATAACAAGAATTGGGTTAAGGGGCATCATGTGGCGTCGAGTCAAAGCTCCCAACTTTTGACATCTATCACAAGAACGACAAAAATGATTAGTATCTTTGAACAAACTTGGCCAATAAATACCACATTGTAAAATTTTAGCAGCTGTCTTTTTCATAGAAAAATGACCACCTGATGGGGGCTATTTCGCACCCCTTATAATGTACGGATCGACTGAAGAACAGAAGATCGGTTCGACCAAGCAAGACAGTTCGGGATCTTTTTACCGACCCGGCCGAATACAGCTCTCTTCGACAAGAAGACTACACTCCGGACTCAAGAAGGATATTTGGGCCAAGTCCTATTAGGATTATATTTCCTTGTAACGCTAGGTTTAGTATGATATAAATACCTAGTCAATCATTGTATTAAACAACTCTTAATCACAAGGCAAATACTCCATTGAATTCTGCATAAACGGCAGAATCCACTATTACTCAATAAAAGAAAGAGCTTTATCTTCATATTTGTGTTATTCTTATGTTGGTTACGATAATTACTTGTTGTTCCTACGAAATTGTTCTTCCTTGAGATTGATCCATCCTGAATAAAGTAACAGAGCCCTATAAATCATATATATTGAGAATCCCCAATATCACAATTTTACTGGTACCTTTAACCCGACAAAATCCGGTTAAATCAGTTGGCGCCCACCGTGGGGCTAGGTTAATTATTCGATCGACATATGGCTCGCCCAAGGAAAAGCGCTCGTATTGGAGCAAGAAGTAACACAACCACCGGTCATAACACATCTGAAGATCCACAGATCAATAATGATAATAACGCCCACGACACCAACGAGAATTTGCAGGGTCCCCTTCCCCATCTGCAGGAACCCCAAGGAGATCTTCCCGGTACAATACCGAAAGAACCGGAACTCCCTGCGATCCCCGTTCCTCTCCCAGGCGCTCAGGAGAAATTGCGACAGATTGCAATGCTCGTTAAATCACTCTCTCCAGAAGAATTACTCGTACTTGAACAAATTCCTCGAAACGTTAGGACTGCCAGGGCAAATCCCGCTCAAAGAGCGCCAAGGCAAAACGATCAAACCTCTCAACAAGCTGACAGCCCGGCAAGCGAACGGCGCTCGCTACACAGTCCGCAGCAGGGCAATTCAAAACCCTCCGATAGCCATCCCCGAAGGAAACCAGGACAAAGAAAACCACAGCGGGGGCGCAGCTGGTCCAAAGAACGTACAATAATCCCTATCGAGGATGACGTAGATGATGCAATCCCAGATCGACCACGAACAATGCGATTCTCGGAAAGAGAAATTGAAAGGATGATGCAGGAACGACTCGAACAACGCCTACAATCTGTTCAAAACCCGTGGGCCCGAACCACGGAACTCCAGGAGAGCCTTGCGGCCTGTTCTCCTTTCTGAAGAGAAATAAAGGAGGCACAGTCAATCGGACAGGTCCCGGGTAGACTACCCCGATACGACAGAACCACTGATCCAGATGACTATATTTTTAGCTTCACCAATATAATGAACTTATATGCTCACTCGGCGGAATTCACCGCCAAATTAATGGTAACCACATTTGAAGGACTCGATTTGGACCGGTTCGCCAAGCAACCTGCCAACTCCATATTCAGTTTTCGGGAATTATGCAATAAATTGACACAGCAGTTTGCCAGTCAGAAGAGGCAAAAACTTCCGATGAGCTACTTAGGAACTATACACCAACAAGAGGGAGAATCCTTAAGAAACTGGTTGGCGAGATTTAACGTAGAATTACTTAAAATCGATTCCCCAAATATCGATTACATAATTTCTATTCTCTTCGACCTCACGAAGAACAGGCAGTTCGGAAATGCCCTCAGTCGAAAACAACCAAGAACGTTTGCCGACATCATGAGCTTGGCATCTAAGTATATGACCCAAGAAGAGATGAATTCCTCTAAAGATAAAAACAAAAACAAAGCCACAACTTCAGGCTCCAAACGGCATGATAGGATTTCTGCCCAAAGATCCATGGATTATGAGCGATCTTTAAGAAAAGGCAACGTTTTCCAGCGATTGGAATACAATAAAACCGACCAAGAAAGACAACCTAATTTCTACCAAAGACCAAGAAACCCCGAACTAGCGATCAGAGGCAGGGTTAATCAAGTAGAACACCCAAGGCTAAATGCTCCGATGGAAGAAATATTGGAAGTACTAGAAAGGAATAATTGGATCCCTGAAGCGAAGAAAATCGCTCAGCCCAGACCAGGATCTCGAAACTATTAGTTATACTGCAAATACCATCGGGCACACGGACATCGAACGGAAAATTGTTTTCACCTTAAAAAAGAAATTGAAAAACTAATCGAACAGGGAAAACTAGACGACTATCTAGAGCGAGATAACCGCAAGAGGGGAAGAAGTAGAAGCCCTCGGAATAATAATCAAAGAAGGAGTTCTCGTCGAAGGTCGCCCGAGCATGGTCCTACACAGGAGTTGAACCATGACCAGATCAATGGAACTATCCATACAATATCCGGAGGACCCGCAGGCGGGGATAGTCGTAACGCCCGACGAAGGACAACTAGATCCATAATTGGAAGCTTAAAATACCCAAAAGAAATATGGACTCTAGAAAACAAGCCAACAAACGACCAGCTTATCAGCTTTAACGAAGGCGAAGTACCCAAAAACATTGTTTGGGACACAAAAGAGGATAACCCCGATTTCCCGATGGTGGTGTCGCTAGAAATAGCAAATTATAATGTCAAAAGGATCCTAATCGATAATGGGAGCTCGGCGAATATCATCTCCCGGGAGGTTTTAGCCCAGATGAACTTGGGACAGATAAACCTACAGAAAGTAGCTACGCCATTAGTAGGATTTGGATGATCCGAAATTGTCCCCAGCGGAACAATGACCTTAAGTGTATCATTCGGGAAAAAACCGCACCGGACAGTGAAGCTAGTAAAATTTCTAGTGGTAGAAACACCCTTCGCTTATAACGCAATATTAGGACGACCAGCCCTCAACCTATTCCGAGCCGTTGTCTCTACTTATCATCAGAAGATGAAATTTCCAACCGACAGAGGTATCGGGGAAATAATGAATGATCACTGTATGGCATGGGATTGCTACAACACCTCATTAACTTTGAAAAACCACCCCAAATCAATTACCCCGAGCAAAAGAAAGCTCGAAGACGATCTCGTTAGAAACGAGGTTGAAATCCCTAGTACTGATCGAATAGATAATAAGGGAAAAGAACCGCTAGATTTAGCTTTGAAGCCACCAGAACATAAGGATGTAATTCTAGTGCAAGGGGACTCGTCGAAAACAACAAGAATAGGTACTGAATTGAGCAAACAAGGGGAAGTAATGTTGATTGACTTTCTCAGAGATAATGTTGACGTCTTCGCTTGGAGCGCAAATGACATTGAAGGAATTGATCCTCGAGTAATCAAGCATTCGCTAAAAATTGATCCCTTTGCAAAACCCGCTAGACAAAAGAAGAGAAATCACGGGCCAGTAAAAGATAAAATCATCAAAGCAGAAATAGAAAGGCTACTTGAAGCAAAACAAATCCGAGAAATACACTTCTCAGAATGGCTATGTAATGTTGTTCTAGTAGCAAAAGGGGATAAAAAGGATAACAAGTGGAGAATGTGTAATGATTTTACCGACCTTAATAAATTATGCCCACGTGATCCATATCCCCTCCCAAGGATCGACTTATTAGTTGACTCAACCGCTGGCTTCGCGATCTTCAGCATGATGGATGCCTTTCAAGGGTTTTATCAAATATATATGGATGAGCGGGACCAAGAGAAGACTGCGTTCATAACCGAGCAGGGAGTATATTGCTTTATAGTAATGCCGTTCGGCTTAAGGAATGCCGGGGCTACTTACCAAAGGTTAGTAAACCTAATGTTCAAAGAGTTAATCGGAGAAATAATGGAAGTCTACGTAGACGACATGTTAGTCAAAAGCATGAACGAAGCGGATCACGTAAAACATCTTGATCGATGTTTCCAAATATTGAGAAAATACCGCATGAAGTTGAATCCCGCGAAATGCACTTTCGGTGTTAAGTCAGGAAAATTCTTGGCTATTTGGTACACCAACGAGGAATCGAAGCCAACCCAGAAAAAATTCAAGCCATAGCTGAAATGAAGCCTCCCAAGACTATCTCCCAAGTACAAAGTTTGGTAGGGAAAATCGTAGCGCTGAACAGATTCATATCAAAATCAGCAGACAGAAGTTTGCCCTTCTTCCAAACACTTCGAAAAGCAAAAAACCTTGTTTGGACCGAAGAATGCGATCAGGCCTTCAACCAGCTCAAAGAATATCTAACAACATCCCCATTATTGGACAAACCGACGGAAGGGGAACCATTGTATATCTACATCTCGATCTCCGATGCGGCCGTTAGTTCAGTACTGATCAAAATAGAAGGATCAGAACATAAGCCTGTCTATTATTTAAGCAAATTACTGCAAGGGGCGGAGAAGAATTACTTGGAAATTGAGAAATTCGTGTTGGCCTTAGTAGTGGCAGCACGAAAACTTCGACCTTACTTTTTAACCTACAAAATCGTGGTTTTAACAAACCAACCACTAAGACAAGTCTTAGCAAAGCCAGAAGCTTCCGGAAGACTAATCAAATGGGTGATCGAACTCGGTCAATTCGAAATCGACTACAAACCGAGAACTGCGATTAAGGCCCAAGTGTTAGCTGATTTCCTACTGGAAACTCCCGCACGAGCAACCGAACTATCGAGCAGCCTCAACGACGATATCTTGATCATAGAAGATCAAACTTGGTTAATGCATGTTGGCGGTGCTTCGTGCCGAGAAGGAGGAGGCGCTGGAATCAACTTCACCGGACCGAATAAAGAGGATTTAAATTATGCAATAACATTGGACTTCGTCGTAACAAACAATAAAGCAGAATATGAAGCGTTAATCGCAGGAATGGAAATGGCGATCAAGGCCAACATTAGAAGCCTTAAAGTATTAACCGATTCAGAGTTAGTGCAAAGACAAATAGAAGGCCTATATGAGGCTAAGGAATTTAATATGGTTAAATACCTTGCCAAAGTGAAAACACTAGCGGAAAAATTCGAAAGCTTCGGTGTACAGAACATTCCACGTTCGGAAAATAAATGGGCCGATCAACTATCTAGGTTCACAGGAGCCCATGACGGAAAAACTGAAAGGGTGATCAACTGGCTAATCTCTAATACGCCGGCCATCGACATCGATGAAACACCGGCGGTCGATATAATGGAAATCGAAGAAGCAGAAAGAAACTGGATGACTCCAATGATAGACTATCTTCGAGAAGGAAAATTGCCGCTTGACCAGAATGAAGCTCGGAAAATAAAATATCGGGCTCCAAAATATACATTGGTAGAAGAAAAACTCTACCGGAGATCAATATCAGGAATTCTTCTGAAATGCGTCTCTGAATCACAAACCACTGATATTCTACGAGAGGTACATGAAGGAGACGCAGGAAATCACAGCGGAGCAAGGGCATTGGCTTTAAAATGCCTCCGAACAGGTTATTATTGGCCTACCATCAACAAGGATGCCGCTCAGTATGTCCAAAATGTCATCACTGCCAAGTCCATGCTAATATATGTCATCGACCAGCAGAAAACATGCACCCAATACCGGTATGTTGGCCTTTTGATCAATGGGGAATGGACATCGTGGGACCGTTCCCAGCGGCTAGATCCAAGAAAGCTTATGTCCTGGTCGCTGTAGAATTCTTCAGCAAATGGATAGAATGCATCGCCCTTGCACGAATAACTCAATTCCAAGTGATCAACTTCCTATGGAAATTCATAGTTTGTCGATTTGGCATCCCAAGGATCCTATTTTCTGATAATGGAACCCAATTCGCGGGAAAACAGGTAATAGAATGGTGTTCGAAACTTGGGATTCAACAAAATTTCACTTCGGTCGGGCACGCTAGAGCGAACGGACAGACTGAGGTAGCAAACTGAGAAATAATAAAATACTTGGAAAAAAGATTAGGAGTGGCCAAAGGAAAATGGCTCGATGAACTCCCAGGAGTACTTTGGGCTAATCGAACCACAGTCAGGAGCTCGACCGGGGAAACCCCATTTAGCTTGGTATATGGTTCGGAAGCTGTTATTCCTGTTGAAACTCTAATTCCAACACCAAGAATTGAAATGTACGATGATCAGGAAAATGAAAAGACGAGAGAAAATGATATGGATTTAACAGAAGCTTTAAGAGAAAAAGCCGCTGTACGTTTGCATGTTACTAAAGCAAATATGGAAAAGGCGTACAATCAAAATGTACGCATTCGAACCTTCAAAGAAGGAGACCTGGTCTTGAAAAAGGTAGAAGTATCAAAGCATGTGGGAAAATTACAACAAAATTGGGATGGACCTTACGTTGTCATTGGCGTAGGAAAGAAAGGTTCATACAAAAATTGCACACTTGGATGGAACAGCCTTACCAAGAACCTGGAATGCAGTCAACCTTAGGAAATACTATGGTAAATAAATTTTAGCAGATTATGCTGCTTTATTTTATTTTATTTTATTAAGTTTTAACCTTTGTAATAAAGGCCTTAGCCTACAGTTCAATTATTAAAGATTTTAGCAATTTTAAATATTAAGTCAAGATTGGGTGTAAATCGATTGTTTCGGTAAACGCTCCTTGGAATACAACTATAGCATTGGTTGAGATCGAGACACAAGGAGTTAAGTATACATTGATCAGCTCAATAAACACTCCTCGATCCAACCATACAAACGAGTCGAGTATAAATTGATTCGCTCAATAAAAACTCCTCGATCAAACCATACAAACGAGTCGAGTATAAATTGATCCGCTCAATAAAAACTCCTCGATCTAGCAACAAACGAGTCGAGTACACATTGATCCGCTCAATAAAAACTCCTCGGTCAATTTTTCAACGATAAAAATACTTTTGGTATAAAAACCTAAGTCTAGAAAAAAGGAGTTAAGTATACATTGATCCGCTCAATAAACACTCCTCGATCCAACCATACAAACGAGTTGAGTATACATTGATCCGCTCAATAAAAACTCCTCGATCATTTTCAACGATTAAAAGGCTTTTGGTATTAAAAACCTAAGTCTAATAAAAAAGAGTTGAGTATACATTGATCCGCTCAATAAACACTCCTCGATATATTTACGACGATTAAAAGGCTTTTGGTATTAAAAACCTAAGTCTAATCAAAAAGAGTTGAGTATACATTGATCCGCTCAATAAAAACTACTCGATCATTTTCAACGATTAAAAGGCTTTTGGTATTAAAAACCTAAGTCTAATAAAAAAGAGTTGAGTATACATTGATCCGCTCAATAAACACTCCTCGATATATTTACGACGATTAAAAGGCTTTTGGTATTAAAAACCTAAGTCTAATCAAAAAGAGTTGAGTATACATTGATCCGCTCAATAAACACTCCTCGATATATTTACGACGATTAAAAGACTTTTGGTATTAAAAACCTAAGTCTAATCAAAAAGAGTTGAGTATACATTGATCCGCTCAATAAACACTCCTCGATATATTTACGACGATTAAAAGACTTTTGGTATTAAAAACCTAAGTCTAAAACAAAAAAGAGTTGAGTATACATTGATCCGCTCAATAAACACTCCTCAATTATTTTTAAACGATTAAAAGACTTTTGGACATAAAAACCTAAGTCTAAATAAATAAGAGTTGAGTATACATTGATCCGCTCAATAAACACTCCTCGATCCGTTTTCAACGATCTAAAAGGCTTTTGGTATAAAAACCTAAGTCTAAATTATAACGAGTCGAGTATACATTGATCCGCTCAATAAACACTCCTCGATCCGTTTTCAATGATCTAAAAGGTTTCTGGCATAAAAACCTAAGTCTAAATAAATAAGAGTTGAGTATACATTGATCTACTCAATAAACACTCATCGATCTGTTCTTAACGATCTAAAAGATCTGCTAATACAACTAAGTCTTGAAGATGAATTGAGTATGAATCCATCTGCTCGGAAAATGCTCCTCATAAATAAAATTATGACAAAATCAACAAACAAGGAGAATGCAAGAGATAAAAGTAATAGTTTATTCATCAAATCAGTTACATACAAAAGTCCTACATTACAAAGGTCTACATACTACTTAAACATCGTTACAATGGTTTAGATGAAATGATCCTATAGATCAATAATCTTCACGACAATGTCCACGGAAACACCAATCTCCTCCCTAGTACCTCGTCGATTATGATAAACCACCTAAGAAGCATGCTGCTCAGGATGATCGACTTCTTTGGTTCGACGGCCAGGCTCTGAAGATCAAATGTTTTTCCAGAGGAAATGATCATTACCAACCAGATGACCGGCAATACTCATTCACCCACAACAATATACTGCTTCTACTTTAGGAGTTAATATTTTATCCTAGAGCAGCATCTCGTCAGGACCGTCGCAGAAGAAAAATTAACCAGCACACCCCGGTAGTCTATCACTCCGGAGGTAACATCGAAGAGCGGGGGTGACTGGCAAATATGAACCCTCCATGTGCAAACAGAAACCACGGACCTCAAATCTGTGAAAACAAAGATTGAGGCCTCATGGGACCCGTTAGTACAAGGTATGGCTTCCATGGGACCCGTCAGTACAATGTAGAAGAACATTAAGCTATTATGATGTGAATCACGATAATGTGACTTTTTGAATATTATGGGATCTGAAGGTAAAATAAAATCCAAGGGGACTGAGATCTCCATCCTTTTTGAGAAATTGCAAATGAAGTATGCAAATCACTTCCCTATTTATAGGGATAAACCTAAGCAATCCAACGGCTGAAAAAGTATTTGATCAAGGGACGGAAATGCGACCGTCTGACTTCCTATAATTAATGCAAGTAAGTTGGAACGGCACTATCTAATCGATTCAACCAGTCGATAACAAAAGAAGCCGTAGATCGAAGCGATCAGCGAAATAATCCAAACGGACGTAAAGGGGCTCCGGACCAGAAAGGTCTGCACACTCATATATGATAGTCGATCGCCTGAAAACCTAGGATCCACAACGAAGACATACAAGTTTGAAACCGTTGTAAAAAGGATACTTGCTCGCCTAGAGATAAAAGACCAAACCCTGCTCCATATCAGGGTCGTCACGGCCTAATACATCATATGGGGAACCATTAACTAAGCCATACAAGAACTCCATTGGGGTCCAAGAAATCTGACGGCGTTACTAAGACGATTAATAACACCATGCTAGACTGCAAGGTCGTCACTGCCTAATTTTCCAAAGAATTGCTGAAGGAGGTCTGAGCAGGTCAGATCTGGCCAAGACTTCTACATTTTCCAATTCCTCCCATATCAAAGAAATGATATAATGATACACTGGCTAAGGAACATACAATTCACAATTAGTGCAGAGAAACATAAAGTTTAGGAAGATACTGAAAGGGATATCTTCTCTTAGTCTTATGAAAAGAAAAGCAGAGTTCAACAGGAGGGATAATAGCCTCCTTATATAAGATATACATCACAAAAAGACAAATTTACAAGGCATGGATTGAACATCGACCAATGCTGAGCGTTCCTTAACAGCTATTCAATCGATTATCGATACGAATGACCTACCATCTACATTTTGATGTACAACGTGATTTTGGATATAACCCAAGGGACTATACTGGGCTGATCAACAAAAAATTTGATTTGTAGAAGCAAACATTATATCATTCAGTTACTTAAACACTGACCGAGCAAGGTTAAGCTACCTTTTCTCTATTCTGAATATTCTCCGCAAAGATCAATATTAGATAAGTACGCTAATCTATGCTGATTATTTCATGATGATATATTTATGCATAACAGCAAACTGTGCATAACAAAATATATCTACAGAATCAAATTGATCAAGGCAAGGATCCGCCTACAAAAGATCATAGTTTCCAATTTAGTCGTTCTCCCAATACAAAAAGTTCAGCCCAAGCAACTACACAAAAAGTTTGGCACTTAAAAAAAAAAAAAAAAAAAATAAGAGACAGTCCAAGGCCTGCCAGGTCGAACAAATCACTGAGAAGAGTTGTTAACAGGCCGACTAGCAGAAACAGTCCTCCGAGGAGTCAAGTTACCAGCAAACGCCATCAACTCCTCTTGACGCTTTAGATAACCGGCGTCATAACCTTCCTCATAGGACCGCCGTCGAGACTCCTCTGTTAGGGCAGCAGCCTGAACCAAGTCACTTTTCTCTTTCTCCCAGACAGAATTTTCCTCTTGCAATTTTTTCAAATCATCATTGGCAAGCTGCAGCTGGAGAGTCTGCCCTGCAACCTTCGCCTACTCCGACTCCAAACGACGTTGGTAAGCCTCCTTACCATTCCACAGATCGTCATTTTGCACGCCCAGCTGGAGTGCAAAATATTTGGCCTAGAAAAGGAAGAGAATGAGAAAAACCCCCACATAACGACGCAGTAAAAATAAAAGCAAGAAAAATAATGAAAATTTTGTCCACCTGTTCGCACATCTTCACTAGCGACTGAACAAGGCGTACATTGGAAGTACCCTCAAGCTTCTTCAACTCTCCAGGCAAAATAGTGCTCAAACCTAAATCCCAGGACAAAGCGTCGGGCTCAACAGAGCCCGGCAGCTCATTAGCAAGAGAAACACAGTCGGAACGCGGAGTCGTCGACAGCATAATATCCTTAACCTGCTCAAGGATGCAACGATCGTCTAACGGACGAGGAGATTCCCTCTCGTTAGGACTAACCGAGGTTTCCTTCCCCGAAGCAGAAATAACAGTTCGGCGACCAGACCTTGACTCACTTCGACCTCCAGAAGGCCCGCTAGATTCGAAGGAAGTAATCATCACAGTAGTATCATGAAACAAGTAATCAGGAAAATCTTGAGAAATATGCTGTGTTGAGGAGGGATTTACGAAGGAGCCTTCTTCAGTTTGGCCCCCGCTGACGACCGGGGCAGCAGAGGTAGAAAAAGGAAGGGTATTAACAAAACCCCCTTCATGAAACCCATACTCAAAAGAAGAAACACCTGAAGAAACAGGTATATTGAAAAACTGCTCCACATTGGACGAATCTCCAAAAGCCACCCGACCAGGGGAAGGCCTATTACCTACTTCTGTAGAAGAAGAAAAATTTAGTTCTACAAAAGATGAATTAACTACGGAGAAAGGTGCGGAAGGGATGACAGGATTATCGGTTATCGAGATACTAGCCAAGGATGAACGAGGAGGTTCCATCGAGGGTCCTTCTGTTCGAGACTTTTTTAATCTAGAATTTCTGGCGTTCTTACGCGAAGGACGCTTCGATGTGTTACCAAAAAGATTAGTCATGATCGGAATTTAAGAAGTAAATTCAAAATATTGAGAAGGCTTATCGACCTGGTAAAAGAAGAGTATTCTGTTAAAGAGGTAAACAAAGCAGTAAATAGCGAGACAAAATTTTACCTTTTATATTTATACTATACGAAAAGACGCGACAGCCCCAAGGAAAGGGCGCGAAATAGAAAAACTGACCTTGGAATAAACACTAGAATTTGAAAAGACACACGCATAATGATTACGGTGAAGTTAATGACTTGTCTGAATTATTACGGCGAAGATGAAAGGACGTGACTGTCAGAATATGAAACGTTTAGCGTACAAAGGGTTAAAAGTGTAAAATTACATTTAAACCTACAATAAATGGTTACAAGGGTATCTTCATGAATCAATGAATCACACGGCCTGATCGCCCTCCGGAATCGTTTGCTCGTTAACGACGTCTTCTCCTCTTGATGGCTCAAAAGCCTCTTCCTCTTCCTCTGGATCGATAAAAGTTTCATCAAGCTCATCGTTAACATCAGAAGGAGGAATCGGCAATGGTTTTCCGAACTCTTTGACGAGGTGAGCGAAAGGAAAACTTTGATATACGACATCTGGAAGCTCGGAAGGAGAGTATACTTCGCCATAGCGGTTCAACCGAATGTGTGCCGCCTTAAAATATTCCTTTCGACGATCCTCGATCATTTCAAAAGCGACCAACTGATGAACCGCCTTCTTGAAAGTACTCTCAAGGAGAGGACCAACCATCTGATATACCAACGCCGTATGGACAGGAGAGTTAAGGAATTCGCGATTCACTCTTTCATCAGGATTCCTACCATATCGATCCCTAAGTCCACTAAGAGGAACGTCCTCCTCAAACTCCTCTAAAGAGGCTTGAAGACTTGACACTTGAGATTCCAACTCGCTAATCCGAACAGTACTCTGAAATCGGAACTCCTCTAACTTTTTAGCCATTTGGTTGGCTTGCTCTTGAGCACGGGAAATCTCCAGAACCCTGTTTATAACCTCCTGGTCTTCGGTCCCCGTAGCCCTAGTCTCTACAACCGGAACGGAAGAAGACGTTGATGGGCCTACCTCTGAACCAGAGGACTTATGAAGTAAAGCTTTATATTTCTCATCCAGAAACTCATATTGTTGTTTCCAGAGAGCAGTTTCATAGGCGTATGAGGCTAAACAAGTCTTGGTCTGAAAAAGTAAAGGGGTAAAACAAGAAATAAGTTGGCAAGCTAAAAATATCTTCGAAGAAAAATATCCTATAAAGCAAGCTTAAAAGGTTTTACCTTTTCAGCATAAAGAAAAGCTCGCTGAAATTTCTCCAGAGGGTCCTTCCGAAGAAGCTTATTCAGATCGCGAGTAAAAACGCTGTACAAAAGTACACGAGTTGCCTTATCAACAGCATTCTCTCTATCGTCATGAACAAGTGAATCATTCTCGGAGTAGCCAGCGGCTCTCTTTCCCTCTAAATGATCTTCGATCATTTCGATCAAAGTAGGTTTTGGATGATTGTCGCCGAGTGAAGAAAGATCGTTACCAGAACGACCATAGTAGCTCCTTTTTCTCCCCACCAAATTATTATTAGGATGAGGCATCGACCAGCTACGACATCCACGAATTCCCAACGATGTTCTAAGCTGGAGGGGGGGATAACCAGATCCGGTCCCTTGACGAATAGGGGAATCTTGGGAAGAATCTGGAGATTCCTCTCCATTCTCCTCGGACTCATGACTCAACTCCAGCTTTCTCTTCCGGGACGCTCTCTGCTCGATAGGGACGTTCTCTATAGATTTGGAGGATTTGGACAACACCATTCTTCCCTTTGAAGAATGTCGGGAATTTTCTACCATATGAGCTGAAAAAGAAACAAGATGAAAGTTAGTTTCTCTGTATAGAAGGTATCATCACAACACTAAGCTAAAGTGAAATGCTTACCAAGTGATTCAGATGATGAACTGATTGGAAAATTATGAGCACTCAATCCCGCTTTACGAAGGAAAGCTTCCCCAATCAGAAGAGCACTCTGATATTTGTTGGCACGCATAGCGGGGATTTCACCAATAAACTGAGCATCACCAGGA
Source organism: Penstemon barbatus (assembly GCA_003313485.2). Taxonomy (NCBI): domain Eukaryota; kingdom Viridiplantae; phylum Streptophyta; class Magnoliopsida; order Lamiales; family Plantaginaceae; genus Penstemon; species Penstemon barbatus. The sequence goes on from CM064883.1 coordinate 46,953,437, forward strand.
ATGAGTTCGCCAGTCGGCAGGCGACCTCCGTGAACCCAATTAGAGCCATGATCCCACGAGAAGGGCATGGTCGAACCATCCGCCAAACGAAGACGAGATGGGGGACGAACAAAGAAGAAATGAGATTTCCAAGAAGGGTTGCTAGAAACGGGGGGATCGAAGATTGCTCGACTAGGCCTCTGACTAGCGAACAAATATCCGCGACTGGAAGAACTGGAAATATTGAACCGAAAAAGTTGTGTAAAGTTACGAAAGGAAGGTTTGAACCCTTTTGCGATCATTAAGACAGAAAAACAAACCATGAAGGCCACAGAGTTTGGAACTAATTGTGTCAAGGACACACTGAAAATTTTTAGAATATCAAGAAAGAGGGGAGACAATGGAAGACGCAGACCGCTATGAAAATGGGCCGTGTAAAAGGCTCGACATCCTTCCGGTGGAAATGTAACCCTATCAGAAGGAGAAGGGAGAATTATCTCAGAACCCTCCGGGATATTTGGCATAATTATTCACAACCTCCGGAAAAATGTCCACGGTATAAGCACAAGCTAGGTCCTCAATTGGTTCAGATGTTTGAGGAGCAGTACCTTCGCCCTTTTTGGCTCGGGCAGCGACATCTGTATCGGAAAGGATTTGTACCTTAAAAGTGTCTTCAACAGGAACAACAAATTCAGGAACTGCAGTTTGTTCGCCCGAAAGATTAGAATACAACTCCTCCTCAGGAGCGACATTCTCCCTAGAGGAAGAAGAAGATTTTCTTAAAGAAGCCATGTTTTCAGATTCTCGGAGGATATGAGTCGATAGAAGGAAAACTTTATATGATGAACGACTAGGCAAGAAAATGACTACGAACTATAAGGAAGTATAAAGGAGAAATGACAAACTCAATAGTCACCTATTTATACTGGAAAGAGAAAAGACGTTTCGAACTCGTCACAACTAATCACATTCCCGCCAAAAACGGAAGAAGAATAAAAGCCTCCCCGAAAGGACGCGTGGCGATTCGTAATTGGAAAGAGAAAACGACTATCTATGATGCGTAGCACTCTTTTCCTTACTTAAGATTTTTTCCCACAGGATTTTTTCTTAAGAAAGGTTTTTAACGAGGCACCATTCATAGAAGATGAACAGTCGTAAAAAATTATCTACTTCTACGAGCTTCTATTATCTATACGCTCGAAGAAGTGAGGGAGTACTGATGGGGGCTATTTCGCACCCTTATAATGTACGGATCGACTGAAGAACAGAAGATCGGTTCGACCAAGCAAGACAGTTCGGGATCTTTTTACCGACCCGGCCGAATACAGCTCTCTTCGACAAGAAGACTACACTCCGGACTCAAGAAGGATATTTGGGCCGAGTCCTATTAGGATTATATTTCCTTGTAACGCTAGGTTTAGTATGATATAAATACCTAGTCAATAATTGTATTAAACAACTCTTAATCACAAGGCAAATACTCCATTGAATTCTGCATAAACGGCAGAATCCACTATTACTCAATAAAAGAAAGAGCTTTCTCTTCATATTTGTGTTATTCTTATGTTGGTTACGATAATTACTTGTTGTTCCTACAAAATTGTTCTTCCTTGAGATTGATCCATCCTGAATAAAGTAACAGAGCCCTATAAATCATATATATTGAGAATCCCCAATATCACAATTTTACTGATACCTTTAACCCGACAAAATCCGGTTAAATCACCACCACAAGCCTCGGAATGACAAAAGTTCAAGACACTATTTACCTAAGTCTCGGGAATGCACCTTCTCATGATTTGGTCGGGGCAATATTTATATAAATAAGGATCATCCCAATAAAAATTTCTTACCTCGAGCAAGAACTTACGCTTGTCTTGTTCAGTCCAGCTAGACGGAAGTTCACCAGAAACCAAGTAATTAACAATATTAGCATACCATGGCAATTGATCTACATTAAACAGTTGTTCATCGGGAAAGTCATCTCGAATTGGGAGATCTTTCGTAGAACCAATGAACTCCAAACAAGATAGATGATCAGCCACAACGTTCTCGACACCCTTCTTATCTTTAATTGTTAGATCAAATTCCTGCAAAAAAAGAATCCACCTAATTAAACGAGCCTTAGCATCATTTTTGGAAACAAGATACTTAAGAGTTGCATGGTCAGGATAAACAGTAATAGGTGAACCAATAAGATAAGATCGAAATTTTTCCATAGTAAAAACGACTGCCAGCAGTTCCTTTTCAGTAGTAGAGTAGTTCTGTTGAGCACTATTTAAGGTCCTACTAGCATAATAGATAACAAATGGTTTTCCTTCCCTACATTGTCCTAAAGCGGCTCCAAGAGCATGGTCACTAGCGTCACACATGATTTCGAAAGGTAAGCTCCAATCTGGTGATTTTATGATGGGTGCGGTAGTGAGTTTTTGGACAAGTATTTAATGCTTTTTCACACTCGGGAGTCCAGTCGAACCTAGCATCTTTGACTAAGAGGTTACACAAGGGACGAGATATAGAAGAGAAATTTTGTATGAACCTCCGATAAAAACCAGCATGTCCAAGGAATGACCTAACATCTTTCACAGTTTTGGGTATATGTAGGTTAAAAATCAATTTTGGCTTTGTCAACCTCTATTCCTTTTTCAGACACTATATGACCTAAAACAATCCCAGATGAAACCATGAAGTGGCATTTCTCCCAGTTCAGAACAAGACCTTTTTCCTCACACCTGCTCAAAACAGCTTTCAAGTTAAGTAAACAAGAATCAAACGAGTCTCCAAAAACAGTTATATCATCCATAAAAACTTCCATGAATTTTTCAACCATATCAGAAAATATGCTAATCATACAACGTTGGAAAGTAGCAGGTGCATTACATAAACCAAATGGCATTCTACGAAATGCAAAAGTACCAAAAGGGCATGTAAATGTTTTCTTTTCTTGATCCTCCAAAGCTATTTCAATTTGAAAATATCCAGAATATCCATCAAGAAAGCAATCAAACTGATGACCAGCTATACGTTCCAATATTTGGTCGATAAAAAGAAGTGGAAAGTGATCTTTTTGATGGGATAGTGCCCTGCAAGCCAATATATTTAGCTTGTGCTGGGACTATCATTATTTTTCTTTAGTATAAATGACTTAATGCGCACGTTTATTTATGTGTATAAGGATAAACAACGGCCAACTTCATCTCTCGCGAATACATTTAAGCGATTGGTTGAAATCCTTAGATTACATTTGACTATGGGACGATTCACTTCAGTACTGAGTGCAATCATGAAACAGTCTCTAAGTTCGTAATCTTAAAACTGTTCCAAGTCATAGATTCCAAAACGAGACGGGGTATCGTAGGAATCGCCAAGACTTGTACAAGTATGCATGATTCACATGGAGTGAATTTGTGGCGTTTCATGAGCAAGGCATTTGAGGCCAGTGCATATGAGTAGGTGGTTCAATGGAGGATTGAACGCATCGAACGACCCGAATAGAGAAACCCATTGTGGAAGCGCATGTTGCATATCGGTGATGGGATGTTTCTCAAGGATTATAATAGTGTACGATTTAGTCCTTTGACTTGAGGTGCTAGGGCGAATTCGGTGCATGAATGTGCATACTTAGATCTAGGTATAGGTCACTTAACTTGATCATAACATGCCTAGGTTGGGTGCGTATAGACATGTACGCGAGTGGTTAGTACCAATATGGAATCTATTGACTCATCGTAATGGATGAGAGAATTTCCTATACGATTCTTAGATAATAAATTCCGAGAAAGCCGTGGCCACGGTCGGTGACGGATTTGGAAAGGGGTTTCCAAATTTAGCAGTCACACTGGAATATTATCCTGAATTAGAAAGTATAGTAATTGAGACAAATTTAGAGGTGCCGATCAATTCACACACCCTAAGTCTTGATCGGGAATATTAGTCGATAGAAGGACCGTATGTACATGGTAATTATATGAGATGAGGTTCACAAGTATCAATTCAACTGAAGTTGGGCTTCATGGGCTTGTGGCTAGACATCGACCATGAAGTGTGGGTACCCCTGAGTTAATAGAGGATTTGATTCTAGGAGTGGTCAATTAAAGGTTATTTAATTGACCGGAGCAATTTATTGTTCATAAATTAAATCACGAAGAATTCGTGGGCCTGCTGCCAATTGATGGTGAACCCAGAGGGTCACACACAATACAATTGGACGGTGACTGTTATGGAAGGACATAAAAGGAATTAATTGATTTAAAGGTAATTAAATCAATTAAATGAATTAAAGTATTAATTCAAGTGGGAGATTAATTAATTTGTTGATTAATTAATTAAATACTTAATTAAGTTGCTAATTAATTATCTAAAGAAATATTAATTTATTAATTAATATGGAGTGGGCATTTAATTAAAGTAGTTAATTAAAAGAATTAAGCTTGCAAGACATAGGCTCTTTAATTAAAAGCCCATAAGGAGTCTTGCAAACCTAGGTCAAGTAAGAGGCTTATAAATAGAGTTCTAACAGAGCTCAGAAAGCTAACATCCTAGCAAAAAACCCTAGCCTCTCTCTCTCTGACCTGCGCCGCCCCTCCCTGCGCCGCCAAGAGCATAGCCGCCGCCCCTAGCTGGCCGTGAGCTGCTGCAACGCCGCCGCACATCCTCCCTCGTTCCTTCGTGCTTGATCTTGCTCTGCCAAGTAGATCTGCACAGTCCTCCATTGACAAATCTCTTAGATCCAGTTATGAGCCTAAGACTAAGAGGTGTTACCAGAATCCAGTTGGTGTGGACTATCTTTGGAGGTGAGACATTTGGATCACTCCTGTGAACTAGATCCAGATTCAGAATCAGAGTTGAAGGTTGCCACCACCTAGCCTGTGGTGAGGTAAAAATCGAAACCCCCTTGTTTTAATACATTGTGTGTTTTGTTTCATGCTTTCGTATATATAATGTGGAGATCTAATATATGGGACCTTGGGTACTTCGAAAAATTTTAAAATTCCGCACTCTAAGTTGTTCTGACAATCGAGGCAACCCTACATACCCAACAGTGGTATCAGAGCCAACTCCATACTTATTATACGAAAAGCCTGAACATAATGTGTGTTCACCGTATATGTTTAATTATATGTATGAGAACACGTGATAATTATGTTCTGTAAATTGATTCTTGCTTGTTATGACTGGATCTATGATTGGGTAAAACTGCTTTTTCAGATCTGTGGCGAATTTAAATTTTTTAAAACTTCAGGACTTTTTGGTGCATAAAATCGCATTTAGGGTTTTAAAGGGCTGAAAAATTCGAAATTTTTGGATCTGGAAATTTCAAAATTCAGGACTATTTTGCAAATCTGGTCGCACGCTTTTTGGGGTCATTTTGTAATTTCCAAAAGTTTGGGGACTGTTTTGCAATTACCGAAACTTCAAGGGTCTGTTTGAAAAATCAAAAATTTTCAGAATTCAAAATTTTTTTTCTAGTCTGCTGCCCGAATCTGTTCTATGGTGTTTTTGTAACTTTTTCAAAGTTTTGGGGTCAAAGTGCAATTTTTAAAAGTTGAGGGGCGAAAATGCAATTTTCAAAAGTTGAAAAACAGAATCTGAATTAGAGCAGAAAATTTATTTTTGTTTACCCGAAAATTTATTTTGTCATAATTAGTAGTAACTAAAAAGTAAGAATTATAGGAAGTTAGTTTTAAAAGGTTGTTTTAAAATTAAGAAAGAAATAGGTAAAAGTTGTTTGCATGTTTCTTGCTCTACGTGAACTGTTTACGTGGTTTTCGATCGAGCCGAGCCTTGACCTTAGGTTAGATGTGATTGGTTTAATTTAATGTTTGGTTTTTAATGGGCCTGCGAGCCTTTTATATTTTTGGGCCACTTTGAGCCTTTGTAATAGAATAGGGCTTTACTGCTTTCCTAGATTAGGATGGAGGCCCGTTTACAAGCAAGGTGGGAGCCCAAGAAGATATGAAGGCCATGTATGCGTGGTACATTGTGTAATAGCATAGGCATGTTTGCAAACCCTTTAGATTGACCAATAGGGCCAACATCATTGGCTCGATGATGGCCTACTTAGGAGGCTCCCGATCGAAAACATATTGTGGTAGTATGCATGCTAGGCTTGTATGGATTTTATTTATTTGTCGATTTATATTTAGCTTGTATGAGATGCGCGCTAGAATCTAGATCGTAATAAAAGATAAAGCATAACTGAATCGGTGAGATCTCGAGGAGAGTTAGCATAACTTTCAAACCAGAATTTCCCCTCTCGAATTTAATATTAAGTCTATTGGGTACATTTAAAATGAAGTTTTAAAGATCCAAGCCTTCCATCAATAGGAACTAGTGTATGTTGTCTACTTATCGATAGAGGTGATCCAGAGTCTGGCACTCGAGTCGAAGAAAGGGACAATACGCGAAATTCCTTGACTCCTGTTTTTAACTAAACACGACAAGGGTGAGGACTGGTCGGGATGTGAAGATCGACCGATAACTAGTTACGGAGAATTCACGACCGGGCCTATTGCTCATCATGATTGATGAGTTAGACTTAACGATTGGTAACACTTATGATGTAGCAGTGCTAGATAAGTGCGAAAACCGAGGCAAAATAGCTTGAAGGTTGTGGAGTGACACAATTGGCAATAAGTATGCCTACCTGGGGAATTGGTTGTATGGCCACGAGTCGTGGGTGCAATTAATTGCCGCTGGGACGTCAAGACCTACTAGGAAATAGAATTTCCCGAACAATTGAAGGGGTAATTGTTTCGATAAAATAGTGGGAGAACTTCTACGATAGAAAGTCCAACCTTTATAGATTATAAGTATTATTCATTAACTAGTCCACTAAATGTTTGTCTTCTCTTTAGATACTGAGATATCTGTAATTATCCATTTTTACTATTTATCCTCGACTAATAAAATAACTGGACCAAAATATCGACTAGGCAAAACTTGAGAATTGTCTTAAATTCCAAAAGTGGGAATGATGTTCTTAAAACGACGAGCGTATGCCTTATGCGCTTCTGAGATAAGTCAAAATAAAGAAAACGAATCACCCGTAGAATATGGAAATATTAATGATCGTTTTCTCCTATAGAGATGAATCTCAAAAGTGAAACGAATCACCTATACAGTATGGGAATCTTAATGATCGTTTCCTCAAATAAGCATCAAGATTGAACGATCTATGGAAGCAACATAAGGAGCATATATGAAGCTTCTGAAACAAACACCTCAAAAGGCCTATTTGGGGACCAATCTTCTGAAACAAACCTCCACCTCAAAAGGCTTGTTTTGAGGAGTAGTTTTGAATCAATATGATTCGAGACATCTAAGGAATTGTTTCAAAACTCGAGAATAAATGAAGGAACTAGTGTCATGGATCACTGTCTTTGTTTTATCAATCTAGTTGAAAACTGGATCGATTAAACGTAAGCCTGCAAGTGATCTTAACATTAACTTCCTCCTAAATTCTCCTCCTGCTCATTCAAATGACTCTTGAAATACACTGATCTTATTTGATAAGTTGATCACATTTCATGAATCAACCAAAGAATTGGTTAAAGGCAAATAGGATAAACCTGTCATGATCGTTTACACTTCATGGACTGCAAAGTCGTAGAAGAGTAAAATGAAGAGGAATTTATTCTCTTCTAAATTCGACCATAAAGGTAGTCAAAAGAACGCAAGTAGCCTAAAAGTCGAATTATCCCACTAGATCTAAGAAAAGCACTAATGTGTTTAATTGATCTAATTAATTAAGCAACGTTTCAATTAAAGGGTTAATTGAAAGGGAAAATGAATCAATTAAAGAAGTTAATTGAAAGGAAGTAAATTAATTGAATTAAACAATTAGCTGAATTTTATTGAATTAATGTGTGAAGTTCAAATTAATACAAAGATAATAATCCATAACTTTGGTACGCTAGACTTAGGACACATCTCCAAGAGTAGGATTCAAAAATTGGTTTCACCTAAGCTTCTTGAAAAATAGAACTTGGATGAACTTCCAACCTGCGAATCATGTCTCAAAGGAGATATGACCAGATCTCCCGTCACAGGGAATCCAGGGCGAACCAAACAAAATCTGGATTTAATCCATGAATATGGACCACTAAAAGTTACTGTGAGAGGAGATTACTCATACTTCGTACTTTTTGCTAATGACCTTGGTCGTTAGTGGAAAATGAATCTAGTGAGATGCAAATCCGAAAAACCTTTGAATATTTTCAAGGTATTTCAATACGAAGTAGAGAATCAACAAAGACATAGTATTATTCGATCTAATCGAGATAGCAAATACTTGTCAAGGATTCCTCAATTATCTCAATGAGAATGTGGTTCTCATACAACAAACTCCTCTTAAGACGCCTCAACTTATTGAAATGTCTAAAGAGATGGATTCTAACATTGTTTAACATTGTTCGATCCATATTGAGATTTGTTAAGCTTCCTTATGCATTCTAGGGGTTAGTCCTCCTGACTGCATTGAAGATACTGAGCAAAGTACCTTCAAAGTTCGTGCCTACAAAGCTTTACCAAGAAAGGTATGGCAAAATACCTCTGTGCTCTTACTTCTAAGTACGGAGATCTCCTGTCGATGGTAGAAACAAGAAAGGAGATAAATTGGCTAGTAGATCCAATTTGTATATAATTGTGGGGTATCCAACGAAATCCATTGGATACCTGTTCCACGACAATGAGAAACAGTCGTTTCTCCTAGATATTCGTTCCTCTGTTAATGAATTTCTCGTCAAAGGAAATGGAAACGTCATGGAACTTGATGAAGTCCAAGATTTGGACCCGTCCCCGCAAACAGTGGGAGTTAATCCAGAATTTACTGAACCTACTAGTACACCTACTCTTCGAAGGTCTGATCGAATTCGTAAGGAGCCAGAGCGATTTGGTTTCATTCACGAAAACGAGAAAGTGGAAAGTGATCCAAGGACCTATCAAGAAGCGATGTCAGACATAGACTCAGGTGCATGGCTCGAAGCCATGCATACCCGAAATGGATCCCATCCATTCCAACAAGGTAAAAACCTTGATTGATCCACCCGAGGGATTTATCCCTATAAGTTGGCTATAAGTTGTAAGTGGATCTTCAAACTTGGAATGATTGGAGAGGTGTTGCCGCTAAGAATTGACTAGTGGTAAAAAGGCTATTAACAATGTTCTAGAACAGACTTTGATGAAACATTTTCTCCATTAGCAATGTCTGAATCCATTCAGATTCACATTTGTTCTGATGAGATAGTCAAGACATTTGACTTCATCAAAACGAGTATGAACCATGAGTGTACAAGAGGATTATTGGGAGCGCGATGAAGCTCATATTTTATATCTCGATAATGTTCTGGTTATCTGGGATGATATCAGAATGTTAGCACAGACGAAAGCATGGTTATCCATGCAATTCTCCATGAAAGATTTAGGAGAAGCATCTTGCGTATTGGGATACGTATCTATAGAATAGATCCGAAAAGGATGCTGACACTCTCTAAATCTAAGTACATAGAATCAATACTGAAAATATTCAGTATGAAGAATCCAAGAAAGGATTGCTTCCAGTGAGACACTGTATCCCTTGTTCCAAAAATCGATGTGCCCTACATCAAATGAGAATAAAGGAGAATGTCTTAAATACCTTATGTTTCAAACAAAAGGTTGCATGTGGCATGCTTTACTATGTACTAGACCAGACCTAGAACTTGCTCAAGTATCGCGAGCAGTTGCTAGTCAAACTCCAGTGAAGAAGTATTGGACCGCCGTAAAATATATCCTTAAGCTCTTGACAAAGACTAAGGATTTGTTCTTGGTCTACGATCGTAGTGGAGAATTAAGAATTCGAAGGATTTACTGATTCGAATTTTTCAGTCTAATGTAGATGAATTAAGTATATCCATTTTTTGGATACATATCCTGCCTCAATGGGGTAACGGTAAATTTGAAAGAGTTCCAAGCAAATCACCGTAACCATCTAAACCACTGAAGCAAGATATATTGCAGCATTAAATGTAGCATTAAATGCAGCTTAAGAAAGTGTTTGGATATAAAACTTCATCCTATGGTTGGATGCAGTGCCTAACATTGCGAAGCTCATGGTTATCTTTTATGATAACATTGGAGCTATTGCAAAAGCAAAGCATTCGAGATCTCACCAGAAATCTAAACACAATTGAAAGAAAAGTACCATTTGATTAGAGAAATCATTGGTAGAGTCGACGCACATAATGGATCGCGTCAACTCAGAGGAAACTTAGCGGATCCACTAAAAGGAGGCTATATCATGAAATGAGTTCGAAGAACATCTTTAAAAGTATGGGTCCTAGAAACCTTTGTGATTGGCTTTAGGGCAAGTGGGAGATTGATGGGATAGTGCCCTGCAAGCCAATATATTTAGCTTGTGCTGGAACTATCATTATCTTTCTTTAGTATAAATGACTTAATGCGCACGTTTATTTATATGTGTATAAGGATAAACAATGGTCAACTTCATCTCTCGCGAATACATTTAAGCGATTGGTTGAAATCCTTAGATTACATTTGACTATGGGACGATTCACTTCAGTACTGAGTGCAATCATTAAACAGTCTCTAAGGTCGTAATCTTAAAACTGTTCCAAGTCATAGATTCCAAAACGAGACGGGGTATCGTAGGAATCGCCAAGACTTGTTCAAGTATGCATGATTCACACGGAGTGAATTTGTAGCGTTTCATGAGCAAGGCATTTGAGGCCAGTGCATATGAGTAGGTGGTTCAATGGAGGATTGAACGCAGCGAACGACCCGAACAGAGAAACCCATTGTGGAAGCGCATGTCGCATATCGGTGATGGGATGTTTCTCAAGGATTATAATAGTGTATGATTTAGTCCTTTGACTTGAGGTGCTAGGGCGAATTTGGTGCATGAATGTGCATACTTAGATCTATGTATATGTCACTTAGCTTGATCATAACATGCCTAGGTTGGGTGCGTATAGACATGTACGCGAGAGGTTAGTACCAATATGAAATCTATTGACTCATCGTAATGGATGAGAGAATTTCCTATACGATTCTTAGATAATAAATTCCGAGAAACCCGTGGCCACGGTCGGTGACGGATTTGGAAAGGGGTTTCCAAATTTAGCAGTCACACCGGAATATTATCCTGAATTAGAAAGTATAGTAATTGAGACAAATTTAGAGGTGCCGATCAATTCACACACCATAAGTCTTGATCGGGAATATTAGTCGATAGAAGGACCGTATGTACATGGTAATTATATGAGACGAGGTTCACAAGTATCAATTCACCTGAAGTTGGGCTTCATGGGCTTGTGGCTAGACATCGACCATGAAGTGTGGGTACCCCTGAGTTAATAGAGGATTTGATTCTAGGAGTGGTCAATTAAAGGTTGTTTAATTGACCGGAGCAATTTATTGTTCATAAATTAAATCACGAAGAATTCATGGGCCTGCTGCCAAATGATGGTGAACCCAGAGGGTCACACACAATACAATTGGACGGTGACTGTTATGGAAGGACATAAAAGGAATTAATTGATTTAAAGGTAATTAAATCAATTAAATGAATTAAAGTATTAATTCAAGTGGGAGATTAATTAATTAGTTGATTTAATTAATTAAATACTTAATTAAGTTGCTAATTAATTATCTAAAGAAATATTAATTTATTAATTAATATGGAGTGGGCATTTAATTAAAGTAGTTAATTAAAAGAAGCTTGCAAGACATGGGCTCTTTAATTAAAAGCCCATAAGGAGTTTTGCAAACCTAGGTCAAGTAAGAGACTTATAAATAGAGTTCTACCAGAGCTCAGAAAGCTAACATCCTAGCAAAAAACCCTAGCCTCTCTCTCTCTGACATGCGCCGCCCCTCCCTGCGCCGCCAAGAGCATAGCCGCCGCTCCTAGCTGGCCGTGAGCTACTGCAACGCCGCCGCACATCCTCCCTCGTTCCTTCGTGCTGGATCTTGCTCTGCCAAGTAGATCTGCACAGTCCTCCATTGACAAATCTCTTAGATCCAGTTCCGAGTCTAAGACTAAGAGGTGTTACCAGAATCCAGTTGGTGTGGACTATCTTTGGAGGTGAGACATTTGGATCACTCCTGTGAACCAGATCCAGATTCAGAATCAGAGTTGAAGGTTGTCACCACCTAGCCTGTGGTGAGGTAAAAATCGAAACCCCCTTGTTTTAATACATTGTGTGTTTTGTTTCATGCTTTCATATATATAATATGGAGATCTAATATATGGGACCTTGGGTGCTTCGAAAAAATTTAAAATTCCGCACTCTAAGTTGTTCTGACAATCGAGGCAACCCAACATGCCCAACACTTTTCGTGTTGCAGAGTTTAATTTCCTATAGTCAATGCACATGCGCCACCCAGTTACAACTTTAGTGGGAATAGGGTGCCCTTCTTCATGTTCTACAACTGTAACTCCAGATTTCTTTGGTACTATTTGTGTAGGACTAACCCATTGACTATCAGATATAGGAAATATGATGTCTACATCTAATAATTTCAAGACCTCTTTTTTCACTACTTCTTCATGGTGGGGTTTAATCTTCTTTGAGGATCTCTACGTGGGTTAGCACCTTCTTCTTAATGAATCTTGTGTGAACAAATTAAGGGACTAATACCTTTAATATCAGCTATCGACCAACCTAGTGCAGACTTATGTTCTTTCAACAAATTTATGAGTTTCTCATCTTGCTCGACACTAAGTTTAGACGAAATTATAACAGGAAAGGTATCACCTGGTCCCAAGAATGCATATTTCAGTCCTTCTGGTAGTTGAGATAACTCGACTTTTGGTGCCTCAATGGAAGATGCCTTTAGTTGTGTTCTTTATTTTGGTAGCTCCTCAAAGCGTGGCTGCCAAACACTCCTTTCATTTAACCTTGTTTTATTAACAAAATTAGATGAATTAATATTATTAACAGAGTTAATCGAATCATCAAAATCAGAATCACAAAGGAAATAGTGTAAGGATTCAGAATTTTCCCTTTCGAATGTTTCAGACACCAATGAATCTATCATATAAGTGTGGTGACACTCATCTTCATCTTGTAGTTGCTTCCCAACATGGAACACATTGACTTCCAGTGTCATATTACCAAATGTAAGCTTCATGAGACCATTCCTACAATTGATGAGAGCATTTGCTGTAGCAAGGAAAGGTCTACCTAGGATCAGTGGTATCTTAGACACCATATTGACCACAGATTGAGTATCCAAAACCAAGAAATCAACAGGATAATAGAATTTGTCAATTTGAAGCAAAACATCATCGACTATTCCTTTGGGTCTACGAATGGTTCTGTCAGCTAGTTGCAAAACAACAGATGTAGGCTTGATCTCTCCAAGGCCAAGTTGCAAGTAAACTGAGTATGGCATAAGGTTTACACTTGCTCCAAGGTCTAATAAAGCTTGACTAAACTCATGTGGACCAATCTGACAGGTTATTGTGGGACACCCAGGATCTTTATATTTAGGCGGTACCTTTTGCTCAATCACTGCACTTACTTGCTCGGTCAAAAATGCGGTTTTCTTGACATTGTATTTTCTTTTCACAGTACACAATCACCTTTGCATACGAAGGTACATGCCTGATAACATGTAACAAAGGCAAATTAATTTTGACTTGTTTCAAATGTTCAAGAATTTCACCATGATTTTCTGGTATTTTTCCCAATTTCAGTGCTTGAGGAAAAGGGACATGGAACAAGGCTTTCTACTCTACTTCCTTAGGGGGGTCGTTTGACGGACTAGGTAAAGTTGGTCCCTCTATGACCTTACCGCTACGAGTGGTGATGGCATTGATATCTTTGACGTTATGTGATTCGGAAGATTCTACCTTTTGTTGCCCCTTAGGATTAGACTGTGCCACTGTGGTTAGGAAGGGAACTTGCCTCGTTCTTGTATAGTAAGAGCACTAGTTATCTTACCAATTTGATTTTTTATCTCTTTGTTCTCTTCCACAATCTGAGTTATTACGGCTTCTACCTTTTGATTAGTCTTACTTTGTGCCTCAATAAATGCTTGAAGTGTGTCCTCTAAAGGATTCCTATTTTGGTGAGCATTATTTTGAGGTGCAGGGTAAGTTCTAGGTGCTTGTCCCTCGGATTTCCAACTAAAGCTAGGGTGATTTCTCCAACCTGGATTGTACGTCTCAGAATAAGGTGAAAAAGGTTTCCTATATGTTCCTAAGGCATTACATTGTTCTTCGTAAACCTCTCTCATCTCACCAAGTGTAGGACATACTTGATCTAAATGATCTACCCCACCACAAATGAAATAACTATCTCGTGACTCTACCCTTGCAACTGGTTGATGTTTTTGACTATCTTTTGTTTCTAAAGCTTTTAATTTGTTAGTTAATGCTTCAACTTGTGCTTTAAGGTTGTCTTCTTCCCTAATATAGTAAATTCCTCTAGTTTTTGTTCTAATAGTACTATCAGTAGTACTAGGTCCAGTCCAGGTGTGAGCCTTTTCGGCTATGTCATTTAGGTAATCTATGGCCTCATCAGGATCATTTTCAAGAAATTCCCCATTACACATAATTTCAATAAATTGACGCTCCCTAGATGTAAGTCCCTCATAGAAATAACTAACAAGACGCCAATTTTCATACCCATGGTGCGAACACATATTCAACAATTCTTTGAACCTTTCCCAGGCTTGGTATAAAGTTTCATTATCTTTTTGGGAAAATGTAGAGATTTGTCTCTTAAGGTTGTTGGTCTTATGTTGGGGAAAGTACTTGTTGAAAAAGGCTTGGGTCATTTCTGCCCATGTACCTATAGATCTAGGTCTCAAAGAATACAACCAACTTTTGCTTTGTCTTTTAGGGTGAAAGGGAAGAATTTCAACCTAATTGACTTTACGACATTGGGTTGACTATTAACAGTGACGATGACCTCTTCAAATTCCCTAATGTGTAAGTAAGGATTCTCACTATCCATGCCATGAAAGGTTGGTAAAAGTTGGATCAATCCAGGTTTGAAATCTATTTGCGAGGTATTTGCGGGAACCATGATGCATGTGGGCGTGGATGTGCGGTTTGGGTGTAGGTATTCCCTTAGGAAACGTGCATGGTTGTTTTCAAGTTGGTCCATGGTGGTAGGTGTATCGGTTAATGCAATGTTTGACCAAGTTTCACTTAAATCTTGAGAAGTGGTATTGATTCCCTCAGTGTTTTCCCTAAGTCCTTTCCTTAACCTACGCAAAGTTTTCTCAATTTCTGGATCGTATTGCAATTCACCTTGATTAGAAGATCGAGTTACAAACTTAAAAACAAAACAATTTTTTTTTTTTTGATTTATTTTTTGTTTTTTGATTTTTTTAATAAAACTAATAAATAGAAATAGTACGAAACTTCCTATAATTACCTAAGAGAACAAAATTAAAGTTTACTTACCTCGTTAGCTTAATAACTACTTATTATGCTTACTTGTTGCACCTTCCCGGCAACGGCGCCAAAATTTGATTACACCCAAACTTGTCGAAACAAAGCGATCGATGTAGAATAGATTGGGCGGTCGTATCCACGAGGAGATGACTAAACTAAGCTAAAATCGTTAATAGACAAAGTAGCTTTAAAGATAAATAAACAAACTAAATTAAAGAAACGATTTGATTTTAAGAAAACTTAAAGAAAAGTAAATTTTTGGTTGTTGGAAAATACGATAATGAAAACGGTAAGATATCAAGAATCCCTTATATGCTTCGTTCACTTATTTGGATTGATTCATAAAATTACTCAATTGAAAGTTTCACATCCGAAACAATCAATCGGAAGATAAAGAATTGAAAAACACATGATTTCTAATGTATTTGAGTAAATAACTTTCTTGCTTTTAGAATTGGCACAAAATATCATTTTATGAGAAATCAAAAACATACTATATACCAAGGCATATTGCATTAAAAGACTACCCATAAAACAAAAGACTTATATCAATATAATTATATCATAAAGATTTTCACATAAAAAGAGCTTGACTAGATTTATATGAAAACTATTGAAACAATTGTATTAACATAAAAGTTGATGAAAATAGATGAAAAAGAATGAATTACTCAAAATTATTAAACTTACAAAACCTTGAAGAATCGAATCCAAATAAGATCATTACGCATATAAGTTCATCTATAATCTCACCAAAGAACTCTTAGCCTAATTTGCTAATCATTATCACAAGTTCTAGAGAGAAAATATGATAATGATTTGAGAGAGAATTGTAACTAAGACTAAGAATTGTGTGTTCCAAGATGTGTGATTCTAGGACTATATATAGGTGATAAATAACCCTAATCCTAGTAGGAGAATTCTTAGGAGGTAAACATTGAGTAGGAAGATGTTTAGGAGGCTCAATCCTCGTATGGAAATGATTTATGCAAGTTTCCTAATCACTTTAGGACAAAAATCGCGATTCCCGCGTAGAAGATTCTGCTCTGCGCAACATATTTGAAAAATACATATCTTTGTTCTCCGAACTCCAAATCCAGATCCGTAAAGTCCATAATGTAGCTAACTCCTTCCTTTACAACATATCCGAAATTCAGCTTAATTGGAGTTTCCTAACGAGAGTTATCGTCCTTGGAAGTAGCAGCAATATTTCTGGCAGATTTCTTATTTGTTGTCCTTGCACTAATTGACTTCCTTGAACCTTTCCTTGTTTCAAATAATGCCTTTGATACTTGTACAATTTGGAAAAGCTAAATATTCCGGGGTCCATATTTTATTTTCCTACAAAAATAAATCAAAACTCAATATTTTCTAATCACAATAATTTCTATTAATTTTATGAAAATATCAAATTAAAACTTGATTTATTTAGAAAAGTGTATTTTCAAGCACTAATCAATGTGTTATGACACCTAGCCACTTATTTATAGGTGTCTAACTCTCCCAATCCTCCTAGGACTAGGACTCCAAGTCTCCTACATGGGCCATGGCCCTTTTAATTAGAAGATTAAGTCTTCCTAATTAAGTCATGGCCCATTCAATTAATTTAATTTGACTTTATTTAATTTCTCAATTAATTAATTACTCTCTCAATTAATTAAATTAGACTCTAAGTCTATTTAATTAAATCTTCCTATAATTAATTAAATCCAACTTAATTAATTAACGCACAAATTAAATTCCAATTTAATTTATGACCTTGATCCAATTCCAATCGGATCCAATTTGTTCCAATTGGGTCGACCCAGTCACCAATCGACCCAGTCGATTTTTCAGACCCAGTCGACCCAGTCGATTCGGTCGACCCAGTTGTTTCCTTTTCCTTCGCTTTCGCTTCATGTGTATTGTGTATACCCCCATAGGTTCACCACATAATTGGCCGTGGGTTATAATTAAATATTAATTCAATTATTCAAATATTAAATACTTTTTAAATCAGTCGAACACTCTGTCGACTGATCATTCCAAAATTAGCACCCCTGCCAATTTAGGAATTCTCCCACACTCCACGGTCGATGTCTGGCCACAAGCCCATGGAGCCCAATCACTGGTGAATTAATTCAGTGAACCTTTTATCATTTACAATTACCATATACGCCATAATCTCTCCATCGATCAATCTCCCAGTCGAGACTTAAGGGTATGGTCTTTCATCGGTCTCCCTTTTATTTTGTCTTGACCTTATGCATTCTGGTCTCGAAATAATTCTCTTTGACTTAATCTTTATGAGCTACTTACATAAAGCCGTCAGATACCTTGACCAAGGATTTTTACCAGAATTAATTTCTTACAGAAATCCATAGGAGAATTTTCCAACCTATCAAGTCGGGTCAATGGATCCTTTGTTGATGATATGAATCTGCATACGAGTCCCTCTATACCCAACATGAGTTCACAGAGACTTTTTGGTAATCTCCAGTCAGTCGGAACTCACATCAAAGCATAGACGTTCTCGCACCAGATAAACCCTATCATCTCATGTAATTAGGGATCGTTCCTCGTATACTATCGTAAATTGGAATAACTTCAACCCCGATATGCGACTACCGCTTCCATGGTGAGTTATTTCCTAATTGGGGTATTCAGTGCACTTGCTATCCCAGCAAGCCATCCACTTATGTGTATCGACTATCCCAGTCACGCTCGTGGACCCCAGCGTTCTCCAGTTCATCGGAGTATACACAACAGTGAGAGTTTAACCGAATCCAACGATGTCCTATCTCGACTGGATTCTACGACTCTTGAATATGTTCTAGATCACGGCCTTGGAGATCAGTCCAGGGGTTGTCCCATAGCCCTGTGATCGAAGGACTTCTATCCTTATGCGTAGATAATTATTACATATGATGAAGTTGACCATATAATAAAGTGCAATTATTAATCAAAATTGAATAGTTCATTTATTTACAACAATAAATGCTAGCCATACAACTGGCTTGCAGGACACTATTTCTATCACCGACATGGATAATAAAGAATTTCAAGGTGCATACTCGCTATTACTCGTGGCCGGAGGCTCTGCCATGCTGTTTCGTGAGGTGGTACCCGGAAGAGAACATATCGCTAGCCAGTCAAGTATGGGAAATGCTTCCTAAGGTAACTCATTCACCAATGTATTTATTAATGTGTCAGATAAAATTAAAATTATCTACATTGAAATGATGTATTTATTTTATTTTCGTGCAACAGGAAATGCAATTGAAATGGTGGGCCAAAAAGTAGTATAATCACGGTGAAATGTACTGGAGGGAACTAGACCTCATTTTTTCAGCAGTCCACCTATCTCAACCAAGAAATGTTGTTGTGGAACAAATTCCAGCCTACGGAGTAGTGGGTCAAGATAAACTAAAGGAAGATGAGGAAGACAATGAGGAACCGAAGGTGATATCGGTAGGAGGAGAAGGGTATCCGAGTAGTGGACCGAGTGAAGAGGAACTTTAAATTATATTATTTCTGAAACTATTGAAATGCACTTGCATTCGTATTAGTAGTATTACTTTTAGATTAATAAATATCATTATTGACAAAAAATTTATTTCATTTTTACATAAATTTTCATATATGCATGATTTCTTAAAATTTATAAGGATTGAAGCCTATTTAATTGTAGCTTGCAAATTCTATGTAAAATTAGAGTGAAGGGAGGAAATTGCAATTTTTACAAGAAGTTAACCATCTTCATATTATTTATAAAGATAGAAGCCAAACTCAAAATTGACAATAATCTGAATTTTGCAAATCGGTTGGAAACCGAATCTAATTTCTACATGATTAAGTGATTGTGGTTAATTATGAAACTCCTTCCTTCTATTTAGTGATTTTCCAAAATCATAATCATACAAATTATTTAAAAAGATATTCAAACATAGAAATATATTAATTATGGGTGGGTTAGGATGATAATTTTGTCTAACTAATATTACATGATTAAATATGACAAATTTTGTGAATATTTCTCCATTGGAAATATCTTTAAATATTAGATTAGGTGTATTAATTTAAATAGATTGTAAGTCACCAATTAAATATAAAGTAAAATTTATCTACACAAACATGTATAAATTAATTTTTATTCGACCTTGTACATAATCTCCAAATTAATAAATATTAAGCCAAATCCATAACCATACTATTGATTTAAAAATCTAGTATATTTTTATAGGTATTTGTCGAAAATTGACAATAAAGATTCGATAGTGATGTGGATGGAGGATTTGGTGTCACATAACCATCTAATAGACAATTTCTTCGAAATAAGACATTCTATAGGGTTATAACTTCTAACAGGGGTAACTGCAATATATTGGACTGGGATACATAATATTATCTCATAAAACTTATATTTTAGCCTAATCAAATGAATAATTAATATTTTTTTTAAAGATAGTAGGAGATGATTGTAATAAAAATGAACTAATCAAATGAATAATTAATATTTTTTTTAAAGATAGTAGGAGATGATTGTAATAAAAATGAATGGTATATATTCAATAAATGGATTGTTGTTAAAGTCACATAGGTATTCATGTTCACAATTCTATTCCCATAAGTCATTAAAATCAACCAAATTTAGGATATTTTCAGTCCAATTGGAAGAGTGAATTTCAATTGCGGGCTGATTAATTTGAATTAAATAATTTTGACCATGGTTTAAAGAAAATAATTAATAAGGGTCCATGTAATATTCTTGATTTTGGGACGAACATTATAAATAAAAATCATGCTTTTCCTGATCATGGGAGAAAATTTAAATATGTTATCACGATTTTGGGACAATTGTTTTTTTTTTTTTTTTATCAACATCAAGATTTCTTGTATTTTTTCATCTGAACAATTTCTCAATATTTTTTCAAAGTTTTGTATCTCTTTTGCTAAGTTCTTTATCCTTCTTCTAGATTTCACATTCATGAAAATTAATGGAGGTTTACTAGAAAGAAATTATTGGAGATTTTAATTTGGAATTGCAATTTCTTCAATTTGGAAGAGAAAATAATGTTTTAATTTCTACCCAAATTGAAATTTGTTTAAAACCTAATATAATTATTTACATCGAAATTACAGATTTGAGCTATTGATTTTTTTAGACAAAGGAATTGATTTTTTTTTCGTAAGAAATAGTCTGCAATAGGAAGAAAAAAGTAATGCGATAGAATTTGAAAGAATGGCTAGACATTTTATAGGTGTAAAGATGCTTTAAAAATATTGGAGAGATTACGAAAGAGGAAACAAATATTTATCCAAATTAAAATGGATGAAAAAGGGAAAAATATATCTTAATATTTAAGTAAGGGTTATTTTGTCAATTGCATATTCTATGATTTTCGATTTGTTTAAATAAATTCAAATGGAAGGGTTAATAGGTCATTTACTTTAATGTGTAAAGTCAGTTGTGTAAATAACTTGTTTGACTAAGTTACACAATCAATGACCGAGGTCAAAACGGGATAAATACACGACTGAATGAAAGAAGTATGGTTCAATTCGTAAAATTGCAAAAGATAGGGGTCAATTTGCAAAATTATCAAAGTCAATTTTGATTAAAATTGGAGGTAAAATGGTCTTTTTATATGAAAATGGTTTTTGTATTTTTTTTAGAGGCAAACTAAGTGAAAGGGTAAATTAGGCAAATTAGAATTTAATTAAAGTCAATAAATACAATTAATTTTGATCAAGTTATCTAATCAACAATCCAGATCAATCTGAGTCAAATGAACGATATGATAAGACTTCTCACATATGAGGACGTGACTCACATGTCCGTACCCTAGAAAAATCCAACATAAGTTATGTTATTGGAACAATACTTATAAAAATTGACGATTCAATACTGTCGACTTTGTCCAAATATTATTTAGATTAGATTTTAATTAGAATCTTTCCTAGAACATATAATCGCATGTTATCTTTTTACTGTACCAAATACCTATAGCAAAATAATTAATCATTAGCGTGGGATATCTTTTCCAATGGAAAAACAATTATATATGCAGAATATAGATTTCTAACTATCATATATTTGTCTTATTTGACAGCTTCATTGACTTCGTCACATAAAATATCTAATGAGAAGATATTTTTCAAATTTCTGTACTTCTTTATGGCCATATACATAGAATAAATCTAATGGAAATGAGAGGCAAGTTGGTTAAACAGTAATGTTGCGCTTATGCAATGTTTTATGGGCCTTCATTTATTCCTACCCCTTGACATAATCAATAAACTAGTTTTGTCGGGTTTTTTGCACTTTGAACCCCTGAAATATGGAAAATAGGCACTTTGCACCCTTAAAACTTAGATTTAGCACTTTGCACTCTTGTTTATTTTCAAGCAAAAATTCAAGGGCAAAATAGGTAATTCAATCATATTGGCACTTTTCACCCTCATTATTATTATTATTATTATTTTACACTCAGACCCCCTGAGGTTTAGTTATATTACAAGAAACCCCCTGTAGTTTCAGAAATTACAAGGACACCCCATGTGGTTTAACAAGTCTTACAAGGACATCCCCTACAAGTGTACAACTTGTAAAAATATTTACAAAAAACACCTTATAAGGGTGTCCTTGTAATTTTTGAAACTACAGGGGCTCCTTGTAATATGACTAAATCTCAGGGGGTCTGAGTGTAAATTACCTTTAAAATTAGTACTTAACACCCTCTATTTAAGAATAAATCAGCAACTTCGACCCCCAAAACACAATAAATGGCCACTTTGCATCCCAAAACACAAAATTAACACTTAACACCCTCAAATTTAAAAAATCCAAACCCCTCGTTTTTTTCGATAAAGTTGACTATCAGAGTGAAAAAAATCTAAGGCAAAATAGAAAATTCATTTTTTTACTTAAATTTTACAAAATACAATTATAAATACTCGAATACTCATTTATCTCTCCATCTTTCCTTTCAACAATATAACCATAAATAACTAAATAAAGTACAAGTAAACTTCTCGAAGATCCATTGTCTAATTCAACATATCAAAGACCCATAAATAATTACCTAGTTTGCCTTAAAAAAAATTCACCTTAATGTCAACTTTGCCGGAAAAAATGAAGAGTTTTAGTTTTTTTTTTTTAATTTGAGGGTGTTAAGTGTTAATTTTATATTTTCGGGTGCAAAGTGTCCATTTATTGTGTTACGGGGGTGCATGTTGTTAATTTGTTCTTAATTAGGGAGTGTTAAGTGCTAATTTTATTTTTGGGGGGCAAAGTGCCAAAGATTTACAATAGAATTACCTATTTTGCCCTTGAGTTTTTACTTGAAAATAAAAGAGGGTGCAAAGTGCTGTATTTTTCATATTCTGAGGGTGCAAAGTGCTAAATCTAAATTTCGAGGGTGCAAAGTGCCTATTTTACATATTTTGGGGGTGCAAAGTGCAAAAAACCCAGTTTTGTCCTATAATTGAGTAATTAATTGGCTAATTGCAGCCATCCATAACTGACCTAAACCATAGCCTAGTCTTACGAAGCATTTAATAAAAAAAAAAAAAAAATCAGACATATAATTAATCACATGAATGATGATTCACACTAAAAGAACGTACAAAAATCATTTGATTGTTAATCCACAACATTTTACTTATGAAAGTAACATACTCTATTACACAATAAAAAATGATTTGATCTCGACGGTATCTTCTTGATTTAGTCTATAAACTTGTGCCATTGACTTCTAACAAAAGATTTAAGAGAGCATATCTTTATTACAATAAGTTTGACTAATAAGTTTGACTTTCTATTTTTGATTATTTAATACAAAGGTATTACTATAAATCACACGCTAGCTAGCATGCATGCATATTATATGCATTTCGCAATGTTCTCTCCCTTTTCTTAGTAATTAATTGAGGTGCTAATTAGTATAAAAAAATTAAGGAAAAAGGAAAATAATAAAGTTTTACTTCGGATGTGTTTAGAGCAAATTCTAAATGTCACTAAAAAACTTAAATAGACAATAAAATAAGTGTAACAAGATAACAATATATTTGATATTATTAAAAGTGGTTACAATCTCTATATATAAATTCTCCGATTCTTTTCTTCGGTAGATGTATGGATTCAAGGGCACTAGGTTTGTTGTTGAGTCGTATGTGTGACTTTCTCCTTGATTTGAGGATTCGTCGAGTATATGGATTCAAGGGCTTTGAGCTAGGGGCGAATCCAGGAATTAGAAGTCGAGGGGGCCGAAACATATATAGCATCAGTAGAAGTAGTTTAATAATTAATATATTTTATTTACATAAGTACACAAATATAAAACTATCTATAAAATATACTATCACAATATTGAATTTAGACTTCAAAAAATATTTTTTATTTAAAAAGTTTAGAATTATCACGATATTTTTCGTATCATAAAATTAGCTATAATAAAATAAATATCAAATTCGCACAATCCTCTTTCTCTATGTAAATAATTAAATTATTCATAAAATATCGATTCCATGTCTTATTTCTAAGCCTATTTTCACAAATTTTATTACTTTATAAAAATTAAGCTAACATGATTGTACTTGTACTCACTGGCGGATCCACATAGGGGCAAGGGTGTTTTTTTTTTTTTTTTTTTTTTTTTTAAATATATATGTGTTGTAATTTTTTTTTTTAACAAAAAAATAATATATTAGCCCAATAGTCCAAATATAATTTCAAGTCCAATTAATATACCCACTTTAACAATAACTTACTCTTCCAATTGTAAGCCCTAATAATATTGCAATCATTTTCCTTTGTCTTCAATTTACATTTGATGGCGTCGATATTGGGAATTACTAATGACTTGTCTCAAGCTTTACAAAGAAAAGATCAAGATATAGTAAATGCTATGAAATTAGTCAAATTAGCTAAAGATCGTCTTCAAGAGACAAGAGATGATGGATGGGAAACTTTGTTGGAGGATGTTACTTCTTTTTGTTCTAAACATGAAATTGAAGTTCCTTCAATGAGTAATGTTTATGTTCCATATGGGAGGCCAAAGCGTAGGATTGAACAAGTGACTATCGAACATCATTACAAAGTTGAGAGATTCAATTCGGTGATAGATAGACAATTGCAAGAGTTAAACAACCGTTTCAATGAAGTAAACACGGAGTTGCTTCTTTGTGTTGCATGCTTAAACCCATCCAATCACTTTGAAGCTTTTGACAAAGGAAAACTTGTTCGTCTTGCCGAATTTTATCCAAATGACTTTTCTTTTCTTGAGCTCTCGGGTCTTCCCAATCAACTTGAAAATTATATTAGGGATGTTCGATCAAGTGATGATTTTTCTAGTTTGAAAGGGATTGGTGATCTTGCTAAGAAGATGGTTGCAACTAAAAGACATGTCGCATTCTCGATGGTTTACAAACTTGTGACATTGGCGCTTTTTCTACCCGTTGCAACTGCATCAGTGGAGAGAGCTTTTTCGGCTATGAAGATAGTAAAGAATCGACTTCGTAACCGAATAAGCGATCAATGGCTAAATGATAGTTTAGTTGTCTTTATAGAGAGAGACATATTTAGTAGTATTTCAAATGATGCTATCATGGACCGGTTTCAAAGATGAAAAACCGTCGTGGTCAATTATTAAAGTAAATATGTAGATATTTGGGTTCTTATGTGAATAATATAAACTTTATGTTTAACTGTTTTTTTTTTTTTTTTGTGTATAAGTTTAGCCCCCCCTGACCCAAATTCCTGGATCCGCCCCTGCTTTTACTATTACATAAGTTTTACACAATACATACAAATAATTGAGTGAATTAATTACAATTTAATTAGATCACACTGCTAGTAAATATATTACATCTTGAGTGACTTAAAATAACATGTTTCTAATGTAGATCAACAAAAAACAGTGCAAATTAATAATGATGTAAAAATATATTATAAAAAATCAAAATCTTGGGGGGGGGGGGGGGGGGGGGACAATGTAAATCCGCCTTTGCTTTGAGCCTGTTCTTGAATCGTTTGATGTGACCTTCTCCAATATTTATGGATGGAATCACGGATTTGAAAGTCGAAAACTTAAACTTGTAGAGCTTGACGGAGCTTAAAAGCTTGATGAGAATACGAGAGTATATGTATGTATGTCTCTCTATGTATGTGTCTTAAAACTCCTTTATATAAGATTTGGAGAGTCTTATTCACAGCAGCTCGATGACGTGACAAAATTTAATTGGTCTTTATTTTCTTGGAATGGAAGATTTCATTTAATTGGTCAAAACACCTCATCATGACATGCGGCGCATTTTGAGTGGCCACTTATTTATAAAGCCAAAATATGATCTGATTGACCTAAAAACACCACTTTGACACATGGTGTAACATATTTGGCCAATAAACAATTATTAAAACCAATTAAATTAACTATTTACTTTTGGAATTTAATTTAGTAAAATCTCATAATATAAAATAGAAAATCAATTGATAACTAATAAATTATTTTACAAGTAAGTCTCATTATTTAATTGGACGTACACTTTATGTATCTACAAATGTCATTTCGAAACTTGTTCACGAACAACGCTTTCGAAGCGTAATTTAAAGTAAGTCGCGACTCCAACATAATGGACTTGGAAAATATTGCGTCACGTGAAAAAATTTGGACAACCGTAAACTCGGATTTAATTGAAGTGGGCTTAATTTACTCTTGTCAATGGATATATGTAATTAACTAAATAGGCATTACTTGAAGTCCATTTCATTTGCCCAGGTATTTGTGGACAAAGTGCAGATAATCACATCACTTTATCCCGTAAATTTGTAAACAATTGAATATGGGATTTTCTTGCCCAACTCTTTCCTTTCCAAAGCCGAACAATATCAAAGATTTTTATATAGGCAAGACAATTTATTCAAACAACTTTACGAAACAAATTGGATTTAAATCAATTCCTTATAAGTTCCAATCACATATAAATACTATTGTATAGAATACATATATGAACGTAGAGTAAATGTGGAGAGAATTGTGGAGAAGAATAATTGGAAAACTGTAAAATCTTTGTATTGAAAATAATAGTGTTGAATTGACTGGAATGAAAAATACGAGTAAACAGCTATTTATACATAACTAATACTACTCCTAACCGACCCAAAGGCATATTTATATGCAGCAGTTTATTGACAATACACGCCTTTACTAAACAAAGAAAAGGAAAAAGAGAAAAAGGAAAATACAATAAGTAAATCGTATAATCCTAAATCCCTAAATTGTAAATTGGGGAACAATCTAATACTTTTCTTCCTCTTTTTATCAAAAGTGATTTCTCTTCACTTTTCTCCTCTGAATTTTCTTCCTCTGATAGCCCCCCACAAGATGGCGCGTAAATGTTTAAAACGCCCATCTTGGAAAGGATAAATTTGAACGGTTGGCGTGGTAAGGCTTTGGTGAATATATCTGCTAGTTGCAGATGTGTGCGGATGGGGAGAAGTCTCAACCGGCATTGAGCTACGTGGTGACGAACGAAGTGCAGATCAACTTCGACATGTTTAGTCCTCTCATGGAATACTGGGTTGGAAGCTAAATGCATTGCGGATTGATTGTCGCAATAAAGGGCAGGGGCTGGAAGCTGGATGCTAAAGTCTTGAAGTAATTGTACCAACCAGAGCAGTTCACTTGTGGCAGCAGCAATGGACCTGTATTCAGCTTCAGCTGATGACCTTGAAACGATATGTTGGCGTTTTGATTTCCAAGAAATAATTGAATTTCCTAGAAATACACAGTAGTCTGTTGTAGAACGTCTGGTATCTGGGCATGAGCCCCAATCTGCATCACCGAATGCAGATAGGGACATATTAGTAGTAGGAGTGTAAAGTAGGCCTTGTCCAGGAGATGCCTTTAGGTATCTTAGTAAGTGATGTGCAGCAATTAAGTGAGATTGAGCTGGTTTAGCCAAGAATTGACTTAATTTGTGCACAGAAAAACTAATATCAGGTCTAGTGAGTGTAAGATAGATAAGCCTGCCTACTAACCGCCTATATGAAGAAGGATCAGTTAATAGGTTATTAGGATCACTAGCTAGTTGAACTTTGGGGTCCATAGGTAATAAAACAGGTTTTGATGCTAAATAACTAGTTTCTTCCAAAAGTTGCAGTGTATATTGCCTTTGTGATATGAGAAGTCCTTTCTGTGAATAGGCTAGTTCAATTCCCATAAAGTACTTTAACTGACCTAGGTCTCTTAATTTGAAATGTTTACTTAAAGAGACTTTTGTGTGTGTAAGTACATCCAGATTAGGACTAGATAACAATATATCATCAACATATATCAATAAAGCAATGAAAGTTTGACCAGAACCTTTAGTGAATAGAGAATAATCAGAAAATGATTGAGTAAATCCCATAGATAATAAAACTTGAGTAAGTTTCAAATTCCATTGTCTACTTGCATGTTTAAGACCATAAATGGATTTAAGTAGTTTACATACCTGTTTTCCAGTAGATTTAGAAGAAGGAGTAGGAGTAGGATTGTAACCTTGTGGTTGGTCCATGTAGACCTCTTCATTTAACTCACCATTTAAGAAAGCATTATTGATGTCCAACTGGTGAAGTTTCCAATTCTGATTAACAGAAACAGCTAACAAGAGTCTAACAGTAATAAGTTTAGCAACAAGTGAAAAAGTTTCTAAATAATCAATGCCTTCAGTTTGAGTGAAACCCTTTGCAACTAACCTAGCTTTGTACCTATCAATAGTTTCATCTGATTTTCTTTTAGCTTTGAAAACCCATTTGCAACCTATGGGTGTTTTAGAGGGGAGAGATTTGTGACTATCCAAGTTTTGTTAATTTTCATTGCTTGTAATTCATCATTTATTGCATTTACCCATTCTTGTTGTTTTATAGCCTGTTTATATGTAGTAGGTTCAAGTATGGTAGAAATGTTAGACACAAATTTTTTATATGTGTTAGATAGAGAACCATAGTCTAGAACAAAAGATATAGGATATTTAGAATGATTATGTGTAATAGAGTGACAATGGAAATCTTGAGGATAGGATGGTTGCCTTGAAATTCTGTTTGATCTTCTGAGAGTGGGAGGGGGGGGGGAAGATGGGAAGATGTTACTGGGGGGGGGGGGGGGTGTGGTAGGTGGAGATAAGGGTGCAGCAGGAAGTGCAGGGGTAGTAGGAGTGGAAGGGGTAGAAGATGGAGGTTGGGGAATGTCATAAGATTGGATAGGTACAGTAGGGGAATGAATGGTTGGAATAGTGGGAGGGATAGGGTGATTGTGGTTATTCTGTAAGGAGTGAAATGGGAATGTATCTTCATAGAAGGAAACATCTGTGGACATAAATATCTCTGATGTAGTATTGTTAAGAAGTTTATAGCCTTTAATGCCTGGTGCATAACCAATGAATGTAGAAGCTCTTGCCCTAGGATCAAATTTTTTTCTGTGTTCATGGAGAGTAGAGGCATAGGCTAGACAGCCAAAGGTTCTGAGAATTGAATAATTGACTGGTTTTTGATAAAGAATTGAATAAGGACACGGGAGTTCTTTAACAAGGGAGAGGGTGTCCTGTTCATTAGAAAGACAGAGGTAAGGACACATTCAGACCAAAACTTGATAGGTAGTTTGGTTTGAAAGAGGAGGGCTCTAGCAATGTTTAGAATGTGCTGGTGTTTTCTCTCCACAACAGAGTTTTGTTGTGGAGTTTGAACATTAGAGAATTGATGTAAAATGCCTAAATCAGAAAATAGAATAGTGAATAGGAGTTCCTTAGCGTTATCAGATCTGAAAATTTTTATAGTGGAAGAAAATTGATTTTGAATCATTTTGATGAACTTAGGCATAATAAAACTAGTGTCTGATTTTCTGTTTAGTAAGTATATCCAAGTAAATCTGCTATAATCATCAACCAATGTCAAAAAATATCTAAAACCATTGTGTGATTGAACATGATAAGGCCCCCATATATCACAATGTATGATTTCGAAAGGAAAAGTAGCCATGTTATTAAAGAAAGGAAAAGGCAAACGTTTTTGTTTGGCAATAGGACATATAGTACAATAATGAGTCTTAGGATTAACAAGACCAGAAAAATGAAGTACATCCTTTAAAGGTAAAAGAACATTATAAGATGGGTGTCCTAGTCTAGCATGCCATGTCTCAATAGGAACAGTGTTATTGCAAAAAGATAAGATGTTGTGCTGGGCAGGATTGGCCTGAAGAATGTAGAGGCCATGGCAAAGTTTACCCTAACCAATCATCTTCAGGGTTGTGTTCTCCTGTATTAGAAAATGATCGTGTCTGAATATAATGGAGTGTAGTGTATTATGAAGTAGAGAGCTAACAGAGAGCAGATTAAATTTAAAACTAGGGGCAAATAAAACATCAGACAAATGTAGATCAGATGAAATTGAAACAGTGCCAATAAAATTGACTGAAATAGTAGAGTTATTTGGAAGTATGATGTTGGTGTGTGTAGTAGGTTTTAAAGAAGAAAACATAGTGATGTCAATGCAAATATGGTTAGATGCACCAAAATCAATAGCATGGTGAGATAAATTGGAAGAACAAGTACCTGAGCTTGAAATCATATTGAAAGCAGTGGTAGGTGACTCACTAGTAGACTGTGTAGATGCAGGAGAGGGTGTATGAGTTGAGAATAACTTGGAGAGTTGATTGAACTGGTCAGGTGAGAGAGTTTGGACAAATTCATGAAGTCCAGGTTGAGTAGAGACAATGTTAATGGAAGATGATCCAGGATTTGATGGTGGGTATGAGGATTGTTGTTGCTATCTGTTTGGGGGTCTATATTCAGGAGAGTAACCATGAATTTTGAAGCATGTTTCAACAGTGTGTCCAGCCATATTGCAATGAGTGCAATATGGTCTATTTTTGCTTCTAAAGTTGTTGGAATGTGGTCTGTAGGTGGGGTTAAAAGTGGTCTTTGGTTGTTTGAAAAAGGGGGTCTATATGGGTTAGAGGTGCATGAGGGTCTGGTTTGAGGAGTGAATTGTTGAGTGGGTACAGTGGTGTTGGGGTTTGTGGCAAAAGCCATGGAATTCTTGGGTTCCAAACTAGGAATCTGTGGTAATATGGCCCTCTGTTTTTCTTCTTGAGCAATCAAAGATAGTGCTTTGTTGACTGTGAGTAAGGGTTCTAATAGAAGAATCTGACTTCGTGTTTGGGCATAGGTTTCATCAAGTCCCATCAAGAAAATAAACAGGTTTTCATTCAGAAAATATTCTTCCAACTTTCCACATTCACAAATCGGTCTTGAATTTAATATTTCATCCCAAAGTGCTTTGAATTTGGTGTAGTATGTGTTGACAGTGGTGTGTTCTTGAGTGAGTTTGAGAAGGTCTCTTCGAAGTTGATATAATCTTGGACCATTTCCTTGTTTAAAACGTTCTTTGAGTTCTTGCCAAATGTTAGAAGCTAATTTGTGGTATTGAATGCTAGATTCTATTTCACTAGAAACTGCATTTCTTAACCAAGAAATGACTATTTTATTGTTTCTATCCCAAAAACTGATTAAATCTGTGTCTGTTGTTGGTTTAGAGATGGATCCATCCACAAAACCAAATTTGTTTTTGATAGAGAGGCTAAGGGACATGGCTTGGCTCCAAGACTGGTAATTGTCTTCAGTTAAGGGTTTACTGACCAAGGTAAGGCCAGATCCATCCGCTGGGTGAAGGTAATATGGGTTGGCAGGATCTTCAACGGGAGTTCTTGATTTTGGAAGGGTGAGTTTCAGTGGTGATGGTGTCGTTGGAGGATGACATGGTGAAGAATGAGAAAGAAGAACCAAGAGGGATCAAGAAAGAAGAGAATGAATGGAAGATGCAAGAAAAAATGAAAGGGCATAACCTGTAACCGGAAAGGATGGAAGATGGCAGTGGATTCTGGCTAAACTGATGAAGAATTATAGGTAGATTTCTTGATTTTCTGCTGATACCATATAAACACTATTGTATAGAATACATATATGAACGTAGAGTAAATGTGGAGAGAATTGTGGAAAAGAATAATTGGAAAACTGTAAAATCTTTGTATTGAAAATAATAGTGTTGAATTGACTGGAATGAAAAATACAAGTGAGTAAACAACGATTTATACATAACTAATACTACTCCTAACCGACCCAAAGGCATATTTATATGCAGCAGTTTATTTACAAAACACGCCTTTACTAAACAAAGAAAAGGAAAAAGAGAAAAAGGAAAATACAATAAGTAAAACGTATAATCCTAAATCTCTAAATTGAAAATCGGGGAACAATCTAATCCTTTTCTTCCTCTTTTATCAAAAGTGATTTCTCTTCACTTTTCTCCTCTGAATTTTCTTCCTCTGATATCACATATTGTTGCTGCAACATCTTTGAATTTTGGGAAACACATCAAATTTTTAGGAAATAACTTCTAATTTAGAAAAAGTATATTTGTTCTAATACTCTTTTCCTTAAGAATTTATTACATTCCCAGCATAATTAATGTGCATTCACTATAAAAGATAACTTTAAAACACATAATCTTCATCTTCTTCGACGAGCCGAGTAGGACTAACGAGCCTTTATTCTCAAAGCGAAATTGTTTTTTTTTTCTTTTTTTTTGGGTTTTATAATTTTTATGAAATAACTTCTAATATATTAAAATTATATTTGCTCTAATATTCTTTTCCTTAAGAATTTATTACTTTCTCAGCAAAATAATCCTTTACTTGTATTTTCCTTTTTCTCTTTTTTTTTTTTTTTGGGTTTTCTAATTTTTATGAAATAACTTCTAATATAGAAAAATTATATTTGCTCTAATACTCTTTTCCTTAAGAATTTATTACTTTCTTCTCAAAGCGAAAATGATTAACTGGCTTGTACGGAAAGCTTTGGCTGTGTCGCACCTTGCCCCTTCATTTTTTATCTATTTTTTTAACTAGAATTATCTTTGTCGCATATATATTATTATGGCGCCAATGGAACTTATGGATTGCAAAGTTCCATACCCGAGCCTCTACATGATCAACAAGAACGAACGATCATAACGTGTGTACCAATAGTCAATTGGTCAACTCCTCCCAAAGTATATTTCATCCAAGGAGACGTACTCGTCGAAGGTTTTTGTAACAGCTTCAAAGGAAGTCAACATCCTTTCCTCGGCTATACCGAAGTGTCAAAAAGTATGTCTTTTGGTAGTCCAACCCATTTGATAGAGGTTCATCGTCTAGTTTTCCGCATCCTATTCGTTCATCGGCTTCGATCTTCATGAGAAATTTCTCAATACCTTTCAGAGCCAATTTTGGTGAGCCCTCAATATTGCAGGTTATCGTGCATGAGTTTGTGCTTTCAACAAGGAACAAAAGTCTTCTTCAAATTGGAATATTCGACCCAATTTGGACCTCATTCTTAACCTATGACGTCGACAAGATCATCATCAACACATCATGCGAACTATGGAGTCTATCCACCAACTAGCTCCACACGGCAGTTGTGGAACTACCTGTTTCTCTGCGGGATTTGCATACTCTTAGCATGCTTCCTCTTCGTGGTTCACTCTCTGACGAAGTGGTCCAATAAGCCAATGAGCTTCTTGAAGTCGATAGAGATGACAAAGGTTTACTTCGGAGTTGACTTCTTTGACCTATGTAGCTAACATTTTAGCGCCAACGATGACGACAGTTGTTTCCACTAAAAGCTTGGGAGTTCACTTTTCAGAAACAATGAGGTGTTATTTGAACAAATATGAAGCGTCGACTTGGAGGCAAACAGTAGCGATTCGAAGTAACACAGATAATCAACTCGATAGCTCAAAGCTATAAAGCCGAGGAGCATCAACTTGAAGAGGCCAAAATCATCATCTTGAGTACAAAGAGCAACGACTTGGAGATACGTACAATCAACCGAAGGTTTGAAGCAACATCAACTTGAAGAGGCAATTCTTCTGCACATGATAGTTTGAAGAAGCTTTGGAAACAAAGAGACATGACTTGATGAAACTTGACGTTTGAATCTATATTTTGGAGGCGAGAATTTTTAACTTGAAAATGCATAAAGCTTCAACTGGGAGAGCAGAAGTTCGTAAGTTGAAGAGACACTAGACACAAATTTGAAAGTTTGGAGCACCACTTTGGAGACAAGAAACAATAACTTGAAGAGATACAAAACCACAACTTGAAGATCGAGCCACATATTAGAAACCATTTAGACATAGGAGCTTGCATTTTTTTTTTTTTTTTGCCTTCTTTGTATTGAACTCTTCAACATAAATATGAATAAAGTTCAATTAGTATTCACATCTTGATCTAACTTTGCCCCTTGCTCTCGTTTCGAAGTAGATTCCTCCATAGTTGAAGTTAATCACTTAATGAAATTCAAAATCCCTTCTTAATTTAGCACTAAGAAATTATTCTTAAGAATTAAATGAAGATTTCAATACATCAACCAAGTACATTATGAAAACTTTGTTAATGTCTTCAAGATTTTTTTTTTAGTTACATGACTGAACTCAAAATTTGCTTCCAAGCTGCCTACATATCTCATAAAGAGAATCAAGTCATAACGTAGTTCAAAACATCAAATTTTATTTGAAGAGTGTCGTTATGCGATCCAAGAGTAACATGCAGTTTAAGCTCGTGCGTGAAGGAGCATTTTGATTTCAAGATTTCAATCTTTTTTTCGCGGTTTTCCCAGAGATTTTTATCATTAATGCAACCTTTTTGTCTCACCTAATGGAGGCTTTGACTTGAATTTTTTAATAATTTTCCAGACAATTTTGACTTGTATCTGGGAGAAGTTCATTTGAACTTGTTGATTTTTTTTGTCTCGTCTACTGGAGGCTTTGTCTTGGACTTTGGAGATTCGTAGACAATTTTAACTCGTGTCAAGGATTTTTTCAACTTGAAGATTTATAGACAGTTTTGACTCATGTCAAGGAGTTGTTTTGAAACTTTATACTCTTATCATGGAGTGTGGCAATTATTTTGACATCAATGGTGATATCTAGATTTTGACTATATCTATGTAATCCATCGACCAGGAGTTCTAGATCAGGTAATGGAAAATCATTGGGAGCATCTAAATTCTCAAAGTCCACACAAAGTTGAATTTGGCGAGTTCCTTTACGTATAGGCACAATTCTAGAGACCCATGCAGAATCCTCTACTTCTTGAATGAAGCCAGCTTCATGAGTTTCCTTCTTCAAAGAGAAATTTTGAACCTCCACTTTGGGAACTAAGTCACCCATCTCAAGTTTGACTTGATTAACTCCATCAATGGTTGATTTAACACCTTCCATGATTTCAAGTGATGTAGTCTCCACTTCTTCTCTTTGGCCAACATGAATTTTTTCTTGAGTAATGTAAAACAAGGATGCGACATCCTCTTGAGCTTCTATGCTATATTGGCACGCTTCACCAATAGAAGTTGTTGGATGAAGATGAAGATGAAGTGCAAAGAAGACAAGTAATTAAGGGAAGGTTTTGATGAATTCCAAAACATCATAATCAGCTAAGTATGGAAGCTTAGTTCCCTTAGAAGAATTTTGAACAAGTAAAAGAAGACATCAGAAGAGTTCAAAGTTCAAAGCCTAGAAGACTAGTGATCTCATGCTGAAACAGCGAACAGAAGGGTAGGTCATCAGCCGAGTCAAATCAGATTAGTTCAGTATTTGATCAGCAGAGTGCCTATCAGATGAGTCGTTTTGATCAGCAGAGTATAAGAGATCAAGAGATTAGTTCAACGGTAATAAATGCCCCAAGTGTAATAAATGCTGGAAGAGAAGGGTAGTAATGGCAAATGATTGGAATTAACTCTCGGATCAGCAGAGTGCATTTAATGCAGCTACAGGAAAGTACAGCAGAAAAGGTACTGTAGCAGGTTACCGTTCTAATTTCGGGCTGAAGCTATGGATTTGAAGATTTGATTTCCTTCAACGGTCTTATTTTCAAATTCAAGTATAAAAGGAGCTGATTTCAAAGAGCGAGACACACAACAACAATCAGAGATTTTGCATTCAAAGCAGAAAATTATCTAAGTCTCAAAAGCTCAAACAGCTCACTCGTCTGGTGGAAGTCATCTGTTGACAGAAACCCAGTTGAAGAAAACAGAAAAACATTATCTGAGTGATTTTGTAATAGCTGAGTGTTGTGCGAAGTTAGAATCCATCTTTGTGAGTGATTCTACTTTAGAGGATAGGACTTCTGAGTGATTTCCTATTGTGAGCTTATAGCCTTTTCATTTGTTGTCTAGGTGTAAGTGGAGAAATATTGTAATCTTTGTGATTATAGTATAACCCAGAATCTAAGTGATCTGGAAGAGTGGACTAAAGGATTTTTATCCATATAACCACTATAAAAATTATTTGTGTTATCTTGCATTCAAGTTTTCTTGCATATTTAAAGTTTGCATACTTAAACACTTTGAATTATCTAAAAGATTTTAAAAGGAGTTTGTAAAACTGGGGATAAAATCTTTTAAAAACTTAGTCTACTTGTGAAAAATACTTTCAACCATCCGCTGCAAGTATACTCTTTGAAAAACTGTT
Organism: Penstemon barbatus; assembly: GCA_003313485.2. NCBI lineage: Eukaryota > Viridiplantae > Streptophyta > Magnoliopsida > Lamiales > Plantaginaceae > Penstemon > Penstemon barbatus. The sequence goes on from CM064883.1 coordinate 46,989,349, forward strand.
TTGCTGAAAAACAGCTAAGTATCTGTAAGAAGAGTGGTCAGTCTGCTGTTCAAGATTTGTTCACGATCAGCTAAGTCTGCTTACTGTTCTTCATCAGCTTAGTCTGCTGACAGAAGACTGAAAAGTTTTTAAGTTCAAAAATTTTCAGAGGTCTATTCACCCCCCCCCCCCTCTAGACCTCATCTGACCACTTGGGACCAACAAGTGGTATCAGAGCAGGTGGTTCATTAGAATCAGCTGCCTGATCAACGAGCTTGATCCAAGTGTTTTTCAAAGGTTTTCAGAACTTTTTCAAAAGAGCATTTTTTTTGAAGAATTAAAACTTTTTGAAAAATGGATTGTATCAGCCATGTTCCCTACATTGCTGGTATGTCTTTTGAAGACTGGAAGATTAGAATGGAAATCTTTCTAGCAGCCTATAATGACAACATGTACACATGTATCATTAAAGGTCCATTCAGATTCACAAAGACCATAAAGATAAATGAAGTTGACACGGTTGTGGAAAAGGACCTCCATGAGATGACTCCAGAAGAAATCAAGCTTTACAATTTAGATAAAGTTGGGAGATTCATCATGACTAAAGCCCTGGACAATGATCGGTTTGACAAGGTCAAACATTGCAAGACTGCAAAATAAATGTGGGACAAAGTCAGAGATATGAGCGAAGGGAACGACGCCATAAAAGAGCATCAGTTGAGTGTTGCTCTAGAAAAGCTGGATAACTTCAAGATGAAATCCTCTGAAACCATTGATCAGATGGATACAAGGTTTACAAGAATATTAAATGAAGTATTGAAGCTTGGAAAAACCTTCACAGACAAGGAGATAACCATCAGAGTACTGAAGGCCTTACCTCCTAAGTTCAACATGAAGGTGACAGCAATGGAAGAATCAAGGGATTTGGGAAAAATCTCTCTTACTGAGCTGTTTTCTGTACTCAAGGCATTCGAGTATAAACTGCCTAGGATGGGTATTGAAGAAACCTCAACTTCAGGACCCACAGCTGCCTTAGTTGCTGCTGAAAACACCAGGAGACCAGCACATAGAAGTCAAGATGTGGACTCATCTGATGAAGCATCACTACTCAACAAGAAGGAGTACACTGCTGGAGATGTAGCATTATTGATGAACAACTTCAAGAAGTTCTATAAGAGAAAGATGAAAAACAAATACAATCATGCTGCTTCTACTTCTAAACCTAACTCTTCTTCTCAAGAAAAAGATGATTATAAAGCAAAACTAATGTGTTATAACTGCAGGAAATTGGGACATTTCATCAGAGATTGTCCATATCCAAAAGCAGAGAAATACACTGAGGAAGAGAAGAGAATCAGAAAAGAAAGAAAGCATCAAAAAGGGAAAGCAATGGTAGCTAAAGCAGAAAAGCTTGCTGCTGTCTACTCATCTGATTCAGATTCAGACACATCTGATGAAGAATCGTCTGATGAAGAGAAACCTGCTCTCATCTGCCTGATGGCTAAGGAATCTGATGACTCCGAGGATGAGGTAACTCCTCCAAATAATGAACTATTTGATTCTCTAGAGCAAATGATGTTAAATAATACTACTATTGCTGGAGAATTTGTTAAGCTTAAGGAAGAGATGAGCTTGCTAAAAGAGCAAAATAACTCACTGAAACTTAAAGCTGAAAAGCCTAAAGAATCAGCTGAGTATAAACAGCTTGAGCAAGAGCATGTATCTCTGAAAGCTGAATGTGAGGTCTATAAAGGAAAAATCATGGAACTTGAGAAAATTATTGAGTCTCATGATAAGTCAACTGTTGCATCCATGCATACATCTAGTAAACAGGAGACACCTTTAGAAAAGGATAAACTAGAATTGAATCATACTGAAAAATTCATTTCTGCTGACAACAGTAAGGTCATTCTGTATGTTCAAACTTCTAAACCTACCTCATCTGAGAAAGTGGTAAAGGAGAAGAAAACTCCTAAGGCTAAAAAGAGCAAAGAGCCTAGTGTAGAAAAACAGACTAGTAAACCCAAACAGAAGAGTCCTAGGAAGTCTTCTGATGAGGTTAAGACTAATCAGACTAGTAAGAAAACTAAGTCGTCTGTCAATGAGCAAGCTGTAAGTAAGCCAAAGAAGCATAAAAATAAGAAAAATCAAAATGCTTGGTATGGAAATGAGTCATATTATGTGCAACCTGCTGCATATCATCCTATGTATCATGCACCTCAAGTTCCTAGTTACTATGCACCTTATCCTGCTCATCCAATGCATGCATATCCTGCTTATCATGCACCTTACCCTGCTTATGAACACTATTCTTATCATACTGATCATCAATATGACTTATCTGCTAATTATGATAAAAATGAAACTGTTCATGCTCCTGCCAAAACTCAGAAACCTAAGAAGCCTAAGACATCAACATCTTGGGTTGTCAAGGGTGGAACTAATCCTTCAGGACCCTCTCAGTAAGGGTACCTAAAACAATTTTATTTTTGTTTTGTAGGATAGGATTAGGAGTAGGAGTAAAGTAGAGAAGATTTGGTACTTGGAGAGTGGATGTTCAAGACACATGTGTGGAAGCATACAAGAGCTGACTGATGCAGTTGCTGTGGATGGTCCAAATGTTTCATTTGGGGACAGCAAATAAGGCAAGATTAAAGCTAAAGGAAGATTGATCAGAGGAAACATAGAGATATCTGACGTCTCATATGTCAAAGGCCTCAAATATAATCTGCTGAGAATAAGTCAATTTTGTGACAAAGGATATTCAGTCATCTTCTCAACAGATAAGTGCTACGTTGAACAGATTGGTACAAAGAAGGTAATCTTATCTGGAAAGAGACAAGGGAATGTCTACATAGTCGACTGGAATTCTGCTGACAAGAATTCAAGTGTCAGTTTGGTTGCATCCGCACCAAGTGAAGTTAGTTGGCTATGGCACAAGAGAATGAATCATTTAAACTTCAAGACCATCAACAGATTAATCAAGAATGATTTGGTAGAAGGGATTCCAAAAACAGTCATGAGCAAAGACAAGCTCTGTGACGCCTGTCAGAAGGGTAAACAAATCAAGTCATCGTTCAAGAGTAAGAAGCATCAATCCTCTGAAAGGATATTGGAGTTACTACATATGGACTTATTTGGACCCATTGATCCAGTCAGCAATGGTGGAAAGAAATACTGCCTAGCTGTTGTGGATGATTATTCAAGATATACCTGGGTGATTTTCATGAAGAAGAAAAGTGAAACCAAGGAACATCTTACCAATCTGATGGAACTGATCCAGAATGAGAAGAGTATCAAAATAATGAAGATCAGATCAGACAGAGGGACAGAGTTTACAAACTCTACTGTTGAAGAGTATTGTAATATCAAGGGAATACATCATGAGTATTCATCTGCTAGAACCCCTCAACAGAATGGTGTTGCTGAAAGGAGAAACAGAACACTGAATGAAGCTGTCAGGACCATGATAGCTGAAGCTAAGCTGCCTCAAAGATTTTGGGCAGAAGCAACAAATACAACATGCTTCACCCAGAACAGATGTATGATCAACAAAAATCAGAACAAGACTCCATATGAAGTTTGGAACCACAGAAAACCAAACATTCATTACTTTAAGATTTTTGGTTGTAAATGTTTTGTATTGAACAATGGGAAAAATCACCTTACTGCATTTGCAGAAAAGGCTGATGAAGCTGTCTTTGTATGATACTCTACTGTTAGTAAAGCCTATAGAGTTTTCAATAAAAGAACATTACTAATAGAAGAATCTATCCATGTAGTATTTGATGAGCCAAGTCAATCTTCTGAAAAGAATCAAAACACTAATCAAGATCTATCTACTGATGTTCAGAAATTAGACATTGGAAGAAATGAAGCATATGTTCCCATCATACTACCAAATTTAAACTCAGCTGATAACTCAAGTGCTTTTCAAAATCACAGTGCTGATTGTCTAACAGACGAGTTGCAAACAGCTGACAGACCAGAGACTGTTCAACAGACTGCAAATGTTCAACAGACTACTACTGCAACTCCAACAGTAGTGTTGCAAGATCAGAACAGAGGACAACATTCAGACCTGCAACCTGATCTCAGATGGCTCAGAAATCACCCACCAGAGTTAGTGATTGGTGATCCATTAGATAGAGTGAAAACAAGAAGAGCTGCTGCACAAGATGCTATGTTTGTCAGCTTTCTATCTCAAATAGAGCCTAAGCAAATTGAAGAAGCTCTCAATGATTCCTTCTGGATAGAAGCTATGTAAGAAGAGTTGAACCAATTTGAAAGGAATGAAGTCTGGTACTTAGTTCCTAGACCAAGTCATCAAAGAGTAATTGGCACTAAATGGGTTTTCAGAAATAAGATGAATGAAGATGGTATTGTTACCAGAAACAAAGCAAGATTAGTGGCCAAGGGTTATTGTCAAGAAGAAGGAATAGACTTTGATGAAACTTTTGCACCAGTAGCAAGACTTGAAGCAATCAGACTGTTTCTAGCCTATGCTGCTTATAAGAAATTCACTGTTTATCAGATGGATGTGAAGTCTGCTTTTCTCAATGGAGAACTGCAAGAAGAAGTGTATGTTGAACAACCTCCTGGATTTGAAGTCTATCAAGAAGAGGACAAAGTATATCGTCTGAAGAAAGCCCTCTATGGACTGAAACAGGCTCCAAGAGCATGGTATGATACCCTATCTGATTTTCTTTTAATTAAAGGATTTCATAAAGGTAAGGTAGATAAAACCTTGTTTACAATTGAATGGGAAAATCATATATTACTTGTGCAAATATATGTGGACGACATTATTTTTGGTTCAACTAACCAACAGATGTGTGATAAGTTCTCCAAGCTGATGCAGAATAAGTTTGAAATGAGCATGATGGGTGAACTTAATTATTTTCTTGGTGTACAAGTTAAACAGCTGCCTGATGGAATCTTTATAAATCAAGCTAAATACACAAGAGATCTGTTTAAAAAGTTTGGTATGGAAACTAGCTCTACTGCTACCATTCCTATGTCTACAAATCTTCGTTTGGATAAAGATGAAGATGGCAAATCAGTGGACATAACCAAATATAGAGGCATTATTGGTTCATTGTTGTATCTAACAGCAAGTAGACCTGATATAATGTATTCAGTTGGAGTCTGTTCAAGATTTCAATCAAACCCCAAGGAATCTCATCTCTTAGCTGCCAAGAGGATATTGAAATATGTTAAAGGCACTCAAGAATTGGGATTATGGTATCCTAGAGAATCTGGATTTGAGCTTATTGGTTATTCAGATTCAGACCTTGCTGGCTGCAAGATTGACAGAAAGAGCACAACAGGTGCTTGTCAGTTCTTAGGTAGTCGTCTGATCTCATGGATGAGTAAGAAACAGACTTCAGTTTCTATATCTACTGCTGAAGCTGAATATATAGCTGCTGGAGCTTGCTGTGCACAGATACTTTGGTTGAAGCATCAACTAGAAGACTACAACATCAAGATCAGTGGAATTCCAATCTACTGTGACAATACAAGTGCGATTTCTCTTACTCAGAACACTACAAGTCATTCAAGGACTAAACATATAGAGATCAAGCATCACTTCATTAGAGATCATGTGGAAAAAGGCAATGTTATGATAGAGTATGTTTATACTGACAATCAGATTGCTGATATCTTCACTAAACCTTTAAGTGAAGTAAGGTTCTCAACTCTAAGAGCTGAGCTGGGACTACTTAATTTGGATGCATAAGCTGAGGGGGAACTTATCAGATCACTGAAGTTCAACAGCTTAGTTATCCGTTACTTTATTCAAGAATCAACTCTCAACAGACTAGTTAACTGATGAATTCTTAAAGACAGGGGGAACGTGTAAGACTAGCGGTACTTCTTCTCTAAAGATGAAATTTGTTAATGACAGTTAGTTGAAGTTATATTATCAGAAGATCTGTTCTTAATTCTTGAAGACTGAAGATTATTTTATCTTGCTGGATTGACAAACATCAGAGGAAGATTACTAGCTATTGGCATTCTCTAGTAATAACAGATAACAGATCA
>CM064883.1:46998386-47170331 GCA_003313485.2 Penstemon barbatus
GTTGGACTCCATCCGACAAATGATTGACAAATCATTGAAGGAAATGAAGGAGGAGTTAAAAGCAGATGTGTTGGCTGCTGTGAGTCAACCCAATCAGAAAGCTGCTACTGTTCCAACAAATCTGATAGAAGATACTGCTCAAAATGTTAAGTCCATTTATCAAGACATGGATGTTATCAGAAGAAGAACCCAAAGCACAGCTGAAGGTTGGAGAAATATTACGGAAACAGTTGAAATGGCCATCCAAGCTAAGGATGAAACCTTAGATAATATGATGAAAGACTTCAAGGCATCTGCTGATTGGATTCTGGCAACTCAAATTCAGTTAGGTGACCAAGGTGAAGCTGTTCTAAAAAGAATGGATGATTTTGAAGCCAATCAACTGAATCAACAAGCTCAACTAGATGCATTCAGAGCAACTCAACTGAATCAACAAGCTCAAATGCATGCCATGGAAGAAAACATCAAGCTTCTATGTGATTCACTTCTGATCACCCCAATCTTACCAAATTATCAAGTCAACCCTGCTGATGATGACAAAAAGGGGGAAGATAAGGTACTGAGGGAAGAAAGGGAAGATAAGGCATCATCTGCTGAAAGAACAGAAGTGTTAGAAGAATCTGCTGATGATGAAGATAAGAATGATGCAGCAAATGAAGGCACAAGCAGATCAACAGATGAAAAGATCACAGAAGAAGAAGGTGAAGCTGCTGAAGAAACTGAAGCTGAAGCAAAGGCTAAGTCTGATAAGGAGATAGCTGCTGCTAAAGACTCAGCTGAAGAACAGCTTGATCCTGATGTTAAAAGAAAGAAGTTAGAGCTGTTGAAGCAAAATTTGGAAGCTGAAACTTCCAAACCTGCTGAACAAGAAGAAAAAGAGAGCAAGGAAGATAAAGAAGACAAGCAAATAGATTAGTCTCGCTTTAATTCACTTATGTATCTCCTTGTAATTTTTTTTCTTTTTGCACAACTCATCTGAACAAACTTGTAATATGTAATCAGTTCAATATCTATAAAATTGCAAGTTTTAATCCAACAGACTATTTCTATCTCAGAAATTTTTGAGGATCAAAACTTTAAGTTTAGGTACAGGTACTTAGCTGAAGTTTTGTCATCATCAAAAAGGGGAAAATTGTTGGATGAAGATGAAGATGAAGTGCAAAGAAGACAAGTAATTAAGGGAAGGTTTTGATGAATTCCAAAACATCATAATCAGCTAAGTATGGAAGCTTAGTTCCCTTAGAAGAATTTTGAACAAGTAAAAGAAGACATCAGAAGAGTTCAAAGTTCAAAGCCTAGAAGACTAGTGATCTCATGCTGAAACAGCGAACAGAAGGGTAGGTCATCAGCCGAGTCAAATCAGATTAGTTCAGTATTTGATCAGCAGAGTGCCTATCAGATGAGTCGTTTTGATCAGCAGAGTATAAGAGATCAAGAAATTAGTTCAACGGTAATAAATGCCCCAAGTGTAATAAATGCTGGAAGAGAAGGGTAGTAATGGCAAATGATTGGAATTAACTCTCGGATCAGCAGAGTGCATTTAATGCAGCTACAGGAAAGTACAGCAGAAAAGGTACTGTAGCAGGTTACCGTTCTAATTTCGGGCTGAAGCTATGGATTTGAAGATTTGATTTCCTTCAACGGTCTTATTTTCAAATTCAAGTATAAAAGGAGCTGATTTCAAAGAGCGAGACACACAACAACAATCAGAGATTTTGCATTCAAAGCAGAAAATTATCTAAGTCTCAAAAGCTCAAACAGCTCACTCGTCTGGTGGAAGTCATCTGTTGACAGAAACCCAGTTGAAGAAAACAGAAAAACATTATCTGAGTGATTTTGTAATAGCTGAGTGTTGTGCGAAGTTAGAATCCATCTTTGTGAGTGATTCTACTTTAGAGGATAGGACTTCTGAGTGATTTCCTATTGTGAGCTTATAGCCTTTTCATTTGTTGTCTAGGTGTAAGTGGAGAAATATTGTAATCTTTGTGATTATAGTATAACCCAGAATCTAAGTGATCTGGAAGAGTGGACTAAAGGATTTTTATCCATATAACCACTATAAAAATTATTTGTGTTATCTTGCATTCAAGTTTTCTTGCATATTTAAAGTTTGCATACTTAAACACTTTGAATTATCTAAAAGATTTTAAAAGGAGTTTGTAAAACTGGGGATAAAATCTTTTAAGAACTTAGTCTACTTGTGAAAAACACTTTCAACCATCCGCTGCAAGTATACTCTTTGAAAAACTGTTTTGCTGAAAAACAGCTAAGTATCTGTAAGAAGAGTGGTCAGTATGCTGTTCAAGATTTGTTCACGATCAGCTAAGTCTGCTTACTGTTCTTCATCAGCTTAGTCTGCTGACAGAAGACTGAAAAGTTTTTAAGTTCAAAAATTTTCAGAGGTCTATTCACCCCCCCCCCCTCTAGACCTCATCTGACCACTTGGGACCAACAAAAGTGTTTTGTTCTTGTATTGCATTACACAAGACGACATCATAAGAATCTTCATCATGAAGCCCATTTGACAATTGTTCAGCATCTATTGTTGTGTCAAAACATCCAAAGGAAATTGTGACAAGATTTGCAGTTGCTTCATCTTCATCAAGTAGAATCTTACCTTCTCGAACTAGTTGGAGGATTTTATCCTTCAACAAGAAGCATTTTTCAATGGGAATGCCCAACTAAGCAGTGGTACTTGCAGTAATTGCGGTCATTTGTTCTTCCAGCCTCTTCAGGTCGCTTCATTTCGGGCAACTCAATGAGTTTGGCTTCCAGGAAATCATCAAGCATTGGAGCAACGTCAGAATCAAGGTATGGGTACTCCTTCATTTGCATATCCTTTAAAGTCAGCTTCATTGGGATGGATCATTTTTTATTTCATCATTCTTCTTTGACTTGGATCGAGAGACATTGACGGTCATGGATTCTTCGCTTTCAACTTGGGGAAAAAGCTTGACCTCTTTTTTGATATAATGTTCAACTTCTCCTTTCTTTGATTCATGAATTGGGAAGAAGTTTTGGCCTTCACTTGAAGCAAGGCTCAGTTCCACATCGTGCGCACGTGTGGCCAGCTCTTCGAAGGTTCTCGGTTTTATGCCTTGGAGAATATACCGTAAGCCCCATTGCATACCTTGGATACACATTTCTATTGCAAAAGTTTCACAAAAGCGATCCTTGCGGTTCAAACTCAGAATTCTCCATCAATTGATATAATCGATCACTTTCTCTTCATTCCATTGGTGAGTGCTTGTAAGTTCGATCATACTGATGATCCTTCTTGTGCTGTAAAATCGGTAGAGGAATTATTATTCAAGGTGTTCCCAAATGTTGATGGTTCCAGGTTCCAAGTCAGTGTACCAGTCAAGAACATTTCCTTGAAGCGAGCGAACGAATTGTTTAATGAGGAGATCTCCAGTAGTTCCAGCGTTATTGCAAGTCTCCACGAAGTGAGCAACATGTTGCTTTGGGTTCCGTTTCTCATTAAATTGTTGAAACTTTGGCGGTTGGTATCCCGTAGGTATTTTCATCATATCAATGCAACAAGTGTAGGCTTCACGTAAGTAAGTGAAGATTTTGAACCTCCGTCCAACTTGCACTTAGGCCTATCAAAGGTCGGGTCCGGACCCGGACCAACCTTCTTATCAATTATCGGGTCTGGACCCGGACCCGGACCCGACCCAAACCTTTTTTTCCAAACGAACGGGTCCAGATCTGGACCCGGTTGAGACCCAGACCTGAATTTTTTTTTTCTTTCCCTAATACACGATTTCTTTTCTAGATTTCATTTCTCTCTCTACAAACAATTCTCTCTTAAGCGGCTACGCCCATCTCATTAGGGTTTTCTCAATCGAAGTTTTTGAAGAAAATCATAAACTTAGATTCTTCAGTTGTTCATCTCCTATGGAATGAAGCGGTGGAGGCGTTGAGGTATTTTTTCTGGGCTTTAAAGTAAAAAGGAATTCAAGAATCAAGGAGGCTATTGATAATCAAGGGCCAAATATTTGTGGATTTTTTCTGGATTTCGTTACATCAAGCGGTGCAGATGTGGTCTTGCGCTACTGAATTCTCTGATTTTCTTCTCAACAAAGAGCTTGGGAGGAAGCTCAAGGTATTTTCCATATTCTTAATTAATTTGTTTTTGGACCATGTTTAGTCATTTTTGTTCAATTTTTTATCCGTTGGGGTCAATTTCTCGTTTTCTAATCCGCCTTAGATTGAAATGAAGATTTTAGTCATGCTTACGAATTGGTATGTTTGAGATGAAATTTATCCAATTCCTCTTGCATAACTGATCGATTTGTTGGTGTTTAACAATATGTGCAAATAAAAATATACTCAACTATATTTCTTATAATTAATTAATTAGTAAATAAGTATAAACTATAAATGTAATTAAATATAGTTTTACCGAGTCTAAATAGTAAGTACATATATTACTATATTAAGGAATCTTTAATAACGAACAAAGTAGTGGAGTAGAAACTTTATAAAAATTGGTGTTTCAATTTAAATTTAAAACAAGCTGCAATTTTGTTTGAAAATTTTAAGTAATTGAAATGAATATAATTGAATAAAGTAATCAAAGTTTCTACAAGTAATTTTATATATGGACAGAAAACGGTATAAGGAACAAAATAGCAAAAACAGTATAAAAGGTTTTGAATTGAAGTCGGGTTTTATTTTGCAAATAAGTGACCAAGTTTATTTTGAATAACTTAGTCTTACGGCTTTTAGAAATAATTTTAATATGAAAATATGAAAATTAAATTAACTCACTAATTAATAACCGGAAAAGAAATGAGATGGAAAAAACTGAGGTTGCGAATGCAATCTCCTTAAGTCAATATTTCCGGGTTGCCTACGGTGCACACAGTCGATCCCCGGTAGTCTCCCAAGATACAACAGTCTGATGCTCCTTGTTTGCACGAACAAAGAACCCACGGCGAACTTTAAACAAATAGAACTTTGATGAAAAATTATTTAATATGAGAAGTGGAGAAAATAATTTGTACTTTATTTGCTGAAAAAATAGTGTAAGGAATTGGCCAGATTTCTCTCCTATTTATAGCAATTGAAAGTTGTTGCTGGAGGGTCACAACAGTTCGGATTTAAACTAATTCAAAATCCGACCAAACACACCTTTTTATTCAAAATTGGGCAGGCAACACGGATCCTTCTCGGACCTTCTAAAAACGGGTCTCGCGGATCCAATTCGGATCACATGCGGATCCTAATTGGATCACCTACGAATCTTAGTACAAAGTTTGGACTTTAATAATTATTGGGCCCAGATATTACTCTAGGCCTATTCCTACAAAAGCCTTTCCACATTGAAAGCTAGGTGCCCTTTTTATAACAATTTTGTATCTCAACATTCTCCTTCTTTTCCATGTGGGATGGAGAGACTTGACATTCTCTTGAACGCTTTCTCGATCAACCAAGAAGTGAAATGAAAATGCCACATGATTTCATTCATTAAGGTGTAATAAATAACTTTGGCTAATTAGACTCAATTTAATTAGCCATAATTAATCCAATTACACCAACAATCCCCCACATGAATGAAATTTCTCTTCGCACGAGACACAACATGTCGAAGTAATCTTTAGGAATAATAATGCATCGGGATAGATGAAATATTTCATCTTGAACCTTCCCTAGTTGAAACTTATCGAATTACTTAGCCAATCGGTGAAATATTTCATCTTGAACAGTCGGCTATTGGTGTAAACCAAGACAATAAGCTTAACACATTATTATACCGATTCGTTACAAGTTCTCGGTTGTGTTCATTTCGGTCCTGAACATTCTTGGTAATGCGAGTGCTTTAGAGAATTTCAGCCTATAAAGAAAATCTCAACGAGCCGACCCAGCTCACACTTACATAGGTGACCGCTTCTATCAAGAGTATCCTACCATACTCCACTTGTTTTTAAACAAGATATATATGTCATTAAAAGCGTTTGCTTAACCTTTAAAATAACGAGGTAGGTCTGTACTTATTGCATCATAGAAATGGGATAGAGTTAAAACTCTTAAGTACTTTGGTTTTAAGTTAGGCAGGACTGGTTGACCTATTGAACTTGGTCCGTGGGATCTCCAGTCGCCAAGTTAGGTTTCCGTACAAGATAACTTAGTCTAATTTAGGCTTTAAGTCCATTCCCCTCGATGCACATTCTACTCTCTCACCGGATAAACCTTTAGTAAACGGATCCACGAGGTTTTCTTTTGACTTCACAAAGTCCATGAAAATTATTCCATTTGAGAGTAGATGTCTCACGGTATCATGTCCACGGCAAATATGTCGTGACTTACAATTATACATAAAGTTGTGAGCTCTATGTAAAGCCGCTTGATTATCGCAATGTATACATATGGCTGACACAGGTTTCGGCCATAGTGGAATATCTTCTAGAAAGTTATGAAGCCACTCAGCTTCTTCACCAGCTTTATCCAAAGCTATAAACTCCGACTCCATTTTGGATCGAGCTATACACATCTTTTTAGAAGATTTCCATGAGATTGCGCCTCCTCCTATTGTTAATACATACCCACTTGTAGATTTTGATTCTTCCGAATCAGAAATCCAATTTACATCACTATATCCCTCGAGGACTGCTGGAAATTTTCCATAGTGTAATGCATACTCTGATGTATTCTTTTGGTATCCAAGCACTCTCATTAGTGCTTCCCAGTGAAGCTTGCTTGGATTACTCGTATATCTACTCAATTTATTAACTGAGTAGGCGATGTCTGGCCTCGTGCAATTCATAATATACATGAGACATCCAATTATACGAGCATACTCATTTTGTGATATATTATCTCCTTTGTTTTTGTGATTGTTAGTTCCTTTAAATCCATGTCTCTTAAATTTCTCAAGTACCTTTTCCACGTAGTGTGACTGAGATAATTTAATACCATTCGATGATCTTGTTATTTTAATTCCCAAAATAACATTGGCTTCGCTGAGATCCTTCATATCGAAATTATTAGTTAATATTTTCTTCGTGGACTTAATAACCTCCATGTTAGTCCCAAATATTAACATATCGTCAACATAAAGACATACTATGATAGTCGCTTGTCCATATTGTCTTATATACACGCACTTGTCGCATTCGTTGATGCGAAAGTCATTTTTAATCATGACACTGTCAAATTTCTCGTGCCATTGTTTAGGAGTTTGTTTAAGGCCATAAAGAAAACGAACAAGTTTACAAACTTCGTTCTCTTTTCCTTTAACAATAAAACCTTCTGGTTGTTCCATATAAATCTCCTCATTTAATTCACCATTAAGGAAAGTCGTTTTAACATCCATTTGATGAATCTCAAGATTATGAATAGCTGCTAGAGCTTTGAATAGTCTTATGGATGCTATCCTGGTCACTGGTGAATAGGTATCAAAGAAGTCTATCCCTTCCTTTTGTCGATATCCCTTAATCTAGCTTTATATTTATCGATAGACCCGTCGGGTTTTAATTTCTTTTTAAAAATCCATTTACATCCAATAGGTTTACTTCCCGTAGGAAGATCAACCAATTCCCAAGTATTATTAATTAAGATGGATTGTAACTCACTGTCTATCGCCTCTTTCCAATGCTCTGCATCGGGAACAGTCATAGCTTCTTTATATGTTTGAGGATCATCCTCAATCATATAAGTTAAGAAATCTGGCCGAAGGATTTAGCTATTATAGCTCGTTTATTCCTTCTAGGCTCTTCTATGACTTCCTCGTTGACTTAAGAATCATTTCCTTCAGAAATTGATTCGTATGCCCTCTTTCGAGAAGTGACGTTTTAGTCCTTCTTATGTGGAAATATATTCTCATAAAATATCGCATCTCGAGATTCAATAATTCTGTTAATGTGAACCTCAGTATTTTCAGATTTAAAAACAAAAATTTGTAAGCACTGCTATTCTCAGCTCGACCTATGTAATAGCAATCAACGGTTTTAGATCCAAGTTTCACCTTTTTAGGTCTTGGAACCGCCACTTTAGCCAAGCACCCCCACACTTTGAGGTATTTGTATCTAGGTTGTCTTCCTTTCCATAGCTCATATGGAATAGCATCATTTTTCTTGTGTGGGACTCGATTCAATATATGATTCGCCATTAAGATGGCTTCCCCCAACAAGTTGCTAGGTAAACCTGAATTTAAAAGCATGACATTCATCGTATCTTTTAAAGTTCGGTTTTTCCGTTCAGCTACCCCATTTGATTGGGGTGAGTAAGGTGTGGTCATTTCACGAATTATCCCTGATTCAGCGCACAATTGCTGAAAAGGATATTCATATTCACCTCCTTTATCAGATCTAAGAATTTTAATTTTCTTATTCAACTGATTTTCAACTTCGGCTTTGTTTTGTATAAAGGCATTTATTGCTTTTTTTTTCTTATGTAATAAATACACATAGCAATAGCGCGTACAATCATCTATAAATGTGATGAAGTACCGTTTAGCTCCACGAGTAGGAGTTGCCTTTAAATTACACGAGTCAGTGTGAATTAGCTCTAAGGGTTGTGAGCTCCTTTCGATTGAGTTGAAAGGTTGTTTGGCAAATTTTGCCTATACACAAAGTTCACATTTATATGACTTATCTACTTCAAAATTAGGTATTAAACCTAAGTTAGCTAATTTTTTCATTCTTCGAAAATTAATGTGACCTAAAGTAGGAGACTCAAGCAAGTAAGCAGAAGTAATATTATTATTAATAAACTTGTTATGTTTGCCAATCACGGCTACATTTGCCTTAAAAAGGACTTCACACATGTAACCCTTTCCTACATACATACCCCATTTTATCAGTACAAATTTATCTGACTCAAAGGCTAAACGGAATTCATTCTTAGTAAGGATAGAACCTGAAATAAGATTCTTCCTAATATCAGGAACATAAAGTACATTATTAAGAGTAAAATATTTTCCCGAAGTAAACTTCAGCACCACCTTTCCTTCTCCTTCTACGACGAAATGAACGTCATTTCCCATGAAGAGCATCTGCTTATGTTCAGAATCTTTGTAAGTAGTGAACATGCTCTTGTCGTAGCAGATATGACGGGTAGCCCCAGTGTCCACCCACCATCCTTTGGTATCGACAGTTAAGAATGCTTCAGATACGACCGCTGCCAAATGTATGTCCTCCATGTCAGAAACCGCGAGTTCCATAATGATATTTACTTCATCTTTCTTTCCGGTTTTTTGGTGACGGCACTTCTTTGCAAGATGACCGCTCTTTCCATAGACAAAACATATCCTGTTGGATTTCTTCTTTTGGTTACCCTTGTTCCCTTTGTTAGGTGGATTAGGCTTTTGCTTCTTACTCACATGAGAGTCTTCCACAATATGAGCATTAGCTCCCCCAGGATGAGGCATTCCCATAAAGTTCAAACCTTTGTCGGTGATCATGTTGTTCTCCTGTGTCTTGAGCTTTTCTGCAAGATCTTGCACGGTCCATTTAGAAACTGACTTCTTGTGCCTTAGGTAACCATGTCCATGCCGGATTAAGCTTTCCAATTATGGAGGCCTACCTGGTAGGACTCGCTTAGTTCATGCCCTTCAGCCAAAGGTTCATTGATCATTGTTTGAAGCTCATTCACTTGTTCATACACAGATTTTCTATCAACCATTCGCTAGAATTGGAATTTGTCCACTAGGAACTTTCTGTACCCTGAGTCTTCGGTTTTGTATTTCCTTGTCAGACCTTCCCACAAGAGTTTAGCAGTCTTTAGGGGACTGTAAACCTTGTAGAGTGTCTCATCCAAGCAACTTAGTATGTAATGTCTGCACATAAAGTCGTTGAGATTCCATGACTCGATTTGGTTGACTTCCTCAGGAGTTTGATTCTCCTTGGCCACTGACACCTCATCAGTAAGGTACCTAGTTACGCCTAAAGTCGTTAGGTAGAACTTCATTTTGTCCTGCCATGTCGCAAAATCAACCCCTTTGAATTTGAAGGGTAGAATCAACGGAGGGGTAGGAATTCTTTTTGGTGTCGACACCACATTATTGTTTGATGCCATCTACACAGATGTATTAAACGGTTTAATATTGTCTTAAGATTGTTGGTGTTTAACAATCTGTGCAAATAGAAATATACTCAACCATATTTCTTATAATTAATTAATTAGTAAATAAGTAATAAATATAAATGTAATTAAATATAGTTTTACCGAGTCTAAATAGTATGTATATATATTACTTTGTTAAGGAATTTTAATAACGAACAAAGTAGTGGAGTAGAAACTTTATAAAAATTGGTGTTTCAATTTAAATTTAAAACAAGCAGCAACTTTGTTTGAAAATTTTAAGTAATTGAAATGAATATAATTGAATAAAGTAATCAATTTTTCTACAAGTAATTATATATATATGGGCAGAAAACGGTATAAGGAACAAAATAGAAAAAACTGTATAAGAGGTTCTTAATCGAAGTCGGATTTTATTTTGCAATAAGTGACCAAGTTTATTTTGAATAACTTAGTCTTACGGCTTTTAGAAATAATTTTAATATGCAAATATGAAAATTAAATTAACTCACTAATTAATAACCGGAAAAGAAATGAGATGGAAAAGACTGAGGTTGCGAATGCAATCTCCTTAAGACAATATTTTCGGGCTGCCTACAATGCACACAGTCGATCCCCGGTAGTCTCTCAAGATACAACAGTTTAATGCTCAATGTTTGCACGAACAAAGAACCACGGTGAACTTTAAACAAACAAAACTTTGATGAAAAATTATTTAATTTGAGAAGTAGAGAAAATAATTTGTACTTTATTTGCTGAAAAAAATAGTGTAAGGAATTGGCCATATTCCTCTCCTATTTATAGCAATTGAAAGTTGTTGCTGGAGGTCACAACAGTTCGAATTTAAACTAAACAATGGTTCGGTCCGAACGGGTGCCACCCATTCGGTTCAAAATCCGACCAAACACACCCTTTTATTCAAAATTGCGCGGGCAACACGGATCCTTCTCGGACCTTCTAGAAACGGGTCTCGCGGATCTTGTTCGGATCACATGCGGATCCTAATCGGATCACCCACGAATCTTTGTACAAAGTTTGGACTTTAATAATTATTGGGCCCATATATTACTCTAGGCTCATTCCTACAAAAGTCTTTCCACTTTGAAAGCTAGGTGCCCTTTATATAACAATTTTGTAGCTCAACTTTCTCCTTCTTTTCCAGGTGGAAGGTGAGACTGAGCCTTCTCTTCTCATTTCATTCATTAAGGTGTAATAATTAACTTTGGCTAATTAGACTCAATTTAATTAGCCATAATTAATCCAATTACACCAACACGATTTTACTTCTATGAATGGGTAAATGATCAATTTCAGGTCTGATTGATGAATTTGGGAGTTTGCAATTCGGGCTTTATTTCGAGCCTCTTATATATATGCGATATGTTTATGTTCTTTACTCCTGAATTTATATGACTGTAACTCGATTGTGGATGTTTATATCACATTGTTTACAATCATATAACACTGATTAATAGATTGAGTATTATGTATTTGAGGTGGTTGCTATAGAACATTTATTCATTCGACTGTTTAATTGAGTTTGGAGGTGCTTGGTAGTTTTCTTGGGCTCAAGGTATTTGAATCGAGTTGATTTGACAAATTCCCATTAAATTTTAGTTCATCACATAAATCAAATAAGTTTTTTTTATTGAAGAAACCTTAACTTAAGTTACTGAATTTAATGCATAAAACTTGAAATATGTCGCCTTGTTAATCTTTTCAGTTATGACTGAATGAGTTCTGAGTTAATTTTGAAATGTAGTTATTGCGTCGTTAATTGTTGTCCTGCTTATGATAATAAAAAGCAACGTGAGAGTTATATATTGTTTCTTTTTACATCGCAGATTTGATATGTCAACATCTCAAAGTGCGTCTGTCCAGCGTAATCCAATACATATATCTGGTGGGAGTGAAGATCGTAATAATGAGGTGGTGTCAAATCTGCGTGAAAATCAAGAGGAGTCTGGTCAGACGACTCAAACAAGAGGTACCAAAAGAAAACCCTATGTTGTATGGGAACATTTTACAAAATAGAATAATACACATGCCCAATCTAATCATTGCGATAAGTTGTTGACTATTGGTGGGGGGACAAGTCATATTAAAAAGCATCTTAAAACTGATTGTCCTGATTATAAGCTTATTGAGCCCGGGGATATTAGAGTTGTAAGTCCTAGGACTGAGTTTGTGTTTGATCAATCTAAAAGTAACTAATACTTAGCAAAGATGGTCATGAAACATAATTACCTGTTCAATATAGGAGAACATGAATATGTTGAACTCTTTTGTGGAAGTCTTAATCCCGACTTCAAGCTTCCGTGTCGAAACATCATTAGACTGATGTAATTAAAGTTTTTTAGGAGGAAAAAGTCAAAGTGTACAAACTGTTGAGTGAGCTTGGGTCTAAAGTATATTTGACTACTGATATTTGGAGCTCAGGCAGTGCTGGTGTTTCATATTGTTGCTTAACGAGTCATTTCATTGACGAAAATTGGAATTTGAATAAAAAAATTCTCTCTTTCAAATATTTTCCTTACAAACATGACGGTGACTCGTTCAACTTTATGAGAGAGGAGATTACAAATTGGAATTTGAACAAAAAATTGTGTTCAGTTGTGGTTGACAATGCTAGTGCAAATGATGTGATGACTCGGAAGTTAATTGATTGTATTATTTTTTATTCGTCCACACATTTTTGTAGAGAATTATATCATGTCAGGTATAGTGCACACATACTGAATTTTATTATGCAAGATGGTCTTAAGCAAATTACTGATTTTCTTGAAAATATTCGTGAAACTGTGGGATATTTGAAGAGGTCCCCTGCTAGGAGGCAAAAACTTGACCAAGTCAAGAATCAATGTGGGGCAGGGCATTTGAGAAAAATAGCCATGGATGTTCCTAATCGTTGGAACTCAAATTTTGATATGCTACATACAGCATTGCCTCTAAGGGAAGCTTTAGGCCGTTTAGAAATTATTGACAAAAATTACGTATATAATCCAAATTCTTGGGATTGGGACGCAACTGAAGTCGTATTCGAGTGTTTACGGATATTCTATGAAGCTACTCGTCATTTTAGTGGTCATCTTTATCCCACATCTAATGTTTTTTTTCGCGATATTTGTCAAATTCACTTAAATATTATTGATTGGGGTAAGAATACTAATGATATCTTGATATTGATGCATGATCGCATTAAAGAAATATTTGACAAATATTGGGATGAATGTACTTTAGCTTTAGTTGTTGCAGTGGTTTTTTATCACAGGTTCAAGATGCAACTTGTGAAATACTTCTTTAATAATATTTATTGTTTAAAAGGTGCTAGTACATACATTCAGCGAGTTTCTGATTCTTTACATGTATTGTTCATCTATTATGGAGGCACTGTTACTTCTTCATTGAATGAAACCGTCATGGCAAGTGACTTTGTTGAAAACGACACATTCGATGTTGATTTTGATAGATGCTGTGATAATGCACTTCCTTCTTCTGACATAGAAAAATTGGAATTAGATGCTTATCTTGATGAAAAGAAGTTTCCTACTACTGTGAACGAATTTGATATTTTGAATTGGTGGAAGACTAACAATGCGAGATACCTTGTTTTGGCAAGGATAGCGCGTGATATTATGGCTGTCCCAGCTACTACAGTCGCATCAGAAGCATCATTTAGTGTTGGGGAAGGGTACTAGACCCGCATCATTCTTCTATGCTTCCTGATGCACTAGAGGCATTGATAGTAGTGGATGATTGGCTTCCACTAAAAAAAGAATACAAGTAAGTATAATTATTACTTCATGTTGTTAAATATTATTATTTTCTTAAAGGTTCGTTTATATAATATCACTATTGCATTTCGGCTACATAGGTTATTCTGATGTGACATTCGAAACTGAAGCAGAGAGTGCAATTACATTATGATTTGCTAGCAAGGTATTACTAAGTTTATATTTGTATAACAAACATTATGATTTTCTAAGTATCACTTTATCACTACTAATGGTGTTCAATTTATTCTTGTAGAGTTGATAGCATTTGGAGCCGATTCTTATATCCTTGATCCTTAAACATTCAAGTGGAGGTTGATCATATTGACTTACGGAACTTGTGTAGTTTGTTTTTGAATTCTGGTGGATTGGATGTTAAGAAATTTGAATTTTAGTTTGTTGAATTGTGATTGTGATTATGGTATTGGTTCTTTAATTTGGTTTATTGTAGTGTGTGATTAATTTTGTATGCTAGTTTAATTTTTTAAGTTCTGTGCATTGAGAATTTATTAATGATTGATCATGTTTAATTTATTAAGTCACGCGCATTGAGAATATACTAAAAAGGAAAAATTGGCCGGGTCAGGTTCGGCGGGCAGGTTTTCGAATCGGTTTTGGGTCAGGTCCGGGTCAGGTCTTGTTTGGGTTCGGGTCGGGTCCAGATTTATACTTATGAACAGGTCTACGGTGGGTTTGGGTCCAGGTCTGAAAATTTATATTAAAGAGGTCTTGATTGGGTCTGGATTGGGTTCGGGTCCGAACCCGACCTTTGACAGGTCTACTTGCACTTGATGGTCCCAGTGATGAAGTCCTCTATTCGATCCACATGAATCACGCCGTCAGATGAGACTTGAAGGCACTTAGACTTCTCATTTGATTTTTGCCCTAAGAGCATGTTGTCCTCTTCAAAATCCTCAGCTTGCTCCTCGTTCGCCATTGAGTATCGTTTTGTTGATATATCATTTCTTCGAACTCCACAGGTCTTTTTTCCATCGAGGGACTTACTTTGGATCCCTTGGTTCAACAGTTCTTCAATCCTTGCATATTGTTCTTGTGCATGCTTAGTGAGTCGCTCTATTTCCATTGTCAATTTCATAAGTTGTTCTACCATAGTCATAGTACTTGTCGTCATAACATGCACCATGATTGAACGCCGAGAACGAGGTTCATCATTTTGAAAATCATATTACGCTTCCTTTTCGACGACTTGGTGTTTGGATCCTTCATCAAGTCAGTCAAAGGTCAATACTTTCTGGAAGAGCCATTGATTTTTCCTTGAAGAGATGAGATGAGAGGTAGAGATGTTCCACCGGGTGTGCCAGAAACTTTTTTACAAGAAATTTTAAATGTATGCAAAAGGCTTAAACAGACAATAAAATAAGTGTAACAAAATAACAATATATCTGATATAATTAAAAGTGGTTACAATCTCTATATATAATTCCTCTGATTCTTCTCTTTGGTAGATGTATGAATTCAAGGGCATTAGGCTTGTTCTTGAGTCGTATTTGTGACTTTCTCCTTGATTTGCAGATTCGTCGAGTGTATAGATTCAAGGGCTTTGAATGTGTTCTTGAATTGTTTGATGTGATCTTCTTCAATATTTGTGGATGGAATTACGGATTTGAGTCGAAGACTTAAACTTGCAGAGTTTGACGGAGCTTCAAAGCTTCAATTTAATTGGTCAAAACACCTCATCATGACATGCGGTGCATGTTGAGTGGCCACTTATTTATAACGTCAAAACATGATCTGATT
The DNA here is from genome assembly GCA_003313485.2 of Penstemon barbatus. NCBI lineage: Eukaryota > Viridiplantae > Streptophyta > Magnoliopsida > Lamiales > Plantaginaceae > Penstemon > Penstemon barbatus. Next base: position 47,013,947 of record CM064883.1, read on the forward strand.
GGCCTAAATACACCAGTTTGACACATGGTGTAACATGATTGGCTAATAATAAATTATTAGAACCAATTAAATTAACTATTTACTTTTGGAATTTAATTTAGTAAAATCACATAATATAAAATAGAAAACTAATTAATAACTAATAAATTATTTTACAAGTTTCATTATTTTATTGGGCGTAAATTTTATGTATCTACAGGGTGTATGTTTCGTTAAACATATCTCGAAAGTTCTTGGCAGTTTGCACCATGGAGATGTAGGATTTTTGGTACTTTGCACTTCAATTTAAAAAAATTTGTAATTCAAACCTAAAAATACAATACATTTATCACTTTGCACCCTTGTAGTCAAAGCAGTTAACCGATCGGTCATATTTTCAAAACTTATGCTACGGGTATTTTGGAGTAGACGATTAATTCTAATTTTCCTTTACTTTTTCTTCTTTTATTTTTTTACTTCTATAGTTTGATTAAATTATTGCCGAAATTTGATAATTTAGGATTATTCCTAATAATGATAACTAAACTTTACTTACAGAGGAAAGAGTGGAAAGTGAAGAAGAAAGAAATGTAGAAATAGAAACAGAGCCGCAGTTTCTATTCCTACTAATAGTTTAGCGCATTCTTTATTGTTACTATGGGGTCCTGAAGTCGAAGTTAAAAACAAAAAAACGGCTTCTTTGGAATGAAATTCGGCCCCCGACAACCTCTCAAAATTTTATGAAAGCAAGGTTATGGATTTTGGTGTGTGTGTGTGTTTTGGGTTGGGGTTGGGTGGGGGTGCTACACATGCAGTTGCAAAGCTCTCGATGGGTTGGAGGTTGTTGCTCCCGCATACAACATTGTCTTTAAATATTAGTATTAGTTATAATTGACACAACTAGTATTGATATGAGAGTACGTCTACGAGTTCGATGGACAATATCACGGCAGCGACCTCATGAGCGAATCCCACATAGGAATCAATCCTCCATATACGAGGCTCAAGGCCACCCTTTGCGAGGTATCACCTTGCAAGATCCCCTCGACAAAAACCACATGATTTATATGCAAAGATAAGCATTGAATTCTAAATGTAATGATTTATTTCTTCAACGTGGAGATTTCTATCCTTCTCTCTCCTGTATCCCACGGGTATAAATACCAACACGATATGATATTCATGACATGATGCACAATCAGATACCTATTACATCTTTGCATACAAGTTCCAGTATTAGGTTACTGAACTATGCATTAGAGCAAGCTCCACCAAAATAATGTTAGCTTTTCTTGTTGGGTTACGGGTAACGTTAGAACGTTAAAGCAGCGGAAGTTTAAAATTTTTAAGCAACCCAAACCAGCAATCTTTATTCATCTAATCGCACGAAAGTGTTTGACAACAAACAAGAACCAACAATAAAGGGTTTTGCGATTTTACCTGACCACAAGAACGGTGGTGGTTTTCTCCGATCTTCGAAAATTTTCATGACCTTTTCTTCAAGAGAAGCATCCCATGTGTTTTGACTTTGGCGGTATCCACATCAATCGGATTTAAGCAACTCTCTTGATTTCTCAGGCTAAGAACTAGAATATGACAGATATCAAGCAAGGAATAACAGAGAAGAAAACCAGATCGAGATGCAAAAGACGGTCTCCCTTTTCTTTGAGAATGGGACGACACTTGGGAAGACTAGCAGCTAGGGTATGAAGTCTTCAGCTCATTATATAAATGATGAGTCTTGACTTAAATTATTATTTATCTATTAAGAAGATAGAATCTCATTTTATGACAATTTCCCAATAGAACTAATTCCTTTAATTAATTCAGCCTATTTAATTAATTAATTAATTAATTAATTCTTCTCTTTTTAAATAACTCTTTAATACACAAGGTGGTTGGACCAAGTGCTAGTGACTTGCGAACCCCAAGTTGAGAATCAAGTTCTAATCCTACTGGAGAGACACCATATTCGGGAGAACATATACCCTTTACACTCTTCGGTCCAAGCTGTATATACATAGTCTAGTAGATAAAAAAAAAAATTAACTGTTAATTAATTAATATTTCTTTCAAGAATTAAAACTGTAATTCTTCAGTTCCGATTTAACTCTGTTGGGTTTTACGCGGTACAGTTGTCAAAAAACAACGTGCGCAATATTTAAAATTTTTATACGCACATAAAAACTCATGAGCCCAGGATCTCAGTTATCTAACTCATACGAAAAATGGGTATTTGAATCACTATTCAAAACAGAAATAAAGTTAAGTAATTTAAGAAATTACCTCACCACATGCAAAGTGGTGGTTTTTCTCCGGTCTTCAAAAGTTCACTAGAGCACCCCAAGTGTTGTGCCTCTAGAGAAAGTCCACACCAGTTGGATTGAGTGACTTCTCGTAATCCTCAGGCTTAGAACTAGGATTAGGGAATTGTCTTTTTCAGAAATTGGATCCAGATCCAGAGAAGAAAAGCTTGGAGAAAAACAAGCACAGGGTGGGGCGATTTTTCAGAGTAACCGAACATGGAGAAGAATTGATTTTCTTGCTTGCTTTCTTGACTGAAAATCTTCGGTCACTTCTCCTTTTATAATAGGCTTTGTTAGTTGTTGAGATTATCTTGTTATGTGAAGAGATTATGATATATCTCTTATATTTAGAAGACTCCTTCTAGATATAAGATATATCTCTTTGCATATCTTTCCTTATCTCCTAAGGGAACAAGATATGTCATATCTCCTCACAAGATAAATCCTTCCCAATTTTCCCTATTAAAATCGGCCATGACTAAATTAACATAAGATTAATAATTTTCCTTTAGCATGTTGCGGCCATGTTGATTAAATGATCATGAGATCAATTAATCAATGTAACCATGGGCCCATATGCTCTATTAATCTAAAATTAATTCAATCAAATTACTCTTAGCAAAAATCGGCCCATGAAAATATAATTAATACAAGATTAATTAATCTACATAATAATCGGCCCATATGCTTAATTAATTAATCCACTATTAACTAATTAATCCTTTTTCAATTAACACTTTAATTGAGGATTTAATCAATCAGGAATTGCAATTGATTGATTAATTAGTTACTTCTAATTAATGATTCTCCATTTCGAATTAACACTTTAATTCTCGTTTAATTAATTAGTTACTTCTAATTAATGTTTCTCCATTTCGAATTAACACTTTACTTCTCGTTTAATTAATTAGTTACTTCAAATTAATTATTCTTCTTTTTTAATTAACACTTTAATTCATCTATTGATTTAATTCCTTAAATCAAGTGTTTCCTTTTAAGACAGTCACTGTCCAACTGTATTGTGTGTGACCCTCTAGGTTCACCACCAACTGGCCGCAGGCCCACGACTCTCGTGATTTAATTAGTGAGCAATTAATATGTAATTAATTGCTCTGATCAATTAAGCACTTTAATTGACCACTCTAGAATTAATTTCCTTATTAATTCATTAGTACCCACACCTCATGGTCGATGTCTAGCCACAAGCCCATCAGGCCCAACTTCAGGTGAATTGATATTGGTCAACCTTCACCTCTTATAACTGCCATGTACATATGGTCCTTCTAACGACTAATTTCGCAATTGAGACCTTGGGTGTGTGAATTGGTCGGCACCTCTAATTATCTCAATATCGTACTTTCTAATTCAAGATAATGATTCCAGTGTGACTTTTAAATTTGGAAACCCCTTTCCGAATCAGTCACTAACCACGACCGTGGGTTTCTCGGAATCTATTATCTAAGAACGTACAGGAAATTCTCTCATCTTATCAAGACGAGTCGATAGATCCTTTATTAGTACTAACCATTCGCGTACACGTTCATACGTACCCAAAGTAGTCGCACAATGATCAGGCTATGTGATCGGCTCCTAAATCAAAGTACGTATTCCCGTGTACCGAATTCGCTCTAGTACCTCATGTCCGAGGACTAAATCGTACACTATTATAAGTCTTGAGATACTTCCCATTACCGATAAGCTTAATGCACTTCCACGATGGGTCTCTCTGTTCGGGTCGTTCGATGCGTTCGATCCCCTATCGAACCACCTAGTCATATGCACTGACATTAAATGTCTTGTTCATGAAACTCTACAAATTCACTTCATGTGAATAATGCATAATCGTACAAGTCTTTGCGATTCCCTCGATACCCTGTCTCGATAGGAATCTACGACTTGGAACAGTTTTAGGATCACGACCTTAGAGACTGTTTCATGATTGCACTCAATACTGAAGTGAATCGTCCCATAGTCGAATGTGATCTTAGGATTTCATCCAATCGCTTAGATAAGTTCGCGAGAGATGAAGTTGGTCATTGTTTAATTCACGTACTATGAATAAACGGACGTATTATATTATGAATCATAAGATTGCTTTCTAAGGTAGTCCCTTTACAAGCTCGTATTTGTTGGCTTGTTGGGCACTATCCTATCAATTTCCCACTTGCCCTAAAAGCAACCACATACATTTCTAAGGCCCATCTTTCTCAAGATGTCCGTCGATCCCTTTTGTGATTATGACTTAATTAGTGGATCTGCTATGTTGTCTTTTGACGTGGTTTACTTCCACGTCTTTTTCTACCTATGATTTTCCAAATCATATGGTAAACTTTAATTTGTGTTTAGATCATAGGTGAGATCTCGATTCCTTTGCTAAAGCAATTGCCTTAAGTTATCATGGAAGATAACCATAGGCCTTGCAATGCTAGGTACTACTTCCAATTTATTGGAAGAAGTTTTCATCCAAACACTTTCTTTCGTTGTATTCAATACTGCGAAATACTCTATTCTAATGGTTAACTCGGCATCGATTGTCCCTTTGAACCCTTTCAAATTATCGTTGCCCTATAAAGCAGAATATTATATTCACATCAGACGGGAAAATCGAATCATAAAATCCTTCGAGTTTCAATTCTTCATTATTACCGCTGACCAGCAATATATCCTCAGAACTCCTAGAGTTTTTAAGGATTGCTCTGTTCGGTAATCCAGTACTCCTTACTGGTGTTCGACTCACAGCCGCTTATGATATTCATATCATGTGTTTAGTCTGGTTTCGTACACGACGTTGCATATCTTATGCCACCTTTGGAAGGTGTACAGAGATATTATCCTCTTTACTCATCATATGTAGGGCACATTGATTTTGAAAGATATTTTATATCTCTATGGAAGCGGTCCTCTCTAGGATCCTTTCCATACTGAATTTATTCAGTTTTTGTCCATGTACTAAGATTTGGGAATTCTAACATCTTCTCTAATCTATCTCCATAGATACGTATTGCCAATACGTGAGATGTATCCCTTAAATCTTTTAATGAAGAATTGCGTGAACGAACATGCTTTCGTCTACGTTTTAACACTCTTACATCTCTATGTCAACTTTAATGTTATTATCATGTTTATTTTACGAACAATACAAAAACTCCCACTGATTCTTTTGTACATTCAGATTTACATGCAATTTTGATAAAGTCAACTACTTTGACTGTCTCATCTATTCGCATGTTCCAATTTCGGGAAACTGGTCTAGACTCATAGATTTAACCTTTGGAAATAAATCCAATGGTTATGCTTCGCAGTCACACGAAGCTTCTATGGTTCAGTGTTTCCAAATGGATTATTGACAACCCACTCAGATCACATGGCGTTTAAGCTATGTGCCCGAATCTATGTTTATACATAGTTATTTCGCAAGTTCTCGGATCACTATCCAATCGATCTTTTTCATGAACGTACAAGTTCTTTTTGAATTCGATCGGGTCTACGAAATTTTGGTGTACAAAATTTTGGTTCAGTAGGTTTGAAAAATACTCCCACTATTTGTAGGGATGTTTCCAAGTCTAGGATTTCATCAAGTTCCATGATAATCCCATTTCTATTAGCGAGGGAACCACCCTCTAAGAATTGGGTATCCCTAAAACGATTTCCTTTCGTTCTTTAGGATCACAGAACAGGTATCCAATGGATTTCGTTGGATACCCTACAATTTTTTTCAATTGGAACCACTATCCAACTAAACATTCATGGATGATATACCATACTTAAGTTAGTACGGTTTTGTAGGAATTGACTTAAAAGGTACTCGTCTAAGTATCCTTTTAGAGTCATAGGTTTGAATCCTAGAATTGATTGAGGAACTTTAGCAATACTAATTAAGGAATGAATCTAGTCTTTCATAGTTTGATTCCTTATATTAGATTTAACTTGCTTTTTCAAGAATTCTATTCTTGATTTAGATAATTTGAGTAATATTAGGGCTTATGTATTAATCACTTCGATTATATCGAATGATCATACTTTAATGCCCTTAGTTGCTTCGGTTTTGGAATTCCTTTGAGTCCTTTCAACATTTCCATATTTGCTCTTTACTTAGTGCATTTATGAAACCCTTTTAAACCCTTCAACGTTTCCAAAACTTTGTACCTTCCAAAGTACCTATATCCTAAATGCCATTGGATATTTCATGAAGCAATTAATTACTCGCACTAATGCTTTAGTGATCCACATGTGTGTTTATGGATTAAATCTATTGAACACTTGGTATGCTTACAAATCGATCATGTTTCCTTTTCGACAGAATTCGCAAGTTAAGAGCTCATTGAGGTTCTTTATTTCAAGAGTCCTTTAAATGAAGAACTATCTTTTGATTCTTCTATAGGAAATAAGTTTGATTTTAAGCATGCCATAATTGTGGATAATTATCTGGTTTGTTTTACTTTTTCTCGATTTAGCATAACTGTCAATAGGTTTTATCAATGTTCATTTCTTTGCTTTATTGCAACGGTAAAGCAATTGTGTACGAATTAAATGCTTTAACTAAAATAATTCCATTCATAATGGTAAAGCTAAAAAAAGTTTCGTACAAAGTTCGAAATAAATCCTTAAACAGATAAAACTATAACTAATGCTTGATAAAGTAAAACATTTGCTAATAGGAAAAATCCAGGTGCTTCTTGACCTAGTTCCTGAAGTATCTTTCCCTTAAGTACAATTGAAACCCCCGTTTGCTCATGGGTAACTGGGTCCCGTCATCACCTGTAAACACCTTTACAGAAACGAGAGTCTTTTAAGATGTTTTACATCAAAAGAAAAAACTTAAGATTTATTACATCAAAAGGAAATAACTTAGGTTATACATTCATCAAATTTCTTCAAGAATTCCTTATCATTCATGTTCCTCAGTTCCTTATCTGTCTTACATAAGGGACAATTCTTTCCTTTGATCAGTCCTTGTCCTCTTTCGAGGGCTTTCTCATATTTGTCTAACAACTTATGCAAATCATTGGTCTTAATTCCTTGGCATGGAATTTCACAATGATCGATAAAATGAGAAAATGATTCAGGCAACCATTGATGATAATTTCCATTTCATCATCTTGAGTCAATTTAGCTCCAAGCTTATTGATTCGATTTAGTCTCTTGATCAGGTAAGCACAATATTCACTAACATTGTTGAACCCAATCATGCTTGTCTCGTGGAGTGGTGTCATAAAGATTTGTGATAGTGTTTGTTCGTACATGATTGTGAATTTTGGCATGGCTAAAATATAAATTGTAAAAGACAACAGTAAGCAGACAGATTTAAGATAATACTTATAATTAACGAAAATTGGTCTTTCTATCGAAAAAGTTCTCCCACTATTTTCTCGAAACAATAACCCCTTTCATTGTTCGGAAAATTCTATTTCCTAGTAGGTCTTGACGTCCCAGCAGACATTAACTGCACCCACGACTCACGGTCATACAATTAATTCCCTAGGTAGGTATACTTTTACCAATTGTGTCCCTACACAACCTTCAAGCTATTTTGCCTCGATTTTCACATTTATCTAGCACTGCTACATCATAAATGGTACTACTCGTTAAGTCTAACTCAATCAATCTTGATGAGCAATGGGCCCGAACATGTCAACCCCTAGGACTCCCAGTCGATCACATGCCCCGACCAATCCCCACCCTTGTCAAGTTTATTTAAAAACAAGAATCGAGAGATTTCGTGTATTGTCCATTTCTTGTCTCGGGTGCCAGACTCTGGATCACCTTCAACGATAAGTAGACAACTTACACTAGTCCATATTGATGGAAGGCTTGGATTTATAAAACTTCATTTTATAGTTAACCCAATGTGACTTAATATTTTATTTCAAGAGGGGATTTTCGGTTTTAGGAAGTTTAGGTAACTCTCCTCGAGATCTCACCGCATTAATTATGCTTTATATTTTATTTAGTGATCTAATTTCTAGCGCACAAGCCAAAATAAATCAGTAAATAAAAATAAAACATTCACACCTAGCATGCATGCTACCACAGTATGTTTTCGATCGGGAGCCTCCTATGCGGGCCATCATCGAGCCATGATGCTGGCCCCAATTGGTCAATCTAATGGGTTTTTAAAGAATCTTACAAGTTACAAAAGGAACCATGCATACATGGTCTTCATTCCTTCTTGGGCCTCCACTTTGCTTGTAATGGGCCTCCATCCTAAGCTATTAAAACGGTAAAGCCCTAATCTATTACAGAGGCTCAAAGTGGCCCAAAAACTTAAGGTTCGCAGGCCCAATAAAAACCAACATAATTAAACTTAAACTAATCACATGAACCCTAATGTCAAGGCTTGGCGCGATCGAAAACCACGTAAACAGTTCACGTAGAGCAAGAAACAAGCAAAAGTATATTTTTCTTATTTCTTATATTATTTTAAAATTACCTTTTAAAATAACTCAAGATTCTAATTTTAAAACCCCTTTTAAAATAATATTTAACTTTTATTTTAAAACCCCTTTTTAAAATAAATTACAACTTCTATTTTAAAACCCCTTCTAAAATATCTCATGGTTCTTACTTTAGTCTCCACTAATTATGATAAAATTAATTCTTCGGATAATAAAACACCTTTTAAGAATAAATCAGGTTCTGGAAATTTTAATTTTTGAAAATTACATATTTGTCCCTCAATTTTTGAAAATTACGTTTTGACCCCAAAACTTTCGGAAATAATCAATTAGCCCCAAAAATTCCAAAACATGCAAATCGGCCCAGAGAACAGAAATTAATATTTTAATTCCAGAAACTTTCATTAATTGCAAAACTGCCCCCTAAAGTTACGTAAATTACAAAATAGCCCTATAACTTACCGAAATTACAAACAGACCCCAAATTTCCAGAAAAACAGAATTTCAATTTCAGCCCAGAATTTGCAGAAAAATAAAAATTTCAGATTCTGTCCAGATTTTATCCAAATCGCAATTTGCAGTTTTAGTCCTACAAATTTCGTAAATTGTAGATTTGGCCCAAATATGAATTATGCTATTTACCCGAACACATAATTAATCATAATCAGCAAGATCCATGCACAGAACACGACAAATAGATATATACATAAAATTTGAAGTGTTCAGCTCCGTTTTCGTATGAGCGTAATAACTTTGGCTCTGATACCACTGTTGGGTTTTACGCGGTACAATTGTCAAAAAACAACATGCGGAATATTTAAAAATTTTATACGCACATAAAAACCCATGAGCCCAGGATCTCAGTTATCTAACTCATACGAAAAATGGGTATTTGAATCACAATTCAAAACAAAAATAAAGTTAGGTAGGTAATTTAAGAAATTACCTCACCACAGGCAAGGTGGTGGTGTTTTCTCCGGTCTTCAAAAGTTTACTAGAGCACCCCAAGTGTTGTGCCTCTAGAGAAATTCCACACCAGTTGGATTGAATGACTTCTCGTAATCAGTCTTAGAACTAGGATTAGGGAATTGTCTTTTTCAGGAATTGGATCCAGATCCAGAGAAGAAAAGCTTGGAGAAAAACAAGCACAGGGTGGGGCGATTTTTCAGAGTAACCAAACAGGGAGAAGAATTGATTTTCTTGCTTGCTTTCTTGACTGAAAATTTTCGGTCAGTTCTCCTTTTATAATAGGGTTTGTTAGTTGTTGAGATTATCTTGTTATGTGAAGAGATTATGATATATCTCTTATATTTAGAAGACTCCTTCAAGATATAAGATATATCTCTTTGCATATCTTTCCTTATCTCCTAAGGAAACAAGATATGTCATATCTCCTCACAAGATAAATCCTTCCCAATTTTCCCTATTAAAATCGGCCATGACTAAATTAACATAAGATTAATAAATTTCCTTTAGCATGTTGCGGCCATGTTTGATTAAATGATCATGAGATCAATTAATCAATGTACCATAGGCCCATATGCTCTATTAATCTAAAATTAATTCAATCAAATTACTCTTAGCAAAAATCGGCCCATGCAAATATAATTAATCCAAGATCAATTAATCTACATAATAATCGGCCCATATGCTTAATTAATTAATCCACTATTCATTAATTAATCCTTTTTCAATTAGCATTTTAATTGAGGATTTAATCAATTAGGAATTTAAATTGATTGATTAATTAGTTACTTCTAATTAATGATTCTACATTTCGAATTAACACTTTAATTCTCGTTTAATTAATTAGTTACTTCTAATTAATGATTCTCCATTTCGAAATAACACTTTAGTTCTCGTTTAATTAATTAGTTACTTCTAATTAATTATTCTTCTCTTTGAATTAACACTTTAATTCATCTATTGATTTAATTCCTTAAATCAAGTGTTTCCTTTTAAGACAGTCACTGTCCAACTATATTGTGTGTGACCCTCTAGGTTCACCATCAATTGGAAGCAGGCCCACGACTCTCGTGATTAATTAGTGAGCAATTAATATGTAATTAATTGTTCCGATTAATTAAGCACTTTAATTGACCACTGCAGAATTAATTTCCTTATTGATTCATGAGTACCCACACCTCATGGTCGATGTCTAGCCACAAGCCCATGAGGCCCAACTTCAGGTGAATTGATATTAGTGAACCTTCACCTCTTATAACTGCCATGTACATATGGTCCTTCTAACGACTAATTTCCCAATTGAGACCTAGGGTGTGTGAATTGGTCGGTACCTCTAATTATCTCAATACTGTACTTTCTAATTCAGGATAATGATTGCAGTGTGACTTCTAAATTTGAAAACCCCATTCCGAATCCGTCACTGACCACGACCGTAGGTTTCTCGGAATCTATTATCTAAGAATGTACAGGAAATTCTCTCATCTTATCAAGACGAGTTGATAGATCCTTTATTAGTACTAACCATTCGCGTACACGTTCATACGTACCCAAAGTAGTCGCACAATGATCAGGCTATGTGATCGGCTCCTAAATCAAAGTACGTATTCCCGTGTACCGAATTCGCCCTAGTACATCAAGTCCGAGGACTAAATCGTACACTATTATAAGTCTTGAGAGACTTCCCATTACCGATATGTTTAATGCACTTCCACGATGTGTCTCTCTGTTCGGGTCGTTCGACGCGTTCGATCCCCTATCGAACCACCTTGTCATATGCACTGACATTAAATGTCTTGTTCATGAAACTCTACAAATCCACTTCATGTGAATCATGCATAATCGTACAAGTCTTAGCGATTCCCACGATACCCCGTCTCGATAGGAATCTACGACTTGGAACAGTTTTAGGATCACGACCTTAGATACTGTTCATGATTGCACTCAGTACTGAAGTGAATCGTCTCATAGTTGAATGTGATCTTAGGATTTCATCCAATCGCTAAGATAAGTTCATGAGAGATGAAGTTGGCCATTGTTTAATTCACGCACTATGAATAAACGGGCGTATTATCTTATGAATCATAAGATTGCTTTCTAAGGTAGTCCCTTTACAAGCTCGTATTTGTTGGCTTGTTGGGCACTATCCTATCAAACTCTTTAATCAAACTTTCTTATTTGATTTGTTGTAATCCAATTGTATTTTATGCGACCCTCTAGGTTCACCATCAATTGGTCGGGGGCCCATAACTTTCGTGATTTATTTTATGAGCTTATAAATTACTCCGATTAATTGAACACCTTCAATTAACCACTCAAGAATTAATCTTAATGTTAATTCATGAGTACCACATCTCATGGTCGATGTCTAGCCTCAAGCTCATGTGGCCCAATATCAGGTGAATTGATCTCGGTAAACATCACCTCTTATAAATACCATGTACATATGGTTATTCTATCGACTAATTTTTCCTTTCAAGAGCTAGGGTGTGTGAATTGATCTTCACCTCTAATTTATCTCGATAACTATATATTCTAATTCATGATAATAATTCCAGTCTGACTGCTAAATTTGGAAATCCTTTTCATAACTCGTCACCAACAGCGGCCACAGGTTTCTCGGAATCTATTCTCGAAGAATGTATAGGAAATTCTCTAAACGCACCATGTTGAGTCAGTAGATCCTTTATTAGTGCTAGCTACTCGCGTAAGGATCATACGTACGCAAAGTAGCTGTACAATGATCATCCAAGTGATCGACTTCTAAATCAAAGTACGTACTCACGTGCACCGGATTCCCCCCAGCATATCAAGTCAAATGACTAAATCGTACACTGTTATAAATTTTGAAGAACCTCCCATCACTGATGTGAGACAAGCGTTCGATTCCCTATTCAACCAACTACTTTTATGCATTAGCATCAAATGACTTGTTCACGAAACACTAAAATTCACTTTACTTGAATAATACTCGTACATGTTTTTGCGACCTATCGATACCGTGTCTCATTGAGAATCTATAACTTGGAACCGGTTTAGGATAACAATCTTTGAGACTTTTTCGTGATTGCATGCAGTCAATCATTCCGTAGTCTATTGTGATCTAAGTATTTCATCCAATTGCTTAAGTGTATTTGCGAGAGACGAAGCTGGTCATTGTTTGATTTACGCACTATAAACAAACTAATGTATTAAATTTATTTATACCAAAGAATGTTCATAACATGATAGTTCTATTACAAGCTAGGTTTGTTGACTTATAGGGCACTAACTTTCAGTCTTTCCCCTGTTTTTGAAGGAAACAAATGAACATGTATCCAAACTCAAAAAGCGAAATATATCGGTCGATCATTCGTCAAACTACAAATCCAAAAACCTTTACCCGCATCAAGTACCTCAACACGCCTTGTAAGGAATTTCAAATCAAATTATGAAGACCAAGGTTTGAAACTCATCGATAACGTTCCCATATTTTTAATATTTTAAGTGTTCTTTCAATTTTTATTCTTTCTATTAATTAAAAAAAATGGCCTTTAATTGGTTTTATGATATTGTCTTCTCTTTTTATGTATTTTTTGTTTAATGCACTGCTCTAAAAATCTATTCCTTAATAATTTCGTAAATAATACTCTTTTATTTTACGATTTCTCCATTATTATTATTTTTATTTAGTGAACTGCTCAAAAAAAATATCATCCTCCTAATGTAATTTGTTTTCATTTCTTTATCTTCGATAATTAATAAAATATTTTTCTTCTATTTAAATGTTCTAAATTTTTTTTTCTTTATTGCATGAAAATTGACCCGTACAATGGGGATTTCAGGCGAATTTTGTAATTGGGCTTCATTTGACACCAAAATTTATGTCAATGTTGAAGTTGTGACACCAAATGTGTCAAACTGAAAGGATACGTAGTTGAAACGCTAACGACCTATAATTATGACGCAAAAAATGCAATAATCTCATAAAACAACTACATCAAAATTTCTCTACCCCATCTAAAGAATAAAAGAAATAAAACGTATGCTAAGCCATCTTCTTAGAAGACTAACCACTTTCTCTTGATGATCTTCTAACAATGAATACAATGTATTCGGATCAAACTTATTTTCAATCTTATATATATCGTATCAATTAATATCATGTGATCCTCTCATAGATATCCATGTCGATGTTATTATTGATGTTATAATTTATTTAAGTGGTTTAAAGTATTAATGATGAATATCTATTATTATTTGGTTAAATTCCTACATTACAAACTCTAATTAAACTTCATCTTTATTAAAAAAAAATAGTAGTCAGTGCAAAGTGCAAACCCACTCATTAAAGGTATAAGTGTTATAGGCAAAATGTAACCTAAAAGATCTTGTTACTACCAAAACAAAAGTACAACACTGGATAACGATTTTCTGCCTCATTTCAGTTTACTAAGACAAAAGTGGATTATGTTGTAACAATGACTGGGGCCACCACTTGATTGTTAATGCAATTTGCAATTGCAATTTGCAATATTCAGTTAGAATCTCTGCCAACTTCCACGAATTAATTCAACATGCATGAACTTGGCCAAGTTTAAAATTTCTCTTTGCAAGTTGTTCTATCAGAATTGGCAGGAAATGTTTTCAATTGAAGCCTATAAATACATGCTTCATTCAGTTCAAATGGACATCCGAAAAACACCATCAAAATACACTAGCAACATACACGAGAGCAATTCATAGTGAGACTAAAATTGAGAGTAATTTTAGCAGCTTCTCTGAGAGATATTGTGAGAAATTGAGTGAGCAATTTTCTTAGTGTAAGAGAGTTGTGAGTGTTGAGTGTTTGTAAACACAGTGTAATTATCTCCCTTTATTAAAAGATCTGCAGCAGCCCATGGATGTAGCCTATTTTTGGGTGAACCACGTAAATTTTGTGTTCATTATTTTTGCTATCTCATTAAATCTGGTTGTGGTTTTTCCTAACAACTGGTATCAGAGCTCAGGAATTTTTTTTCGGGCCAACCAGATTTAAGTGGGAGCAATGGCGGCAGACGAAGGGAAGAAGGACTTACATAACAAATGGGTGTATCGTGTGAAAGAAGAGCAGGATGGCTCGAAATGATACAAAGCCAGGCTAGTAGTCAAAGGATTCCAGCAAAAAGAAGGAATTGACTACACCGAGATCTTTTCTCCTGTTGTGAAACTTAATACTATCAGGACTGTATTAAGTATTGTTGCTATTGAAAATCTCTACCTAGAACAGTTAGATATGAAGACTGCGTTTCTTCATGGAGACTTAGATGAAGAGATTTACATGTGTCAGCCAGAAGGTTTCTCCGAGACAGAGAAGGAAAATATGGTGTGTAGACTCAAGAAGAGATTGTATGGTTTGAAACAAGCTCCAAGACAGTGGTACAAAAAGTTTGACAACTTTATGCACAAGGAAGGATTCCAGAAGTGCAATGCTGACCACTGTTGCTACTTCAAGAGGTATAACTCAAGTTATATTATTTTGCTACTTTATGTTGACGATATGTTAGTAGCTGGTTCAGATATGAACGAGATCAAAAGTTTGAAGCAGCAATTGTCAAAAGAGTTTGACATGAAAGATTTGGGTCCAGCAAAGAAGATTATTGGGATGCAAATCACTCGAGATAAGCAAAAAGAAGTTTTGCAGTTATCTCAGGCAGAATACATCAGTCGTATTTTGCAAAGGTTCAAGATGGGCAGCAGTAAGCCAGTCAACACACTATTGGCTAGTCATTTTCGGCTATCCAAAAGTCAGTCTCCTCAGAAAGACGAAGAGAGAGACTTAATGGCCAAGGTTCCTTACGCCTCAGCCATTGGGAGTTTGATGTACGCAATGGTCTGTACTAGACCAGACATTGGCTATGCAGTGGGAGCTGTTAGCAGGTTTATGTCAAACCCGGGCAAGGTCCATTGGGAAGCAGTCAAATGGATTTTGAGGTGTCTACAAAGCACTTCAGATAAGTACTTGTACTTTGGCAGAGGAGAAGTCAAAGTGCAAGGGTACGAAGATGTAGATTTTGCCGGAGAAGTTGATCATAGAAGAAGCACCACGGGTTATGTGTTCACTGTGGGATCAACGGCAGTCAGTTGGATGTCACGGTTACAAAAGATTGTTGCATTGTCCACGACGGAGGCAGAGTATGTAGCAGAGAGAGAAGCCAGTAAAGAAATTATATGGCTTCAAGGTTTGTTAGACGAACTGGGATTCAAAGACGAGAAGAATGTTCTATACAGTGATAGTCAGAGTGCAATACACTTGACGAAGAACTCTGCATTTCACTCCAGAACAAAACACATTGGGCTTCGTTATCACTTCATCAGATCTTTGTTAGAAGATGGCGTGTTAATACTTGAGAAGATCCAAGGGAGTAAGAATCCAGCAGACATGCTAACAAAGGTTGTAACTGTTGCTAAACAGAAGTTATGCTCAACTTCAGTTGACTTCGAAACTGACAAGATCGGGAATGGATGTTGCATTGATCAGGTGTGAAGACAGATTAAAATCAGTCTTTAAGTGGGAGATTGTTGTAACAATAAGTGGGGCCACCACTTGATTGTTAATGCAATTTGCAATTGCAATTTGCAATATTCAATTAGAATCTCTGCCAACTTCCACAAATTAATTCAACATGCATGAACTTGGCCAAGTTTAAAATTTCTCTTTGCAAGTTGTTCTAACTTCTAACAGAATTGGCAGGAAATGTTTTCAATTGAAGCCTATAAATACATGCTTCATTCAGTTCAAATGGACATCCAAAATACACCATCAAAATACACTAGCAACATACACGAGAGCAATTCATAGTGAGGCTAAAATTGAGAGTAATTTTAGCAGCTTCCTGTGAGAGATATTGTGAGGAAATTGAGTGAGCAATTTTCTTAGTGTAAGAGAGTTGTGAGTGTTGAGTGTTTGTAAACACTGTGTAATTATCTCTCTTTATTAGAAGATCTGCAGCAGCCCGTGGATGTAGCTTATTTTTTGGTGAATCACGTAAATTTTGCGTTCATTATTTTTGCTATTTCATTAAATCTGGTTGTGGTTTTTCCTAACAAATTATTATTTTTTGTCTGAATACATTACCATTTAAACTACACCATTTTTTTTGAAATTTTAGTACAAATTAAAATTTATAAATTATAGAAACTTGTAGCCAAATTTATTTATAAATTATATAATTAACTTAAATAAATATTTCACACATTATGAATGAAAATTAATACTCAAATAATAGTTTTTTATTAAAATTTATTCTATAAAATATTCTTTTCAATATTATTTTTAGGATAAAGAGTCAAATCGATATAATATGCAAGTTTGACTTTGAATATTAGACTTTTATACATAACCATATTTTAAAATTTATGAATATCTTAGTTTGTTGTATTTTTAACTTACACTTTTAAATTTTTAAAAAGAAATATAATCATATTATATTTATATGAGCATACAAATTAGTACCATATTACCGTTATGATATAAGTTAGATAAATATTATATGATTTAATTGTAGAATATTATAATTTTTTTTATATTTTTAATCAATTGTATGATAATGTTTAAATTTTATTGATATTACAAAAGCAATACGCATTTATTAGACTTATAAAACCAGGCCGGTTCTAAAATTATGAACGAAAATTTAAATAAAAACACGCGGTTAAGTATTTAGAAAGCTACCACGGACAAGGCCATGTGACGTACTTGTGGAAAAACTAGAAAAAATTGTTGAATTGCTTGAAAATAATATCTTAGGGGTCTATAAAATAGGGCTGCTATATTTTCTTGTGTTTAGTAGGACCAATAGGTTTGACTTTAATTAAAAACGTAAAAAAAAACTTATAAACTTGCAATTTGATTAGATTTAATGCATATATTATCACTTATTATATATTATTGAGGAGTGGTTTATTTTATAGTATGGGCCAGTTGCCTATTTATGAAAGATAACGCTGTGGAGATTGTTTCACCTTAAACTTATATTCATCGTGCAAGCCTCATTTCCATTTTAATTAACATTTCTCATAGTTAATATTTAAAGTTATCACTACGACCATAATTGTATCTATTGATGACAAATCAAATAGCATTGTGATTATAGGGGTGTAAATGAGTCGAGTAATATCAACAACATATTATTCATGTTTGGTTAGAATTTAAGGGAGATTCAAATTTTGTGTATGAGTTTGGTTTGATTTCTTAAGTAATCGCTTTCAGATAAGCTTTTATTGAACGAGTTTGAGCCGAATATCGTGTAGCTTGGTAATTTACATTTATTTTTTCAGCTTATCTAGTTTAACTCGAGCAGAACTTCAAAAGTTGTCAAAGAGAAATCTTGTTCAAAACTTGTTTAATTAGTTTGATAAACCGAGCTCGAATCGAATATCGAATTATTTGATTTAATTTTCAACCCTAATTATGAAATTTTATAATCTAAAAGAATGTTATAGATTATGATTATCAATCATACTATTTATTAAAAATTTCTCGGCACTTATATGCTACTTTTAATTAGAAATATATAAAATATGTAACATTTAATCACATCAATAAATATTATTTATATCAGCTTAGTCAAGTAAGTAACGTTTTAGCCTTTTAGGGATTAAGTCGATCTGCTTTGTGCTTGTATTTAATTACCAGGGTGTTTTGCACTTTGCAACCCAAAATATGAGAAATATACACTTTGCACTCTTAAAATATAAAAAATACAGCATTTTGTACCCATTTTTATTTTCAGGTAAAAATTCAAGGGAAAAATAGGTAATTCAATTATAAATCTTTGATACTTTGCACCCCAAATATAAAATTAGCACTTATCATCCTCGAATTTAGAACAAATCAGCAACTTGCACCCCCAAAACACAATAAATGGACACTTTGCACCCCGAAATACAAAATTAACACTTAACACCCTCAAATTGAAAAAAATCTCAAACCCCTCATTTTTCGGACAAAGTTGACTATCGGGGTAAAAAAAATCTAAGGCAAAATAAGTAAGTTTTCGATCCGATCGAACAGCCTACATTTATATACATATATACAAATTAAATACCATGAATTTGGAATGATTACATTATATAACAAATTAACAACCCATGAATTATAACTTGTACAAATTAAACGGGCTATGCACAATAAACTTTGCTGGAGAAAATAAGGGGTTTGAGTTTTTTTTTTATTTGAGGGTGTTAAGTGTTAATTTTGTGTTTCGGGATGCAAAGTGCCCATTTATTGTGTTTCGGGGGTGCAAGTTGCTGATTTGTTCTTAATTCTAGGGTGATAAGCGCTAATTTTATTTTGGGGTTGCAAAGTGTCAATTTTTTAAGTTTGGGGGTGCAAAGTGTCAAAGATTTATAATTGAATTACCTATTTTGCCCTTGTGGTTTTACCTGAAAATAAAAGAGGGTGCAAAGTGCTGTATTTTTCATATTTTGAGGGTGTAAAGTGGTAAGTCTAAGTTTCGAGGGTGCAAAGTGCCTCTTTTCCATGTTTCGAGAGTGTAAAGTGCAAAAAAAACCATAATTCCCACAACGGATGAAGCCCTGCACATGATGCCTTTGTTGAATTTCAATTTAATTTGCTTTCAAATACTATTATCTGCACATTTTTTCTACTAAATTAGGCTATATTATATATTCTATAATATTAAAAATATATGTAGTTAGGGATGAGAGCTATACAAATTATATCTAAATTTTTATCGTGATTCTTAAAGGAGTTTAACAATTTAATTAAAAATAGAAAAATATTAAGTGGACTATAATTTTTTCATAATTTTAGTATGGTTAAAATAAATTTTATTAAAATGGTTATTGCATGTATTAATTAATTTCTAAATAGTTGGACCAGACTCAATTTTATATAGTGTGGTTGATGTGTAGCTTATATTCAGGCGATTAATTAGCAGTTAGTTATGTAACCAACGTCAAGTCTAAACACAGAAACCTCAATATTGACTAAGAATTAATGTTTGACTGTGTAAACTCATGCTAGAAATTGCTACGAAAATTGGCCGGCGGCTTACCTCACTTCCCACCTAATTCTCTTCCACGCGGCGGTTAATAAACCAAATTTGTTCTTATTAGTGCCACCCTCATAAATAATAATACTACATATTTTTCGTGATATATTGAGTGTAAAATAACACCCATTTTAAATCTAAAGTATAATCATTCATCATAACTAAATCATGACATTACCCAACAAAAATACAAGTATTGAATGTACGAAAATTGTAGCTTAAATTGTGTACGATCATCTACGTACGTCCAATATTTTTTTGGTTGATAAATTGATAAAGCTAAGTTAATTAGGTCTAATCAACTTTAAAAGTTAGATAGTAGATGAGGATTGTCTGAAATCAAATAAGGATCACTTAGTCTTAATGTTTAAAAAATGTGAGATTTTTTATTCTTAACACTCACATTAGGGTGTCTGAACGTATGGGTAAAACAAATCCACCACGTGATACTTTGAAAGTCTAACCTTAAAAACTGGTACATATATGGTCGGTAAGGAGTCCGACACTTGAATAACGACAATTTGGACTTGAGAGCGAATCTGTGTGGGTGAAGAATGAAAGCTAATTTAATTTGTGACCAATGCCAAATGAAGTCTATAATGAAAGGAGGTTACCCACATTAAAATGTGGCTCCATTACTCGAGATATCACCGACTCCAGCCATTTTTTTTTCCATTTGTCCGTTTTTTCCAATGATTTTATCAGTTCTAACCATTTTCACTTTTTTGTTAGTTTAACCGGTTTTTTTGTTATCTATTTTACTCTATATATTTGCACGAACTTCACAATTTATTTACTCGTTAACTCGTTCTTTCATCGATTTCACTAGTTCTTTTATATATTTCACCACTTTAGCTCATTCTTCACCAGTTTCATATGTTTTTATCCATTTTGCTCATTTAACTCGTTAGTCCACTGATTAACCCATTCTTTGTATGTTTAAGCACTTTTATTAATATCACCATTTTTTATGGGTTAACCCATTTTTCAACCGATCGAGTTCATTCATTTTTTTCCAATTGTTTAATTATTTCTTACCTATTTAACTCATGTTTTTATCTATTTCATATATTTTTTTTAGTGGAACCCATAAGAGTAATTCATTAATGAATTACTATATCGCGAATAAAATTGGGGAGGACACTAAAAAATGGAGAAATACTAAAAGCTACTTTGCCTAAAGTATGAGCAACAAAATTACTTTCCCTAAAAACATGGACACAAGAAAAAGAATCCAAACTCCCAGCTAAAATCATGTTTTTACTTATTTCATATGTTTGACCCATTTTATACCGCATTTATCCAATTAGAAGATAAATATATTATTATATATAATTCAAATTCAACCAAACCAAATTTGGAATATAATTAATTTACACCCAATTTTGGTTCAGACTCCGAAGTCCTTTCAACATTCAAAGCAGAAAAATGAAATTTGACCTGGCCCAAGTTCAATTAACTTGAGCACCAAGGACCTCTCTCTAGCCGTCACGTACGCGTTCCCTTTTCTTCAATATTTTTTCCACAATTTTTTTCTAAGAAATTTCCACAAACACACTTGTCTATATATTCAACGTCCACACCCCAAATTCACTCCCAATCATCCCTTTCTCCGCTTTCTCTTCTCCAAGGAAAAAAATAGTAAAACTTTCTCCACCTTACCATCCCTCTCTACATATCTTTTCTAGTCATTACAACTTCTAGACAATTTAATGGCTCGAAAAAACCTTGTAATTTTTGTTTTCTTGATAATAATTTCTACCTTATTCTCCTCGATACATGGCCGTAAATTGTTGTCGGAACCTCAGCATCAAAATAAGGTTCCATCTTTAACCGACATGAGATTGTATCTAACGTCACTGCCTAAGGGGAAGGTGCCAAATTCCACACCAAGCAAGAAAGGCCACGCCGCCACGGTCGATCGAAAGCTCATCGCTCGCCACCTTAGCGCCATTGACCGGATTCTCCGCTCCGTTCCTAGCCCCGGAGCCGGCCACTAGCGTATATACGTACGGAGTTTAATCATCTCGATTCAAATTTTGGATTTTTCTCAGGCTTCATTTGGATTAAGGGATTCGCAAATCCAAATGATCTTGAAATCGACAGCTTCTAATTCTTCGATTCAAACGAGGTCTTAATTAAATCGTCGACAATATTGAACTATTTTGGTGATTCTGAGTTTAGAGAGGCCAAGGCCGTTGAAATAGTAGATAGATTAGAATTGGACACTTGAAACTGTATAGCAAAGGGCCGGGGAAAAGGTATAGGAGATATATTATTTTTTTATTTGTTCATTTTTGTATTCATTTGATATTTAATTTTGTTTTATTTTGATCACTACTAGAGAAAATGAGATTTTGATGACTCTTGACTATACAATATACATATGATGTTAATAATAATTTATCAATTTTGGAGAAAAGTGTACCATTTACCCTTGTCGGTAGACTTTTAAGTTTCAACGAATTATGTTCAAAAAATTCATCGACCAAACTATATATATATATTAGTTTTAGTTAGTGAGTAAATTACATTATTACCCTTGACAACGAAAAAGCCAATTAATACTAATAGGTCCAAGTGTGGATCATTTTGGATCAAACATATATGCAGTATATATCTTTGTCATCCAATTTTTTCTTGAACACAATCTGAATAAAAGAGACAATAAAGGAAGCGTTCCTGAGACTTTTTTTCTTATCTGTTTTGTCGGTTTCTCACTACAACAAAAAACAGAAGTAAAAAAAGTCTTATTCTGAACAATTTTCCGACCGCAAAAGTTGATCTTAAAAACTCGGACTGTATAGTTTTTCCGACCGACAAATATTTAGACCATGTTAATTCAACCGAAATTTCGATCGATTTATGAATATAAATTTCAACCAAATATTTCGGACCATTTTTTGGATCTTTTTGAAATAGGTCGAAAAACCCACAGCTTTTTCACTTTTTTCCAAAAATAACCTGTTAAAAGTGCCTTTATTTTGGTCCGAATCATAACCAGACTTAACTTCAAAGTATTTAGTGCTGGTCAGGGCCACAAATGCCATGAGATTACACCTTATTAAACGGTGATGCTTTAAGAATTTGTATCCAATTTTAGTGGATCCAATTGTCGTTCCCAGAATCAACTCCACCTAATTTAAACTGTCTATTTTTACATAATAATTAATTTTTATAAAAAAGGCAGCTTAATTATTGGAGTAATAGTCGCTGCTTATCAAAACTACATACCCTAAGGCCATGTTTTATTCTTGGATTTGAGTGAGTAAAACGTCAAGGAAAATATTTTCTTTTGCATCTGCAACTTTGAGCTTCATATCTTATTCATTTGCATTTTAGTTATTATTTTACCCACTAAAATCAACAAACCAAACATAGCTTAAGGTTTAGTCAAACTACCGAAATTCCCTTCGTGTTCTGAAATTACAACAATACCCTGCATATTTGACTGGATCAAAAGCAAAAACTTATAATAACAACGGACTTTTGGCAGCTTGCACCTTGAAAATGGGCCTTTTGGCAGATTGCACCCTCGAATTTAAATTTTGGCAGATTGCACCCTCGAAATACATAAGTTTTGGCAGATTGCACCCTCTAAATTTTTCCAACCAAATAATTCGCCGGAAAATCAAAATTCTGATATTGGAAAGAGTATAATTATCTTTTTAATTCAATTCCCTCCAAAGAAAATTATTACCCGTCAAAAAATTAAGCCAACTAAATTAAATGTGTAGTTTAGGGGTTAATTTGTCCATTTACACATTAATTTAATCGAAATTCCTAAAAGAAAAATATAAAAACCCTGCTCCAGCAACACTGATTAGGGCTTTATCACATTTTCACTTCAATTTTGCCTTATTTTTGCATCAAATTTACTATAAAATCGAAGTTATACGTAATATTAGGTATTATACACCATGTATTGATCAATTGGGTTGAGATTGCGAGTAGAAGAAGATGAAAATTATGAGTTCCTCATTCCCTTGGGTTGTCAAGCTCCACATTATGGTAAGAAAATCGATTATTAGTTTTTTTTTTTTGTTATTCACACATATTTCCGGGCACTGTTCCTTTCATAATACTATATTTATAAATATATTATGGTAAGAAAATCGATTATAATATTGTTGCTATTTCTTATGTGTGGGTTGATAAGTTCATTGAGTTTACATGTGTTTATTATGTCTTGGCAATCATTTTTATGTTAAATGCAATAATATTAATTTTTGAGCTGATAAGAACTATGCAAAAATGGTTGAAAGATTTAAATGTGTTGTATGAAAAATTCAAATTTAGGCACAAAATTTGAATTTTTGGAGGGAATTGAATTAAAAAGACAATTATACCATTGCCAACATTAGAATTTTGATTTTCCGGCGAATTATTTGACCGAAAATTTTAGAGGGTGCAACATGCCAAAACTTATGTATTTCGAGGGTGCAATCTGCCAAAAAACCCATTTTCGAGGGTGCAAGCTGCCAAAAGTCCAATAACAACCCCTTATGTTTGGACAAATTACGAAAATACCCATTATGTATTATGAATTACGACACCCTTTCATACAAATCCTACAATTTAGGCCAACTGCATATTTAGTATTATACAATAGCTCGGTAATTTTGAAGAAATTATATACTAATATAATCTTTGCACCACGTCATTCATTCCACGTGGTGCAACCGACCAATGTAGTTATTTCATGTGAACTGAAATGGCAAAAATTCATTTTTGGCACCATAGAACAAGGCTTTTTCAATTTTGGTACCAATTCTAACTACCGTTTTTAATTTTGGCACTTCCGTCAGTTGACCGTTAAGTCAACTGACAGAAGTACCAAAATTAAAAAGGCCAGTCAAAATTGGTGCCAAAATTGACACAATGGTACAAAAATAAAAAAACGGCTATCTTCATAGTGCCAAAAATGAATTATCATTTATAAAGGTTGAATTTATTAAAAAAAAAATATTTATTCATAAGTTTCATAATACTTGTAATTTTAAATTAAGGAATATCTCTTGAGATACAGCCAAAAAAGAAAACTATGATCAACTCATTTGGCTAAATGTAAATTTGAGAATATAAATATATTATACATTCTCATATAATAGTTTGCATACTTATTTAAAGTATTTATTTTAACTATGAGTATATAAAATTAGTTTCTATATTATTTTATTCATATTTTTTTTATATAGCACATCAATGCAGTTTATTGATTTGTTCATTTATTATTTCAACCCTACTTTCAAATATGATTTAAAAGGTGTTTATATAGTTTCGAACGATTTGAAGGGAATCAACAAATAATTGCTTCTAACTCTTCAAAATGAGAAGAAGTAATGCATCTAAGCAACGTCCTCGTAATTGGAATAATAAGGAGAAGAAGAGAAAGAAAAAAATGAGAAAAAGGCAACTTACAATTGAATAAGGATACAACTGAAAAGCGGAAGTTTAAATCAGAAGATAATTGTATATTTTTATTCAGCCAATTGATTTTCATCTTTGATCAAACTGAAGACTTAGAAGACGTTTTAGGTTGAATGTTTTGTCATCATAAAACAAAAGGGGAATTGTTGGAGAAAGTTGCATGAGTCAATGTAATAAGGAGTGGTTTTGATGATAACATGTGTAGCAAAAAAAATATTATTAGTATTGTGTACCCAAATATTTTTTATAATATATTTTTTTTTACTATTTTGTAATTATTATTCTTATTCTTACTATTATTAAAATGGGAGTGACATAAATTGTGAATTGGAAATAATTGGTTAGGGGAATTGGCAAGAAATCATTTTTGACACATATAGAACTAGGAGTTTTTTAATTTTGGTACCATTGTGTCAACTTTGGCATCAATTCTTACTGACCTTTTCAATTTTGATACTTCCATCAGTTGACTTAATGGTCAACTGACGGAAGTGCCAAAATTGAAAACGACGTTCAGAATTGGTACAAAAATTGACACCATGGTGCCAAAATTGAAAAACGCCTAGTTCTGTGGTGCCAAAAATGAATTTTTGCCGAACTGAAATACCACATCATCTCATGTTCTCCTAAAATATAGGATTTTAAAATTATGTTCACATTGCCCAAAATATAGGGTGATGTGAATTTTCAGTCCACATATACTAACTATATTGATCAGGTGCGCGCACCATGTGATTACGTGGTGCAGTAATTATACTAAATAATTTCTCTTAATTTTGATAGCACTAAATAAGTAAATGCATCTTTATATCAATTTAAATATTCATTGTAATTTCATATCATCGTCATAATAACAACCCATTAAGTTTCTCATTTGAGTATGTTTGTTGCTATTGTGTTATGTTCAAAATTCTCGTAGTTGCACTTAGGCAAACAATGTTTGACACGACCACGACTAGCTCTTGGTAGGCCAGATTAGATCCGACCCAAACCGGTCGATTTTTTTCTTTCATTTTCCTTCTTGCATTTTCCAATTCTTTTGGGGATTTATATTTCAAACTTCATATAAGTTCTAGGTTAATTAAATCAACAACCATTGACTTCAAAAATTCTAACACGTTCATCAATTACGTTTACCCAACTTAGTTCGTCATTTTTTTTATTGATTCCGAATAACCATATCAGTTTATATAATTACATTTTCACTTTATTTTTTTATTAAATCTAATTTTGCATGTACTTGATATTTGTTGCAATTGGAACTTCTAAAGAAGAATCAAATACTTCAATAAAATTTGTCTTTACCGACTGTAATCTTGACAAGCTTAAAAAAGAAGTGACACAAAAATATAGGGGGAAAAGAACTTTTGATACCAAACTTTTGTACAAATAATACATTTGATATCAAGCTTTTTAGGAAAACATATTGAATACCACGATTTCACCCAACTCGATACATTCATTTCTCCATCAATTTTTTGACGGACACGTGACCGTTAAGCCAATATTTTAAATTCTGCAGGAGGTTGTTTGCAATTTGACAGAAAATATTTTAAAGAATGAGTGGGGATATTTGCAGTTATCCCCCAATTCCCATCACCACCCGCTTCACCTCCGTAGCTGCAACCCCACCTCCTCCTTCAGGCACCACCATGAAAATTCACCCCGCCTCCACCTTCTCCGCCCAACACTCACCCACCTGAGTTTTTTCGAGATCTTTAATTTTTTGAGTTCTTTAATTTTTAATTTTGCAATAAGAGATAAATCTAATACATGATTCAACACAATTCTAGCATAGCATCACCAGAGATCCGATCTCTCAGTCCAAGTGTTGAAATTTTATTTCGCTTCATCCTCATCAATATCATATCTACATAAATCCGCATCAGTACTTGAAAAAAAAATCAGTAATAATAGATCATGAAATTAAGAAAGGTGGCCATTGAAAGCGAAAGTTACTGAAAGAAATTTCCTTTTCGATTGAAATCACCTAAATCTAGTGAAACGCAGTGCATTTTGGAGCCGAGTGAGTTTCTAGATTTGGTTTGATGGCCTGATTTTAGACTTAATCTTGTCAATTAATACCAAAAAAAAAAAAAAAAAAATTAAAGAACCCAGGTGGATGAGTGTTGGGTGGAGAAGGTGGCGGTGGGGTTGTGGTGCCGGGTGAAGCCGGTGGTAATGGGGATTTGGGGAGGGGGGGGGGGGGTTGTGTTGAATTGCCGATACTCTCCTTTTTTTTAAGTATTTTCTGCCAAATTGCATACAAACCCCTGCAAAAGTTAAGATATTGACTTAGTGATCACGTGACGCTTTCCATCAAAAAATTAAAGGAGAAATAAAATGTGTAGAGTGGGGTGAAATCGTGATATTAAATGTGTCTTTCTAGGAAGCTTGGTATCAAATGTATTTTTTGGACAAAAGTTTGGTCTCAAAAGTGATTTTCCCTAAAAAAATATAACATTGTCATAATGGATGATATGGGAAATTGGGTAGTGGAATTTTCACACAAACTGGGCGACACTATTATCACCGTCGCTGAACATCTTACAGTAAGAGAAGGATTACATTTGGCTTGGGAAAGAAGGATTCCAAAGCTGGAAATCGAGTCGGACTCGAAAGTGGTGGGGAATTTTATTAAAATGATATCGACATTCATCCTCTGGGTAACATCATCAGGGACTGCCGGAATCTTATCCGAAAGCCATGGGAATGTCGACGTGTCCATAAGAGAAGAATTGGGAACATTTGTGCCGATGCACTTGCGAAGAATGTTCATAGTTTAGAAGATTTTGTGATTTGGAAAGCTGCCCCAAAATTTATGCTATCTCTGTTAAGAGATAATTTGACGTTATTGTTTGTTTCATCGTTATCAAAAAAAAAAAAATATAACATGAATTATAATGTCAATCATACTGTTCAATGTCATTTTATATTAACATGACATTTTACTTCTAACAACAATATTGACATTAAACATTTAACTGGTACATTATGGAATTCCTAAGAGAAGACCAATAATACGAAAAAAATCCCTCACACAGTGGTCATTGTCTTACAGTTGAACCCTTTGACCGTGAACTACGACATAATTCTTTTATATTTTAGGGAATATTACCTAGGGATTTCAATTTTCGCCCTTAATGGGTACTTGTAAATTTTGTAATATCTTATAAATTTTGAATCTTGGGTGCTATTTATACTATCTTTCAAAATTATGTAAATGAAACATATATATTTACCTCAATATAAATCACAAAATTTCAATATGTTTTAAATAATTGAACTAATATTATTAGAATAACTATCTTACACTTAAAATAAGTTAGAAAAATATTTAGTAAAAGAAATATTCCGGAATGATCATTCATAGAAAATTAACTATTAATGAATTAGACCAGTCATAGTCATGGTAGGCATAAAGATAGGAGCAAATTCAGTTAACCTTCAATTTTGCTTAGATAAAGAAAGTAAAGTGATATTAGCCGCGAACCATGTATGCAAGATTCGTTTCTTGGACCCCTAGCCACGAGGAGGAAAATTCAACTTTTAGTTTCATTTTTCCGTAGCGTGGAGAAAATGTTTTCTAATTTTGAATCCAACATAATCACATCAAACTAAAAGATAGAGTGAATATTTTTTTTTTCTCAAGGGTTTAATCTATTTTGAGGCAGGTCGGATACATTAAGTGGGTACCTCTTCTAACAGGGATTCGAACCTGAGTCCGTTACTTTGTAGCGACTAGTTTCTTTCACTAGACCAATCATCTGTTGGTATGATAGATAAAGTGAATATGCATTCATATGAGACTTATCATTTTTTATTTTATTTTTACCTTAATAGATAATGCAAATTGTATATATATATATAATATTCCCCAAAACAGGTAAAATATTATATTTATAAATAGAAATCATATAGTTATTCATTTATAACATTTATGTAGCGTATGAGTTAATTGGGATTTTTCCACATTATGGTGATTAAAAAATTAAGAACAAATACTATAGAATTGCTTCACACAATATGTTTTAAGGAGGTTTTTCATTCAAAGAGGAAACCTTAAAATTAATCTTTGTTTAACCTAATTGGTTGCCTAAGTAAGATTAAAGAAACTAGTCTCTCGTTGTACAATTTAATTGGGAGAAATAGAACCTTAATTCTCCAATTTTGAAATATTAATTCCACAAGAACGTGAATTAATGATATTTCATGGAAAATGATCTGTGAATGTGAGACACACAAGCACGTGCGGTTCAACTTCATTTTTCAAATTGTTGAAAAGTTGCGGTCCAATAACATGCATCTTGGAGGAGCCAATGCTTTCACATAGGTATCATATTTCCATGGACGACTTTTGGCTTTTATTTAAGAGAAAACTACATTTTTATTTGTACAATTTTTTATCAATTTTTTTGAAAAAAAATATATTACATATTACAATTTTACATCCTTGACATAATTAATTTATCGTCAAATATTTGATTCATTAAATTATGTTTGGACCTTAAAGTGTATGAAAATGCACTGAGGGCAGTAGCTAGAACTACAACTATTTTTAAACGTGACATACAAATATTTAAGACATATGTCGAATTCGTGATTGAATTATTTATTCTTCGATCTATAACCCACACCATATAATTTGAAATAATATATGGTCTGCACAGAACTATTGAAAGGCACATCCTGCGATTTACATCCTTCAGTGTTCTAGGGCAAGAGTTCTGAGGGTCCAGGATTAGTCAAGTGTAAGCTTGTACACCTGGGTTATAAAAAAAAAAAAAAAAAAAAAAAAAAAAGAATTCAATTTGTAACATGAGAGAAGTTACATTTATTTGGAATGAAACATACATTTATTATGTGATCGTTAATCCGAAAAGTTTTATGATAATGATCATCTTAAATGAGAAGACGTTAAAAAATATAATTATAAAGGACATTATGACAGGGGTGAAGTTATTCAGGTTTGAACGAGTGTCTATGAAAAAATCAATTTGACCCGACACGTACGAGTTGCCTAAATTTCATAAATCGCCCAGTTCGGGTGAGGCTAGTTGAACAAAAAAATGCAATAATTTTTTAACATTTAACAGAGTAATGACAAATCAATAAATATAAGCATAAAATCTTAAGGACTGTTTGAGAAAGTAGTTTCGGAGAGTAGTGGAAGTTTGTAAAATAATCTCAATTTGCGTAATGTTATTATTTTGAATTTTGAGAGAGTGGTTTGAAAATAAAGTAGGTATAAGTTTCTTTTGGAAAAGTTAGGTTGTAGGTGTAAGACTTTATGTCAAATTGTATTTGTTATGTGAGATAAATTGTGTAAGATATATGTTACTCTATGTCAAATCAGAGTAATGTTTGTGTAGGTTTTGTTTAGAGATAAGAAAATTATTGCTTGTTTGGCTTTTGAATGAGTAGTTTGAGAAAATTGAGATATGAAAATTTATTTAGAAAGTAGAAAAACATGTTTGTTTGACATTTTTCAAATATGATTTTTTTTAGAAACGCCAAACAAACAGGCCAATAAATTCTTCAAACAATAATAAAATGTGCCACTATGTGTTTGCCTTTGCAAGGAATTGAAGATTTAAAACATGAATAAAAAGTACATAAAAGATAATAAAATACGGGATGCGGATGGGTCGACTTGTTTAACCATCAAATTCAACACCCGACCCATACCATGCATGTATATAGTTACCAACAAATAATTGTTTATTTCAAAAATTAAATCGACCGGTTCAGGCAAGTGGGTCGGGTGTGATGGGTTTATGAACAACCCTTCATTGTGAGATTAAATGAACAAGACATTACAAAACTCTAATTTATATCAACTTATTATAGAGGTGCGTAATCAATAAATTTCCCTTTAGACATAAATTTACACTCATCATAATGCTCCTAGTTTCAGGAGTAATTACGTGAGTGTTTACTGTTGAATATTGATTAATAAATATGAGCATGAATTTATCAAAGATCAAAAAGTAATGCTCCTAGTTTCTTTAGACGAGGGTTTGTGTGGGGCTTTGGGTTCGGTTAAAGTCTCCGCTGCAAGGGCGCGATACTTCCCACTTCCCAGGGTTCAAAAGTAAAATCAATTCCCGAATTAAAATCAAAGATCCAATTAACCCCGCTCGTGAAGGATACACCTGTCACGGCAGGAGCCCCGAAAACTCGACTGTACTCGCCTAGGGAGGAGCCAAAAATTTAAAGTGGTATCAAAATTTACTTCGACGACATATTTGGAAGTAAACTATTGGAAAGCATTACAAATATGCTAAAATTTTGAAAATGGTAGTAGGAGGTAATGATTTAAGGCTTTAATAAGTATTTCATAGTAAATCTTATTATCGATGTATAATCTTCCCAAAGAGGAGAATCCTCCCATGATAATTGATAACGTCTTAGCATAACAGGGTATATTATATTATTACCTTTCATTTAAATATTCTCACATCTAAATATGGAATACGTTCTTGTTAAAAATTATTATCACTATGAATATTTATATTCACTTCCGGAAATGGAGGTTATTATGATAGAGGTAATTTATGTTTTGAGGCATATTAGTAATTCTATATTTCTATATTAAAATAATTAAATAAATAAATATTAAAGAATATCATTTACGTGACTTGACAAAAATGTCATTTTGCCCCCTATTTAAGTGTTTCAAATTTATGAGAGAAGACTCTTCCTCTCCCTCACTTTTCCATTGAATAACCTTTCAATCTCAATAGATAAAGGAAAGTTCGGGGCGACTAGGGTGCGGCCCTAGGTAACTAACCGCACGTGCGGCCATATCCTTAAATCGTGCCACGTGGCGCGGTAACTAACCGTGTATATTTGTCTTGGTGGCACCGGTTATTAAATGTCCAATCTACCCTTTTCTTTTATTTTTAAATGAAAAATGAAATTATAACTTAAAATTGAAAAGTCCATTATATCCTTTTTAATTAACTTAAATTTAAAATACTTAAAACTTAATTACACAAAGACACTTATACCCTTTTACATAATAAACCTAAATTTAGTTACAGATTTATTTCCATCACTTAAAAACACAATTAGGGTAAAACTAAATTTTATCTTCCACGATTAAAACACCAACAAAATCAAAATTCCATGATTATGAATCCAAATTTCAAAAACCCATCTTCACGATTAAGAACAGTAATTAAAATTCAAAATTCGATTAAGAAAACTAATTAGAAGTTCGTTCAAAATCAATCTCTTCATCACTATCTCCTCAAACCTAATCAACCTCTTCATCACAATCTCCAGAAATCGAAACATGGTGGGAAATTCTACAATCCCGGATAATGAAGTTGATGGTGATGAATCCACAGGTAATTAATTTGGCAATGATTATTTTTATTATGTGAACTAATTTACGTAAAATTCAATCGAATTTTACATTAAACCTCAATCGAATTCCATTTTTTAATGTGTGATTATATTGTTCGCTTAATTTTGATTAACTATACTATTTAGAGAATTTTTTAATACCTTAGAAATTTAATTCGATTTTATGTACAATTTATCATAACAATTGAGTTTTGCGTTAATTTGAATTGAGCTTTATAGTACATTTCAATAGAGATTTATAGTGGTTTATGATTGACCATGTTGTTCTCTTAATTTCGAGCTTAACAATTTACGCCCGGATTCTATCAACCTCGAGTTTGTTGTTGTTTTTATGTTGTTTTTGCACGAAATTTAGTTGTCGTTTTCTAAGATTTATATCATAATGGAACTCGGCTGTTAAGACATTAATTATTTTGCAATTCCCTGTATCAAATTATATAAATCAGTACAAGATATAGGTTTGATTATACTATTTTGTTCAAAAACATCAAAATCTTAACTATGAAGATGGAGTATTTTCGTTTTAGTGTTGCTATAACTCTATATCCTCTTTTTATCATTCGTGCCTGTAGATTAATTTGAAGTTACGAAATCTATGTCTTCTTCAATTTATCTTTTTTTAGTGCTTAGTTGATTTTACAAGTATTAAATTTGTTATTAACAATAATGATTTTTTTTCGTTGGTGCTCCTTTGTTGTGATATATGTTAAATTTGTTATTAACTGTGACAATATTTTGAAATTAGGTAGTTAATTAATACTTAAAATCATTTGTAATTTTTCGGTTAATTTTTTGTCAATAAACTTTTATTCTATATGTGTATGTTTTAAAGTATTAAATTTGTATTTACTTTAATTTTACCTTTTTATTTAGAGTACAGAAACAGTAATGGAACATCTTCCTCCGATAAGGAAGAAAGTGTTTCGAATTCCAATTCACACAACCACCGCGACGACACCGAAGCCGAAGAGGGGAGTAACAATTCTGACCCAACTGACGATATCACTAACATTGACCGAGTTCGATCACTAACGTTTAAGACTATTAAGGAGGCAGAATAATTTTATATTACTTACGGTAGGGAAGTTGGATTTGATGTCAGGAAGAGCTCGTTAAAAAGGAAGAGAAGTACTGGCCTCGTTTTGAACAGGGTATGGGTGTGCGCTCGAGAGGGCTTTCGTTCAGAAAGAATTAAAGTTTATGATCGGAAGCGAGAAGCAAAGGCAGATACACGGTGTGGATGCAAAGCTAGTTTTCGTGTTGCTATTGATAATTCTACGGGAGAATACAAAGTGACGAGGTTCGAGCCCCAGCACAATCATCCCCTTGAAACTTCCGATACATCTCACCGCCTACGCTGTAATAGGTAAATAAGCTATTGTAATTAGTTAATTATTTTATAGTGTTTTAAGTTATTGTAATTAGTTAATTAGTTTTGTTACAACTTTGAATAATAAAATAAATTATTTAGAGATTGATATGTTGCAAATTCGCATATAGATATTTGACCCCATCAATAAAGTCAATGTTGAACGTGATGACAAATGTTGGGTTTAGACCTTCTCATGTTATGGATTTTGTAGAAGAATTGGGGGGAGGCAGTGCTAGCGGTGTGTTTAATAGGAAAGATGGTTACAACTATTTGAACAGTCAAAGAATGAAAAGGATCGAAGGTGGCGACGTAAATACTGTTTTAGGTCTTCTCGAAGGTATGAAGTTGAAAGATGAATCCCTCAGGTTCAAGTACACCGTCGATGGAAACGGGGCACTTACAAGACTTTTTTGGTGCGATGGAATGTCGAGAGCTGAATATGAGCAGTTTGGTGATGTTGTTTTATTTGACAGTACGTACAAGACCAACATTTATCGTTTTCCTAATGTTCTATTCTCCGGAGTAAACTGTCATTTGTGCACTTGTATATTTGGAATTGCTATTTTATACAGTGAGACGACTGAATCATACAGGTGGTTGCTACAGACTTTCCGCGAAAGCATGAATGGAAAATCTCCTATTGCGATTTTGACTGATCAGGACGCGTCAATGCACGCTGCCGTGCTTCATGAATTTCCTTTAGCGAAACATCGGCTTTGTTGTTGGCATATTGTTGGTCCCAAGTGGTCAGAAGAGGTTTAGAGGGGGGGGGGGGGGGGTGAATAAACCTCTTTAAAATTTTCTTCAAATTTAACTTTAAAACTTTTACTTTAACTGAACAGACTAAGCTGATCAGATTAGTTATTAACAGTTCTGTTCGCGAACAAATCTTTGAACAGCCTTGTTGACCACTCGTCTGATTATTACTTAGCTGATTTTGCTAAAATCAGTTTTAATACTTAGAGTACTTGCAGCGGATTTTCAAAGTGTTTTTCACAAGTAGTCTTAGTAGTTTGAAAAATGTTTCCCCAGTTTTATAAACTCCTTTTTAACTCTTTTTCAAACAGTTAACTTAAATGTGTTTTTATGCAAACAGAAAATATGCAAGTAAAATGCAAACAAAAACACAAGCAATTTTTATAGTGGTTATATGGATTTGAATATCCTTTAGTCCACTCTTCCAAGTCACACAGATCTTGGGTTATACTATAATCACAAAGTTTACAGTATACTCTGCTTGCGTCGAACAACAAATGAAACGACCACAAGTTCGCAATAGGAAATCACACAGAAGACCTATTCTCTGAAGTTTGATCACTCACAAAGATGGATCACAACTCCGCACAACACTCTTGTTTACAAAATCACTCAGAAGATGTATTTTTCTTGATTCTTCAACTCTGCTTTCGTCAACAAATGACTCAGCTGATGAGTGAGCTGTTCTTGAGACTTAAAGAATTTTGCTTCGGAAATTTCTCTCAGAAAGTGTGTTGCTTATTTCTTCTTCGTCTCTTTCAGCTATTTATACTTGAGGATAGAAAAATGTCCGTTGAAGAGAGACAAAATTCAAATTCCTCGAGTACTGGTCCTTGAAATCCGCGAACGGCTCTTTTGCAGTCTGTCCGTACTATGAACAGTACTATCCTGCAGGCAGCATTAAATGCAGCATTAAATGCACCCAGCTGATGCGAAGCATTTCTTCAATCATTTGTCTTTAATAACCTTGTACTTCAGCATTTATTACTCCAAGGGGCATTTATTACCGTTGGGAACACTTCTTGATCTTCTTTACTTGACTGACAAAAGTACAAGTCTGATGGCGAACTCGGCTGATCTCAAACTTGAACAAATCTGATTTGAGTCGGCTGATCTTCATCAGTCTGATAACTTTACTTCAGCAGATCAGAAGTCTTGGACCTTGAAACTTTTGACTCTTCTGATGTCTTCTTTACTTAGTCAAAATTTCTTCTAAGGGATCATCAGCTAAGTTACTCCATACTTAGCCAATCTTGAAGTTTTGGAATCCTTCAAAACCTCCCTTTACAAATTGTCTTCAGAGCCTTCATCTTCATCCTTATCCAACACATATCTCCCGTAATGCCGAATCAAATATTAAAACTGGAGATTTTACAACAATGTTCTCCAGGTTGATGAAAAGGCCGTGCCCTATTGATGAATTTGAAGAAAGATGGTCTCAATTGATTGAGGAATACAGTGTTACAAACCATCAATGGGTATTAGAAATTTACTCAAAACGGAATCAGTGGGCAGAAGCATTCTTTCGAGGTCATTTCTTTGCTATGATGAGGAGCACACAACGGGCAGAATCCATGAATTCATTATTAAAACAGAAAGTGCGTCCCGGCTTTAGTTTAACGGATTTTTTTAGACATTACAACAACGGTTTTTAAAAAAAAATTAGGAAACGGTTTTATCAATTACAAAAAGAATCCGAGGAGCCACCGAAAGAACTTAAAGTTGGATTACTACGAAATCTTCAGAACCATGCTGCACGCATATGCACGAGAGCTATATTTGATCATATACTAAAGGAGATAAATGCGGACGAGGATATTGTTGTTCAGAGTATGTCCTTATTTAAAGATCGGCGGTACCAATTCCAATTTGGCGATCATACCAATAACACTCCTCGCAGTTTTGCTGCCATCATTGATCTAGATGAGTCAAAATTCGAGTGTGAATGTATGATGCTTCAATCTGATGGGATTCCTTGTCGGCACATAATCTGTGGATTCAAGAACATGAGAATTTCAACATTTCCCGATAAGAGTATTAATCCTCGGTGGTTTGTTGAAGTCGGTAAGAAGCTCAGAATCGATTTTCCATTCCCTTCAGATGACAAACCTAAAGAAGTTCGGTTTGCTAAGATGAACATGGAGTGTATGCACTTGTCAAAGTTATCCTCCCAAAAGAGTAAACCATTCTTTGATAAATCAATTAATGCTGTCCGAAATTTGACAGTGGCGGCTGAGGATGAATCCGACGCAGTTTCAGAGTCCGATGGCGAGGAAATTCCAAACGAATTTGTGAAACATTCCCGCAATGTTGTAGATCCCGATAGGATTATTCCTAAAGGTGGAACAAAATCAAAGAAGCAACGTTGTGGCTTGTGCAAGTCAGTTCTTAGTCGTTGTTATGATGATGTCATGATTCTTTTATCGTATCTCTTGTGTAATCTTGGTCTAAGCATGTTTATTACTTTTTTCAGGAAAATCGGACACAAGTCAACCACTTGCGAGCGAAACCCGAAATTTGTGGGTACTTCACGTGGAAGGCAAAATACACAGTCCACTAATTCTCAAATGCCCCATGAATCAACAAAAGATGATTATGTTGGCGATGACAATGACACCCAACATTCGTTGAATCAACCTTCACCAACCATGTCGTCTTTTGGTATGCCTGACAATCGCAACACTCACACCAATCTTCTCTTTAGCATGCATGATCCTCAATTTCAAACTAATGCTAGTACTTCTTCTCAAGTACGATTTCCAATGAATCCACATGTTAGAATTTTTTTGTTTCGTATTATCACAATTTCTGAAATTGAAGTGCTTCATTTTTATTGTGTTTTTAACGTATAATAAATTAATATTTTTGTATGTACATCGCAGGCAGGGCCAAGCACTCACAATCCCTATGCGTTTCCTGGTTATATTCCAGGCTTTCCTCCACAAAATTGGACATTTTTCGGTCCACCCAGACCACCCCCCGGGAATTGATCAATTTTGTTGTTTCTTTGTTTTTATTATTTATCCTTCTTTTTTAATCATTATAAGAATTGGCCATCTTATTTCTTTTTCCGCTCTTCACCCATGAAATGTATTTATTTTATCATTTTATGATTGTATTGTATCGATTGAATGAGAATATTTGTTAAATACAATTTTTTAGCATTTGGAAAGATAATTTCGTGTTATTATTGTTTTTTTGTTGTTATTGTTTCATATTTATTTTACATATATTTTTATATTTAATTAAATACAAATTAGTATAATATTTAGTAAGTCAATAAAAATAACTAGATATATTCTTCTACTGGGCCGGCCCTTAATGGGTTGGGTACGAAATTTTTTTGTTGGGCCATAATAATAACAAAAGAAATTAGTCTATTGGGCCGGCTGATTTTTTATTGGGCCGTAATTATTTACCTTTGGCCCGTTTTTTGGCTCACATAAATAAATAATTATAGATAAATTCGAATGCCTAGGTTTATTTACATTTGGACGATTTTTTATTTATAAATAAATACTCATACACTTTCACTTCGATTTAGTGAAATAACAAACTTAGCACGAATACATAATTACAAAAGAAAATAATAGATAAATTCGGCTGCCCAGGTTTATTTACATTTGGCCGATTTTTTTTATAAATAAATACTCACAAATAAATAAATAAGCGACCCGAAATGGTTTGTCCAAGTAGCTTAATTACACTAGAAGATTTGTAAAGGTAGATAACGAAACTAGAGGAAGAATATATCCGTAGACAAACAAAATCACATAAAATAGGTGTCGCTCGACTATAACCCCAAATAGTTGTAACCATCTTTTCTATTAAAAGAGTTAAACAATAAAAGCATGTGATGTGCAAAAATCCATTTGTATAATTAATATATAAGATGCCGAAACATAAAATAATGTATAATTAATGAAAACCAAATAAAATAATTGTCCAGACAATGCAAATTAACATCAAATAAAAATGTCCTAAGCAGATATAAAAAGTCTAAACTAATAAAAATACACCACCAAGAAAACCAAATCAAATCTCTATAGTGTCGTCCCATTTCCAAAATCAAGAGGATGTGATGGATTCCAAGCAACTTTGTTTTTGTTGCATTTGTATAGCCTCACTGCAATAACTTCTCTTGCAGAAATAGATTCTTACTACAAATGATCCCAAACCAATTAATGAAATTAATTAGTATGCAAAACAAGACAATAAAATATGTTTTACGGTAAGTTTAAAAGGTGTGCTCACATGCGTCAATTGTTTTTTGAACTCTTTGTGGAACATCATTACCATGCAAGCATACAATCCACAGTCATACCTGTACTTTGAATTATTAGGATGTAATAGTTTCAACGCTTCGCTAAATTGAATATATAATTTTTTACCTATTCGGTTGAACAGGTACCCAATCAGCTGATTCAAAATTCATTAGATCGCGCTTGAATCTTTTTTTAGCCATAACAGGGTTCCACTGTAACAATTTCTCTAACCTTGAGACATGTATGATTGAGTTGACAAATAAATATAATATTTTGAGCGGCAATCAAACTTATGAACATAGATAGATTTGTAGGTATTACCAATCGTGATACAATTTCCATTCGATGGCTGGTCATTTGAGGTAGAGAATCACAAACCGATACTGTATA
Source organism: Penstemon barbatus (assembly GCA_003313485.2). NCBI lineage: Eukaryota > Viridiplantae > Streptophyta > Magnoliopsida > Lamiales > Plantaginaceae > Penstemon > Penstemon barbatus. The sequence goes on from CM064883.1 coordinate 47,053,214, forward strand.
AGTGTCGATGTTTATTACAACACAAAACCAATGATCCATCATGTCGTTAATTGGGATGAAAATCTTTTCAGAATTTTCTAACGACCCAACTAACTTTGCACTAGAATCAAAAAATTTCGCAGTAATGGATTGGAGAGTATATTCTTCATTCAACAATTGTTGCTGCATTAACAATCCAATAAAAAGAATTTTCACTATTATTATATTTCAATTTGTTCGACATTGTATTTTACGGGCAATTTTATACTTACCGAAAATAAACATGTAAAGTACCATCGGGGTTGAGAACGGTCCTCTTCAATCATATCCAGACATAGCATATACGCGACACAATCTATCACCTGCATCAATATAAGAAGCATTCATCAAATTTTTATCGGTGCTAAATAATAAATTAAACTCAGTAGATATTAGTACTTACATGTCCCCCTAATTCAATGGCAGGCATCAAGCATCGAATGTCTGTCCTATTGAGATACCAATTACCCAGGTCTACAACAAGTTCACTACATGCAATATATGATATAACCTAACTTTAGTTTCTAAATCAATACAATTAATATAATAATCTATTAATTTAAAACGTTATTTTACCTTTGATCGAGATATTGACTGAACAAATATTTAATTATGACTTGATCTTCAGCTAATGGATTGCAAGGTGTAGAATCCAATTCATTCTCAACAGCATCGACATCCTCATCTTGTCCAGTTAAATCAACCATATCAGAGGTTTTCGAGCTTACATTTGAACCAACATTAAAATCCAAAACCTTAGGCTCGAGAGTTTCTTCTCTGCTGTGAGACCTAGTTTTGGGGTGCGATGTTTTTTCTTTCTGGCTACTAGGTCGTTTGATTGATTTTGAACAAGATCCCTGATTAGTAAAGGATGGGGTACAATTCATTTTCCCGGATTGCGAATTCAGCAAGTTTGGGAGGGTCTCGCGGATTGTTGATTCAACTGCTTGTGGTATCTTGTCCAGGCAAAACTGGATATTATTGGCAATATTCTCAAATGGAGATAACTGTTTCACCCCCGAATACATCTCTTTGATTGGTTGCTGCAGTATTATGGCATTCAGGGTGGTTGTCATTTGGGCGACTTGGAACTCAAGAGCATTAATTCGATTCGAAAGCAATGCATAAGGCTTTGAATCTTCTGTATCACTAGTCAGATTGGCAGAGTGGGAACGCATGGGATTATCCAAATGGTTGTACGCTCCCATATCATCATAACTGTTTGGTTTATCCCAATTTGGTGAAAATCTACCAAAACTCTTAATCTTATTGGCTTCTCCTTTTTCCAGTTCACTTGTGGATTCTAACTCACGATTCACCTGATCATTTGATTTACTTATTTCAAAGTCAATACCCTAAAACTCAAAAAGGTTTGTTTGTGTCAGAAATTGCCATTACACAGATTTATAAAATATATTATCTATGAGAAATTTTGGCACGTAAATAGTTACCTTAGGGTTCCAATAACCGCCATTGGACTGCAGTTCTTTCATCAACATTGTTGATCGTTCCCTTGAAAAGAACTTTATAAAAGGTACTTCTGTTTCCAAATCAAGTGCATATTTTGCACGGACTGGACGAACTCGTCCGTAGAATATTATCTGCATCATAGTTACATGTTACGTTAACTTAATAAAATATAAATATAAGAAATACATCATATGAGAGAGACCATTAACTATTTACCTGTAATAATATTAAACAACCAGGTATGTAACCCTCCTTTTTTGCCTGGAATGTCCGTACTCCCTCATCTAATTTTGTTATCACAAGGCTCGCCCAATTCATATTGGGAACTTCGTCCAGGTCCTTGAATAGGGAGAGGTAATCACCCGGTATGTTTTGTTGGTTACACGGATAGAGAAACAAACCAAACAAAAATGTCAAGTACTGAACCTTGAATTCATTTCCGTAAGCCCCTTCTATAATCAATGACTCGTACAACGAGGTTAAGTCAACTCTACCTCGTTTCATTGTGACGAATGAACTGTAGTTTTTCACGCCAGCCTTATCTGCAGAAGCGTGATACATAGTACGACCTTTGCATGGAACCCCAAGAGCCTCATAAACCGCATAATATGTGAGCTCAAACTCCTTTCCATGTATTTTAAGTATTCTTGTGAAAGGGTCATACTGATTAATTAACCAATGTATCAAAGTGCGGTTGATATCCTCAATATTATTCAATCTAGCCAACGTTCCGAACCCCATTTCATCTATCGCCTCCAATTGAGAATCTAAAAGGCCTTTATTCACCGCCATCAATTTATGGATCGACATCCTTGTGTCCAGTCTTTGTGGCTTAACATGTTCAATGAAAGTGTGTTCAAAATAATAAACTAACACAATTTGTATTTCATTTCACCATTTAATTAATAAGTTAATAATATAATATGACACCATATATGTTTATATTTAAAAAGTTTAATACTCCTGAATAATTTAATATGATAAGTCGCTTAGAATATTAAAAAGTTTGATCAAGTACTATAGCAAAGAGAGCAAAATAAATGAGACAAAGGAAATCTATAGTTCTTAATTCATATTATTGATATTAATTGGATAATTCACATTTTATCCCCCAGAAAGATTTTAATATTCATACTTAACCTCCTAGAATCATAATGCTCGCACGTGACCCCTAAATTTATTAATTGACAGTTGTATTAATTCACCATGAGGACTATTACTAATACTAATCGGAAAATTTAAGTTTTGCCCCAATTAAAAGTCATTATAATTGAGCTCTAAAACATAAAATAACAAACAAAATCCAGAATTAGTCAAGTAAAAATAAGTCCTAATTATATGTCATTCAACACAATTATGTAATATTAGCATAACCCTAATTATATGACAATCACGACCCGACACATTTTCGACCAACCACCACACACCCATTAATTATCCGACCCGTTTCGACATGAACCGAACCCGACCATTTTCCAAGCCTAATAGCTCATATTTCCAAATATTATTAAAACCCACTGTAATAAATAGAACCCACAAATTTAAATTGAGACTTACTGCTTTTGGCTTTATGAAATCTTGGTAATTCGAAGCCTTCCTCTTTCCATTTGATGACCTGTATAATACCGAAAATATATGTAAATTACTAAAATAATTTTTCGTAATTTTTTCCCCTTAGAACAATAATTAATAAAAGTAAAATAAAAATTATTATTATGTAATTACAACTTAAATAGAAAATTTCAAATACTGGAAAACAATGAATAAAACGATATATAATAATTAATATAGAATAATTAACAAACTGGAGGACAAAATAAAAATAATTATGAATGGCCTTTAGTATATGCAGAAGAATATTTGCATCCATTAATATATATATATATATATATATATATATATATATATTGATTTAACCGGATTTCGTCTGGTTAATTGAATATCAGTGAATTTGTGATATCGGGGGGGGGGGGGGTTCGATGTTTATATATATTTTTAGGGCTCCGTTACTTTATTCCGGATGGATCGATTACAAAGAAAAGCAATATTTAAGAACGAGAAGTAAAACCACAAACAAAGCTAATAACACACCAATATGGAGATCAAAAGCTATGAATAATATTGAATCTTATTCAGTTGTGCTGTAGTAAGCAGTACATAATCATGTATTCTTGGAGTTGAGGGATTTCGTAGTTGTCTAATACAATGATTAACTAGGTATTTATATAATGTTAAACCTAGCGTTACAAGGAAACATAGTCCTAATAGGACTCGGCCCAAATATCCTTCTTGGGTCCGGACTATTGTCTTTTGATCGAAGAGAGCTGTATTCGGACTGGTCGGTGAGACGATCTTGAACAGCCTGATTTGGTCGAACCGATCTCAAGTTCTTTAGTCGATCGTACGGTATGTAGGGTGCGAAATAGCCCCCATCAGTACTCCCTCACTTCTTCGAGCGTATAGATAATAGAAGCTCGTAGAAGTAGATAAATCTTCACGACCGTTTGTTTTCTATGAATGGAGCCTCGTTAAAAACCTTTCTTAAGAAAAAACCCTGTGGGAAAAAATCTTAAGTAAGGAAAAGAGTGCTACATATCATAGATAGTCGTCTTTTCTGTCGATTACGAATCGCCACGCGTCTATTCAGGAGGCTTTTTATATCCTACCGTTTTTGGCGGGAATATGATTAGCTGCAATGAGTTCGAAACGTCTTTTCTCATCTCATTATAAATAGGTGACTCTTGAGTTCGCCATTTTTCCTTTATATTTCCTTATAATTCGTAGTCATTTTCCTGCTTAGTCGTTCATCACATAAAATTTTTCCTTTTATCGACCTTCATTTTCTGAGAACCAGAATATATGGCATCTGTAAGAAGATCTTCTTCTAGAGAGATCGTCGCCCCCGATAACGAGGAGGAGTTGCATTCTAGTCTTTTGGGCGAACAATCTACAGTATCTGACTTCGTCGTCCCTGTAGAAGATACCTTCAAGGTACGAATCCTTACTGAGGCGGATGTAGCTGCCCGAGCCAAAAAGGGCAAAGGTACTGTTCCTCAGATTTCTGAACCAATTGAGGACGTTGCTTGTGCTTATACAGTGGAAACATTTCCGGAGGTTGTGAATAATTATACCAAATATTTTCCGGAAGGTTCCGAGATAATTCTTCCTTCCCCTTCTGATAGGGTCACATCTCCACCGGAGGGATGTCGAGCTTTTTATTCGGCTCACTTCAATAGTGGACTGCGTCTTCCTTTGTCTCCCCTTTTTCTCGAAGTTTTGAAAACTTTCACTGTGTGCTTGACACAGCTGGTTCCAAATTCCGTTGCTTTTGTGGTTTGCTTTTCCGTTTTGATGATCGCAAAGGGGTTTAAACCTTCTTTTCGTAATTTTACGCAACTTTTCCGCTTCAATATTTCTAGTTCTTCGAATCGTGGATATTTCTTTGCTAGTCAGCGGCCTAGTCGAGCGATCTTTGACGCCCCTGTTTCTAGTAATCCTTCATGGAAATCTCATTTTTTCTTTGTTCGTCCTCCGTCTAATCTTTGCTTGGCGGATGGTTCGACCGTGCCTTTTTCATGGGATCATGGTTCCAGTTGGATTCCTGGAGGTCGCTTACCGACTGGCGAACTAGTTCCTGACGATGCTCAGTTTATCGCTGAGATCTCCGAAATGCGTGCAAACAAATATCAAAGTGCTCTTCTGATCGGAGAAGCTTTCCTTCGTAAGGCAGGGTTAAGTGTTCATAACTTTCCCATCAGTTCATCATCTGAACTTCTTGGTTAGTGGTTTATTTTAGCTTAGTGTTGTGATGATACCGTTTATAGGGAAGAAAAATAACCTATAATTTATTTCTTTTTCAGCCGATATGGTAGAAAACTCTCGACATTCTTCGAAGGGAAAAATGGTGCTGTCGAAATCTTCCAAATCCGTAGAGAACGTTCCTATCGAGCAGAGAGCGTCACGAAAAAGGAAGTTGGAGTTGGGTCATGAATCTGAGGAGAATAGAGAGGAATCTCCAGATTCTCCTCATGAGTCCCCTATTCGTCAGGGCACGGGATCTGGTTATCCTCCTCTTCAGCTTAGAACATCTTTGGGTGTTCGAGGATGTCGCACCTGGCCGATGCCTCATCCTACTAATAATCCAGTTGATAGAAAGAGGAGCTATTACGGACGCTCTGGTAACGATCTTTCTTTAGTCGGAGATAAGCATCCAAAACCTACTATTGTCGAAATGATCGAGGATCATTTAGAGGGAAGGAGGGCCGCTGGTTATTCTGAGAAGGACTCTCTTATTCACGATGATAATGAGAACGTGATCGATAAGGCAACCCGTGTTCTTTTGTCTGGTGTTTTTACTCGCGATCTGAATAAGCTTCTTCTTAAGGATCCTCTGGAGAAATTCCAGCGAGCTTCTCTTTATGTTGAAAAGGTGATATCTTTTTCCTTTGATCATACCAACAGATAATTTTAAGGGTCTTCCTTAATTTACTAATCCATCTCTTTTTCTTGCTCTCTTTGTTCTTCCAGACTAAAAGTTGTCTTGCGTCATACGCCTATGAAAATGCACTTTGGAAACAACAGTGCGAGTTCCTGGAAGAGAAGAATAAAGCTTTACTTCATAAATCCTCTGGGTCAGAGGTTGGTCCCTCAACATCTTCTTCCGTTCCCGTCGTAGAGACTCGTGCTACCGGGATTGAAGATCAAGAAATAATAAACAGGGTGATGGAGGTTTCTCGTGCTCAAGAGCAGGCCAATCAAATGGCTAGAAAATTAGAAGAATTCCAGTTACAGAGCACGGCTCGAATTAGTGAGCTTGAATCTCAAGTATCAAGCCTTGAAACTTCTTTAGAGGAGTACGAAAAGGATGTTCCACTTAGTGGACTTAGGGATCGATACGGCAGGAATCCTGACGAAAGAGTTGTTCGTGAATTCCTTAATTCTCCTGTTCATACGGCGTTGGTGTATCGGATGGTCGGTCCTCTACTTGAAAATACTTTTAAGAAGGCGATTCATCAGCTGGTCGCCCTAGAGATGATCGACGACCGTCGAAAGGAGTATTTTAAGGCTGCTCACATTCGGTTGAATCGCTATGGTGAAATTTATTCCTCTTCCGAGGTTCCAGATGTTGTATATCAAGGTTTTCCTTTAGCTCACCTTGTCGAAGAATTTGGAAATCCATTGCCGATTCCTCCTTCTGATGTTAACAAGGAGCTCGATAATACTTTTATCGATCCTGAAGACGAAGAAGAAGAGGAAGACGATATTGGCATGACTGAGGACGTCGGTAGTGATCAGAGAATTCCGGATAGCGAGCAGGCTTCTTAAAATAGTGATTTTTTGAAATAATCATTGTAACTATTCACTCGTAGGTTTTAATTGTAATTTTACCCTTTCTTCTCTTTGTACCCTAAACGTTTCGTATTCTGTCAGTTGTGTCTTTTCACATTCACCGTAATAATTCAGACAAATCATTAAATTTGCCGTAATCATTATGTGTGTGTCTTTTCAAATTCTAGCGTTTGCTCCAAGGTCAGTTTTTCTGTTTCGCGCCCTTTCTTTAGGTCTGTCGCGTCCTTTCGTGTAGTATAAATATGAAAGGTAAAAACTTGACTTATTTTTTACCGCTATACTCCTCTCTTAACATAATACTCTTTCTTTAGCTAGTCGATAAACTTTCTCGATATTAATTTGTATTTTTCCATAATCCGATCATGAGTAACCTTTTTGGTAATACTTCGAAGCGACCTTCTCGTGAGGGCGCTAGAGATAATAGACCCAAAAAACTTCGAAGAGATGGGCCGTCGATGGAGCCTCCTCGTTCATCCCCAATAATTAGGTCGGAGATTGATACTCGCGTTATTGCCTCCGAACCTTTTTCTGTAGTAAACTCGTCGTTTTCAGAACCAATCTTCTCTTCTTCCACTCAAATAGGGAGCATGCCTTCCCCTGGTCGGATAGCTTTTGGCGATATGTCCAACGAGGAACCGAACTATACTATACCTGTTACTTCAAGTGCTCCTTCCTTCGAGCATGTTTTCCATGGAGAGGATTTTGCTGTTTCCCTTCCTTTGTCTACTTCTACTGCCCCAATCGCCAGCGGAGGGCAAGCTGGTGATGATTTTTTTGTCAATCCTTCCGCAACACAATCTATTGTGCAGGATTGTCCTGATTATTTGTTTAATGATACTACTGTGATGACTACTTCCTTTGAATCGGGAGGACCTTCTGGAGGTTGGACCGGTTCCAGGTCTAGTCGTCGGACCGTTATTTCTGCTTCGGGCAAGGAGACCTCCGTTAGCCCCGACGAGAGAGAATCTCCTCGTCTGTTAGATGATCGATGTATCTTTGAGCAAGTCAAGGATATTATGTTGTCAGAGACTCCTCGTCCTGATGGTGTCCCTTCCAATAGTGAATTGCCTGGCTCAGTTGAGCCTGATGCTTTGTCTTGGGATCTGGGTTTAAGCACTATTTTGCCTGGTGAGCTGAAGAAGCTTGAGGGTGCTTCCAACGTACGCCTTGTTCAATCGCTGATGAAAATATGTGAACAGGTGGGCGAATCTTTTCATTATTTTATTTGTTTTAATTTTTGACTTCCTTCTTACATAAGGATTGTTTTCTTTTTCCAGGCTAAGTACTTTGCACTCCAGCTGGGTGTGCAAAACGATGAACTGTGGAGAAGTAAGGGTGCTTATCAACGTCGTTCGGAGTCGGAGTCAGCGAAGGTTGCTGGGCAGTCTCTCGCACTGCAGCTTGCCAATGATGATTTGAAAAAATTGCAGGAGGAAAAATCCGTCTGGGAGAAAGAGAAAAGTGACTTGGTTCAGGCTGCTGCCTTAGCGGAGGAGTCTCAACGGCGATCCTATGAGGAAGGATATGACGCTGGTTATCTAAAGCGTCAAGAGGAGTTGATGGCTTTTGCTGGCAACTTGACTCCTCGGAGGACTGTTTCCAGTAGTCGACCTGCTGATCGTTCTTCTCAGTGATCCTTGTTCGACCTGGCAGGCCTTGGACTGTCTCTTTTTTTTTTTTTTTTTTTTTTTTGGTTGCCCGACTTTTGTGCATTTGTTCGGAGCCATCGACCATGAAGTATGATCGTTCCGGTATGTCTGATCCGGAGTTCTTTTAGGTTTGCTTGTGTCATTTGGGTGATCGCTTCGATCCACGACCTCTTTTGTTGTCGACCAGTTGAGGCGATTAGATAGTGCCGTTCCAACTTATTTGCATTTATTACGGGGAGTCAAAGGGTCGTATCCATGTCCGTTGATCAAATATTTTTTCAGCCGTTGGATCCCTTAGATCTACCCCTATAAATAGGGGGGTGGTTTACATTCTTCATTTGCAATTTCCCAAAAAGGATGGAGATCTCAGATTCCTTAGATTTTATTCTGCCCTCTGATCCCATTGTCTTCAAAAAATCACATTATCAGGATTTTTTTATTCAAAATAGTGAAATCGTTCCCAGTCTTGTATTGACGGGTCCCATGTTAGCCCTACCTTGTATCGACGGGTCCCATGAGATCTCTGCATTGGTCTTCATCATCTTAGAGGTCCGTGGTTTCTTGTTTGCACATGGAGGGTTCATACTTGCCAGTTATCCCCGCTCTTGGATGTTACCTACGGGGTGATGGACCACCGGGGTGGCTGGTAAACTTACCGTTTCACGACGGTCCCGAAGAGATGCTGCTTTAGGATAAAATGTTTTATAGATAATGTAAAAGCAGTATCTTCTTGCGGGTGAGTGAGCATTGCTAGTTATCTGCCTGGTAATGTTCATTTCGTCTGGAAGAACACTTGATCTTCAGAGCCTAGCCATCGAACTAAAGAAGTCGACCATCCTGAGCAGCATGCTTCTTAGGTGGTTCATTATAATCGACGAGGTACTAGGGAGGAGATTGGTGTTTCCGTGGACATTGTCGTGAAGACAGCCGATCCTATAGGATCATTTTAGCTAAATCATTGTAACGATCTTTAAGTAGCATGTAGATCTTTGTAACGTAGGATTTTTGTATGTAACTGATTTGATGAATAAAATATTACTTTTATCCTTCGCATCTTCCTTGTAGTTAATTCTGTCATAATTTTTATTTAAAAGCAGCAATTTCCGATCAGACGGATTCATACGTAGTTTATCTTCAAACCTTCAGGAGTATTAGCAGATCATTTAGATCGCTAGGAACAGATCAAGGAGTGTTTATCGAGCGGATCAATGTTTACTCAACTTGTCATAATTTAGAATTAGGTTTTTATCACCTAAAATCTTTTTTGATCGCTATAGATTTATCGAGGAGTTTTTATCGAGCGGATCAATTTATACTTAACTCGTTTGTTTAGACTTAGATTGAGGAGTGTTCATTGATCGGATCAATGTATACTCAACTCTTTGTTTAGACTTAGATTGAGGAGTGTTTATTGAGCGGATCAATGTATACTCAACTCTTTTTTGATTAGACTTAGGTTTTTAACCCGAAGGTCTTTTAATCGTCATAAATAAATCGTTGAAAATATATCGAGGAGTTTGTATTGAGCGGATCAATGTATACTCGACTCGTTTGTAATTAGACTTAGGTTTTCAATCCAAAAGTCTTTTTGATCGCTGGATATATATCGAGGAGTGTTTATTGAGCGGATCAATGTATACTCGACTCGTTTGTTTAGACTTAGATTGAGGAGTGTTCATTGATCGGATCAATGTATACTCAACTCTTTGTTTAGACTTTGATTGAGGAGTGTTTATTGATCGGATCAATGTATACTCAACTCTTTGTTTAGACTTAGATTGAGGAGTGTTTATTGAGCGGATCAATGTATACTCAACTCTTTTTTGATTAGACTTAGGTTTTTAACCCGAAGGTCTTTTAATCGTCATAAATAAATCGTTGAAAATATATCGAGGAGTTTGTATTGAGCGGATCAATGTATACTCGACTCGTTTGTAATTAGACTTAGGTTTTCAATCCAAAAGTCTTTTTGATCGCTGGATATATATCGAGGAGTGTTTATTGAGCGGATCAATGTATACTCGACTCGTTTTTAATTTGGACTTAGGTTTCTAACCCAAAAGTCCTTTTGTTATATCGAGGAGTTTTTATTGAGCGGATCAATGTTTACTCAACTCTTTTTTGATTAGACTTAGGTTTTTAACCAAAAAGTCTCTTTGAACGCTGGATATATATCGAGGAGTTTTTATTGAGCGGATCAATGTTTACTCAACTCTTTTTTAATTTAGACTTAGGTTTTTAACCCAAAAGTCTTTTTGTTCGTTGGATATATATCGAGGAGTTTTTATTGAGCGGATCAATGTTTACTCAACTCTTTTTTGATTAGACTTAGGTTTTTAACCTGAAAGTCTTTTTTGAAATATCGAGGAGTTTTTATTGAGCGGATCAATGTTTACTCGACTCGTTGTTAATTTAGACTTAGGTTTTTAACCCAAAAAGTCTCTTTGAACGCTGGATATATATCGAGGAGTTTTTATTGAGCGGATCAATGTTTACTCAACTCTTTTTTAATTTAGACTTAGGTTTTTAACCCAAAAGTCTTTTTGTTCGTTGGATATATATCGAGGAGTTTTTATTGAGCGGATCAATGTTTACTCAACTCTTTTTTGACTAGACTTAGGTTTTTAACCTGAAAGTCTTTTTTGAAATATCGAGGAGTTTTTATTGAGCGGATCAATGTTTACTCGACTCGTTGTTAATTTAGACTTAGGTTTTTAACCCAAAAAGTCTCTTTGAACGCTGGATATATATCGAGGAGTTTTTATTGAGCGGATCAATGTTTACTCCACTCTTTTTTAATTTAGACTTAGGTTTTTAACCCAAAAGTCTTTTTGTTCGTTGGATATATATCGAGGAGTTTTTATTGAGCGGATCAATGTTTACTCAACTCTTTTTTGATTAGACTTAGGTTTTTAACCTGAAAGTCTTTTTTGAAATATGGAGGAGTTTTTATTGAGCGGATCAATGTTTACTCGACTCGTTGTTAATTTAGACTTAGGTTTTTAACCCAAAAGTCTTTTTTGATATATCGAGGAGTTTTTATTGAGCGGATCAATGTTTACTCGACTCGCTTTTGATAGTCGGAATGAGGAGTGTGTATTGAGCGGATCAATGTATACTCGACTCATTATAATTTAAACTTAGGTCTACCGCCAAAAAGTCTTTAGATCGATGAGATTGAGCGAGGAGTTTTTATTGAGCGGATCAATGTATACTCGACTCGTTTCGTTCTAATTTCCATCAATATGATAGTGTAATTCCAAGGGGTGTTAACCGAAATAATCGATGTATAGAAAATGCTAAAAAATCTTTAATAATTGAACTGTAGGCTAAGGCCTTTGTTACAAGGATTAAAACTTGATAAAGTAAAATAAAACAATGCAGTATAATCTGCTAAAATTTATTTGCCATAGTATTTCCTAAGGTTGACCGCATTCCAGGTTCTTGGTAAGGCTGTTCCATCCAAATGTGCAATTTTGTATGAACCTTTCTTTCCTACGCCAATGATGATGTAAGGTCCATCCCAATTTTGTTGTAACTTTCCCACATGCTTGGATACTTCTACCTTTTTCAAGACCAAGTCTCCTTCTTTGAAGGTTCGGACGCGTACTTTTTGATTGTATGCTTTCTCCATATTTGCTCTAGTGGCTTGTAGGCGTACAACAGCTTTATCTCTTAAAGCTTCTGTTAAATCAATGTCATTTTCTCTCAACTTTTCATTTTCTTGATCATCGAACATCTCAATTCTTGGCGTTGGGATTAGGGTTTCAACAGGGATAACAGCTTCCGACCCATATACCAAGCTAAATGGGGTTTCCCCGGTTGAGCTCCTTACCGTGGTCCGATTAGCCCATAGTACTCCTGGGAGTTCATCAAGCCATTTTCCTTTGGCAGCTCCTAATCTTTTTTCCAAAGATTTTATTATCTCTCGGTTTGCTACTTCAGTTTGTCCATTTGCTCGAGGATGTCCTACCGAGGTAAAATTCTGTTGAATTCCAAGTTTTGTGCACCATTCTATTATTTGTTTTCCCGCGAATTGAGTTCCATTATCGGAGATAAGGATCCTTGGGATGCCGAATCGACAAACTATGAATTTCCATAGGAAGTTGATAACTTGGAATTGGGTTATTCGTGTGAGGGCGACGCATTCTATCCATTTGCTGAAGTATTCTACAGCAACCAGGACATAGGATTTCTTAGATCTAGCTGCTGGGAATGGTCCCACAATGTCCATTCCCCATTGGTAGAATGGCCAACATACTGGAATTGGGTGCATGTTTTCTGCTGGTCGATGACATATGTTAGCATGGATCTGGCAGTGATGACATTCTTGGACATATTGAGCGGCATCTTTATTGATGGTAGGCCAATAGTAACCTGTCCTGAGACATTTTAAGGCCAATGCCCTTGATCCGCTGTGATTTCCTGCATCTCCTTCATGCATTTCTCGTAGTACATCGATGGTTTGTGATTCAGAGACGCATTTTAGAAGAATTCCTGATACCGATCTTCGGTAGAGTTTTCCTTCTACAAGTGTATACTTAGGAGCTCGATATCTTATTTTCCGAGCTTCATTTTGGTCAGGTGGTAGTTTTCCTTCTCGAAGATAGTCTATCATCGGGGTCATCCAGTTTTCTTCGGCTTCTTCGATTTCCATTATATCGACTACCGACGTTTCATCGATGTCGATCGCCGACGTATTAGAGATCAACCAGTTGATCACCCGTTCGGTCCTTCCGTCATAGGATCCTGTGAACCTGGATAGTTGATCGGCCCATTTATTTTCCGAACGTGGGATGTTCTGGATACTGAAGCTTTCAAATTTCTCAGCTAGTGTTTTCACTTTGGCGAGGTATTTGACCATATTGAATTCTTTAGCCTCGTATAGGCCTTCAATTTGTCTTTGCACTAATTCTGAATCAGTTAGTACTTTAAGACTTTTTATGTTGGCTTTGATCGCCATCTCCATTCCCGCAATCAACGCTTCATATTCAGCTTCATTGTTTGTTACGACGAAGTCCAACGTTATTGCGTAATTCAAATCTTCTTTATTTGGTCCGGTGAAGTTGATTCCGGCGCCTCCTCCTTCTCGGCATGAAGCACCGTCGACATGCATTAACCAAGTTTGGTTTTCTATGATCAAGACATCGTCGTTGAGGCAGCTCGAAGATTCAGTTGCCTGTGTCGGTGTTTCTAATATAAAATCAGCTAATACTTGGGCCTTAATTGCGATTCTTGGTTTGTAATCGATTTCGAACTGGCCTAGTTCGATCGCCCATTTAATTAGTCTTCCTGAGGCTTCTGGTTTTGCTAAGACTTGTCTTAGCGGTTGATTTGTCAAAACCACTATTTTGTAAGTTAAAAAGTAAGGTCGAAGTTTCCGTGCAGCCACCACTAAGGCCAGCGTGAATTTTTCAATTTCCAAATAATTCTTCTCAGCTCCCTGCAATAATTTGCTTAGATAATAGACCGGCTTATGTTCTGAGCCTTCGACTTTAATTAGTACTGAACTAATTGCTACGTCGGAGATGGAGATGTACATATACAATGGTTCTCCTTCTGTTGGTTTTGCCAACATCGGTGGTGTTGTCAAATATTCTTTGAGTCGCTCGAAGGCTTGATCGCATTCTCCGGTCCAAACAAAGTTCTTTGCCTTTCGGAGAGTTTGGAAAAAAGGGAGGCTTTTGTCTGCTGACTTCGATATGAATCTGTTTAATGCTACGATCTTCCCAACTAAGCTTTGTACTTGGGGGATGGTTTTGGGAGGTTTCATTTCAGTTATGGCTCGAATTTTTTCTGGGTTGGCTTCTATTCCGCGTTGGTGAACTAAATATCCCAATAATTTTCCTGATTTGACACCAAAGGTGCATTTCGCGGGGTTTAACTTCATACGATATTTTCTTAAGATCTGAAAGCATCGATCGAGATGTTTTACGTGATCCGCTTCGTTCATACTTTTGACCAGCATGTCGTCCACGTAGACTTCCATCAATTCTCCGATTAACTCTTTGAACATTAGGTTTACTAACCTTTGGTAAGTAGCTCCGGCATTTCTTAAGCCGAATGGCATTACTATGAAGCAATATACTCCCTGCTCGGTTACGAATGCAGTCTTTTCTTGGTCCCGCTCATCCATGTATATTTGATAAAACCCTTGAAAGGCGTCCATCATGCTGAATATCGCGAAGCCAGCGGTCGAATCGACCAATAGGTCGATCCTTGGGAGGGGATATGGGTCGCGTGGGCATAACTTGTTAAGATCAGTAAAATCATTACACATTCTCCATTTGTTGTCCTTTTTATCCCCTTTTGCCACTAGGACAAAATTGCATAGCCATTCCGAGAAATGTATTTCTCGGATTTGTTTCGCTTCAAGCAGTCTTTCTACCTCGGCTTTGATAATCTTATCTTTTACCGGTCCATGATTTCTCTTCTTCTGTCTGGCGGGTTTCGCCAAAGGATCAATTTTTAGGGAATGCTTGATTATTCGAGGATCAATTCCTTCAATGTCATTTGCGCTCCAGGCGAAGACGTCGGTATTGTCTCTGAGGAAGTCGATTAGCATTATTTCCCCTTCTTTGCTCAGTTCTGTACCTATTCTTGTTGTTTTGGAGGAGTCCCCTTGTACTAGAATTATATCCTTATGTTCTGGAGGTTTCAATGATAAATCTAGCGGTTCTTTTCCCTTTTTATCCATTCGATCGGTACTTGGGATTTCAATTTTATTTCTGATAAGATCGTCTTCGATCTTTCTTTTACTTGGAGTAATCGATTTTGGGTGTTCTTTCATAGTTAACGAGGTACTGTAGCAGTCCCAGGCCATGCAATGATCGTTTGTTATTTCTCCGATGCCTCTATCGGTCGGAAACTTTATCTTCTGATGATAAGTAGAGACAACAGCTCGGAATAAGTTGAGAGCTGGCCATCCCAATATTGCGTTATAAGCGAAAGGGGTTTCTACCACTAGAAATTTTACTAGCTTCACTGTCCGGTGGGGTATTTTTCCGAGTGATACGCTTAAGGTTATTGTTCCGCTGGGGATGATTTCGGATCCTCCGAATCCTATTAACGGCGTAGCTACTTTCTGCAGGTTTATCTGTCCCAAGTTCATTTGGGCTAAAACTTCTCGGGAGATGATATTGGCTGAGCTCCCATTATCGATCAGGATTCTCTTGACATTGTAATTCGCTATTTCTAGCGAGATTACCATCGGGAAGTCGGGGTTATCCTCTCTTGTGTCCCAGACGATATTTTTAGGTACTTCACCTTCGTTAAAGCTGATCGGCTGATCGTTTGATGGCCTGCTTTCCAGGGTCCAAATTTCTTTTGGGTATTTTGAGTTTCCAATTATGGATCGGGCTGTTCTTCGTCGGGCGTTACGACTATCTCCACCCGCGGGCCCCCCGGATATCGTATGGATAGTCCCATTGATCTGGTCGTGATTCAACTCCTGAGTAGGTCGATGTTCAGGTGACCTTCGATGAGAACTTCTCCTTTGATTACCGTTCCGAGGGCTTCTACTTCTTTCCCTTTTGCGATTATCTCGCTCTATGTATTTGTCTAGTTTTCCTTGTTCGATCAGTTTTTCAACTTCTCTCTTAAGGTTAAAACAATTTTCCGTTCGATGCCCATGTGCCCTATGGTACTTACAGTATTGATCGTAGTTTCGAGACCCTGGTCTTGGCTGAGCGATTTTCCTCGCCTCGGGAATCCAGTTATTTCTTTCTAGAACTTCCAATATTTCTTCCATTGGAGCATTTAACCTTGGGTGTTCCACTTGATTCACCCTGCTTCTGATTGGTTGTTCAGGGTTTCTTGGTCTTTGGTAGTAATTAGGTTGTCTATCTTGGTCGGCTTTGTTGTATTCCAATCGCTGGAAAACGTTACCTCTCCTGGAAGATCGCTCGTCATCCAAGGATCTTTGGGCAGGAATCCTGTCATGCCGCTTGGAGCCTGAAGCTGTGGATTTGTTTTTGTTTTTATCCTTAAAGGAATTCATCTCTTCTTGGGTCATATACTTAGACGCCAAGCTCATGATGTCGGCAAACGTTCTCGGCTGTTTTCGACTGAGGGCGTTTCCGAACTGCCTGTTTTTAGTGAGGTCGAAGAGGATAGAAATTATGTAATCGATATTTGGAGAATCGATTTTGAGTAATTCCACGTTGAATCTTGCCAACCAATTTCTTAGGGACTCTCCCTCTTGTTGGTGTATGGTTCCTAGGTAGCTCATCGGGAGTTTTTGTCTTTTCTGACTGGCAAACTGCTGCGTTAATTTATTGCATAATTCCCGGAAACTGAATATAGAGTTGGCCGGCTGTTTGGCAAACCAATCTAGCGCGAGTCCTTCGAATGTGGTCACCATTAACTTGGCGGTGAATTCGGCAGAGTGGGCATATAAATTCATTATGTTCGTAAAGCTAAAAATATAATCATCCGGGTCGGTTGTTCCATCATATCGGGGTAATCTTCCCGGGACCTATCCCGTGGATTGTGCCTCTTTTATTTCCCTGCAGAAAGGAGAACAAGCCGCAAGGCTTTCCTGGAGTTCCGCAGTTCGGGCCCATGGGTTTTGAACAGATCATAGGCGTTGTTCGAGTCGCTCCTGTACCATCCTCTCTATTTCCCTTTCCGAGAATCGAGTCGCTCGTGGCCGATCTGGGATTGCATCATCTATGTCATCCTCGATAGGGATTATTGTTCTTTCCTTCGATCCGGTGCGACCCGCCTGTGGCTTTCTTCGACCTGGTTTTCTTCGGGGATGGTTATTGGAGGGTATAGTGTTGCCCTGCTGTGGGCTGTGTAGCGAGCGTCGCTCACTTGCTGGGCTGTCCGCTTGTTGAGAGGTTTGTTCGTTTGGCCTTGGTACTCCTGGTGCAGGAGTTGTCCTGGCAGCCGTAACGTTTCGAGGAATTTGATCTAGTACAAGTAATTCTTCTGGAGAAAGTGATTTGAAGAGCATTGCTATTTGCCGCAGTTTCTCCTGAGCGCCCGGGAGAGGAACGGGGATTTCGGGGCCTTCTGGTTCTTCCCGTATGGCACCGGGGAGGCCTCCTTGGGGTCCCTGCGGTCGGGAGCGTGTATCTTGGACATTCTCGTCGGTATTGGGAACGTTATTATCGTTGTTGTCCTGTATGTCTTCCGATGTGTTATGGCCGGTGGTTGTATTGCTTCTCGCTCCAATTCGAGCGCTTTTCCTTGGGCGAGCCATGTGTCAATCGAATAATTAACCTAGCCCCTCGGTGGGCGCCAACTGATTTAACCGGATTTCGTCTGGTTAATTGAATATCAGTGAATTTGTGATATCGGGGGGGGGGGGGTTTCGATGTTTATATATATTTTTAGGGCTCCGTTACTTTATTCCGGATGGATCGATTACAAAGAAAAACAATATTTAAGAACGAGAAGTAAAACCACAAACAAAGCTAATAACACACCAATATGGAGATCAAAAGCTATGAATAATATTGAATCTTATTCAGTTGTGCTGTAGTAAGCAGTACATAATCATGTATTCTTGGAGTTGAGGGATTTCGTAGTTGTCTAATACAATGATTACCTAGGTATTTATATAATGTTAAACCTAGCGTTACAAGGAAACATAGTCCTAATAGGACTCGGCCCAAATATCCTTCTTGGGTCCGGACTATTGTCTTTTGATCGAAGAGAGCTGTATTCGGACTGGTCGGTGAGACGATCTTGAACAGCCTGATTTGGTCGAACCGATCTCAAGTTCTTTAGTCGATCGTACGGTATGTAGGGTGCGAAATAGCCCCCATCATATATATATATATATATATATATATATATATATATATATATATATATATATATATATATATATATATATATATATCGAATAACAAACATAAATTGAATTGCATTAATCAAATACAAAATTATTGAACACTCACATGTTTTATCAATTCAAATAAACTCAACTCCACACCTCCGAGATTGAACATATTTTGAATTCGTGGTGTTCGTTTTTTGTTATGTGAAATCGTGGTGAATTTTCTTTTTTTCTTCTTCGGTTTTTGTTATGTGAAATCGTATTGAATTTTTTTGTGATTCTTCGGTTTTTGATATGTATATAAGTAAATTTGTGTCGAATTATTTGTGTAGAAGATGGTTCGATATAAATTTTACTTAATTAAGAGTTTGTGTTTAATTAGGAAACTTCTTCTTTTAAATATATACAAATCATGGCATATCTTTTTCAGAATTTATCCAATTACGGAAATAATATAGTTATGGGAGTTTGTTAAATATGGAGTGGGTTTAGTGGCGTGAGTGGTGTGCTATGTGATTTTAAATCTTAAACAAAATTTTACGAATTAATAAACTGAAATTTTATTACTACATTTTAATAATTGCCTTACATAACAAGTTACAAATCAATGTCAAATAAATAAATGATAGGTCACGACTTTTCAATTTATTTCTTAGACAACCACTTTTGGAATTTAAAAGACACTTCAAACGGTTAATAGTTGATGAATTATTACTACATTTTCATAATTGCCTTATATAAGAAGTTAATTACAATCAATATCAAATAAATAAACGATAGGTCACGATTTTTAGAAATTTTTTTTTTTGACAACAAGTTTTGGAATTTAAAGGTAACTTCAAACGGTTTTTATTAAATGAAAAGATGTAATGTACCTATAAATAAGAACTTGATTATTCATTGTTAATTAACCAACATAATCTTGATATTTTCTTCAAATATATACAAAATTAAAGATAGTCTCAGTATGGATCACAATCAAAATAGCAACAATATTTCCAATGGAACGAACAACACTTCTGCTCAAAACGACAAGGATGATGCATATTGGTAAGTAAAACAATTTTCTTTTCATAACGTGTCTTAATTTATTTTTGTTTACCTTAATTTGGTGGTATTTATATATAAGTAAATCATGTTCAATGACCCAAATCAATGAGGCAACTATTTTTTTAATTTCTTATGCTAAAATTATACATGCAAACAAAGTAATTCCGACACTTGGCCAAATTAGGACTTAATATCTCATGTGTTATTTATAGGGATGAATATGAAACTGAAATGGAGGAATGGGTACGCCAAATTGATGAGGACAGACGACGTGAAAGAGAGGAATATGAGGAAAGGAGATGATGAACCTATCAAAGAGGAGGAGGAAGAAGAAGAAGAAGAAGAAGAAGAAGAAGAAGAAGAAGTAGAAGAAGAGGAAGAGGAAAAAGAAGAAGAGGAAGACAAAGACGAAGACGAAGAAGAATGGACCGATAAAGATGATGATGGAGATGATTCTGATGAGGATACTGATGACATACTGGACCGAATAGATCGTATATTGGGTCTTTAAAATAATTAATTATTTTTTGTCTTATTTATGGGGATTTTTTTTTAAAAATATTTGTAGTATATTCTATCGTGACTTTGACGAATATATATATAGGCTTTATCTTGTTCCATATATGCCAACAAGCAAACTGGCCAACTTTGACGAATATTGTAATACAATATTCTTAATTCATTAGAGGCGATTGTTGTGTAAAGGTCAAGGAATGTAAAATTCAATGTTCAATTATAAATGGCCAATATTAATCTACGGAGGGAGAAAAATAAAAGTAATCCTTGAACAGTATGAATAATAAATTAAGAAATACTAAAAACCTAAATAAATGTGTGCCAATAATAAAACCTATTATCATTAATTATTCTATTAATTTAAAGTTCCTCATCACTTGGACCACTACAAGGATACCCTTCTCCTCCAATCGAAATCACCCCCGCTCCCTCGTTTTCTTCTTTATCTTCCTCATGTTCTTCTTGACCCAGGACTTCGTCTACCGGAACTTGCTCCAAAATAGCATTTCTTGGTTGAGGTGGGTGGACTGACTTAAAAATTATGTCAAGTTCACGCCAATACATTTCACCCTCATGTCGGTACTTCTTCGCCCACCATTTGTACTGATCATCCAGAACCATAAATAGAATAAATAGTTAATTTCGGACTAGATAACTTAAAGTAAACAACATTAAATTTTGTTACCTTAACAAGTATTTTCCATACTTCGTCACTAGCTAGCAATCTGTTCTCCTCTGGTAACAACCTCACAAACTGGCATCGCAGTGCCTCCTGCCACGAGTAATAGCGAGTATGCAGCCTATGAAATTCTCTATTAACCATATCGGATGTGTAATTCTTGCCGGTTTGCTGTTGTAGGCTTTCGGCAATTTGCTGAAAAACCGTTTTGTTTTTCCAGGTATAATGTATCGTGCCAGCCCTAGTTTCGTCAATCAACATCGCCAAGAAACGTTGGAGGTCATCTTGAATCCAAAATACGGCAGCCATGATACTAAATTTAATCGAAATTTTTCGATTGTGTTAAATATTTAGGTAATTCACAATATAAATAATAACAATAAAATAAAAATAAATCATATCATAAATTTGAATCAAAATAAAAATCGGAACATAAATAATAATTTAAAAACATGAGATAGCACAAACCATTTTAATTATGTCAATCAACCCATCAATGCTGGATAAATATAGGATAAATATAAGATAAATTCTTGTTCAAGCACTATAATACGAGAAAACTGAATATTGATCAAAAACTGAATACAGTAAATTGTTTTAGGAGCTTTGACATCATAATTCAATATGTTGATAAAAAACACATGAGAAATAAAATATTAGAATATGTTAATCCATACCTTAATTCTCGTTAATGAAGTATCGTTTTTTGGTGTTCCAGAACTCCTGACAAGCAGATCAATATTGGCAAGGATTTATTTTATTGTAGGATGCCACGATAATTTAAGAGTCCAATTAATTTGAAGTATTTATTTGATAGTAGGAAGCCACGATAATTTAAGAGTCCAATTAATTTGAGAGTCCTTTTTAGTGTAGGATTTTACTGCCTTTTAAAATTAATAAAGATGCAAAATTTAAATCTTGCAATATAACGTGATTTGCTCAATTATCGTAAAAAAGGCGTACGGGATTAACAGTATTACTTTAATTAAACTTGAATCATACAACCTATTATATTTTTCTTCCACAACTTCGCGGTTGTAGTTATTTCCGGTCTTTTGCTCTAATCGGGTAGCTATTTGCTTAAGGATAATGGTGTTATCCCAGACATAATCGATCTTGCCAGCCATCATCTCGTCAATCAACATCCCAAAAAATAATTCTAGGTCATCTTGAGTAAATAATTCTCCAGACATGATACTAACCTCATAATATCACAACATTGAAATACTAAAAATTAAGATTAGGTTTTAATTTTCCAATTTAGTTCCGAGATCGAAAATATGCAAAACTAATGTTTAGACTAAGATATACCAATATATAATTAAGTGAGAAATTGACATGTACAAAGATATTATCACGTAACAATTTACATTAAACACTACTGAATCAAAAAAATCAAACCATGGAAAAGCTCCAAATTAAAATATTGTATCAAAATATTCGAAATGAAAAAATTAAATAACGTATAATTAACGATTTACCAAGAAGATGTTCTTCGAATCAGTTTAATGAGTTGTTCCTTTTCCCGTAACTGGAAATTGACCAATAAGAAATTGACGTATAATTAACCTTCGGAATTTATTTCAAAATTTTTATTTCTTATTTCTTAAGATTTTTATAATAACGAGTTTTCCTAAATTAAGTGTTTGTTTTAATTTAGGTAACTTCTTCCTTCAAGTTAGGGATATGCACACGCAAATCATGCCATATCTATAATAACTAACCAATCATAGAAATAATTTAAATTTGGGAATTATTTAAATACGAGAATGACATAATTTTTTATTTCAAAAATAATTTTGAAAATTAAATATAGATAGTTATGAATTTTTAAAAGGAAATGGATCTACAAAAAGTATAAGCAAAAATAACTAAAATAAACAAGGAAATAAACAGCCCTATTAATTTTTTAAAGTCACGGAGGTTACACATTCCCTAATCACCACTGTTATTCATATATATCAAAATCTTTTCTCTAAGATCATCTATCAAAAAAACTGGAAAATAAGCAATAATGCAAATCAAATGAGAATTTTACTCCACAAGCCAAAGCTATACATCCCACACTATCAAGGTTAAGGAATTTACAACAATCAATTCAAGCACTTTAATCCGATCGAGAAAAAGAACCGCAGGTCAGTATGTGTTTAAATTTTATTTAATAACATAATTATTCATCTTTTCTAAAATATTTGCTTCCAAGTTATATCTGGAATTTTCATCTTATGATTATGCACAATTTGTTACATGAACATTGATTATTCATGCTTATTTAGTGTTTATTACATGATTGATGAAGATTTCTTAGTTTTGTCCTTGTTTTATTAAACATTTGAATGTAAATTTTCGAATATCTTTAGCGGTAAATTACACATCCTAGGGGTAAATTGCATGTTTTCGTAATTTGGTGTCAAAGTGCAAAAACATATAATTCAACAAAAACAAAAATTATGAAATTTTCATTAACTTTTAGTCAGATGGCGCGAATATGGACATCAGACGACGAAGAAATTTTCCTTAACTTGTTAGTGGAAGAGGCGTTCCAAGGGAACATTCACTGGAATGGCAATAATGAGGAGAATATTAACAGGATAATTCCAATCATCGAAGCTAGAACAGGAAAAACAATGACTTATAAGGAGTTGTTCAAGATTTTCGGTGATCTGCACACTCAATACTGCCTTTGGGAGCAGGCAAAACAATGTAGTCTTGTGAGATGGAATCATACTCTCAATGTTCTGGAGACGGATGATTATATTTGGGATGAGCTGTGGTATGATGATTATTCGGCATAGTCCATAATATACAACAATGCTAATGCGCCCTTTTCTTTTTGTTATTAATTAAGGAACATCGGTGGGCAAGGTGGTACAGGAGAGAGGGTGAAAGGTATTGGTGGGAGCTAAGTGTGATTTTTGCGTCGAAGCTTCCCATTGATGATCTTGCAGTTTTACCGGATGAAAAACCAGAAATAGTACGGGGGGATAATGTCGTGGATCAAGCTCCCATTGAGGACATCGTGCCTGGAGGTGACGAAGAACCCATAGGAGAAGAAATATGGCCTGAGATCATTATTTTGGTAGAAGACAATGAAGAAGATGCTTTACTTATTTTGATATAGTCGAACAAACTAATAATATTTTTAAATCTGTTCTTTTTGTTTGCTGATACACTATTTTAAATCAATATAAACATGTCGATGTTCATTTAATAGCTAAATTTGAGCCTTCTTGAAAATAAGATAATTATTAAGTTATAAATTAAGTATTATAAATTTATAAGTATAATCTATTTTTTATTTGAAAGTACTTTTTATTTTGTAGAAAATCAAAATTTAAAACATTCTCCTGCCAAATTTTATATTGAACTTGGCCAAAATGGAGAAAGTTATTAATATCTCCACAAAGAGGGAAAAAAATCAAGTTTCTGTTACGAGGAGAATTCGAACACAGACCACCTACTTCAACCATTCACTAAACCATTTCGCCAATCCAATTTCTTGATTAAACTATCTATATAAATTATATAATACAATCTTCCTTGTATCCAATTCCATATTCAAGTCCGCCTTTAATCCCATAACAAGGAGACTTAGCACGTATTATAATATGTCATTAATAAATGCTTAAATCGTTAATTAGCCATTTATTTTGAAATTTGTCTAAAATTGCTCGGAAAGGAGAACCGAGAGTTGTAGTATCACTAACACCTCCGTAAATCGTTAAGTAGCCATTAAATTTAAAATTTGTCTAAAATTGCTCGAAAAGGAGAACCGAGAGTTAAAGTATCACTAACATCTCCGTAAATCGTTAATTAGCCATTTATTTTGAAATTTGTCTAAACTTGCTCGAAAAGGAGAACCGAGAGTTGTAGTATCACTAACACCTCCGTAAATCGTTAAGTAGCCATAAAATTTAAAATTTGTCTAAAATTGCTCGAAAAGGAGAACCGAGAGTTAAAGTATCACTTACATCTCCGTAAATCGTTAAATAGCCATTTATTTTGAAATTTGTCTAAAATTGCAAGGAAAGGAGAACCGAGAGTTGTAGTATCACTAACACCTCCGTAAATCGTTAAGTAGCCATTAAATTTAAAATTTGTCTAAAATTGCTCGAAAAGGAGAACCGAGAGTTAAAGTATCACTAACATCTCGTAAATCGTTAATTAGCCATTTATTTTGAAATTTGTCTAAAATTGCTCGGAAAGGAGAACCGAGATTTATAGTATCACTAACATCTCCGTAAATCGTTAATTAGCCATTTATTATGAAATTTATCTAAAATTGCTTGGAAAGGAGAACCGAGAGTTGTAGTATCACTAAGACCTCCGTAAATCGTCAATTAGCCACATTTATTTTGAAATTTGTCTAAAATTGCTCGGAAAGGAGAACCTAGAGTTATAGTATCACTAACACATCCGTATATCGTTAATTAGCCATTTACTTTGAAATTGGTATAAAATTGCTCGGAAAGGAGAATCGAGAGTTATAGTATCACTAACACCTCCATAAATTATTAATTAGCCATTTTTTTTAATTGGTCTAAAATTGCTCGGAATGGAGAACCGAGATTGGATAAATAATAATAACATACACTCAACACTTAAATATCACTAAATTATTACTACCAAAATATGTTATTAATAAACACTTAATTAAATGACTACAATAATATGTTATTAATAAACACTTAATATATGACTACAATAATATGTTATTGTAAATTAATAAAAACAATAAAGCGTAAAATCATATTTTTAATTACATTAATTAATAAACACTTAATTATTACTACAAAAAATCAGAAATCAATTTTTGGGTGGTACAAAATTTCCAAATCTAGAATATTACCAAATATCATGTCAATCTATCACTAAAATAAATTGGTTTCCCAAAAAATAACAACTTCTTGCTAAATTCATGAGATCACAAATCACAATTAAAGAGGGAATATTTTCCCCACTCCATCACGTCTTCACGTCTCATGCACAGGCAGGCAGCCTTAATTCTTCTCCTGTCCAGCCGCACAAAAATAAACACTAAATAAAAATCTCGAACGTCTCCAGAAAGATCGATCTTTCTTCCTCCCTCACTCCATCTCCCACACCTCGCTTAGTGCACAGACAAGTTCCTCACTCACTCCGTCTCTCAAATCCATCTCTCAAACCTTCGAATTTTCTCCTACTCTCTCTCTTACTCCCTCACGTAATCCATCTCTTAAACCCCAGCGGTCGTTTCGCATTCTCTTGCAATAAGGTTTGTTTTTCCTTTTTTTTTTCATGTTTCGGTTGTTAGATTTGTCATATATTTGAAATTTGTTTGTATTTCTTGAAGTATTTCATTATGTATGTAAATAATTAAAACTATGTATTATGTGGGGGTTTTGGAAGAGAAGGGGACATGCCCAATTTTATACGGGATTACATGTGTAGTATATGTGGATTTGAAAATTATTTTGTTATATGAGTAGTATTGCATGTGTATTATTATATTATATGTGGATTTGAAAATTATTTTATTTTATAAGGAAAGGGCACTCTTGAAGAAATTACATGTGGATTTGAAAATTTTAAATGTATTTTTTTGGGTGAAAATGTATTAGGCTTGTTTTCTTGGTTGAAATTCTTGAATGCATGTGCACTGCAATTGGGATTGGTTGCTAGGAAGATTATATTTAAAAGATTGATTACAATGGTTAATTATTTTGGTCCTTTGTGATCTAACAAATAAATTTCAATTTTTGGTAATCTAATTGATAGTTGTTGTTCTATGGATGGATTGAAATTGAGTGAAGTTGTTGAGTTTTTTTATGGTTTTGTTTCCGGGATTTGTCATGCTTGAGGAAGAGGAACTTTGTTGAGCATATTGTACCATAAAAATTCTTTGTCAAATGTTTAAGTTGGCGGGGTGTTATTTGTCAAAGACTAAAGTTAACGAGGTATTTTTTTGTCAATTATTATGATATTAGAATATGTGTATGTCAATTTATTTTATTTTGCAAATTATTCAAACTAACTGTTATGTTGTTTAAATTGGAGAATCATGACAAACACACATTTGACAACCACGGAGTTGGAGCTTTTTCTACACATGTTAGTTGATGAGACTGCCTCAGGAAGGATAAGGTTCAACAGGGCTAACAAGGAGGCTTTTGAAGATATAAGAGCGAGACTTGAAGCATATACGGGGAAGACATTCACGTGTGACTTTTTGGAACATGAATATGGAAACTTGTATACCCGGTGGGGCTTGTGGAAGACGGCACTAGAATGCAGACGGGTTCACTGGAACCCGATCGAAAATAAATTGGAAGTTGCGTATGAGGATGTTTGGAAGTTGCTTGCACAGGTAAAATCTGTATATAAATATCATCTCCAATTTTAGTATTTTAATTAACTTGTGTGAATTAATTAATCCTAGCTAATTTATTTGATATATTGACAGGATCCAATTTATTGGATTGTGCCACATTACTTCCGCGACAATGGAGAAAAATACAGGTTGGAGGTAGACCCGATCCACCAACACCACCTACTATCAAGACTCCGGAGTATATGTCCAAGGAGGACGAAGAGATTGAGATTATATTTATTTCCTCAAGTGATGAGGAAGATTGAAATTGTTGTAATTGGAAATGTTTGGATGTTTTTATAGTTTTGAACATTGTGGTAGTAGTTCTAGTAGTAGTAGTTTGGATGTTTGGATGTTTGGAAATGTTTGGATGTTTGTAGTAATAGTACAAGTAGTAGTAGTAGTAGTTTTGTAAATTTTCAAGTTGGATTGTAGTACTAGAAGTAATATTGAAATTCTAATCTTAGATGTTCAAATTAATTTTTCAACGATAATTTCGTGCACATTATCAATTTGAAGTGGACTGAGCATTTTAGTACTTGTAATATTTCAGCTACGAATTTCACCTGAAATGCTTCTGCAAATGTTGCAAATTAACGCATAATTTTGTTATCTATGAAAAACTATATGTATTAAATCTAGTTCATAAATATAGTAATTTATTCACTCCTTTTCGATATCAGTGAGAGTAAAAAAATTGAAAGTAAAACTCTATCTAGAAAAATATATTTTCTCTTCATATTATATTTATTAAAATACAAAAACCCTAATTATAAAAAAAGAAAACTTACAAAAACCCTATAAGACCAGCCCATGTGTGTGGGCCAATAAGATCTCCTTTCTATCAGGGCCCTTTTGAGACAAGTTCATACTGAGCCGTGCGGTTTAACTATTCTAAGTTTTTTGTCTTCAAATTAATTTTCGTGTACGTACAGAATAGAAAAAGGTAAACAAACAAGTAACACATAAAATAAGTTCATGCAAAATATTTTCACAATAGATATTTCAGCTACGAATTTCACCTGAAATGCTTCTGCAAATGTTGCAAATTAACGCATAATTTTGTTATCTCTGAAAAAATATATGTATTAAATCTACTTTAACTAGATATAAATTAATATATCTTATACCCAATTTATGTTACACAACAAACTTGATTTGATATAAATTCCTACTTAATTTTCAACTATTTTTTCAAATTCAAACAGACCATATAATGCAGATCGAAAATATTTCACGAATCTCTGCATTTTTCCCGAACAATTATCCTAAATAATAAACAAATAGGCCCAATCTATTTGAAGCCCTAAATATGGGCTTGTCACGTTCACCTAGTCCATTAATCCGGAGATGACGCACCTCGGTCTCTAAAAATTATTTTAAAGCCCAATCTTCTACATATTGGAAAGATTTAGGCCCTATTAATAGTCCATTTTTCGGGCCTTCATAATCCTACGGGCTGTCAATGGATTGAATTTGGATCGGATTAAATTCTATACAGATCCGACTTCGTTTATATCAGATCGAATTCAAATTTTGCTCGGATCTAAATTTCTTAATTCCAATAGATCATATATCCTATAAATCGTCGCTACCAAAGTGAAAATTAACATTTTTTTTTTCAAAAATAAATTTGTTAACTTTACGATTGTATTAAATTTAGCTAACATGTTGAGTTTTAAGAACTGTTCACCTGGATGAAAATATTCGTAAGAATGAATTTATGAACTTTCTAGTAATTAATATTCATATTTATTTAGATGAAAATATTCGGAAATTTTATTTATGAACAAATTATTAACTACTATTTTATTAAATAAAATTATTGATGGTAAAATATTATCAATGTAACTTATTTTTATAAAACACTATGCATACATATAATTTTTTTTTATTTATTGTCGAATACGGATCTCTTTACTAATAGGATCGACCGAAATTTAAACTATTATCTAAGAAATTCGAACTTAACCGACCGAATAGAAATAAATAAACAAAAGGGGATTAAGGATAATATACATCAAATTTATTGATTTGAGATATTGATTTCGTGGATTCAAAAGTAATTGAGAATTTCACGTTTTTTATAATTCGAATTTTGTAAAGCAATTTTGGAGATGATTGATTTCAGGTGCAAAAATGGTGGTGAGATTATTGAAGGAATAGATGGTGTAAAAATGGTGGAGAAGTAATAACAAGAAATAATCAATTAAGCTTGAATGATTATGGAATAAAAGGAATTTATTTGTTAGTTTTGAAAGATTAGGAAAGCGAAGGAATTAAGTAGCAAATTAATTGTTCATTTCGGTTTTTAAATGGGGGGTATAAACGTCTTCTTACAACATAAAATTTAATGGGGGGCAAAAGAGTCTTTTATATTTTCAGTAGGTCTTTTTTTTTTTTTTTTTTTTTTTTTTTTGACAAACTAACTAAAAGGGCTTAATAGTAAATTGCATTTTTAATTAGAAATAAACATAAACTAAATCCAATTCCTTTAGTTACAATCCAACGGCTGCTATGGATGGAAGCCGATCTAACGGCTCATGAAGAGGGCCGCATGTGCGGCCGTAACTAAAGAGGCCGCACTGTAGAAAAATCGTTAAAAGACACTTCAAACGATTAATAGTTGATGAATTATTACTACATTTTCATAATTGCCTTATATAACAAGTTAATTACAATCAATATCAAATAAATAAACGATAGGTCATGATTTTTAGAATTTTTTTTTGACAACAAGTTTTGGAATTTAAAGGACACTTCAAACGGTTTTTATTAAATGAAAAGATGTAATGTACCTATAAATAAGAACCTGATTATTCATTGTTAATTAACCAACATAATCTTGATATTTTCTTCAAATATATACAAAATTAAAGATAGTCTCAATATGGATCACAATCAAAATAGCAACAATATTTCCAATGAAACGAACAACCATTCTGCTCAAAACGATAAGGATGATGCGTATTGGTAAGTAAAACAATTTTCTTTTCATAACGTGTCTTAATTTATTTTTGTTTACCTTTAATTTGGTGGTATTTATATATAAGTAAATCATGTTCAATGACCCAAATCAACGAGGCAACTATTTTTTTAATTTCTTATGCTAAAATTATATATGCAAACAAAGTAATTCCGACACTTGGCCAAATTAGGACTTAATATCTCATGTGTTATTTATAGGGATGAATATGAAGCTGAAATGGAGGAATGGGTACGCCAAATTGATGAGGACAGACGACGTGAGAGAGAGGAATATGAGGCTGCGATGGAAGAATCGAGGCGGCAACTAGAAGATCATAGGCAAGGAGATGATGAACCTATCAAAGAGGAGGAAGAAGAAGAAGAAGAAGAAGAAGAAGAAGAAGAAGAAGAAGTAGAAGAAGAGGAGGAGGAAAAAGAAGAAGAAGAGGAAGACGAAGAAGAATGGACCGATAAAGATGATGATGGAGATGATTCTGATGAGGATACTGATGACATACTGGACCGAATAGATCGTATATTGGGTCTTTAAAATAATTAATTATTTTTTGTCTTATTTATGGGAATTTTTTTTTTTAATATTTGTAGTATATTCTATCGTGACTTTTTTTATTTTAATAAATAATGTTCAATGTTCAAATTAGTTGGCTAGAGGAAATGAGTAATGTTAGAGTAGTGCCCAACAAGCCAATTAATGACTTGTAATCTACTCTTGTAAAAACAATCTGGTTTTGATTAATAATATTAAATTGGCCATATTCATTAATTGTAATCAATCAACAATTAGATGAAGTCCTAAGATCACAAATGACTATGGGGCATGGCATCGATCCAATCATGGAATAAGCCTCTAAGGTCGTGATCTAAAATTGTTCTGAGTCATAGAACCCATTGAGACAGGACATCGATGGGATCGGATAGACTCACACAAATATACATGTTCCAATAGTTGGAAGGCGTTGTGTTTCCATGGATGCCGGTATGTGGATACCAGTGTATACGAGTGGGTGGTTTGTTGTAGAACAAATGCACCGAACGCCCCACCGAGAGAATCTTGTCTTGGAGGCATAAAATGCACATCGGTGACAAAGTATTCTCTCATTTATGCTAGTGTACGGATATTAGTCCTTCGACTTGAGATGGTTAGAGTAATTTCATGTGTGGGTGCTTATACTTTGATGTATTTCCCGACCACTTACTAGCGGGTCTATGTGGTTTTATGTTGGGTATAGGTAGTCATACATGGAGGTTGATGACATCAATATAGGATTCATTGACTCGATGTAATGAGTCGAGCGAATCTCCTATGTGTTCTAAAGTATTAGATTCTTGATCAAATCCATGCGCATGGTATGTGACAATCGGGAAGGAGTTTCCAAAGTTGTGGTCACAAGGGAATCTAATTATGAATAAGATACACAGAATCGAGGTATTATGGGAAACCGATCAACTACCATATCCCAGACCTTGATCGGGAGGTTGGTCAATGAAAGGACCGTACGTACATGGAAAACATAAAAGGAAAGGTTCACACGAACAACATTCACCTATTAAGTAGGCTCCATGGGCTTGTGGCTAGACATCGACTATGGAGTGTGGGTACCAATGGACTAATGGAGATTAGTTCTAAGGTGGTCAATTAAATGTGTTTAATTGACCGGAATAATTATAGTAATTATTCACTAATTAAATCACAAAGTGTTGTGAGCCCACGGCTAGCTAACGGTGAACCTAAGGGGTCACACATAATATTCACAGGATGCAACCAGAATATTGAATTCATTATTAAACGATGTTGTTAAAAGGGTTTAACAAAGATTTGAAGAAATTAATTAATTAGATTAATTAATTAAGACTTGATTAGTTAATTGATTAGTTAAGCAAATGAGTTTACTTAACTAAACAATTGATCAAGGAAATATTAAGAGGAAGAATGAGATTAATTAGTCGGACTAATTAATTAAGAGAAGCTTCTAGGAGAAGCTAACTACAAAGCTTCTGAGAGAAGCTAAGTAGAAAGCTTCTTGGAGAAGCTAACTACAAAGCTTCTGAGAGAAGCTAAGTAGATAGCTTCCAGGAGAAGTAAAGTACGAAACTTCGCAGCTAAGAAAAGTACGAAACTTCTCGGCTAAGAAAAGTACGAAACTTCGCAGCTAAGTAAAGTACGAAACTTCTCGGCTAAGAAAAGTACGAAACTTCGCAGCTAAGAAAAGTACGAAACTTCGCAGCTAAGTAAAGTACGAAACTTCTCGGCTAAGAAAAGTACGAAACTTCGCAGCTAAGAAAAGTACGAAACTTCGCAGCTAAGAAAAGTGCGAAACTTCTCGGCTAAGAAATTTACGAAACTTCTCAGCTAAGAAAAGTACGAAACTTCTCGGCTAAGTAAATGACAAAGCTTATCGGATAAGATATGCTAGGAATATACCTTATCGGATAGGGTTGATGACAAAGCTTATCAGATAAGATATGCTAGGAATATACCTTATCAGATAGGGTTGATGACAAAGCTTATAGGATAAGCTTTGTGGATAGCTTCTCAACTAAGTTTTGTTGAAAGCTTAGTGATGAAGTAAGTCCTCCTATAAATAGGAGGCCCTAGTTTTTCATTTACTTACACTTGGTCATTGCAATAAAAGTTCTTCTTCTCTATACTTCTTTTCAAGTAGAAGAATTAAGTAGTAATTCTCTTCCAATCTAATTTCAATAGATTACGAAGGAATTTCAAGTTCTCAGCCTAAGAAATTCTTTCTAGGTTGTAAGACTTGTGAAGTGTGGACTTTCTTTAGAGGAGTTCTTTTCTTAAAGACTCTTTGTGTGTTGTTTTCTTTGGAGGAGCTTGCGAAGAACCACTTGGAATTTCCTGATTCCGAGAGCCAAAGAAGTTCGGCCACGCCTTGCTTGGAAAGCCCCAATCACTACCAAGTGTAGTAAGGTAAAATCCTAAACCCCCTATGGTTGGTTTATACTCGGTTTATATTATGCATATGGATTCTTGGGTTGAATCGAAAGACCACCCGAATTTTTTAAATTTTACCCGCTTCCGCTGCGGCTCGGGTCGGGTCATCCGATTCCCAACAAGTAATTAAATGATTTATGTAAAAAATAGGAATTAATAGAATTATAGTTAAGGAAGAAAATTAATTTAAATTGAATAATTGTTAATAAAAACTGCAAAAGGAGTATATATGTATATGTAAAGTAAATAAGTAACTAAAATAACTATGCGCAGCAGGTGGGAGTCGAACCCAGATTCATATATATATAAGCTTTATCTTGTTCCATATATGCCAACAAGCAAACTGGACAACTTTGATGAATATTGATACAATATTCTTAATTCATTAGAGGCGATTCTTGTATAAAGGTCAAGGAATGTAAAATTCAATGTTCAATTATAAATGGCCAATATTAATCTAAGGAGGGAGAAAAATAAAAGTCATCCTTGAACATTATGAATAATAAATTAAGAAATACTAAAAACCTAAATAAATGTGTGCCAATAATAAAACCTATTATCATTAATTATTCTATTAATTTAAAGTTCCTCATCACTTGGACCACTACAAGGATACCCTTCTCCTCCAATCGATATCACCTCCGCTCCCTCGTTTTCTTCTTTATCATCCTCATGTTCTTCTTGACCCACGACTTCGTCTGCCGGAACTTGCTCCAAAATAGCATTTCTTGGTTGAGGTGGGTGGACTGACTTAAAAATTATGTCAAGTTCACGCCAATACATTTCACCCTCATGTCGGTACTTCTTCGCCCACCATTTGTACTGATCATCCAGAAGCATAAATAGAATAAATAGTTAATTTCGGACTAGATAACTTAAAGTAAAAAACATTAAATTTTGTTACCTTAACAAGTATTTTCCATACTTCGTTACTAGCTAGCAATCTGTTCTCTTCTGGTAACAACCTCACAACCCGGCATCGCAGTGCCTCCTGCCACGAGTAATAGCGAGTATGCAGCCTATGAAATTCTCTATTAACCATATCGGATGTGTAATTCTTGCCGGTTTGCTGTTGTAGGCTTTCAGCAATTTGCTGAAAAACCGTTTTGTTTTTCCAGGTATAATGTATCGTGCCAGCCCTAGTTTCGTCAATAAACATCGCCAAGAAACGTTGGAGGTCATCTTGAATCCAAAATACGGCAGCCATGATACTAAATTTAATCGAAATTTTTCGATTGTGTTAAATATTTAGGTAATTCACAATATAAATAATAACAATAAAATAAAAATAAATCGTATCATAAATTTGAATCAAAATAAAAATCGGAACATAAATACTAATTTAAAAACATGATATAGCACAAACCATTTTATTTATGTCAATCAACGCAACAATGCTGGATAAATATAGGATAAATATAAGATAAATTCTTGTTCAAGCACTATAATACGAGAAAACTGAATATTGATCAAAAACTGAATATGGTAAATTGTTTTAGAAGCTTTGACATCATAATTCAATATGTTGATCAAAAACACATGAGAAATAAAATATTAGAATATGTTAATCCATACCTTAATTCTCGTTAATGAAGTATCGTTTTTTGGTGTTCCAGAACTCCAGACAAGTAGATCAATATTGGCAAGGATTTATTTTATTGTAGAAAGCCACGATAATTTAAGAGTCCAATTAATTTGAAGTATTTATTTGATAGTAGGAAGCCACGATAATTTAAGAGTCCAATTAATTTGAGAGTCCTTTTTAGTGTAAGATTTTACTGCCTTTTAAAATTAATAAAGATGCAAAATTTAAATCTTGCAATATAACGTGATTTGCTCAATTATCGTAAAAAAGGCGTACGGGATTAACAATATTACTTTAATTAAACTGGAATCTATATTCAAGTAGTTCCACTTCCACTAACTACCTTAATTAATTTGTTTCCATGATATCATAAATTCTTGAAATACATAACAAACATGATCATCTATTTACTAGAAAAATATTATATTAACAAGATATGTTAGCAAAACTGAATTTATGTTTCCTTTACCATTTAAATTTTAGATACCATATGGAATGGGAACATATTTAGTTATTTTTTTATTTTTCAGTCCGATTTTATTTGACGTGAATTTTATGATAAAAAAAATGAAATTTTGTTGTTTTGTTGTTGTTGTTTTTTTTTTTTTTTTTTTTTTCCAGTTTTGTTAGTCAACAGCCGTAATCAGAGGTTATCGATATTAACATTTAATTACTTATTAACGAGACTCGGATGAAATTCACTGTGAATTCACGTTTAACTTGTTAAAATCTATAAATACATTAATTTCATACCTCTAACTTAATTATAATACATGCTAAGTCTCCGTTGTGGGATTAAAGACGGACTTGAAAATTATATTGTATACCAGATATATTGTATTTTATAATTTATATGGATAAATTAACCAAGAAATTGAACTGGCAGAATGGTTAAGTAATGGATTGAAGTAAATGGTCTGTGTTTGAATTCTCCTCAGAACAAAAACCTGTTTTTTTGCCCTTTGTGGAGAAATTAATATTTTTTTTTTCATTTTGGCCAAGTTCAATATAAAATATGGCGGGAGAATATTTAAAGTTTTTATTTTGTACAAAATAAAAGTACTTTTAAATAAAAAATAGATTATACTTATAAATTTTAGTTAAAAATATGGTTTTACGCTTTATTGTTTTACTAATTAATAATAACATATTATTGTAGTAATTTTATAATTAATAACACATTATGGTAGTGTTATTATTATTTATCCAACGTTGAAACTCAATTCAAAGTAATTTTATTTACGGGGGTGTTAGTGATACTTTAACTCTCAGTTCTCCTTTCCAATCAATTTTGAACGAATTTCAAAGTAAATGGCTAATTAACGATTTACGGATGTGTTAGTGATACTTTAACTCTCGGTTCTCCTTTCCGATCAATTTTAGACGAATTTCAAAGTAAATGGCTAATTAACGATTTACGGATGTGTTAGTGATACTTTAACTCTCGGTTCTCCTTTCCGAGCAATTTTAGACGAATTTCAAAGTAAATGGCTAATTAACGATTTACGGATTGTTTAGTGATACTTTAACTCTCGGTTCTCTTTTCCGAGCAATTTTAGACCATAATTTCAAATTAACAATTAATACGAATTGTATTATTATTATTATTATTATTATTATTATTATTACTACTCAAAAACAAATTAACAACTAATTTGAAAATTATAGCACGTGGGGTATAAGCGTTTGAATTTCAATTTTAAGGGGGGTAATTGCAATTTATGCTTTCATATTATATACCTTCTCCGATAAAATCGAATTCAAAATCCCTAATTCAATAAAATCCTCTTACAAAAGCCGCGACCCCTCTTCTAATTTTCTTCCACCTTAATCATCAATTCTTCTTCAAACTTCTTCCACTAATGGTTAAATTTAGGATTCGAGCTGATTTTGGGTTGATACGTAAAAGTGAATTCAACGACATGCCCCCCTGCATATATAGGTACGGTTTTTCTGGGTTAAATTGGGAATTCATTGTTGTGGTTCTTCGGAGAGTTGCTATTACAAATTATATGCGGAATGTTAATTTGATTTTCCTGTTACTCTTAGTTTTCTTCCCTGATTCCGTCTTTTGCAGTGTATGTCGCGTTTTATTTTTCCTTAGCTTGAATCCACTTGGGACGAATTAGTTTATTAGGTTTAATTGTGTCATGTGTTTGGATAGCTATAGCCAACATCTATTCTTTTCCATTGGCAGTTTGGATAAAGTTCGCGCATGTGATAAACTGGTGCTTTCAATTGATGCACTCTCACTGTCTTTTGTTGTGTCCAACTCAGTTCTTTCCCTGATTGAAATATTTTGTGATAGTTTGAAGCTGCACTTTTTTCTAAAATTTTGTGATAGATTAGTATTAATTCATTGTAATTAGTATGAATGTGTTGAGACTTAATTCAATGTTTGATTGGTGAATGATGGTTGGCTGTTAACAGGCAGTTGCCTTTGTAGTTAATTAATGTAATTTTTTTATTTGCAGATAAACTACACCGTACCTTAAAGATTTATTATGGTGGTAGTTTAAGGCATGAACCTAATATGGAGTATGTGGGGGGTACTTTTAGGTGCGTAGACTATTTCAACTATAAGCAAATGTCAATCGAAAACCTTGATTACATGTGTGATCTGATGGGAATTTGTGGTAAGAAGAATTATTATAGGATTGATGGATACCGTAAGTTTATGGTGTGTGAATCTGAGACTGAGTTGAAAAGATACAAATTGTCCGAAATAAAGGCTGCAACACTATATCTACTTATAGGAGACGATAATGATGCATTGGCAAGTCACCTCTAGTCTTTAAAGAGAGCTCATTTTGAGAAGACTTCTAAAAAGAGAGAAGCATGTAGTGAGAGACATATAGTTTTGCAATTGGCAGCACCCCGAGCATCAACTCCAGAACCAGCACCACAACCGCAGTCACCACAACAGGAGGATACAGTGGCAATACAAACCAACAAAGTGCAAAGGACATGCAAACAGTGTGGATTGAGAGGTCATTTTGAGAAGACTTGTAATAGGAGAAAAGCATGCGAAGAGAGAGGGATTGGATTGCAATTGACAGAGCCCCGAGCATCAACTCTAGAACCAGCAACACAGCCGCAATCACCACAACGGGAGGGTACAATGGCAATACAAACCAACAAAGTACAAAGGACATGCAAACAGAGTGGGTTGAGAGGTCACTTTGAGAAGACTTGTAATAGGAGAAAAGCATGTGAAGAGAGAGGGATTGGATTGCAATTGACAGAGCCCCGAGCATCAACTCCAGAACCAGCAACACAACCGCAATCACCACAACAGGAGGGTACAATGGCAAGTCAACCTTTGAAAAAGGTTTGCACAATTTGTGGAGAGAAAGGGCATTACAGGAAGACATGTAAAAAGATAGGTGCAGTGAGAGTTAGTCGAAGATTGCAGTCGAATGAGTAGGACTGAAGAATGTACTGTTTTCATAATTACTTTTATTGATTTTTGGATTTTGTGATGCTATATTTTGGTGGAACATGTTATTTTGAAATTTATTTTGGTTTAGTCAATTTTTAATGTTTACCCGGGTGTATATTGTCAATTATTAAAGGTATGAAGATGTGATTGTCAATTTTTGAAGTTAGCAGGGTGTGTTTTGTTAATTATTAAAGTTAATAGGGTGTCATTGTCTATATCCCTAGACAAACAGGGTGGTTTTTGTAAATTTTTAAAAGTTACCAGGGTGTATTTTGTCAATTATTAAAGTTAACAAGGAAGGTTTGTCAATTCTTACAGAATACAGGGCGTGTTTGGTCAACTTTTAAAGTTAGCAGGGTGTGTTTTGTTAATTATTAAAGTAATAGGGTGTGATTGTCAATTTTTATAGGAAATATGTTGTGTTTTGTCAAATGTGTAACTTATAAAGGTGTTATTTGTCAATTATTAAATTTAGCATGGTGTTTTTTTGTGAATTATTAAAGTTAGCAGGGGGTTATTTAAAAATATTTTAGT
Organism: Penstemon barbatus; assembly: GCA_003313485.2. Classification (NCBI taxonomy): domain Eukaryota; kingdom Viridiplantae; phylum Streptophyta; class Magnoliopsida; order Lamiales; family Plantaginaceae; genus Penstemon; species Penstemon barbatus. Next base: position 47,091,586 of record CM064883.1, read on the forward strand.
TACAAAGGGTGCTTTTGTTATATGAATTGAGAGGGTACCTTTTTGCTAATATATATAAAGTCTCGATTCTCATTTTCGAGCAATTTTAAAACAAAATCATCAAATTTCATCGACTAACGATTCACAGAGGGGTTACTATGACTTTCGGTTCTCCTTTTCTAGCATTTTTTGTTCAAAATCATGTGAAGATACAAAATTGTATGAATAAGCTTTTTTTCCTTACAAGAACCAAATAATTATAATTGTTTTACGAAAAATCAAACTTCAAATTTTTATATGAATAAGTCAAGAGTCTTGATTTGATTGATCTACTTTTGAGGGTGCATTATGTCATTCCATTGCTAATTCTCATGCATATTCTTTAAAAATATCAAATTACATTTCAGTTATAAAATTATCATCCAAAAAATGTATAGATTAACTAATGAAGGAAGGTGCATGAGAAATCGAGTTTAGGGTTTAGGGTTTAGGGTTTAGTGTTTAGGGTTTAGGGTTTAGGGTACAAATATAGTTATATAAATAGCAGTAGTAGCTTTATTAAATAAAATAAACTGTAGTGCGCTGGTTAAGGCAATATGTGTTCATTTTTTAGGTCTGAGTTCAACTCTTTTGGAGAGCATTTAATTTTTGGACATTTTATAGATAATTTTTTTATTCTGTTGGTAGATCTAATTAACCTTGATTAAAATATCTCATTATATTTTTTTCTTAATTAAACATTTCCTTTTGTTTTTCAAGAATATTTAGGGAACAAATATTTTTTGTTGACGTAGATCTCATAATCTAACTGAAAATGAGTTTTTTTTTTTATCGATTACATACTCATACATTATATTTTTTTAAAAGAAAATGTTGATTCTTACAAGGCGGATTCGATAATAACTCGTATTATAGAAAATATTTTTGACAAACAAACATGCAAAATTCAATTATAAGTAGTGCTGACATCATAATTAGATTTTCACAAAATATCGTACATAATTCATGGAAAATAATGGAAAATAATGGAATAATGAGAGAAGCGTAAACTGCTAACTCCCAAACCCAAATAAAACCGTTTACTAAAATAGCTAATTTGAAAATTACTAGTTACTCTATCGATTCTTCTGGACCCTTGTCACTCATGTCTTTTTCTGTTGTATCCTGCTCCACTATATTTTTTCTCGGATATAGTGGGTAAAACCCAGAATAAATTATGTCTAGCTCTCGCCAGTACTTTTCACCGTTCTGATGGTACCTTTTTGCGCAGGAATAATGTTGCATAGACTGTAGCAAAACAGTAACCAAAATGTAAATTTCTTGATTAATATATATATATATATATATATATATATATATATATATAAAATAAACTAGCGAATTAGTAACCCATTAAATTTTGTTACCTTAAGAAGCATCTCCCAGACTTCGTCACTGGCTAACAATTTGTTATCCACATGGTGCCACCTCACGTAATGGTAATGCAGTGCTGATTGCCACCTTTTATATCGATCATACAACCTATTATATTTTTCTTCCACAACTTCGAGGTTGTAGTTCTTGTCGGTCTTTTGTTCTAATCGGGTAGATATTTGCTTAAGGATAATGGTGTTATCCCAGACATAATCGATCTTGCCAGCCATCGTCTCGTCAATCAACATCCCAAAAAATAATTCTAGGTCATCTTGAGTAAATAATTCTCCAGACATGATACTAACCTCATAATATCACAACAATGAAATACTAAAAATTAAGATTAGGTTTTAATTTTCCAATTTAGTTCCGAGATCGAAAATATGCAAAACTACTGTTTAGACTAAGATATACCAATATATAATTAAGTGAGAAATTGACATGTACAAAGATATTATCACGTAACAATTTACATTAAACACTACTGAATCAAAAAAATAAACCATGGAAAAGCTCCAAATTAAAATATTGTATCAAAATATTCGAACTGAAAAAAATTAAATAACGTATAATGAACGATTTACCAAGAAGATGTTCTTCGAATCAGTTTAATGAGTTGTTCCTTTTCCCGTCACTGGAAATTGACGTATAATTAACCTTCGGAATTTATTTCAAATTTTTTATTTCTTATTTCTTAAGATTTTTATAATAACGAGTTTTCCTAAATTAAGTGTTTGTTTTAATTTAGGTAACTTCTTCCTTCAAGTTAGGGATATGCACACGCAAATCATGCCATATCTATAATAACTAACCAATCATAGAAATAATTTAAATTTGGGAATTATTTAAATACGAGAATGACAGAATTTTTTATTTCAAAAATAATTTTGAAAATTAAATATAGATAGTTATGAATTTTTAAAAGGAAATGGATCTACAAAAAGCATAAGCAAAAATAACTAAAATAAACAAGGAAATAAACAGCCCTATTAATTTTTTAAAGTCACGGAGGTTACACATTCCCTAATCACCACGGTTATATATATATATCAAAATCTTTTCTCTAATATCATCTATCAAAAAAACTGGAAAATAAGCAATAATGCAAATCAAATGAGAATTTTACTCCACAAGCCAAAGCTATACATCCCACACTATCAAGGTTAAGGAATTTACAACAATCAATTCAAGCACTTTAATCCGATCGAGAAAAATAACCGCAGGTCAGTATGTGTTTAAATTTTATTTAATAACATAATTATTCATCTTTTCTAAAATATTTGCTTCCAAGTTATATCTGGAATTTTCATCTTATGATTATGCACAATTTGTTACATGAACAATGATTATTCATGCTTATTTAGTGTTTATTACATGATTGATGAAGATTTCTTAGTTTTGTCCTTGTTTTATTAAACATTTGAATGTAAATTTTCGAATATCTTTAGCGGTAAATTACACATCCTAGGGGTAAATTGCATGTTTTCATAATTTGGTGGCAAAGTGCAAAAACATATAATTCAACAAAAACCGAAATTATGAAATTTTCATTAACTTTTAGTCAGATGGCGCGAATATGGACATCAGACGACGAAGAAATTTTCATTAACTTGTTAGTGGAAGAGGCGTTCCAAGGGAACATTCACTGGAATGGCAATAATGAGGAGAGCATTAACAGGATAATTCCAATCATCGAAGCTAGAACAGGAAAAACAGTGACTTATAAGGAGTTGTTCAAGATTTTCGGTGATCTGCACACTCAATACTGCCTTTGGGAGCAGGCAAAACAATGTAGTCTTGTGAGATGGAATCATACTCTCAATGTTCTGGAGACGGATGATTATATTTGGGATGAGCTTGTACAGGTAAGAGTGGTATGATGATTATTCGGCATAGTCCATAATATACAACAATGCTAATGCGCCCTTTTCTTTTTGTTATTAATTAAGGAACATCGGTGGGCAAGGTGGTACATGAGAGAGGGTGAAAGGTATTGGTGGGAGCTAAGTGTGATTTTTGCGTCGAAGCTTCCCATTGATGATCTTGCAGTTTTACCGGATGAAAAACCAGAAATAGTACGGGGGGATAATGTCGTGGATCAAGCTCCCATTGAGCACATCGTGCCTGGAGGTGACGAAGAACCCATAGGAGAAGAAATATGGCCTGAGATCATTATTTTGGTAGAAGACAATGAAGAAGATGCTTTACTTATTTTGATATAGTCGAACAAACTAGTAATATTTTTAAATCTATTATTTTTGTTTGCTGATACACTATTTTAAATCAATATAAACATGTCGATGTTCATTTAATAGCTAAATTTTAGTTATAAGTTAAGTATTATAAATTTATAAGTATAATCTATTTTTTATTTAAAAGTACTTTTTATTTTGTAGAAAATCAAAATTTAAAACATTCTCCTGCCAAATTTTATATTGAACTTGGCCAAAATGGAGAAAGTTATTAATATCTCCACAAAGAGGGAAAAAAATCAAGTTTCTGTTACGAGGAGAATTCGAACACAGACCACCTACTTCAACCATTCACTAAACCATTTCGCCAATCCAATATCTTGATTAAACTATCCATATAAATTATATAATACAATCTTCCTTGTATCCAATTCCATATTCAATTCCGCCTTTAATCCCATAACAAGGAGACTTAGCACGTATTATAATATGTCATTAATAAACACTTAAATCGTTAATTAGCCATTTATTTTGAAATTTGTCTAAAATTGCTCGGAAAGGAGAACCGAGAGTTGTAGTATCACTAACACCTCCGTAAATCGTTAAGTAGCCATTAAATTAAAAATTTGTCTAAAATTGCTCGAAAAGGAGAACCGAGACTTAAAGTATCACTAACATCTCCGTAAATCGTTAATTAGCCATTTATTTTGAAATTTGTCTAAACTTGCTCGAAAAGGAGAACCGAGAGTTGTAGTATCACTAAGACCTCCATAAATCGTCAATTAGCCATTTATTTTGAAATTTGTCTAAAATTGCTCGGAAAGGAGAACCGAGAGTTATAGTATCACAAACACATCCGTAAATCGTTAATTAGCCATTTACTTTGAAATTGGTATAAAATTGCTCGGAAAGGAGAATCGAGAGTTATAGTATCACTAACACTTCCATAAATTATTAATAAGCCATTTTTTTTAATTGGTCTAAAATTGCTCGGAATGGAGAACCGAGATTGGATAAATAATAATAACATACACTCAACACTTAAATATCACTTAATTATTACTACCATAATATGTTATTAATAAACACTTAATTAAATGACTAAAATAATATGTTATTAATAAACACTTAATATATGACTACAATAATATGTTATTGTAAATTAATAAAAACAATAAACCGTAAAATCATATTATTAACTGCATTAATTAATAAACACTTAATTATTACTACCAAAAATCATAAATCAATTTTTGGGTTGTACAAAATTTCCAAATCTAGAATATTACCAAATATCATGTCAATCTATCACTAAAATAAATTGTTTCCCAGAAAATAACAACTACTTGCTAAATTCATCAGATCACAAATCACAATTAAAGAGGGAATATTTTCCCCACTCCATCACGTCTTCACGTCTCGTGCACAGGCAAGCAACCTTAATTCTTCTCCTGTCCAGCCGCACAAAATTAAACACTAAATAAAAATCTCAAATGTCTCCAGAAAGATCGATCTTTCTTCCTCCCTCACTCCATCTCTCAAACCCATCTCCCACACCTCGCTTAGTGCACAGGCAAGTTCCTCACTCACTCCGTCTCTCAAGTCCATCTCTCAAACCTTCGAATTTTCTCCTACTCTCTCTCTTACTCCCTCACGTAATCCATCTCTCAAACCCCAGCGGACGTTTCGCATTCTCTTGCAATAAGGTTAGTTTTTTCTTTTTTTTTTCATGTTTCGGTTGTTAGATTTGTCTTATATTTGAAATTTGTTTGTATTTCTTGAAGAATTTCATTATGTATGTAAATAATTAAAACTATGTATTATGTGGGGGTTTTGGAAGAGAAGGGGACATGCCCAATTTTACACGGGATTACATGTGTAGTATATGTGGATTTGAAAATTATTTTGTTATATGAGTAGTATTGCATGTGTATTATTATATTATATGTGGATTTGAAAATTATTTGTTTTATGAGGAAATGGCACTCTTGAAGAAATTACATGTGGATTTGAAAATTTTAAATGTATTTTTTTGGGTGAAAATGTATTAGGCTTGTTTTCTTGGTTGAAATTCTTGAATGCATGTGCACTGCAATTGGGATTGGTTGCTAGGAAGATTATATTTAAAAGATTGATTACAATGGTTAATTATTTTGGTACTTTGTGATCTAACAAATAAATTTCAATTTTTGGTAACCTAATTGATAGTTGTTGTTCTATGGATGGATTGAAATTGAGTGAAGTTGTTGAGTTTTTTATGGTTTTGTTTCCGGGATTTGTCATGCTTGAGGAAGAGGAACTTTGTTGGGCATATTGTACCTTAAAAATTCTTTGTCAAATGTTTAAGTTGGCGGGGTGTTATTTGTCAAAGACTAAAGTTAACGGGGTATTTTTTGTCAATTATTAATATGTACATGATATTAGAATATGTGTATGTCAATTTTTTTTATTTTGCAAATTATTCAAACTAACTGTTATGTTGTTTAAATTGGAGAATCATGACAAACACACATTTGACAACCACGGAGTTGGAGCTTTTTCTACACATGTTAGTTGATGAGACAGCCTCAGGAAGGATAAGGTTCAACAAGGCTAACAATGAGGCTTTCGAAGATATAAGAGCGAGACTTGAAGCATATACGGGGAAGACATTCACGTGTGACTTTTTGGAACATGAATATGGAAACTTGTCTACCCGGTGGGGCTTGTGGAAGACGGCACTAGAATGCAGACGGGTTCACTGGAACCCGATCGAAAATAAATTGGAAGTTGCATATGAGGATGTTTGGAAGTTGCTTGCGCAGGTAAAATCTGTATATAAATATCATCTCCAATTTTAGTATTTTAATTAACTTGTGTGAATAAAATTAATCCTAGCTAATTTATTTGATATATTGACAGGATCCAATTTATTTGATTGTGCCACAGTACTTCCGCGACAATGGAGAAAAATACTGGTGGGAGTTGGAAGCTCACTTCGGTAGACTCGATCCACCAACACCACCTACTATCGAGACTCCGGAGTATATGTCCGAGGAGGACGAAGAGATTGAGATTATAGTTATTTCCTCAAGTGATGAAGAAGATTGAAATTGTTGTAATTGGAAATGTTTGGATGTTTTTATAGTTTTGAACATTGTGGTAGTAGTTCTAGTAGTAGTAGTTTGGATGTTTGGAAATGTTTGGATGTTTGTAGTAATAGTACAAGTAGTAGTAGTAGTAGTTTTGTAAATTTTCAAGTTGGATTGTAGTACTAGAAGTAATATTGAAATCCTAATCTTAGATGTTCAAATTAATTTTTCAACGATAATTTCGTGCACATTATCAATTTGAAGTGTACTGAGCATTTTAGTACTTGTAATATTTCAGCTACGAATTTCACCTGAAATGCTTCTGCAAATGTTGCAAATTAACGCATAATTTTGTTATCTATGAAAAACTATATGTATTAAATCTAGTTCATAAATATAGTAATTTATTCACTCCTTTTCGATATCAGTGAGAGTAAAAAAATTGAAAGTAAAACTCTATCTAGAAAATATATTTTCTCTTCATATTATATTTATTAAAATACAAAAACCCTAATTATAAAAAAAAGAAAACTTACAAAAACCCTATAAGACCAGCCCATGTGTGTGGGCCAATAAGTTCTCCTTTCTATCAGGACCCTTTTGAGACCAGTTCATACTGCGCCGTGCGGTTTAACTATTCTAAGTTTTTTGTCTTCAAATTAATTTTCGTGTACGTACAAAATAGAAAAAGGTAAACAAACAAGTAACACATAAATTAAGTTCATGCAAAATATTTTCACAAATGTTGCAAATTAACGCATAATTTTGTTATCTCTGAAAAAATATATGTATTAAATCTACTTTAATTAGATATAAATTAATATATCTTATACCCAATTTATGTTACACAACAAACTTGATTTGATATAAATTCCTACTTAATTTTCAACTATTTTTTCAAATTCAAACAGACCATATAATGCAGATCGAAAATATTTCACGAATCTCTGCATTTTTCCCGAACAATTATCCTAAATAATAAACAAATAGGCCCAATCTATTTGAAGCCCTAAATATGGGCTTGTCACGTTCACCTAGCCCATTAATCCGGAGATGACACATCTCGGTCTCTAAAAATTATTTTAAAGCCCAATCTTCTACACACTACAAAAAAAGGGGGGGCTTCACCTACGACCTGATTCCAACGAAAATAAGTCTGTCGCTAATAGTGACAGATTAGTAACCAAATACCAACGTAATTTCAATTAGAAAATCTACCTTCAATAATAGCAACAAATTACCGAAGGAATGTCGACAAAATTATTTTTTGGAGGAATTCGGTTGTTAAGTTGTAGGGAAAAGTTATTCATAGCGACGAAATCATTCCAACGGAAAATTATCCGTCGCTATTTAGATTTCAGTAACTGAACAACGACGGAACCATCAACAAAAATATGTTCCGCTAATAATAACCACAAAAAACCAACAAAAAATTGGGAAAAAATATTTTCCGTAGGAAATCGGTTGTTAAGTTGTAGGAAAAATTTATTCATAGCGACGGAAATCATTCCAACGTAAAATTATCCTTCGCTATTTAGATTTTAGTAACTGAACATCGACGAAACCATCAACAAAAATATGTTCCGCCAACAATAACGAATAATAACCAACGAAAAATTTGGAAAACATATTTTTCATAGGAATTCGGTAGTTAATTTATAGGAAAAAGTTATCCACAGCGATAATATTGTTCCAACGGAAAATTTTCGTTGCTATTTACATTTTAGTAACTGAACAGCGACGGAACCATCAACAAAAATATGTTCCGCCAATAATAACGAATAATAACCAACGAAAAATTGGGAAAACATATTTTTCATAGGAATTCGGTTGTTAAGTTGTAAAGAAAACGTTATCCACAGTGATGAAATTGTTCCAACGGAAAATTTCCGTTGCTAATTGGATTTTAGTAACTGAACAGCGATGGAACCATCAACAAAAATATGTTCCGCCAATAATAACGAATAATAACCAATGAAAAATTGGGAAAAAGATATTTTTCGTAGGAATTCGGTTGTTAAGTTGTAGGGAAAAGTTATCAACAACGATGAAATTGTTCCAACAGAAAATTTCCGTTGCTATTTAGCTCTAGTAACAAATGTATAACTGAATAGCGACAAAACCAACGATAGAAATATGTTTCCCAAATATTTTCATTGATTAAATTCATTTTCCAATGGATTAACAAATTTTTTATCGAATCATAAATTTTATATATTATTTTCACTGATTTTACACTTCAATAAAATTAGTTAAAAAACAAGTTACTCGGCGAAAAAATGTGTAAATCTATAAATTGGTGGGAAAATGGTGAATATGGGTTAAGTCATTGAAAAACAGGTGATTTCAGTTAAATTGAAGAAAAAAATTGGTGAATTCAATTTAAAATGAGTTTAATCTATCAGGAACATGTAAATTTGATGAAATTCGTAAAAAAATGAATGAAATTGGTAAAAAAAAATTAATTGTTTTGAAACATGTTGAATCAGCTAACTTAGTTAAAAATAAGTGAAGTCGATGAAAAATGGGTGAATACGGTTAAATTTATTTAAATTAGTAAAAAGAGAATGAAAATGGTGGAAAACTAGTTAAATTGGTCAAAACGATTTAAATTGATTAAATTAAGGGGAAAAACTAGTTATATCGATAAAAAAAATTAAATCAATAAATTTGGGGAAAAATGGGTTCAATCAATGAAATTGAAAAAAAAACTTATGAGATTGGTGAAAAAAAGAGTTAAGTTGGTCCAAAACAGTTTAAATCGCTGAAATTTGCGAACAAAACGGGTTAAATCAATAAAAAAAATTATAATCGATGAAATTAATGATGAAACAAATGAAATCGGTGGGAAGTGGGTCAACGGTTAGAAATGATTTAAATCGATGAAAACTTGGTGAAAATAATTTAAATCGATCAAAACATTGCAACTCAATGAAATTATTTGGAAAAAAAAGAAGATGAAATTGATGAAAATTAGGTTAATTTGATCATAATCGTGTAACTCGATGAAAAATAGTGAAAAAACGGGTTAAATCGATTAATAATAATTTAATTCGATTAAATTAGCGCAAAAACAGATGATATCGGTTAATAATCGGATATCTAAGTCATAAATGGTTTAAATCGATGAAAATGGTGAAAAACAAGATGAACCGGTGAAAAATAGCTTAAATAAGTGATATTGGTAAAAAAAAAAAACTAAACTGGTGGAAATGGTGTGTAACATGTTCGGTAGGTAAAAAAATGTTTAAATCAACAAAATTAGTGATAAAAATTGATGAAAACCGTGGGAAATGTTAAAATGATTTAAGTCGGTCAAACTAATGAAAAATGAGTTAAATCATTGAAAAAATTGATGAAATAAACTATTAGTTGACTCATATATATAATTGTCTAATGAAAATACAATAAAGTTGTCCAGCTCAACTGGTTTGATCCTTTAATATGTATATATATGAGGTCAAAGGTTCAAATCCCACATCCAACGAGTTAATTAAAATTATATTGCCTAGTCACCCAGGCGTCGCCCGGGCGCACATTGCCTAGGCCAAGCCCAGGCGAGAGGCATCTGAGGCAGCCCCATGAGTAGCCCAGGCAAGACTCGGGCGTGGCCTAGGCCCCTAGGCCAAGCCCAGGCGAGCTCGAGGCAGTCCAATGAGTGGCATTGATCCTAGGCCAAGCCCAGGCGATGCAGAGGCGCCCGGGCAGCCCCATTATTGGCCCCAACGCCTGAGCTATAACCAAGCATGGCCTAGGCGCCTCAGTCAAGCTTAGGCGAGACCTAGACACCTGGGTCAGCCTCAGGCGCGCCCAGGAACGACTCAGTCAATGCTAAGTCGAGGTTCAATTTTTTGCTCCGACCCGATTGCTAGTAACGGAATCAGCAACAAAAACCAAGCATGGCTTAGGCGCCTCATCCAAGCCCAGACGAGACCTAGGCGCCCGGGTCAGGCTCAGGCGCGCTCAAGAACGACTCAGTCAATTCTAAGTCGAGGTTCAATTTTTTGCTCCGACCCGATTGCTAGTAACGAAATTAGCAACAAATAAGCTGTCACTAGGTTTCAACTGATTTCCTTCAAATTAGTGACAAAAATAAACTAACGGAAACATTTCAATGCTAAATCCATCAGAATGATTCCAACCGATTGCCGACAAAATACCGACATATTTATGCCGTTGGGAATCAGTTAGTAACTTTTCTACGCATTTCCAACAACAAAATTGTCGCAAAAAATAATCAGGCCCGGTCGTTTATCCGACGCTTTTTCCAACAAAAATACTAACAAAAACGAACCGTCGCAACATTTACCAACGGAAAAAAAAAAACCGTTGCTTCATTTACCTACAGGGCCTTCACCTACGAATCAACTAACGGAAAAAAGTGTCGCTACGCATGAATACCAACGGAAATCAAGGCTTCACCAATGGAATCTGCCGTAGGTGAAGCCCAGTTTTCTTGTAGTGACATATTGGAAAGATTTAGGCCCTATTAATAGTCCATTTTTCGGGCCTTCATAATCCTACGGGCTGTCAATGGATTGAATTTGGATCGGATTAAATTCTATACAGATCCGACTTCGTTTGTATCAGATCGAATTCAAATTTTGCTCGCATCTATATTTCTTAATTCCAATAGATCATATATCCTATAAATCGTCGCTACCAAAGTGAAAATTAACATTTTTTTTTCAAAAATAAATTTGTTAACTTTACGATTGTATTAAATATAGCTAACATGTTGAGTTTTAAGAACTCTTCACCTGGATGAAAATATTCGTAAGAATGAATTTATGAACTTTCTAGTAATTAATATTCATATTTATTTAGATGAAAATATTCGGAAATTTTATTTATGAACAAATTATTAACTACTATTTTATTAAATAAAATTATTGATGGTAAAATATTATCAATGTAACTTATTTTTATAAAACACTATGCATACATATAATTTTTTTTATTTATTGTCGAATATGGATCTCTTAACTAATAGGATCGACCGAAATTTAAACTATTATCTAAGAAATTCGAACTTAACCGACCGAATAGAAATAAATAAACAATTATTGATTTGAGATATTGAATTCGTGGATTCAAAAGTAATTGAGAATTTCACGTTTTTTATAATTCGAATTTTGTAAAGCAATTTTGGAGATGATTGATTTCAGGTGCAAAAATGGTGGTGAGATTATTGAAGGAATAGATGGTGTAAAAATGGTAGAGAAGTAATAACAAGAAATAATCAATTAAGCTTGAATGATTATGGAATAAAAGGAATTTATTTGTTAGTTTTGAAAGATTAGGAAAGAGAAGGAATTAAGTAGCAAATTAATTGTTCATTTCGGTTTTTAAGTGGGGGGTATAAACGTCTTCTTACAACATAAAATTTAATGTGGGGCAAAAGAGTCTTTTATATTTTCAGTCGGTTTTTTTTTTTTTTGACAAACTAACTAAAAGGGCTTAATAGTAAATTGCATTTTTAATTAGAAATAAACATAAACTAAATCCAATTCCTTTAGTTACAATCCAACGGCTGCTATGGATGGAAGCCGATCTAACGGCTCATGAAGAGGGCCGCATGTGCGGCCGTAACTAAAGAGGCCGCACTGTAGAAAAATCGAGGAAAGTTTACAAAAGAGAAGAATAGCTACACAACCTTTCTACGGTTCGCTCTGTGCAAGCCATATCTCGGTTTGGAGAAGCATCAAAGAATGATGTGGAATTTCGAAGATATCACACTATCATTGTTACCCAACATTATAATTAGCGATGTCTATAGGAACCCTTCACATAATTACAACCCTTTGAAAATTTGCATTTGTTTTGAGAGGGGCAACGAAAGTATAATTGATTAGGAATCCGCCTAAGGATAAATAGACTTCTAAAAGAATACAATGTTTGAGGAATATCTAAATTAGTGGAGTAGTACAAAGAACCTTCATAATACATGAAGGATTTTTGGGGTAAGTTGAATAATGCAGATACCAAAACTTTGTACAATTTCCACCCAAAGATGATCTGGAAGAATCGAAATCCACAGAGGAAAAAATCTTTATACACTATGAACATTTCACTATTAGCTACCTCAATATCCAATACCTGACATTGTGTTAAACCTACAAAAGGTTGAGTATCACCGTCCTCAACCTTATCCATCACCCATCTACTTGCCTCATCTGGTCTAGTTCCTATATGAATAGGACGAGATATATCAGAAACATATTCATCATTAAAAAATATAATATTTGAGGATTTATAGGTAGATGGAGGTAATTCATGAATAACTCCAACAACTTGCTCATGAAAAGTAAAGTCAACGCCCAAATTAAAATAAAAATCTGAACTACCGGACTTGTAAAGGATACACCTTCCGTGACAGGGCACCGGGAACTTGACTCGACTCACCAAGAGATCAACCACCTCGGCTGGACTTGGCCAGACCCGACCTAGGTTGAGCTACCGCGATCGAACTCGACAGAGGCAAGGTTGAAAAACTCTGTGTTGCTAGATAAATAACTTATAGTTAGAAAATTTGTTTTTGCTCACATAAATCTTTGATTATAAGTCAATGTCTATGTTATTATGTATGTTTGTAATTCTTAGTTTTTATCATTTGTGATATTGAATAAAAATGATCAAGGGATTTCTTCGAGATTTCTTCTCTTCTTGATCCTTCTCCAAATTATAAATGCTGACTTGCACGGGACGAACTTGCCAAGAACTCTTATTTTTCACTTCTTTCTCTCTAGAATAACTTACCTCCATTTTTGTTGAAAATGAGATGCTATTTATAGGAAAATTTTGGGAGGTGAAGAGTTTCCTCCATAAATGTAAATGAATTAAGTAGGGGTAAAATAGTCATTTTGACTGGTGATATAATTATTCATTATCAAATTTATTAATTAGAGAATTACTAGAATGCCCCTATAACATAAATTGCCACTATCATGATGTCCCCCCAATTCCGTGAGTGAATTTTTTTTCAATTGCGGAATTTAAAATGCATAACATATATATATATATATATATATATATATATATATATATATATATATATATATATATATATATATATATATTAGAATATGTTCCTTATTTAGAAGATACAGATTTTGCAAAATAATATCACACCTTTCAAACTTAAAAATATTAAGCTTCTTTCTCGAGAAAATACTTTCGGAGAATGTCATCACGAGGTACTTATTGTTAATTCAATTTAATTTTTTTTTATGTGTGTAAATTTTTTTTTTAACTCTGCCTCGGCCGCGTTCAGCCTAGGCATATGCTGCCTCGGCTGGCACGGCCGAAGCAGCTCATCCTCGGTCAAACTCAACCGAGGCATAGCATGCCTCGGCCCATCCAGAACCAGCCGAGGCCGAGGCAGCATGCCTTCGGCCACACGTAGCATGCCTCGGCCCATCCAACACCAGCCGCCCACACCCAGCCGAGGCATAGCATGCTTCGGCCCATTCAGCACCAGCCGAGGTAGCATGCCTCGACCAAACCCAGCCGAGGCACATCTGCCTCGGCCAATCCCAGCCGAGATATTGTGTGCCGAGGCTTTGGTTACTTGTGGCCAGTCGGGGCAATTACGTTAATCAATATGTAATTCTATTGTGTGCCGAGGCTTTGGTTTCTTGAAGCCATGGCCAGCTGAGGCAAATCCATTAATTAATGTGTATGATATATATATATATATATATATATATATATATATATATATATATATATATATATATATATATATATATATATATACATACATACATAATTAAGTTGTATACTACTACATGTGGCTATATATATGATTTGCACCACTTTTGAAAGATATTATGTAGTTACTATGCTTATAATTTTTTCAATGTATATAGAAATATGAAATGTTGAACTATGAAATTGGTATTGAAGCCAGGGACGATTGATTGCCTAGGGCGAAGATATGGCCAGCTGAAGATTATATGTTTTTATTCTTTATGGTTAAGGTATCTCCTCGTTCGTCCTCGTTCGGGACAGTCGAAGTTGTCGTGCATTTTTCGTGCCGATCGAGATTAATATGATGTTGCACCTCATTTGCGGCAATCGAGGTCGCCACGTTTTGGTCATGTGGTCTGAGGCCTTTTCACGCCATTTGTGTCGACTGAGGACATCGCGAATTGCCCGCGCCTCTGTCATGTCTTTGCACTTGGGAGTGAATATGAGGTTTGATTCTTCACTTAAAATTTTTTTAAGGCATGTGTAATTATAGTGATTTTCACAACGAAGACTTTTTCGATCTCCAACGTGTGTGTTCCTCGAGATTGCACGTTGTCCCATGGATTTCTCGGTTCCAGGACATGGAGTGATTGAATAATCAGTATCCCAAAAATGCATGATTGAAGAACTTTCATCTCGAAAAAGTCATTTTTTCCCACTTCTAGGACATTTGTGATTGAAGTAACATTGTATCAAATAAGTCAATTTTTTTTTGCTTAGTGTTTCTATTCCTCGGCCATGGCTGGGGTGATAGGATGCCCCCCATATTCGGCAATAATGAGTAAGAGTTGTTGTCAAAACATAGATGGATTTTTTCGGTGAAGGTCTCACCGTTGACATGTCGACCGATGTTATTGTACTTCGATTGCGCTACTGGTGCGCCACGGGTAGGCCTTTATGCCTCGGTTGGGTATTTGTGCTTAGTCCGAGTTTACGCCACGGCCGAGCACGTGCCTCTGTCAGGTTTATGCCTCGGATGGGCCATTGTGCCTCGACCGGCCTTTATGCCTCGGCTGAGTTTTTACCTCTGTCAGGCCTTTGTGCCTTGGCCGAGGTTTTGCCTTAGCCGACCTTTATTCCACGGCGGGGTTTGTACCTCGATCGTGGTTTTGCCTCGGTCGGGCATTCTTCGCTTTGATCAATCACGGATTGCTTGTTTCGGACTCAATTTTGTTGTTGGTGACGCGAGATTCAATTAATTTGGATTTGGAGAGTTCAAGTAATTTTTTATCTAAGCGTGATCGTGTCACTTTTTGAGGTTTTGTATTTTATTTGTCTCATTTTGGAGGCATAATGCTCTTAAAGAACTACATTGACTTGGCGAGGATATTTCCTTTAGCCTTGAGAAATTTTTATTTTATTTTATTTTTCTTATTTGGAGGCGCGGTATATTCGTTGATGCCTTTAAAGAGTTACTTTGACTCTGAGGCGAGGATTTTGCTGTAAGCTTTGAGGATTTTTTTATTTTTATTTTTTCGTTTGGAAATAGGCAAGTCGTCTTAAGGAATTAAAACATGTATCCTCGCGCGAAAAATGAAAACCTTCAGCTGTTACTATTGAACTTTTATTGATCGGTACAAGGTAATGAAATCTTTGAAATATTATAGTCGAAGCGTAGCAACAATGCTACATGATTTCTTTAATTCTTCCATTGCTTTTATCCGTAGACTCTCAAGCTTTGTTTGTTTGCTTTCGATCTCATCTTCCTTAGCATCTGGAACATCGCTCATCAATTGTTCAGTTACCTCGTTTGTTGGTCCCAAGTGGTCAGATGAGGTCTAGAGGGGGGGTGAATAGACCTCTGAAAATTTTTAGACTTAAAAACTTTTTAGTCGTCTGTCAGCAGACTAAGCTTATAAAGAACAGTAAGCTGACTAAGCTGATCGTGAACAAATCTTGAGCAGCAGAGTGACCACTCTTCTTATAGTTACTTAGCTGATTTCAGCAAAAACAATTTTACAAGAGTATACTTGCGGCGGATAATTTGTAAGTGTTTTTCACAAGTAGACTAAGTCTTTTAAAGATTTTGTCCCCAGTATTAAAACTCCTTTAAAATCTTTAATGAAATATTTCAAAGTGTTAACTTATGCAACTTTAAAATATGCAAGAAAACTTAGGCAAAAATAACACAAAGAATTTTTATAGTGGTTATATGGATAAAAATCCTTTAGTCCACTCTTCCAGATCACTTAGATTCTGGGTTATATTATGAACACAAAGTTTACAATATTTCTCCACTTACGCCAAAACAACAAATGAGGAGGCCGTAAGCTCACAATAGGAAATCACTAAGAAGACCTATCCTCTGAAGTTAGATCACTCACAAAGATGGATCTACACTCCGCACAACACTCAACTATTACAATTTCACTCAGAAAATGTTTTCTGTTTGGCTTCAACTTGGCTTTCGTCAACAAATGACTCTACCAGACGAGTGAGCTGTTCTTGAGCTTCTTGAGACTTAGAGAGAATTCTGCTTCGAAAATAAAATCTCAGAGTGTGTTGTTGTGTATTTGCTCTTTGAAATCAGCTCTATTTATACTCAGATTTGAAAATGTGACCGTTGAAGGAAATCACAATTCAAATCCATAGCCTTAGCCCAATTTTCAGAATGGCTCCCTGCTACAGTACTTTTCTGCTGTACTTTTCTGTAGCTGCATTAAATGCACCCTGCTGATCCGAGAATAAATTCCAATCATTTGCCATTACTACCCTTCTCTTGCAGCATTTATTACCGTTGGACTAACTTCTTGATCTCTTCTACTCTGCTGATCAAAACAACCCTTCTGATAGATACCCTGCTGATCAAACTCTGAACCCATCTGATTTGAGTCAGCTGATGGTCTACCCTTCTGGTTGCTGTTTCATCATAAGATCAGTAGTCTTCTGGGCTTAGAATTTTGGACCTTTCTGATGTCTTCTTTACTTGGTCAAAATTCTTCTAAGGGACCTAAGCTTTCCATACTTAGCTGATTTTGCTGTTTTGGAAATCATCAAAACTTTCCCTTATCTTCTTATCTTCAGTGCACTTCATCTTCATCCAACAATTTCCCCCTTTTTGATGATGACAAAACTTCAGCTAAGTACCTGTACCTAAACTAAAGTTTTGATCCTAAAAAATTTCTAAGATAGAAATAGTTTATTCGATTCAAACTTGTACTTTTATAGATTCAGAAAAGATTACAGATTACAAGTTTAGTAGATGAGATGTGCATAAAGAAAATTTACAAAGATTTCAAGCCTAAGTAATCTAGTCTAGTCTTCTCTTTTGTCTTCTGGCTTGTCCTCTTCTTCTGACTTTTCATCTTCAGGTTTGGAAGTTTCAACTTCTAATTCCTTGAAGAATCTTTGTCTTAAAAGCTCCATCTTTTTATGCTTGACATCAGGATTAAGCTGTTCTTCAGCTGAGTCCTTAGCAGCAGCAATTTCTTTATCAGTCTTTGCTGTTTCCTTAGGATTTTCTCCAGCTTCAGTTTCATCAGCTTCCTTTTCTTCTTCTGCAATTGACTGATCTACTGGTCTGCTTGTGCCTTCATTATCTTCATCAGCATTTTCATCCTTGGCAGATCCATCCAGTATTTCAGTTCCTTCCAATTCAGCAGTCTTTGAGAAATCTTCCTCTTCACAAGTTACCCTATCTTCCCCCTTTTTGTCATCATCAGCAGGGTTGATTGAATATTGTGGTAAGACTGGTGTGACTTGAAGTGTATCACAGAGAAGTCTGATGTTTTCTTCCATTGCATTTAGTTGAGCTTGTTGTCTGAGTTGATTGGCCTCAAATGCATTCATTCTGTTAAGTACAACTTCCCCTTGGTCACCTAGCTGAATCTGAGTTGCTAGTATCCAATCAGCAGATGCCTTGACGCCCCTCATCATATTTTCTAAGGTTTCATCCTCAGCTTGTATGGCCATTTCAACAGTCTCAGTAATTTATCTCCAACCAGCAGCAGTGCTTTGAGTCCTTGCTCTAATTACATCCATGTCTTGTCTGATAGTCTCTATATTATGAGCAGTGTCTTCTATCAGAGAAGTAGGAATAGCAGCAACTCTCTGGGTTGGTTGACTTATAGCAGCCAGCAGATTGGCAGTTAACCTTTCTTCTATTTCCTTCATTGAAGTTGAAATCATCTGTTGAATTGAGTTCAACAGAGATGGTTGTATGCTCTGGGAAGTAGAACTAACTTCTGTTTGAACAGAGGGTAAGGCAAGGCTTGCTTTTTCTGTGATCTGATCTGCTGGATCAGGATCAGTCTCTTTATCCTTGGTCTGATTATCTTGACTAGGAGTGCTTTCCTTCTCCTTGGTCTGATCAGCTGGTTCAGAAGTACTTTCCTTCTCCTTGGTCTGATCAGCTGGATTTGGAGTGCCTTCCTTCTCCTTATCTGATCAGCTGGTGGTGCTTGGACCTTTTTAGTATCTGCAACAGTAATCACTTTACCATCATTATTTAACATTGATCTATGAGTAATCCAGGTCATATTATCTATTGAAATAAATGGAGAAATTGGATCCTCTAGAAGTTCTTCATAGGGCTTGATGGTAGATCCATAGACAATTTGTTTCAGACTTGGAAGAGGGAGCAATGAACTTGGCTGTCCCTTCATCTTCCTAGTTCTTTTGGCCCAAGTTTCCATTGTTGTGGAAACTGCCAGCTTGATTGCACTTTCCTTTAGATCTTCATCATCAGCATACTCTTCTGGAACGGAATCATACAACTTTTTGGCCTCAGCTTTTACCAGATGACTGATCCTCAGTCTTATCTTGTCTAGAAAGAATTCTGAGTCCAATGCTTGAGTTATAGAGTTTGTTTCAAGCCACTTCATGACCCAGGCTTCTTCACTTGTAAAAGCCTTCCAGTTGGCAATCTGATTCTGACTCTTCAACAGACGATACTCTCTCCATCTGTTATATCTAACTTTTTCTTTGATAAACATCGTCTGACGAGTAATTCTGTCATTTTCAGATTCCAGGCGTGCAATGAACTCATAAAAAACAGCAGTATAATCTCTAACAATTTCCAAAGCTAGTTTCAATTCTGCTCTTCTCTTAGGTTGCACTTTTGGTGTAGGCATGACTTGTTTAGGCTTTGATGGATCTCTTTGTTCTTCAATAACAATGCCACCAGCTTGCCTTGGACTATGAGAGTCCTTAGTACTGGCTTCTATGACAGCAGCCAACTCTGCAGCTTCAATGGCATCTCTTTGTTCTTGAGTCATCTTACTGGCTTCCTCTTCCAGTCTTTTGAGCTCAAGAGCCTTCTGACGATCCTCTTCAGCCTTTTCAGCAGCTTTCCTTTGTCTCTCAGCTTCATCCAACTTCTTCTTTTCAGCAACACAGAGATAAGGGATTACAACTTTGCCAGTCCTTAATTTCTTGGCTTCAGGACTTTCCACAGCTTGTAGTGGAAAGGCATCAACAGGAGTAGGATGCAGAAGGAGTGCATCTCCTTCATTTGTTGTGTCAGTCTGCTGTTCTTCTCTAACATCAGCAGACAATCCAACAAATGAGTCTCCAGCAGGCTCATCAGCAGGCTCTTCAATAATAATTGGAGTTTCTGCTGTTGCTGGTATCTCTCTTACTGTTTCAGATGACTCTTCAGAAAATGTGACCTTCCTTTTTGCCTTTGACTTGGTCATTTTTCTTGAAGGTTGAGGTTGAGGAAGTCTTTTCACAGAACTTCTTGTCCTCATTCTTTTTGTAACTTGAGGATGAACAACTTCATCTGATTCTGTTCATTCAGGAGATGATCCTGTCTCCATTTCATCAAGTTCTTTAGCAAATTCACTGACTACCTTGTCAGGAACTACAATCTCAGGCTGAGCTGATCCAGCTTCAACAGTAGTACTCACTGTTTGATCAGCAGATGCACTGGTCTGACCAGCCTTTTTGCTTTTCTTGGCAGGGGCCTTAGCAGGCTTGACATGAGCCTTTCTTTTAGAAGTACCTCCACTTCTAACTGGTTCATACAACTTGAATTCTTTGCCAGGATGGACAGACTTTCCATTTACCACTTGACAATTCAAGCTTAAAAACAGATGACTGAGCAGAATGCCATACCTTTTCTTCTTATCACTCAGTAGATCAAATACATGAGTAGCCCAGTTAACTTTTAACTCATAGAAAATGCAAATCATTGTATGATACCTCCTTCTGGGTAATCCGTCCAGAGAACTGGTGCTGCAGTCCAACACCTTCGCAATTATATCAGCAAATCTCTGATACTCATCCTTCAACTGAGTTTTCATCAGAGTCCCTGACATTTCCTCTCCCTCCTTGGCACAAATTTGCCAAAACTCCTCCTCTTCCTCAGATCCTAGATATGTTACATCTCCTCCTTCATTTTTCAGCCCATAAACTTCACTTAAAACGGCGGCAGATACACAAATTTTCTTTCCCCCAATAGTGGCAATCATAGATGTCCTATCACCGTTGAATTTTCTGGTTCTGTAGAAATCAGTAACGTCGTCCAAAATACATATTCCTCATGAGCTTCTAGAATAGGTACCAGCGATGATTCCTTGATTTTCTCCATGATTTCCCTCATTAGATCAGTACCAGTGGAGAAGAATTTGTCATAGCTTAGAAATCTTCCTTCAGCAATAGCCATTTCGTGATTAAGTGATGTAAATCTGTAAAAGATTGAGAGCTAAAGAACAGAGAGCTTAGAGAGTTAGAGAATTTAGGAATTTTGTGTGCGTAAGTCGACTGATCTGTTCAGATCGGAATTTATACGTTTCTTTTGTTTTGGTTACCGTGATAAATATGAAACGTAAGATTGATCTGACAGGTTTTAAATCGTATGGGTGAGAATTGCGGATTTCAAATTAATTAAATTAATGTCAGGTGAGCGGGAAACTCAATCGTCACTTATCTGTTACTTATAAAAGCGTCTTTCCAAAAATGCGTTATATGACCATGCTTATATATTGTATCAAATGAGTAGAGTTTAACTTATCTGACAGACGAGTGATCTGTTATCTGATATTACTAGAGAAAGCCAATAGCTAGTTATCTTCCTCTGCTGTTTGTCAATCCAGCAAGATAATTTGATCTTCAATCTTCAAGAATGAATATATCTTTTAGCAGCATATCTTCAACTAACTGTCATTAACTAATTTCATCTCTAGAACAGAAGTACCGCTAGTCTTACACGTTCCCCCTCAATTTGAGATTTCATGAGTTAATTAGTCTGTTGAGAGTTAACCTTGAAGATGATAATGGATGACTGTGCTGATGAACTTCAGTCTTCTGATAAGTTCCCCCTCAGCTTATGCATCCAAATTCAGTAGTCCTAGTTCAGCTCTTAGAGTTGAAAACCTTACTTCACTTAGAGGTTTGGTGAAAATGTCAGCTATCTGATTATCTGTATGAACATACTCAATTATAACATTTCCTTTCTCCACATGATCTCTAATGAATTGATGCTTGATCTCAATATGTTTAGTCCTTGAATGACTTGTAGTGTTCTGAGTAAGAGAGATTGCACTTGTATTGTCACAGTAGATTGGAATTCCACTGATCTTGATATTGTAATCTTCTAGTTGATGCTTCAACCAAAGTATCTGTGCACAACATGCTCCAGCAGCTATATACTCAGCTTCAGCAGTAGATATGGACACTGAAGTCTGTTTCTTACTCATCTATGAGATCAAAAGACTACCCAAAAATTGACAAGCACCTGTTGTGCTCTTCCTATCAATTTTGCAGCCATCAAGGTCTGAATCTGAATATCCAATAAGCTCAAATCCAGATTCTCTAGGATACCACAATCCCAATTCTTGAGTGCCCTTAATATGTTTCAGTATTCTCTTGACAGCTAAGAGATGAGATTCCTTAGGATTTGATTGATATCTCGCACAAACCCCAACATAGTACATGATATCAGGTCTGCTAGCTGTTAAATACAACAGTGACCCAATAATGCCTCTGTATTTGGTAATGTCCACTGATTTGCCATCTTCATCTTTATCCAAACGAAGACTAGTAGACATTGGAACAATAACAGTAGAGCTAGTTTCCATACCAAATTTCTTAAACAGATCTTTTGTGCATTTTGCTTGGTCGATGAATATTCCATCAGGCAACTGTCTAACTTGCAAACCAAGAAAATAGTTAAGTTCTCCCATCATGCTCATTTCAAACTTGTTCTTCATCAGCTTGGAGAACTTGTCACACATCTGTTGGTTAGTTGAACCAAAAATAATATCGTCTACATATATTTGCACAAGTAATATGTGATTCTCCCATTCAATTGTGAACAAGGTCTTGTCTACCTTACCTTTACGAAATCCTTTAATTAAAAGAAAATCAGATAGGGTTCATACCATGCTCTTGGAGCCTGTTTCAGTCCATAGAGGGCTTTCTTCAGACGATACACCTTGTCTTCTTGTTGATAAGCTTCAAATCCAGATGGTTGTTCAACATACACTTCTTCTTGCAATTCTCCATTGAGAAATGCTGACTTCACATCCATCTGATAGACAGTGAAGTTCTTGTAAGCAGCATAGGCAAGAAACAGTCTGATTGCTTCAAGTCTTGCCACTGGTGCAAATGTTTCATCAAAGTCAATTCCTTCTTCTTGACAATAACCCTTGGCCACTAATCTTGCTTTATTTCTGGTAACAATACCATCTTCATTCATTTTATTTCTGAAAACCCATTTAGTGCCAATTACTCTTTTATGACTTGGTCTTGGAACTAAGTACCATACTTCATTCCTTTCAAATTGATTTAGCTCTTCTTGCATAGCTTCAATCCAGAAGGAATCATTGAGAGCTTCTTCAATATGTTTAGGCTCTATTTGAGATAAGAAGCTGACAAACATGGCATCTTGTGCAGCAGCTCTTCTTGTCTTCACTCTATCCAAAAGATCACCAATCACCAACTCTGGAGGGTGATTCTTGAGCCATCTAAGTTGCAGGTCTGGATGTTGTCCTCTGTCTTGATCTTGCAACAATACTGTTGGAGATTCAGTAGTAGTCTGTTGAACATTCTCTGGTCTGTCAGCTGTTTGCAACTCGTCTGTTAGACAATCAGCACTGTGATTTTGAACAGCACTTGAGTTATCAGCTGGGTTGAGATCAGGTAGTATGATGGGAACATATTCTTCATTCTTTCCAACATTCAACTTTTGTAAATCAGTAGACAGATCTTGATTGGTACTTTGATTCTTTTCAGAAGATTGATTTGACTCATCAAATACTACATGAATGGATTCCTCTATAAGTAAAGTTCTTTTGTTAAAGACTCTATAAGCTTTACTAACAGTAGAGTATCCTACAAAAACAGGTTCATCAGCCTTCTCTGCAAATGCAGTAAGGTGATTTTTCCCATTGTTCAATACAAAACATTTACAACCAAAATTTTTAAAGTAATGAATGTTTGGTTTCCTGTTGTTCCAAACTTCATATGGAGTCTTGTTCTGATTTTGTTGATCATGCATCTGTTTTGGGTAAAGCAGGCTGTATTTGTTGCTTCTGCCCAAAATCTTTGAGACAGCTTAGCTTCAACTATCATTGTTCTCACAGCTTCCTTCAGTGTTCTGTTTCTCCTTTCAGCAACACCATTCCGTTGAGGGGTTCTAGCAGCTGAATACTCATGATGTATTCCTTTGATATTACAATACTCTTCAACAGTAGAGTTTGTGAACTCTGTCCCTCTATTTGATCTGATCTCCAATATTTTTGTGCTTTTCTCATTATGAATCAGTTCCATCAGATTAGTAAGATGTTCCTTGGTTTCACTTTTCTTCTTCATGAAGATCACCCAAATATATCTTGAATAGTCATCCACAACAGCTAGGTAGTATTTCTTTCCACCATTGCTGACTGGATCAATGGGTCCAAGTCCATGTGTAGCAGCTCCAAGATTCTGTCAGAAGATTGGTGCTTCTTTAATGTACCAAGTCTTCGTCACTACAATCGTTGACCTTGAATTAGCAAAATCGACTATATGCAATCATACTTCGAGAGCGTTAAGCTCTCGAAGTCTCATCAATTACCTACACACATCGAAGGTATCGATCGTCGATTCGTTTATATCAGTTATCACTCATCGTTTGTCATCGATACTCGTTCATCAAATATGACCCACTTGGCTTTGGGATCCATATCCAAACCAAGATGTCTAATCATGGTTCGACCCGGTAATCTATTAAGAAAACTATAAATAGCCCTCATAAATGAGATAAAAGGTACGTGCAACCTAAGCAATAAATACTGTCCGATCTCTCTTCTAATCTCGATACTTACTTAAGCATCGGAGGGTTATCGCCGGGTCACCACCGACATTTAGCCTGACGTAGCTATCTTTGATTTCAGGTTAGGATCCATATTACAAGTTTGAGGAGAAGTTTGACTGATCTACCAATCCTCATATTGACGAGTCGTGTTTGACCTATACCTAAAGACATTGACCTAAGGAGTATAAACTTACTAAAAATACACTCATCAATTGGCGCCGTCTGTGGGAAACTTTAACTTTGAAATCGAAAAAAAAATCACTACGAGGTCAAAAGCAGCTCTAGCACGGGAGAAAGAGGGAAATCGCAATCAAAATGGAGAAGGCCAAGGGGACAATTTAGTCCCTCGGAACCTTGATCCAATAGATCTCGCCGAAGGGGGGACATCGAGGCCCCCGGCTCCAGCGGTCATCCAAGTTACTAGGGAAGATTTGAGGGCCATTTTGGCGGAGGCCAAGAAAGACTGGCTCGCGGAAATCGCTTTAGGAAATGCCAACCAGCCTCGGAGACTCCCACGCCCTGCCGCTTTTGAGGCTGGGCTAGGGGTCGAGATGAAAGAAGCAAACAGCCGGGCCGATCAACATCAGGCTAGGCATGGAGCGAGAGAAAATTTGGAGGAGTAGTCAGTCAGAGAGGTCAACAAGCTGGCCTCCGAATTAAGATCGTTACATCAAAAGTTAGATCGACAAGAAAGAAAAAACGAGATCCCAGTGTCGAACTCTCGATTAAGAAAATCGCCGTTTTGTGACGAAATATTCTTTGAGAGGCTGCCTCTCGATAAAAGGCTACCTACCCAGCTGCCGCGCTACTTCGGAACAGAGGACCCCGACGAGCACTTAGCTTCGTTCAATCTTCAGATGCAGCTCAACGGCATCTCAGACAATGTGGCCGCAAAGGCTTTCTCAACCACATTAGCCGGAATGGCCCAATCATGGTTCGAAAGGCTGGAAGAAAAATCCATCTTCGATTATGACAAGCTCTATGATAAGTTTATGAGTCAATTTGGCAGTAAAAGGGCAGTCAGACCCCCAGCAAATCACCTATACTCGATCGTCCATAAGCCTGACGAGACCTTTAGAAGTTTTATGGGTAGATTTAATAATGAGCTCCCGAAGGTCGAGATGCCGAGGGTCGACTTCTTAATTACCGTTCTGTTCCAAAGTACGTTGAACAGAGGATTCGCCAGTGCTATCGTAAGGGAAAACCCTGCGACGTATGATAAACAGATGGAAATGGCAAATCAGTACATGAATGAAGAAGAGATGACCAAGCTGAGAGGAACTTTCTTTGGTTGGGTACCGAAGACAGACAACAGACTAGCTTCCCTGAACGACCTATGGAGAGGCCGCAAACTCACCGTTACAACGAGGGTAGAAATAAGAAAATCTACAGAGAAGAAAGAAATTATAATGCTGGAAGACAAAGAGCGTGGAGGCCAAACAAAGAGTACTACGATAACTATATTCCCCTTAAGAAACTCAGATCTGAAATCCTATTCGCCATACAAGACCAGAACCTGCTCAGAAAACCGGTCCATCTCAAAGATAACCCGACCTCAAAAAAGTATTGCCGATTTCACCGACAGAAAGGACACGATACTGACGATTGCTATCAACTTAGAGATGAAATCGAGAGATTAATCTCAGTACGATAATCGCTCACGATCGAGATCTCCCACCAAGAGAGACCAGAGCCTGAAAGACAGAGAAGAGCAGCCAAGAAGAGCTCAGCCGGGAACGATTGTCAATGTGATCTCTGGGGGGCCGGCAGGGGGAGATAGCAAAAATTCTAGAAGGGTCGTGTCTCGGGTTATCAGGGATAGAAGTCAGAATTAAAGAAATGAAGTATTCTCAATACGACCAACCTGGCAGAATAAGATGATTAGCTTTGATGAGTCCGACCTCCAACCAGAATTCATATCATTCAATAACCAGGATGTACCCGACTTCCCTATGGTAATAACAGCACAAATTGCAGGAGCTACCGTCAAAAGAATCTTAATCGATTCAGGCAGCTCAGCAAATATCCTTTTCCAAGATGCTTTAGAGAGGATGGACCTCGGTCCGACTCCCCTGGAAGTAGTGGCTACCCCACTCGTAGGCTTTGGGGGAGCTCACGTTACTCCTAAGGGTACACTCACCTTGTCCCTTTCCTTGGGAGATACCGGGAACTCAAAAATTAGAATGATTAAGTTTCTGGTCGTTGACGCGCCGTGTGCCTATAATGTCATATTAGGAAGACCAGCTTTGAATATCTTTCAGGCCGTAATCTCCACTTACCATCAGAAAATGAAGTTTCCGACAACCTCTAGGGTAGGAGAAGTTCGTGGAAATCTACGGGAAGGTTTGGATTGCTATACGGTGTCCCTCGATAAACAAACTAATAAAGAGGATTTCCAGTTCAAGAATCGAAAACCAAACTTGGAGGAGCAGATGAATCCACTGGCACCGGTCGATGTGGATGAGATAAAGAAGTCGAACTCCACGGAAGAAAGTAAGAAACAAGAAGAGGCGAATTCCAGGAAATGAACCTTCCAAGGGGCACAAATCAATTCAGTTGGTGCCGGGAGAATCATCAAAAACGACAAGAATAGGGACTCAACTCTCAGAGGGACTGGAAACTCAACTGATTGAATTTTTTAGGGAAAATGTGGACGTCTTCGCTTGGTCTACCACCGACCTCCAGGGAATAGACCCGAAGATCATAGTTCATAGACTCAATATCGATCAATCATCTCGCCCAGCGAGACAGAAGAAAAGGAACTTTGGTCCCGAAAGGAACAGGATTATAAAAGAAGAGGTGAAGAAACTTCTGGACGCCGACTACATAGCCGAGATACAATTTACGGAATGGCTATGCAATGTTGTCCTGGTTTCAAAAGGGGGAGAAAAGTGGAGAATGTGCAACGACTTCACGGATCTTAACAAACTGTGCCCAAGAGATCCATACCCTCTACCTAGAATCGATTCTTTAGTCGACTCCACTGCTGGTTGTGCAATTTTGAGCATGATGGACGCCTTTCAGGGTTTCTACCAAATTTTATGGCCCTGGAAGATCAGGAAAAGACAGCGTTTATCACATAAATGGGCGTGTATTTCTTCAAAGTGATGCCATTCGGACTACGAAATACCGGAGCGACATACCAACGATTGGTGAATAAAATGTTCGAGACCTTGTTGGGCGGGTCGATGGAGGTCTACGTTAATGACATGCTGGTCAAAAGCCTAAATGAAAAAGATCATTTAGTACACATCAAGCAGGCATTTGACATAATGAGGAAATATGGAATGAAACTCAACCCCGCCAAATGCACCTTTGGAGTTAGATCTGGAAAGTTCCTTGGCTATTTGGTAAACGAGAGGGGCATTGAGGCAAACCCAGAAAAAATACAAGCGATCATAGATTTAAAGGCTCCTCGAAACTTGAATGAAGTATAGAAGTTGGTTGGAAAAATCACGGCCCTTAATCGATTCATATCTCGTTCAGCCAATAAAAGCCTCCTTTTCTTCAAGATAATGAGAAATGCAAAGAAGTTTGAGTGGTCGAAAGATTGTGATCAAGCCTTCGAGGAACTGAAGGCCTACCTTGTGTCGCCTCCTCTTTTAGCCAAACCAAAAGATAATGAGAAATTGTACCTTTATGTGGCCGTCTCGAAACAAGCGATCAGCTCGGCTTTAGTGAGGATGGAGATAAAAGAGAGCAACCCAATTTATTACGTTAGACGTGTTCTGCATGGTCCTGAGAAAAAGTATTCTGAAATCGAAAAATTTGCTCTCTCAATCGTAACTACTGCGCGAAAATTGAGACCCTATTTCCAGTCGCACAAGGTCATCGTCCTGACCAACCAACCGTTGAGACAGACGCTTTCGAAACCAAACGCGTCGGGAAGGCCAATCAAATGGGCAGTCGAGTTAGGAGAATACTATATTGATTACCTACCCAGAACCTCTATCAAGGGGCAAATTCTAGATGATTTTGTGCTGGAAAGCACATAAATTAATGAGGAAAAGAAGGAGCAATGGATGCTTCATGTCGATGGCTCCTCAACATCGATAGGAGGAGGTGCGGGAATTTACTTTCGAGGACCAGATGAAGAAGAACTTGAATTAGCTTTGAAGTTAAACTTCATGGTTTCAAATAATGAAGCAGAGTATGAGGCCTTGTTAGCCGGATTAAAAATGGCAGCTGAAACGGGAGTAAAAAACTTGATCGCTTACACTGATTCCCAGCTTGTCGAGAAACAATTTAAAGGTCTTTTCGAGGCTAAAGAAGATTCGATGGTCCAATACCTAGCCTTAGTCAAAGCACAAGTATCACGATTCAAGACTTTCCAACTCGAATATATAAGGAGGACAGAAAATACCAGGGCCGATGCTCTCTCGAAGTTTGGAAATCTAATCGAAGGGATCAAGACTCGAAAGGTAACTCTGATGGTATCAGAAAAACCAGCCATCGACACCAAAAGAGATATCTCAAGAACAGACATATTGTATCTCGATAATGAGCAAGTCAGTTGGAAAACGCCAATTTTAGATTATCTGGTAAGTGGAACCCTTCCACCAAATAACACTGAGGCCAGACGACTCAAATACCAGGCACCTCGTTATGCTATTATTAATGATGAGTTGAATCGACGTTCCGTTACCGGAGTCCTGCATAAGTGCGTAGCATCTCCCCAGACAGACTCAATACTAAAGGAAGTTCACAAGGGATCTTGTGGAAGCCATTCGGGAGGAAGAGCACTGGCAGTCCGGGTGTCGCTCTTAGGGTATTATTGGCCTTCCTTGGTAAAGGACGCCAACAACCATGCTAAAAGATGTGCCAAATGTCAATATCATGTTGTCATGCCAAACCAACCGGCCCAAAGGATGGAGTCGATTTCTATTGCGTGGCCATTCGATCAATGGGGAGTTGATTTAGTAGGACCACTACCAATGGCGAGGGGACAAAAACGTTATCTACTAGTAGGGGTAGAATACTTCAGCAAGTGGGTAGAGGTGGTACCGCTAAAACAAATTTCTCAAACTCAAATAATCAACTTTTACTGGTCGATTATATGCAGGTTTGGTCTACCAAGAGTGATCATTTCAGATAATGGACCTCAATTTGACGGAAAAAGAGTAATAGAATGGTGTTCAAAGCACAAAATTACTTTGCGTTTCACTTCAGTGGGCTGCCCACAAACAAACTGACAAACTGAGGTAACAAACAGGGAAATCGTTAAGCTTATAAAGAAAAGATTGTCGGAAGCAGGAGGGGCCTGGTTGGATGAATTGCCTTGGGTAGTTTGGGCCAATCGAACAAAGGAGAAGACGGTGACAGGAGAAACTCCTTTTAGTCTCGTGTATGGCTCTGAAGCAGTCGCTCCCGCTGAGTTGGAAGTAGCCTCCCCTAGGTTTGATCTATACGATGAATCAGATAATACGGACAAACGGAATTTCGAGCTCGATCAGACAGAAGCTAAGCGAGAAAGAGTTTCTACTAGAATACAAGCCTACAAAACAACCATGGCAAAGGCCTACGATAAAAATGTGAGATTAAAATCTTTTCAAGTAGGAGACCTCGTCCTAAAAAGAGTAGACGTCTCCAAAGAGAAAGGAAAACTCGATTGCAATTGGGAAGGCCCTTTCAAGGTGATCGAGGTAGGCCGAAAAAGGGCATATCGATTGACTAAATTAGACGGAGAACCAGTAAAAAGAACTTGGAATGGAAGAAATCTAAGGAAGTTCTACGCGTAAAAGTTTTCTGGCCATTATCTGTAACTCAACTATCAGTATTTCACTGTTATACTATGAACTTCTTTGTCCATATTTGATGCATTTTTTGCAGAAAACAATGTTATCGTTCACTAAATTAGAACTGCTGTCTAACTCTCCATGTTCCTCGACAGCCGTTGAGGCATCGAGATGAAATCGCCAATTGAAGAAAGAAAGCTATTAATAAGCTAACTCTCCATGTTCCTTGACAGCCGTTGAGGCATCGAGATGAAATCGCCAATTGAAGAAAGAAAGCTATTAATAAACTAACTCTCCATGTTCCTCGACAGCCGTTGAGGCATCGAGATGAAATCGCCAATTGAAGAAATAAAGCTATTAATAAGCTAACTCTCCATGTTCCTCGACAGCCGTTGAGGCATTGAGATGAAATCGCCAATTGAAGAAAGAAAGCTATTAATAAGCTAACTCTCCATGTTCCTCGACAGCCGTTGAGACATCGAGATGAAATCGCCAATTGAAGAAAGAAAGCTATTAATAAGCTAACTCTCCATGTTCCTCGACAGCCGTTGAGGCATCGAGATGAAATTGCCAATTGAAGAAAGAAAGCTATTAATTAGCTAACTCTCCATGTTCCTCGACAGCCGTTGAGGCATCGAGATGAAATCGCCAATTGAAGAAAGATAACTATTAATAAGCTAACTCTCCATGTTCCTCGACAGCCGTTGAGGCATCGAGATGAAATCGCCAATTGAAGAAAGAAAGCTATTAATAAGCTAACTATCCATGTTCCTCGACAGCCGTTGAGGCATCGAGATGAAATCGCCAATTGAAGAAAGAAAGCTATTAATAAGCTAACTATCCGTGTTCCTCGACAGCCGTTGAGGCATCGAGATGAAATCACCAATCAAAGGCATCGAGAATTACTGAAGAAATCGACGCATGGAAGGTTCTCATAAAGTTGGTTCTTTGAAACATCAAACTAACTACTGAAGTGTTGAGGAAAATCGACAACTGCATTCGAAATTAGAATTGAAAATTTCAAATACAAAATAGATATTACATGTTTATTCAATATATCGGAATAGATACAATTGACAGTAACTGAATCGCTATACAAATGATCGAGAACCTATTACAAGCTATTACATTGGAGTAGACCGAGACCCGACAATGACTCCCGACTTCAATATAGCTATTAGCGAAAATATGGAGGTTTTCCGCCTATAGCTTTATCTCTTACTGACGTGGCAAAGGACATGAGGATCTTTTTAATGGCAGCATGCTTACTTCAGCGACGCGTAATCTAAATCAATGCTTCGACTACGTCTGCTGAGTCTCTGCTTTGATCGAATGACGAAAGAGGAAAAAGTCGCTTTTGGCGGTTTAACTCCTCCACCATCCGATAGCTGGCCATTCTTCCTACCACACCCCTGCCCTTCGTATTTTCCGGCGAAGTCTCGAAATCATCTAGGGTCATACATATGTTGCAGAGTGCCCTACGAATCAGATTCCGAGACGCTTCCGGGTAGGCCTCGTCGTCCTTACCGATCCCACCCATTCGAACGACGAAGCCTACACATTGGGGAAACCCCTTTACCGATACCACCCAATCGAAAGCAATCAAGATGTTTTCTTCGATCTGGAGGTCGAGTACTATGAAAAGTAGTAAAAAAGGAGACAGTGATTCTAGGATATTTTTTAAAGAAAAACATGTTTGGCAAAATTTGGTGTGAAAGTGACGGGTAACCCCCTCACCTATTTATATGCATGGCCCATCTGATCCAACGGCGATAAATCATCATGATCAATGGTCCAGATTGGATGCATTAAAGAAGCCGACATTTGCACTAACCAAGAAAGCCTACGTGGACTGCATCCAACGGTTAAAAAGGGAGTCACGTTCAACGGCTAAGATTGAACCCATTAGATAGGACAAACTGCCTCAAATCTATCGAAGGACAGCAAACCGGCTTGTCGATATCGAAGAAACATCTCGTATGTTAACCTGGAATAACATTTCTCAACAACGATGGAGTGTTCCGTTGATTGATAAACTGAAGCAATGAATAAATTTTACGACAAAGTGACACGTCGGTCCGGCGACACCTTTTATTTCCTCCTCTTATCAAGAATTACCGAGGAAACCATAAATTCGATCAGTGCCAAAATGTCATGCCGAATCGACATTTGATGAATAAATCGACATTAGAAGAAAAGATTCTCATATAAGTTAAATTCAATCAGTGCCGAAGTGTCATGCCGAATCGACATTTGATGAATAAATCGACATTAGAAGACAAGATTCTCATATAAGTTAAATTCAATCAGTGCCGAAGTGTCATGCCGAATCGACATTTGATGAATAAATCGACATTAGAAGAAAAGATTCTCATATAAGTTAAATTCGATCAGTGCCAAAGTTTCATGAAGAATCGACATTCGATGAATATAGCGATATTTGAAGTATAAAGTGTTACATAAATTGTAAGTGAAGCGTACTAAGTCGCAAGCTAAATTAGAATTGATAAAATCTAAAGGAGGAAATCAAGGCAATGGATAAAATAATTAAATTTTATTCAAAACCTAGGTATTTGGTACAAATTATATGAATCGACTACATTACATTCAAAATAATTACAAAAGCTCGAACACCTATTACAATCTATTTTTACTTTTGCTGAATAGATAATCTTCTTCGTCGATTGTTGGATCTCGAATGAGCTGTAAACTCGATTCCTACAAATTCGGCAACCAAGCTCCTCCGAGAAATCGAGTGACACCAGAGCACGTCTTCCTCAATGCACCGATCAATGAGAGGAAAAAGCCGTAATAAGCTTTCTCTCACTAACCTAGGAATCGAGGAGATGACTCGTGGAGTCCTCGATGGTATTAATGAAGGCCAGGGGAATCTCTTTCCTCTTTAAGGCAACAGCCTGCTCCAGAGACACACCATCTCAGTCAATTAAAATAACATAGGTGATGGGGCTCTCTGCATTGACCAAGAGACGGGAGAGGAACGAAGCGCTTATTTTATTTTTACGCTTTAAGTCCTCCACCATCTGATCGGCGGCCCTACCATCTACCTCAACCCCGGCACTTCGGATATGTCGATATCCCAAGATGTCGCTACTCAGATACAAGACGAACGGTATCCGTGCATCGACATGCCGGGAAATCGACGTTACCGACCTCGTCGTTATTACCGATGCCACCCATTCGAACGACGAGGCCGACCCATTGGGGAAATCCCTTTACCGATACCACCCAATCAAAGCTAATTTAATCCCTCCCTTGATCGGGAGGTCGGACGAAATGAGGAGGTGTCAAAAGAAAGAGGACACCCCTCGTTAGTTTAATATTGGAAGAACTGTTTAGGAGAATTTTTGTCAGATGATGTATCGAAGAAGACATGTTTGGCTTAATTTTTGGTATGAATAAAAGTGGGTACCCCCACTTATATATAGGTCGGGACCATTTAATCTAACGGTTCAGATTTATCAGGATCAACGGCCCAGATGCTACGCATTAAATAAGGCCGACTATTGCGCTAACCAAGGTAGCCTACGTGGACTGCATCCAATGGTTTTGGAAGGTTTCGCTAAACAACGGCTCATATTAACCCTCATAAATACCTCCAACTACCCCAACCATACTCCCGGATAAAACCAAACAACGATGAATCAATAGATATATATTGATCAGTCGACACTTCCTGTCGGTTGAGACAGGATAAGCCTTGATTTATGCACTTCAATCATCAGACATTTTTCGATTGGTTCACACATAAATAGGTAACATACTGCCGACACGGGACTCGATAATCACAAATATAAATATACAAATACATAAGTTCACAAACAAAGCAAATATTTTCAACACTCATGATGAGTTTCATAGTCTAGCTGCTCGAGATGGGAGGATGTCCTCGATGTCTCGGGACCTTTAGGGATTTCCCCTTCCTCATTAGCAGTCTCAGCTGCAACCTCTGCAGCAATCTTGGAAGCTTGTAACTCCAGAAGAAACCCAAACTCATGCTTCTCTGGGTCCTCCCTAGAACCTTCATCGGCCGAAGAGTCGAACCTGACAGGAGCACCGTTCTCATCGAAAGAAGGATCTAACTTTCCTTCCTCGAACCGATCGTTCAGGAAACCCAGAGCCTGACATTGTCTCCAGCCCTTGTCAAACATCTTGGAAAGATCAGTTCCGGATTGACGATCGACCAGCTCCTCGTAGACAACACTGTTGAAGAACTCTAAAACTATAGCCTTCCTCTCTTCAGCCAGCAACCCATGACGACGTTCAAGAGCTGCCTGCTGGCCCGCCTCGAAACTTTCAGCAGTCTTCTTCTCTAACAACGCAGTGAAATCAGCCTTTTCCTGCGCAAGCTTCACCTCCAACTCAGCGATTCGAGTATCCTTGTCGGATACTTCGCTCTCCAACTCTGTCACCCTGTCCCGAAGCTCGGTCACAGATCCTTCAGTTTGTGCGAGTTTTTTCTTCGCAGTATTGTATGCAGCCAAGTATTTTTCGAGGCGCTTTCGGACACCATCCATCCGAGCGGCAGATGAGTACATAGTCTGGCTCAACTGTAAGACGATGAAAATAAATTATTTGAAAAGAGTAATTAGTTTACATAAAGGATTCATGCTCAATATTTACCGCGAGCGAGAGAGAAGCCTGTAAACGCAGCACGTCGCCAGGATCTTTCTTCAACAGTGCCTCATGATCTTCATAAGAGACAGTCGACAAGAATTTCTCCCATGACTCATGACTAATAGATGAATCCAGGAAAGCTTGATTCATCATGGATGTCTCGGCCACTCGGTCCCCTTGCTTTTGCTTATGACTCACAAGGATGGCCTCGAGATTTCCTGAAGCCGGAGCCGTCGTACCACCACTAGACGGTGTGGCTTGAATATCTGATTTGGCCTTTTTTGGATGCGGCTTTTCTCCCTGCTCGACTTCGGTGGAAACCGGCCTCTTCCCGTGACTCGAGCTGGGAGTTTTCTCGACTTGGTTAGAAGGCTCTGGAGGTGGAACAGTGGAAGAATGGGCCTGCGGATTTGCGCCGGAGGTATTACCAGGAATCGTTGATGAAGGATTCGGGGGCTTCCCTATCGATCGTGCC
Source organism: Penstemon barbatus (assembly GCA_003313485.2). Classification (NCBI taxonomy): domain Eukaryota; kingdom Viridiplantae; phylum Streptophyta; class Magnoliopsida; order Lamiales; family Plantaginaceae; genus Penstemon; species Penstemon barbatus. Next base: position 47,127,078 of record CM064883.1, read on the forward strand.
TTCATTATTGCCCTTAACGCTCGACTCGTCATTGGGATAACACAGGAAGCTGCAAATCGAGAAAAGATTAAAAACGGGACATCGATATATAGATTAAAGGGATATCACAGTAAACTACCTAGGGAAGGACAATCAATTGGTAGAGGGGCCATCGACATCCCTCCTAGACTCAGAACGGGCTCCCGCAACAATGAATTTGTGTCGTATGTCGATTCCGACAATTGCGATGGAAAGTCGGGCCCCCATGAAGGTGCGTGAACATTCTTCAAAAGAATACCACCCGACCTCCACTCGCGTGTCGTCCTCCATACATAGTTGTCGGGAGCATGAACAAAAATAAACCTATTTTTCCAACCCTTCCCGTATGACGACTTTAATTCACTAAGGAACCTAACATTCGGTTTAGATCGCACGAAGTAGAAACCTTCATTCGAGTGAGGAGACGGACGGACATCGAAAAGCCCACAAAAATTAGCAAAGGACGCCGGCTGACCTATCGACTTCATAACTATACAAAATGCTATAATATACCCTACAGCGTTAGGGACCAATTGGGTGGGGCACAAACCGAGACCATTCACGATCTCGATGAATTCATCAGCTAAATGGAAGCGGAGACCATTTTCCAAACTATCAATATGAAAAGTTCTAAACCCATCCGGAGGATCATTCATTCTTTCATCCGAGGAGGGCGTGCGTAAAGACCAACCAGTAGGAATGTGGTATTTGGATAATAAAGACTCAAAAGAAACGCGTAAACGACACGCCGATATCTCGCTATACCGTTCCTTAGTTCGGTGTCGGACATACATCGATTTTATTGGAGCGGCGACATCTTTCTTAGGATGAACGACACTTAGTAATTGGGCCGACAAAGGACTATGGTGTCGTCCCTCAAAGGGAACATCAAAGTGTGACAATATAGACTCTACCGACATACCTTCCTTTTCCCCAACAGACTCATCTCCAATCGACTTAGACTCATTCGACATAGATAAAAGACGAGTTAAAGAAATACCTAAACAGGAATGAAAAACTTCGACTACGCGACTGACAGCACGAGAGGCTCGATCACTGCTCCGAAGACAAGCTCTGCGTAAGCGTTCTTTATAAATATGACCGTTTAGAATGCTGAAGTCTTATTTATAAACACAAACTCTCAAAAGCGCGCCTATTTGTAAATATTTGAAAGGACGCGGCGGTTAAATTTCAAAACAATAAAATAAGCCTCCAGCCCAATAATTCCCCTCGGAAGATAGGGTTGTAGCCCAAGATATTAGCCCATTCACAGGTTGTTTCCAAAACAACTTCGGATAAAATCAAAACAACCATTCATTATATCGAAAATATATATATATAAAGGTCGGGATATACATAAATCAAAATATAGATCAGCCCTATACATCTACGTAACATTTCAGACTACGATGGGTCAGCCTGGCGAGGAGGGATTAGACAACTGAACTCATGCTCTCGAGCGATTCTCTCTTCTTCTTCATCATCGGCGACAGCGGTTTCTAAGGGTTGACAGAACTCATCAAGAGTCGGACCTACGACCGACGGATCGAAAGCAGAAGTCAAAAAGCCTTTCTATCGACATTGTTTTATCGTCTTCTCATGCACATCGATGAGTAATGTATGTTGGGATTTCATGGGTATGATTGTCAACTACAACGGTGCGGAATTTAAAAATTTTCATACACCAATTCCCAGGGTTTACTTATTAGCACATACGAAAAGGTTGAATACAATTTAGCAAATAAATTACTAAATTAAAGTTGGTAAATAACATTTTACCTCACCACAGGCAAGGTGGTGGTTTTTCCTCCGGTCTTCATTCAGATCTGATGGATCTGGTTCGTGAGAAGCACCCCATGTGTTGTGCCTCTAGCGGTATCCACACCAATTCGATGAAGCAACCCCTTTGAAACCTCAGGCTCAGAACTAGGATTCAAGGGTAATCAAGCAAGGAAGATCAGAAGGAGAAATTGCATGAACCCTGTAGAATTCTACAGGGTTCGGCCGAACCTCAACAAGAGGAGGGGTGGCAGCACAAATTCCTAGGTAGGAATTTCGTGGCTTGTTGTGTATGGAGGCGGGTTTTGTGGAGTCTTCTACTCCTTATATATAAAGAGTCCTGACCTAGTTTTATTCTTATCTAGTTAGGAAGATAGAATTTTATCCTATATTTCCTCAACTAACTAGGTCTCCTTTAATTAATTAAACTCTATAATTAATTGGACTCTTTATTTAATTAAATTCCTTTAATTAATTCATCCCATTTAATTAATTAATAAAATTAATTAATTAAGCCTTCTCCATTAATTAATTAGACTACCTCTAATTAATATTTTTCTCCTTCAAGAATTAATACTTTAATTCTTACGTTTTGATTTAACCCTTTAAATCAAACTTTCCTTATATGATTTGTTGCAGTCCAATTGTATTGTGTGTGACCCTCTAGGTTCACCATCAATTGGCCGCAGGCTCACAATTACGTGATTTAATTAGTGAGCAATTAATATTTCGTTAATTGCTCCGATCAATTAACCACTTTAATTGACCACTCCAGAATTAATCTTCCTATTAATTCAGGAGTACCCACACCTCATGGTCGATGTCTAGCCACAAGCCCATGAGGCCCAACTTCAGGTGAATTGATCTCAGTGAACCTCACCTCTTATAAGTACCATGTACATACGGTCCCTCTATCGACTAATTTCCCGATCGAGACCTAGGGTGTGTGAATTGGTCGGCACCTCTAATTATCTCGATAACTATACTTTCTAATTCAGGATAATAATTCCAGTGTGACTGCTAAATCTGGAAACCCCTTTCCAAATCCGTCACCGACCGTGGCCACGGGTTTCTCGGAATATATTATCTAAGAATGTATAGGAAATTCTCTCAACGAACTACGTCGAGTCGGTAGATCCCATTTTGATGCTAACCATCCGCGCATACGACTATACATACCCAACGTAGGCGCACAATGGACAAGCTATGTGCCCGGCTCCTAAATCAAAGTATGCACACCCGTATACCGAATTCGCCCTAGCATCTCAAGTCTAAGGACTAAATCGTACACTGTTATAAGTCTTGAGAGACATCCCATCACCGATATGCTTTTACGCACTTCCACAATGGGTCTCTCTGTTCGGGTCGTTCGATGCGTTCGATCCCCTATCGAACCACCTAGTCATATGCACTGACATCAAAATGTCTTGTTCATGAAACGACAACAAATTCACTTCATGTGAATCATGCATAATCCTACAAGTCTTTGCGATTCCCTCGATACCCCGTCTCGATAGGAATCTATGACTTGGAACATTTTCGAGATCACGACCTTTGAGACTGTTTCATGATTAATCGCACCCAATACTGAAGTGAATAATCCCTTAGTCATAAGTGATCTCAGGGTTTCATCCAATCGCTTAAGTTATTCGCGAGAGATGAAGTTGGCCATTGTTTGATTTACATAACATAAACAAACGATCGTATTATTTCATTTATACTAGAGAAAGATTATCACATGATAGTCCTTATACAAGCTAAAATCTATTGGCTTGCAGGGCACTATCCCATCAATCTCCCACTTGCCCTAAAGCCAATCACAAACGTTTCTAAGACCCATCTTTCATAGAAGTTCTTCGAACTCATTTTGTGAAAAAGCTCTGTTTAGTGGATCTACTAGATTTGTCTTCCGAATCGACGCGATCCATCACGTGCGTCAACTCTACCAATGACTTCTCTAATCAAATGGTACTTTTATCTTGTTTTTAGATTTCTGGTGAGATCTACCTTTGCTTTGGCAATAGCTCGATTTGTTATCTTGGAAGATAACCACGAGCTTCGCAATGCTAGGCACCTCATCCAAAAGTTGGATGAGGTTTTTCATCCAAACACTTTTCTTACGCTGCATTCTTTGCTGCGAGATACCTTGCTTCAGTGGTTAAGATGGTAACGGTGCTTCCCTTGGAACCCTTTCCAACTTACCGCTACCCCATTGAGGCAAATTATGTATCCAAAACTGGATACATATATTTATCCACATCAGACCAGAAATTTGAATCAGTAAATCCTTCGAATTTCAATTCTCCATTATCACCGCAGACCAAGATCAAATCCTTAGTCCTTTTCAAGAGCTCAAGGATATCTTTTACGGCGATCCAGTACTCTTCACTGGAGTTTGACTAGTAACTGCTCGTGGCACTTAGAGCAGGTTCTACGTCTGGTCTAGTACATAGTAAAGCATGCCACATGCTTCCCTTTTGTTTCAAACATAAGGAATTTGAGACATTCTCCTTTTCACATTCAATGTAGGGCACATTGATTATGGAGGAGAGATATAGTGTCTCACTGGAAGCAATCATTTCTTGGATTCTTCCATACTGAATACTTTCAGTATTTGTTTCTATGTACTTAGTTTGAGAGAGTTCCAACATCTTTCCTGATGTCTCTCTCAAATCTTTCATGGAGAATTGCATGAACAATCATGCTTCCGTCTGTGTTAACATTCCAATATCATCCCAGATAATAAATGTGTTATCGACATGTAAAATTAATGAACTCCAAAGAGCTCCCACTAATCCCTTTGTACACTCCAGTTTCACATTTGTTTTCCGATGAAGTCGAATGCCTTGACTTTCTCATCAAAATGAATGTGAGACCAAATGGATTCGGACATTGCCAAATGGAGAAAGGATTTCGTCAAAGTCCGTTCCAGGCCTTTGTGAATAACCTTTCGTCTTTAGGCAAGCCTTATAGGTTGACACCTTTATCATTCATTCCTAGCTTGCGCTTGAAGATCCATTTGCTTTCCATGGGTTACTTCCCTTGGGTGGATCGACCAAGGTCAATACCTTGTTGGAATGGATGGAATCCATTTAGGATTGTATGACCTCTTGCATACATGAGCGTCTACATCTAATGCAGGTTCTTCGTATATGGTTTAACCATATCTATCAAGTTCTTCACGAACTCGATCAGATCTACGAAGTACTGGTGTACTTGATGGTTCAGCAGTTTCTGAATTAACTCCCACTGTTTGTGGGGATGAGTTCCACTTCTTGGACCTCATCATGTTCTACTAGGGTACCATTTCTATTCACGAGGAAGCCATCCTCTAAGAAATGGATATTCCTTGAAACAAACATCCTTTGTTTTTTTTTTAGGAGTGTAGAACAGGCATCCAAATGGATTTCTTTGGATACCCCACAAATTTGTACAAACTGGATCGACTATCCAATTTATCTCCTTTTTGTTCCCTATATAGGCAGGAGATCCCCATACTCAAAAGAGTATAGAGGTATTTTACCACACCATTCTTGGTAGGGTTTTAAAGGCACGAACTTTGAAGTTACTTTGTTCAGTATCTTCGATGCAATCATTAGGGTCAATCCTTAGTATTCATAAGGATGTTAAACGAAACTCATGACGGATCAAACTATGTTCAACAAGGTTCGATTCTCTTCTTTCTGACCCTCCAATACCTTGAGGCGTCTTAGAAGGAGTTCGTTGTATGAGAACATCTTTCTCAGTAAGATAATTGAGGAACTTTTAGCTTAAGTATTTGCCATCTCGATTAGATCGAATGACTTTAATACTATGCCTAGTTTGATTCTCTACTTCGTTTCGAAATTCTATGAATACTTTCAAGATTTTCGAATTGTACATCATAAGATATACTTATCACTAGTGACCAAAGTCATCAGTAACACTTACGAGGTATGAGTAATCTCCTCTTTCACTAATACTTTAGTGGTCCACACTCATTCGTATGGATTCAATCCAAAGTTGGTTTGGTACGCACCGGATGCCTAGCAAACGGTAACTTTGTCACCTTTTTCCTTAAGACAGGATTCGCAAGCTGATAGTTCATCTATGCCCTGTATTTCAAGAAGCATCGATGATACCAACTTTTGATTCCTTCCTATGGAAACGGTACATAATCTTGCGTGCCATATGAGTGCGGATCATTATCTTGGTATTGATTGAATTTAATACTTTAATTCAATCAATTTCCTTTCAATTAACTCTTTAATTGAAATGTTGCCTTCAATTAACACTTTAATTGATTCATTTCCCCTTTTTCAATTAATTCTTTAATTGAATCGTTGCTGCTCAATTGATTCTTTAATTGAGACTTTTCTTTTCAATTAACTCTTTAATTGAGACGTTGTTTAATTAATTAGAATTTCTAATCAATAAAACATGTCAGTGCCTTTATTAGGTGCAGTGGGATAATTTCGATTTTAGGCTACTTGCGTTCTTTCCATTACCTTTATGTTCGCTTTGGAAGAGAACCCTTTCTCCTTCCTTTTACTCTTCTTTGACTTTGCAGTCCTTGAAGTGTAAGCAATCATGACAGGTATACCTCTTTAAAAGGTTCCTATTTGCCTTTTACCAATACTTTGGTTATTTCGAGAAACTTGATCAACTTATCAAAGGAGTTCAGAGTTGTTCTCGAATAGTTCGAATGAGCGGGGAGGAGAATTTAGGAGGAAGTCAACGTTAAGATCACTTGCAGGCCTATGTTTAAACGATCTAGTTTTCCAACCAGACTGATAAAACAAGGACAATGATCCTTGACATTGGTTCCTTCATTTATTCTCGAGTTTCAAACAATACCTTATTAATCTCGAATCAGACGATTCAAAAACTACTCCTCAAAACAAGCCTTTTGAGGTGAAGGTATGTTTTAGAAGCTTCAGACATTTTCTTATGTCGCTTCTTTAGCTCGTTCAATCTTGATGCTTGTATGAGGCAACGATCATTAAGATTCCTATATTCAATAGGTGATTCGTTCCTCTTTTGAGACTCATCTCAAAAATGCATCAGGCATAGGTTGGTTTTAAGAACACGATTCCGGCTTTCGGAATTGAGGATAATCCTCAGGTTTCTAAGCCAATCGATATTTTAATCCAGATATTTTATAAGTCGAGGATAAATAGTAAATAATGGATAATTCATGCAGATATCACAATATCTAATTTAAAGAGAAGACATAAAATCTAGAAGACTAGTTAATGAAAAATACTTATAATCTACGATGGTTGGACTTTCTAACGTAAAAGTTCTCCCACTATTTTATCGAAACAATTACCCCTTCAATTGTTCGGGAAATTCTATTTCCTAGTAGGTCTTGACGTCCCAGCAGCCATTAATTGCACCCACGACTCGTGGCCATACAACTAATTCCCCAGGTAGGCATACTTATTGCCAATTGTGTCACTACACAACCTTCAAGCTATTTTGCCTCGGTCTTCGCACTTATCTAGCACTGCTACATCATAAGTGTTACTAATCGTTAAGTCTAACCCATCAATCATGATGAGCAACTGGCCCGGTCGTGAAGTCCCCGTAACTAGTTATCGGTCGATAATCACATCCCGACCAGTCCTCACCCTTGTCATGTTTAGTTAAAAATAAGAATCAAGGAATTTCGCGTATTGCCCCTTTCTTCGACTCGGGTGCCAGACTCTGGATCACCTCTATCGATAAGTAGACAACATACGCTAGTCCCTATTGATGGAAGGCTTGGATTTATATAAATACTTCATTTTATTTTAATCCAATATGACTTAATATTATTTTCAAGAGGGGTTTTTCGGGTTTAAGAGTTTGAGGTAACTCTCCTCGAGATCTCACCGTTCCAATTATGCTTTACCTTTTATTTACGATCTAAATTACTAGCGCGCATTATCATACATGCTAAAAGATAAATCAGTAAATAAAACATACACACCTAGCATGCATTCTACCACAGTATGTTTTCGATCGGGAGCCTCCTATGTGGACCACCATCGAGCCAAAGACGATGGTCCTATTGGTCAATCTAATTGGGTTTCAAAGAGACCTAGTCTATTACACATATTACCATGCATACATGGCCTTTAGTCTTCTTGGGCTCCCACCTTGCTTGTAACGGGCCTCCATCCTAAACTAATAAAACAGTAAAGCCCTATCTATTACAAAGGCTCAAATTGGCCCAATAAACTTAAGGCTCGCAGGCCCAATAAAACCAGCAAAATTAAATAAACCAATCACATCTACCCTAAGGGTCAAGGCTCGGCGCGATCGAAAACCACGTAAACAGTTCACGTAGAGCAAGAAACAAGCAAAAGTTATTTTCTTATTTCTAATCTCTTATCATATTTTAAAACCACCTTTTAAAATACCTATAGATTCTAGTTTTAAAAACCCCTTTTCAAAACAATCTCTTAACCATCATTTTAAACCCCTTTTAAAATGACCCTTTGATTCTCACTTTAAGTCCCTACTAATTATGATAAAATTAACTTTCCGGATCTACTAAACCCTTTTAGTGCACAAAACAGTTTCTGTTTTTCAACTTTGAAAAATTGCAGTTCGGCCCTGAATTTTCGAAAATTACATTTTGACCCCTCAACTTTTGGAAATTACAAATTTGCCCCAAAATTTCCAGAACATGCAAATTAGACCAGAAAGCAGAAAATTAACAAAATTTCCAGAAACTTTTGTTTATTGCAAAACAGACCCCAACTTTACGTAAATAGCAAAAACAGCCCCTAACCTTTCGTAAATTGCAAAACAGTCCAGATTTTAAAAAATTCCAGAAATTACAATTTTGGTCCAGAATTGCAGAAAATGAAAAATTTACTTTCTGTCCAGATTTTGAAAAAATCACAATTTGCAAATTAGCCCTCCAATTTTTGGAAATTACATTTTTGGCCCAAAAACCGAAAAGTGCATAGATCCGAACATTCAATTTATCATAACAAGCAAGAATCAAAGATCGGAACACAACAAACACATATAAACATATAATTTGATGTGTTCAGGCCTTTTCATATGCGCATAATAACCTGGCTCTGATACCACTGTTGGGATTTCATGGGTATGATTGTCAACTACAACGGTGCGGAATTTAAAAATTTTCATACACCAATTCCCAGGGTTTACTTATTAGCACATACGAAAAGGTTGAATACAATTTAGCAAATAAATTACTAAATTAAAGTTGGTAAATAACATTTTACCTCACCACAGGCAAGGTGGTGGTTTTTCCTCCGGTCTTCATTCAGATCTGATGGATCTGGTTCGTGAGAAGCACCCCATGTGTTGTGCCTCTAGCGGTATCCACACCAATTGGATGAAGCAACCCCTTTGAAACCTCAGGCTCAGAACTAGGATTCAAGGGTAATCAAGCAAGGAAGATCAGAAGGAGAAATTGCATGAACCCTGTAGAATTCTACAGGGTTCGGCCGAACCTCAACAAGAGGAGGGGTGGCGGCACAAATTCCTAGGTAGGAATTTCGTGGCTTGTTGTGTATGGAGGCTAGGGTTTTGTGGAGTCTTCTACTCCTTATATATAAAGAGTCCTGACCTAGTTTTATTCTTATCTAGTTAGGAAGATAGAATTTTATCCTATATTTCCTCAACTAACTAGGTCTCCTTTAATTAATTAAACTCTATAATTAATTGGACTCTTTAATTAATTAAATTCCTTTAATTAATTCATCCCATTTAATTAATTAATAAAATTAATTAATTAAGCCTTCTCCATTAATTAATTAGACTACCTCTAATTAATATTTTTCTCCTTCAAGAATTAATACTTTAATTCTTACGTTTTGATTTAACCCTTTAAATCAAACTTTCCTTATATGATTTGTTGCAGTCCAATTGTATTGTGTGTGACCCTCTAGGTTCACCATCAATTGGCCGCAGGCTCACAATTACGTGATTTAATTAGTGAGCAATTAATATTTCGTTAATTGCTCCGATCAATTAACAACTTTAATTGACCACTCCAGAATTAATCTTCCTATTAATTCAGGAGTACCCACACCTCATGGTCGATGTCTAGCCACAAGCCCATGAGGCCCAACTTCAGGTGAATTGATCTCAGTGAACCTCACCTCTTATAAGTACCATGTACATACGGTCCCTCTATCGACTAATTTCCCGATCGAGACCTAAGGTGTGTGAATTGGTCGGCACCTCTAATTATCTCGATAACTATACTTTCTAATTCAGGATAATAATTCCAGTGTGACTGCTAAATCTGGAAACCCCTTTCCAAATCCGTCACCGACCGTGGCCACGGGTTTCTCGGAATATATTATCTAAGAATGTATAGGAAATTCTCTCAACGAACTACGTCGAGTCGGTAGATCCCATTTTGATGCTAACCATCCGCGCATACGACTATACATACCCAACGTAGGCGCACAATGGACAAGCTATGTGCCCGGCTCCTAAATCAAAGTATGCACACCCGTATACCGAATTCGCCCTAGCATCTCAAGTCTAAGGACTAAATCGTACACTGTTATAAGTCTTGAGAGACATCCCATCACCGATATGCTTTTACGCACTTCCACAATGGGTCTCTCTGTTCGGGTCGTTCGATGCGTTCGATCCCCTATCGAACCACCTAGTCATATGCACTGACATCAAAATGTCTTGTTCATGAAACGACAACAAATTCACTTCATGTGAATCATGCATAATCCTACAAGTCTTTGCGATTCCCTCGATACCCCGTCTCGATAGGAATCTATGACTTGGAACATTTTCGAGATCACGACCTTTGAGACTGTTTCATGATTAATCGCACCCAATACTGAAGTGAATAATCCCTTAGTCATAAGTGATCTCAGGGTTTCATCCAATCGCTTAAGTTATTCGCGAGAGATGAAGTTGGCCATTGTTTGATTTACATAACATAAACAAACGATCGTATTATTTCATTTATACTAGAGAAAGATTATCACATGATAGTCCTTATACAAGCTAAAATCTATTAGCTTGCAGGGCACTATCCCATCAATGTACCCATCCTAGCATCACCCAGATACTCATAGACAGGAGATTCCAGGAATTCCTTCACTATCGACAGTCGTTGCTCAGGATAGACTACCCTAGCCTCTGGGGGATAACCCGATTGAATCCGATCGATTTCCTGGGTAGCAAGACTCAAATTCCTCATGGCTTGGTCGAGTTGTTCTTCTTTTTCTTTTATACTGGCCTCATAATCAACCTTGCATCTCACTAACTCCACCTGGGCCAATTCAACTGCATAATACCCTTGGAACATATATTGCAACGATTGCACACGACATAAAGAAAATCACAGGTCATTATATGCCATTATTTAATCAACAGGAATGAAAATAATTTTAAAGACGACAATCGTATCTTACCCCCATAATGGTTCGACCACCACTATGTAAATTTTGTTGCAAAGGTTTCCTGGCCAACCACTTCTGATCATGCCTAAAAACACTGTTAATAAAAACAATAAAACCGGTATCTCGAGAACCTCTCTGAAGAACAGAGCTTTCTGGACCCAAATCTCCAGGATGAGAGAGATTGGAGTTGAGCAAACCCGTCAGTGTCCAATTGAGATCCAAAGTCTCGGCGTCGGAACTATCATCGGTATCATCTGTCGGTACGTCGGCTCGCTCGCTCCCCCTCTCTTCCTCTATATCATCCTCATGCCGAGGTCTCTTTCCTAAATGGATCTTCTCTCGACAAGAGACTAAATCCTCGGCATTCTTTGTTGCTACTTCACTAGAAGGATGGCCCTTAGAGGCAGCAGATTGAGATGCTCGTATATTTACTAGAGGAGAAGCCAAAGCCCCACGGAGTACTTCATCGAGACTTGGATCGTTTGGTCTTTTCTTCGAAGGTGATAGACCGCAAGCTCGAAGACGCAGTTCCTCGACAAGTTTATTAACATCGAAACCATACTTACGCAAGTTCTCGATGAATATATTTGAGAGGCTTTGTTTTGAAGGATTTGGCACATTGATTGGTCCGACGTGCCACGGAGACGATACATTCAGATACTGCCCTGTGGGCGGACGAATAAAAACGAATCGTGACTTCCACCCTTTGCCATGAGAACTCTTGGTGTTAGTTAAAAAACTATTTTTGTTCCCCCTGGACTTCACTTGATAGAAGCCCTTGCCTGATTTCGGCGATTCCGATACCTTAAATAAGTACCAAAAGTTTCCAAACGAGGCTGGCTGTTTGAAAGCTTTCATGACGACGATAAAGGCAATAATCATAGACATACCATTTGGAACTATTTGGGTGGGTCGAACTCCCAAATGGTTCAGAATGGAGGCTAGTTCAGGCGCTATAGGTACTCGGAACCCACACTCCATCGAGGCTTCATGAATAGCTAGCACCCCCGCGGGAGGTTCATGCATCCGACCACCTTCCCCTGGAGACCTTACGGACCAACCCCCTAGGACCGAAAACGCAGAAATCTAGGACGACAAGGGTTTTTTATAATTACCGGCTTCAAACTCGTAATAAGCCCTCTCGGTCTGATAATTCCGAGTATCTTCCTCCTCTCCACTTTCATTTCCTCCATCACCCTCGAGTGATCTCATAACATCCTCGACGTGCTCTTCGTTCACTACAATATTTTCGGGACTTTGAGAGGCGTGTGTCAACATCTTGCCTATTGAAAATTATAAAATCGAGCTTTGTCTGGAAAATCGACTGAGTGCTCCAACAGAAACAATTTTTATAGTAGTGTGAAAAGTAAGGCGGTGAAAACGACCTATATATAGAGGAATAAACTACCGCTTATTTTAAATTACGCTACAACCCCCGAAAGTACGCGACTTTTCATATTCTGTCCCCTAAATTTTGAATCTTCCCCGCCACGATTTGATAGGGGCGCGAAAACTAATAGCATCGCAGCACCAAACTTTGTTATTCGATAAACTTCTAGACCTCTAGTTACACTCGAACCCTAGAACCTGGGGGACTACCACTATATGCATCAATCAAAAAAACTTACATCTCGAATATACACATTAAATTTCAAGATTTTGACCTACACTCGAACTCTAGAACTTGGGGGACTCTGGATGTACCAAGTCTTTGTCACTACAATCGTTGACCTTGAATTAGCAAAATCGACTATATGCAATCATACTTCAAGAGCGTTAAGCTCTCAAAGTCTCATCAATTACCTACACACATCGAAGGTATCGATCGTCGATTCGTTTATATCAGTTATCACTCATCGTTTGTAATCGATACCCGTTCATCAAATATGACCCACTTGGCTTTGGGATCCATATCCGAACCAAGATGTCTAATCATGGTTCGACTCGGTAATCCATTAAGAAAACTATAAATAGCCCTCATAAATGAGATAAAAGGTACGTGCAACCTAAGCAATAATTACTGTCCGATCTCTCTTCTAATCTCGATACTTACTTAAGCATCGGAGGGTTATCGCCGGGTCACCACCGGCATTTAGCCTGACGTAGCTATCTTTGATTTCAGGTTAGGATCCATATTACAAGTTTGAGGAGAAGTTTGACTGATCTACCAATCCTCATATTGACGAGTCGTGTTTGACCTATACCTAAAGGCATTGACCTAAGGAGTATAAATTTACTAAAAATACACTCATCATTCTTTCTTTTGAATGATGACTTGATTTGTTTCCCTTTCTGACATGCGTCACAGAGCTTGTCTTTGCTCATGACTGTTTTTGGAATCCCTTCTACCAGATTATTCTTTATCAGTCTGTTTATGGTCTTGAAGTTTAAATGATTCATCCTTTTGTGCCACAGCCAACTGACTTCACTTGGTGTTGATGCCACTAAACAAATACTTGAATTCTTGTCAGTAGAATTCCAGTCGACTATGTAGATATTTCCTTGTCGTCTTCCAGATAAAATTACCTTCTTTGTACCAATCTGTTCAACATAGCACTTATCTATTGAGAAGATGACTAAATATCCTTTGTCATAAAATTGACTTATGCTCAGCAGGTTGTACTTTAGGCCTTTAACATATGAGACGTCAGATATCTCAATGTTTCCTTTGATTAATCTTCGTTTAGCTACAATCTTGCCTTCTTTGTTATCTCCAAAAGTGACCTTTGGACCATCCACAACAACAGCATCAGTCAGCTCATGTATGCTTCCACACATGTGCCTTGAACAACCACTGTCCAAGTACCATATCTTCTCTACTTTACTCCTACTCCTAATCCTAACCTACAAAACAAAAATAAAATTGTTTTGGGTACCCTTATTGAGAGGGTCCTGAAGGATTAGTTCCACCTTTGACAACCCAAGATGTTGATGTCTTAGGCTTCTTAGGCTTCTGAGTTTTGACAGGAGCATGAACAGTTTTATTTTCATCATAGTTAGCAGATAAGTCAGGTTGATGATCAGTATGATAAGGAAAATGTTCATAAGTAGGGTAAGGTGCATGATAAGCAGGATATGCATGCATTGGATGAGCAGGGTATGGTGCATAGTAGGTTGGAAATTGAGGTGCATGATACATAGGAGGATATGCAGCAGGTTGCACATAATAAGATTCATTTCCATACCACGCATTTTGATTTTTCTTGTTCTTATGCTTCTTTGGTTTACTGGATGCTTCCTCATTAACGGACGACTTAGTTTTAGCACTAGTCTGATTCAATTTAGCTTTATCAACAGACTTCTTAGGATTCTGCTGTTTGGTCTTACCAGTCTGTTTTCCTACACTAGGCTCTTTGCTCTTTTTAGCCTTAGGAGATTTCTTCTCCTTTAACACTTTCTCAGGTGAAGCAGGTTTAGTAGTCTGAACATACAAAATGACCTTACTATTGTCAGCAGATATAAATTTTTCAGTATGGTTCAGTTCTAACTTATCCTGTTCTAAAGGCATCTTCTGTTTACTAGACATATGAGTGGATGCAACAGATAATTTATCATGATACTCAATAACTTTTTCAAGTTCCATGATTTTACCCTTATAAACTTCACATTTAGCTTTCAGAGATTCATATTCTTGCTCAAGCTTTTTATATTCAGCTGATACTCTTGGCTTTTCAGCTGTGAGTTTCAGTGAACTGTTTTGCTCTTTTAGCAATATCATCTCTTCCTTAAGCTTTTTATATGCTTCATCAATACCAGTATTGTTAAGCATAATTTGTTCAAATGAATTAAATAATTCATTATCAAGAGGAGTTACCTCATCCTCAGAGTCATCAGATTCCTTGGCCATCAGGCAGATGAGAGCAGGGTTCTCTTCATCAAAAGTGTCTGAGTCTAAATCAGATGAGTAGACAGTAGTCAGCTTTTCTGCTTCGGCTATCATTGCCTTGCCTCTCTGATGCTTTCTTTCCTTTCTGATTCTCTTCTCTTCTTCAGTATATTTCTCTTCTTTTGGATATAGACAGTCTCTGATGAAGTGTCCCAATTTTCTGCAGTTATAACACATTAGATTGGATTTGTAATCATCCTTATCTTGAGAAGAAGAGTTAGGTTTAGAAGTAGAAGCATTGTTATATTTGTTCTTCATTTTTCTTTTGTAGAACTTCTTGAAGTTATTCATCAGCAATGCTACATCTCAAGCTGTGTACTCCTTTTTGTTGAGTAATGTGGCTTCATCAGATGAGTCCACTTCTTTACTTCTGTGTGCTGGTCTTCTGGGATTTTCAGCAGCAACTAAGGCAGCTGTGGGTCCTGAAGTTGAGGTTTCTTCAATTCCCATTCTTGGCAGTTTATACTCATACGCCTTGAATACTGAGAACAGCTCGGTGAGTGAAATCTTCCCCAGATCTCTTGACTCTTCCATGGCTGTTACCTTCATATTGAATTTCGGAGGTAAAGCCTTCAGCACTCTGATGGTTATCTCCATATCCGTAAAGGTTTTTCCAAGCTTTAAAACTTCATTCAGCGTTCTTGTAAACCTTGTATCCATCTGATCAATGGTTTCAGCAGACTTCATTTTGAAGTTGTCCAGCTTTTCCAGAGCAACACTCAACTGATGCTCTTTAATGGCGTCGTTTCCTTCGCTCATGTCTCTGACTTTATCCCACATTTCCTTTGCAGTTTTGCAATGTTTGACTTTGTCAAACCGATCATTATCCAGGGCTTTAGTCATGATAAATCTTCCGACTTTGTCCAGATTGAGCATCTTTATTTCTTCTACTGTCATCTCATGTAAGTCTTTTTCCACCACGGTATCAACTTCATTGATCTTTATCGTCTTGGTGAATCTGAATGGACCTTTGATGATACATGTGTACATGTTATCATTATAAGCAGCTAGAAAAATCTCCATCCTGATTTTCCAGTCTTCAAAAGACATACCAGCAATGTGGGGAACATAGCTGATACAATCCATTTTTCAAAAAGTTTTTATTTTTCAAAACTATGCTCGTTTGAAAACTTTGAAAACCTTTGAAAAACACTTGGATCAAGCTCGTTGATCAGGCAGCTGATTCTAATGAACCACCTGCTATGATACCACTTGTTGGTCCCAAGTGGTCAGATGAGGTCTAGAGGGGGGAGGGGGGTGAATAGACCTCTGAAAATTTTTAGACTAAAAACTTTTTAGTCGTCTGTCAGCAGACTAAGCTTATAAAGAACAGTAACCTGACTAAGCTGATCATGAAAAAATCTTGAGCAGCAGAGTGACCACTCTTCTTATAGTTACTTAGCTGATTTCAGCAAAAACAGTTTTACAAGAGTATACTTGCAGCGGATAATTTGTAAGTGTTTTTCACAAGTAGACTAAGTCTTTTAAAGATTTTGTCCCCAGTATTTAAACTCCTTTAAAATCTTTAATGAAATATTTCAAAGTGTTAACTTATGCAACTTTAAAATATGCAAGAAAACTTAGGCAAAAATAACACAAAGAATTTTTATAGTGGTTATATGGATAAAAATCCTTTAGTCCACTCTTCCAGATCACTTAGATTCTGGGTTATACTATAAACACAAAGTTTACAATATTTCTCCACTTACGCCAAAACAACAAATGAGGAGGCCGTAAGCTCACAATAGGAAATCACTAAGAACACCTATCCTCTGAAGTTAGATCACTCACAAAGATGGATCTACACTCCGCACAACACTCAACTATTACAATTTCACTCAGAAAATGTTTTATGTTTGGCTTCAACTTGGCTTTCGTCAACAAATGACTCTACCAGACGAGTGAGCTGTTCTTGAGCTTCTTGAGACTTAGAGAGAATTCTGCTTCGAAAATAAAATCTCAGAGTGTGTTGTCGTGTATTTGCTCTTTGAAATCAGCTCTATTTATACTCAGATTTGAAAATGTGACCGTTGAAGGAAATCACAATTCAAATCCATAGCCTTAGCCCAATTTTCAGAATGGCTCCCTGCTACAGTACTTTTCTGCTGTACTTTTCTGTAGCTGCATTAAATGCACCCTGCTGATCCGAGAATAAATTCCAATCATTTGCCATTACTACCCTTCTCTTGCAGCATTTATTACACCAAGTGCATTTATTACCGTTGGACTAACTTCTTGATCTCTTCTACTCTGCTGATCAAAACAACCCTTCTGATAGATACCCTGCTGATCAAACTCTGAAACCATCTGATTTGAGTCAGCTGATGGTCTACCCTTCTGATTGCTGTTTCAGCATAAGATCAGTAGTCTTCTGGGCTTAGAATTTTGGACCCTTCAGATGTCTTCTTTACTTGGTCAAAATTCTTCTAAGGGACCTAAGCTTTCCATACTTAGCTGATTTTGCTGTGTTGGAAATCATCAAAACTTTCCCTTATCTTCTTATTTTCATTGCACTTCATCTTCATCTTCATCCAACAATAAATTGTTGGGATTTATGGGGTTCCAGCAGTCACCCTTACGGATTCGCTGTGGCGCTTGCTACATCGAAGTCTGGCAGCCCAAATTGCCGAGGTTCACGGAAGGAGACCCGAGGATCCACGTGAATTCTTGCGAAGCCCCTCATGTCCGTCCACCGCTTAGTGTGGGGCTCTGCGCTGCCGTTGTGAACTGTAGGGGGTGCCCTACAGAAATCAACCTTGGGTTAAAGATTAATAGTTGCGCCATCACTAACAGCAATTGCTTTTGGTGCAGTGGTAAAGCGCTTGGGATCCTACAACTGGTATCAGAGCGAGGTTGCAGGTTCGAATCCTCCTGGGTGCCGCTGGGGGGGAGATTGTTGGGATTTATGGGGTTCCAGTAGTCACCCTTACGGATTCGCTGTGGCGCTCGCTACATCGGAGTCTGGCAGCCCAACTTGCTGAGGTTCACGGAAGGAGACCCGAGGATCCACATGAATTCTTGCGAAGCCCCTCATGTTCGTCCATCGCTTAGTGTGGGGCTCTGCGCTGCCGTTGTGAACTGTAGGGGGTGCCCTACAGGAATCAACCTTGGGTTAAAGATTAATAGTTGCGCCATCACTAACAGCAATTGCTCTTGGTGCAGTGGTAAAGCGCTTGAGATCCTACAACGTTCTAAGTGGTATAGTACGGTCCAAACTTAGAAGCAAAATGTTAGCATAACATTCCTTAATCATCATTAGCAGTGATAGTCTGGTTATATTCCTCCGCTTGGTAAATATGGTGTTGTGCATATAATGGACAGTCATGTAAAGCTTTCGTTGATCTTGCTAACGCCTTTCTCGACCTAGCAGAATCTCCACCGACCGGTCCCCCTGCTATCATGTTGATAACGCCGGGATTTGGTAAGTTCTCATCCTGCCTTGCTTGTACTGAGCTATCTCTGTTAGGTCTTTGTCCTCCACTTCTCTCTTGCAGTTGATTTCTTCTTTGGTTAGAATTTCGGCCAGCTTGTGAACTCGCTGGGGTGACCTCTCTCTTTCTTCTTATGAAGTTCTGTAGATTGCCTCTTTGTATCAATCTCTCTATCTCATCTTTTAAATGGTAGCAATCTTCTGTGTTATGTCCCCGAGTACGATGGTATCGACAATATTTGTTGGATTTATGCCTGTCCGAATTGTCTATCAACGGTGCCGGCCACTGAGGTAGCCTTTGTGCTAAAGCAGCTACAAATACTTCTTCATGCGTTGCATTGAGAAGAGTATAGTGAGCATATTTTTTAGTGTATCCTACCTTCCTCTCTTCTTCTGGATTCTCCTTTTGCCTTGGAATATCATTCCGATCATCTTCTCTGCTCTTTCTTTTACTTCCTTTTTATGACTTTGACTCCATTGCTTCTTCGATTCTTATGAACTTTTCAGATCTTGATAGAAGTGCATCCAAAGTTGTTGGAGGCTTTCCTGCTAAAGAATCCTTAAGACGTTCGTCTATCAAAGTTTGTTGGAGAATGCTAGCCAACAGTTCAGGGTCGACTTGCGGGACTTCTAAAACTGCATTAGTAAATATTGGTATGTACTCTCTTAAAGGCTCTCCCGCTCTTTGTCTCACGGTAAATAGGTACGCAGCCGTTTTTTGCGACTTTCTATTCATAGAGAAGTGATGGAGGAAACGTTGACTCATTTGGTCAAAATTAGTGATGGTGCCCAAAGGGAGTTGATTGAACCAAGTAAGAACGATCTTAGATAGAGTGGTACAAAATATTTTACAAGTAGTCGCATCACTTATAGCATATAAATCAGCTTTGGCAATAAATTTGTCTAGATGCTCCTAAGGATCACTCATTCCATCGTATTCAGATATGCTTGGAATCTTAAATCCTAGTGGCAATGGTTCTGATAAAACTGCATGAGAGAATGGGCTTCTTCTTAATGGTACCATGGGTGGTAATTGTTCCACCCTCTCTTCTTGTTCTTGATGTGCATAATTTTGTCCTCCTTGTTCTCTCCCTCCAACTATTTCCATCGTTGAGCGAAGTTGCCTTCGTGCCTCTTCTGGTCTTGGGGTTCTACCGTTGACTTCTTCTTCATTAACTGGTTGCCTTATATGTGGTTGTTCGTGTTGTCTTTGATCATCTCTTTCAGGTCTTGTGGATGCGCTTGGGATTCTGTGCAGGGACCGGTTTGAATCGCGCATTCGTTGTTGTTCCGCCACATACTGTGCAACCACTCGGGCCGCTACTGTAGCTGCCATTGCATCAAGCATTTCTTGTGTCATTTGGATGGTTGGTGCCGGAGGTGGTACATTTGGAAATGCATCACGGTCAGGCACCTGAGTTTGGGGGCCTCCTGTGTCTCCTCCATCCGGCGGGCCTTGTCCAACGCTTTTTGCACCAGGCAGGTTGCTTCTAGCGCCTCCTCCACCAGGGTGCTCTTGTTCAATGCCTCATGCACCAGATAAATCGTTTGCAGCGCCTCCTCCAGCTAGTGGATCACCTGGCCCTTCAAGATTCTCCCACTGGTTCTCTTCGTACTCGTTCGCCATCTCAACGTGCAAATCAAACTAGTTTCCCACAGACAGCACCAAAATGATATTGAATAAAAATGATCAAGGGACTTCTTCGAGATTTCTTCTCTTCTTGATCCTTCTCCAAATTATAAATGCTGACTTGCACGGGACGAACTTGCCAAGAACTCTTATTTTCCACTTCTTTCTCTCTAGAATAACTTGCCTCCATTTTTGTTGAAAATGAGATGCTATTTATAGGAAAATTTTGGTAGGTGAAGAATTTCCTCCATAAATGTAAATGAATTAAGTAGGGGTAAAATAGTCATTTTGACTAGTGATATAATTATTCATTATCAAATTTATTAATTAGAGAATTACTAGAATGCCCCTATATCATAAATTGCCACTATCAATTTGCCATTAGCAAATGTCTTCTTCACGCTCAGGATGTCCACATGTTCATCCAAACACTCAAGAGAAAAATACTTGCACATAATCCTGTTATGGGTCATCCTCTATGTCTGAATACAAGCTCATTGGCTAATGGGACTACTTCATCATAGAATAGCCGCGGAGTATGTAGATCCCACATAGAAAGATAATTCCCAGTTGCCGTGTGGAGCAAGTTGTTGGACAAACTCCATAGGCCGTAGAATGTCTTGACAATGTTCTTATAAACGTCATTGGTGAAGAAAGAGGTCCAAATTGTGTTGAATATCCCAATTTAAAGAAGACTTATGTTCCTTGTCACCTATTCATGCGCGATAACCTGCAATGTTGAGGGCTCACCAAAAGTTTCTCAGAATGGTACCGTAAAATTTCTCATGAAGTCGATGAACGAACATGATGTGGAAAACTAGACATGAACATCTTTCGAATTCACTGCACTGCCAAGAGACATACTTTTTGACATTTCGGTGTAGCCGAGGAAAGAACGTTGACCTCTTTTGAAGTCGTTACAGAAACCTTCGACGAATGCGTCTCCTTGGACGAAGTATACTTTGGGGAGGGGGGGGGGAGTCGACCAATTGACGATGGGTACACGCTAAAGTAGTTCCTTTTATTTTATATATCTATTTCATTCTTTTTGGTCATGTAGAGGCTGCGGTGTGGAACTTTGCAATCGATAAATTCAGTTGGTGCCACGATGATTTATCTGCAACGAAGATGAATTATTGTTAAAAAAAAAAAAAGCAACGTAAATATAAAGGAATAAAGGGATATGGTGCAGATATATGGAGAACAGGGTTACGATCTTGATTTAGATTTTGACATTAAACATGCATATGGTTTAATGTACTACTCTAGAAAAGCCTACAGAACGAACCCATTATTTCGGTTGAGAACTAAATAAGATAGTTTAAACTCTTCATGTCCACTAACGGCATATATGAGAGCTATTATGATATTGTGATATAAACTACATCTATGGATTCTGTTTACATGGAAGTGCTTAAGAGTTGAAGTTATACACTAAACTGCCTCTTCTATGCAAAACCAATCATAAATACAAAAAAAGAAAATTGAGGCTGATGAAGAAATAAAGGAACATAGTTCGGTTGGAGAAAGTGATTATGGTTTGCACACACGATCAATGTCGCTTAAAGTCTTTGAATTTTATTGTTGGTGAAAGTAAGGGGTTAAGGGTACTCTTTTATAGATATTACTTGGAGACTATAATGAGCAAGAAAATAATTTTGGATTTTCCCAAGAAGAAGATGGAATAAATTATTGGTCAAATTTCCATGTATGAAGTTGGTCTATTCCAAAAAAGAGGACGAAAACATGTTTTTTTTTTTTGGTTTCCCAAGGGTTTAATCCCTTTCGAGGCGGGTCGGGCATATTATGTGGGTACCTTTCCCAACAAGGATTCAAACCTGAGTCCGCTACTTTGTAGTGACTAGTCCCTTCCACTAGACCAATCACCTGTTGGAAAACATGTTGTCAGTGAATATATATACCAAATCTTAGATTGAGTTGATTTAAATTCGTTGATTCTTAATGTTGAGATTCAATTTGTTTCTTGGAGTAAAGATTTATTGTCTTGTTCAATTGATACAAGTCTCCGAGTACGGAAATAGAAGGATTTGAGATGACTTTTACATATTTAATTAACTATACTTGGTCTTTAAACACAGATGAGATAGACCCAACTGGAAATACTTAAAAGAATTGGTATTTATTTGATAAAATAACAACCCATTTGTTATGGAGTAGCAATAAAATGCCGATATACTCCATTCAAGTCCCAATCGTGATTCGTGAACTTGGAAAGTCAAAGTCAAGTATGGATTAATCGTCCGATATTTGTTGGAGTAGCAACTTACTCACTTCAAAGCAATTAAATAATGACACATGTAAAATAATTTATAAGTTATCAGTTCATTTTCTATTTTGGGATTTTACTAAACTAAATTTCAAAGTAAATAGTTAATTTAATAGATTATTAATGACTGTGTATTGGCCAATTACATCACGCCATGTGTCAAAGATATGTCTTTAAAGCCAATTAAATCATATTTTGGGTTTATAAATAAGTGACCACTCAAAATGTGACACATGTAAAGATGAAGTGTTTTGACCAATGAATGATGTTTTTGATTCCAAGGAAGTAGACCAATTAAATCATGACACATCATGAAGATGTTATGAATAAGACTCTCCAAATCTTATATAAAGAAGTATTGTGAACATATAGAAATATACATACATACAGACTCATAGGTCTTCGACATTCAAATCTGTGACTCTATTCGCAAATCTTGAAGAAGGTCATACCACATAATTCCAAGCCCTTGAATTCATATACTTGACGAATCCGCAAATCAAGGAGGAAGTCACACATATGATTCAAGAACAAGCCTAGTGCCCCTGAATTCATACATCTACCGAAGAGAAGAATCAGAGGATTTATATATAGAGATTGTAACAACTTGTAATTATATCAAATATATCCTTATTTTGTTACACTTGTTTTATCGTCTATTTAAGCTTATTGCATACACTTAAAATTTGTTGTAAACAAGTACAGTGGTACTTGTCAATCTTTGTAGTCATCTGATCTCATGGATGAGTAAGAAACATACTTCAATAACCATATCTACTGTTGAAGCTGAATACGTTGCTGCTGGAGCATGTTGTGCACATATACTTTGGTTGAAACATCAACTAGAAGACTACAATATCAAAACTAGTAGAATTTCCATGTACTGTGATAATACAAGTGCAATTTCACTTACTCAGAACACCACAAGTCAATCAAGGACTAAGTATATTGATATCAAACATCACTTCATGCGAGACCATGTTGAAAAAAGAAATGTCATCATTAAGTATATCCATACAAATAATCATAACCATTGAGTAATGCAATAATTTCTACTTTAAGAATGGAATTAGGCTTGTTGAATTTGGATTCACAAGCTAAGGGTGAACCTATCAGAAGACTACGGTTCATTAGCTTACTAATCTGTCAATAGCTTAGTTATCTTCAGGACTAACTTTCAACAGATTAGTTGACCGGGAGATTCTTGAACTCAGGGCGAACGTGTAAGACTAGCGATACTCCTGATTAAAGATGAAATCTTTAATGACAGTTAGTTGAAGTTGTATTATCAGAAGATCTGTTCTTAATTCATGAAGACATGAAGACTATTTTTCTTGCTGGATTGACAAACACCCAAGGAAGATCACTAGCTATTGTCTTTTTCTAGTGATATATTGTATCACACAAGTCATCTATCAGATAAGTGAACCTTACACATATGATTCGTTATATAAGTGTTGTACTTAAAAAGATAAAATAGAAAGCACTCTTTTATAAGTAACAGACTAGTAACGTTTGATATTCCCGCCTATTATGACATTAAATAATAATATGAAATCCATAAATCGCACACACGATCAGAACAATCTAACAATTAGAGGATATCACGGAAACCGATGATTCCATTTAATCTATAAATCTAGATCTGATCAACAGGATACACTTACGCATCCCAAATATTCATACTCTCAAGAAGTTACTAACTCTCTATTCTCTAACAAATCAAAAGCATTTCTGCGATCTTTCTCTTCCTCTTAATCTCATACTAAAAATGGTCGGAGTTGAAGGACGTTAATGTTTCCTGAACTACAAAGTTTATCACCAAACGAGGAGTTGTTGGTAAAATTGAAAGAAAGTACTCTTGTTTGTGTGTTGGAAGCTCATGAAACGAAGGTGTTTCCAGATGATGTTACTGAACTCCACAAAATTGAGAAGATTGATATGAAGAAAAACACCCTAACCTCCGTTGTTGCTGGGAAACAAATTTGTGTTTCACCTAATGTCTTGAGTGAGATCTACAAACTAAGAAATAAGGGGATGACGTCTCCATCTTGGGAAAACCTGAAGGAAAATGACTTTTGGAAAATTGCTGCTAAGAAGGAAGAGCAGCTCACTTGGTCAATTACAAAGACTCAGTTGACTGATGAGTTTCAAAGATTGGCTGATGTCATAGCCAAAATTCTTGAATGTTCAACTAGTACATTGGACGGCCTGCCTAAAAAACGCTATCACACTATGATATGCATTTATTATAGACTGAAGGTGAACTGGGTCATGCACATGTTCAGAGTTTTAGCAACAAAGAAGACTGGGTATGTCATCTTGTTAAGTCACTTGATGATGGCCCAAAATTCAACCCTTGGAGCTGGGAAAGTAGTGCATAAGTTGAAGGAATTTAAGGTTTATGAGCCTGTCAAAATAGAGGCCAAACCTGAAGTAACCTCGCGGAAGAGAAAAGTTGCAGATGTCAAGGTTACTGAAAAGCATGTTGTTAAGGCTAAAAAAAATAAGGTGGAAGTTAAGCCTACTGAAGCTGCTGTTCAAACAGTATGCAACCCTACTATTAAGGCCAAAACGGTTAATACTTTGAATGCTGATGAGATTGTCCCTGAAGTTGCCAGGGAGATAGACGAGATGGCTATCGAAGCGTCTCCAGATCGAACTGAAGCAGGGGAGCCGCCCCTGGAGAATGTAGTTAAGAGGACAAGGAGCCCTTTGAAAACCCTGATAATGTACCAACTTTGGTACATACAAAGTCCACTGCTAGAAAGAGATTGGTATTAAGAGGACAAAAAGCTACATTTTCTATTGTTAGAGAAAATCCTCCATTTAGCGAAAGGCCTATGGAAACAACAATGGAGTCTGACGCTAAAAATCAGACAACAACTGAGGAAGCTGAATCTCAAGTTGACAAGTCTGCTGTTCAATCAGCATAGTTTACTGAAACAACCGCCATAAAAAAAAGAACTGTATCCCGTTACCACAAACAGAAAAGAGAAGAGGCCGAACAGAAAAAGTGAGAAGAAGCTGAACTCAAGGCTGCTCTTAAGGCTAGCCAAACTGCAGCTGTTGCCAAGCAGATGACAGAGGCAGAATTAGCTGCCGAAGAAGAAGAAGACTTGACTAAAGCTCTTGAAGCAAGTAAAGAAGATGCTTATTGGCCTAAGAGAAGTTGTGGGATTGTCAAAAGACAACCGAAAGAAAAAGGTTTTTGTTGCCTCGCCCTCAAATTGTCAAGAAAAAGAAAAGAGAAGTCAAGCATGCACTGGAGATAGTAAAGAGTGATCCTGCTGTCTTCACCTTGTCTGAAAAGGATTTGGAGAGGTACAACACGTTGCTACAATCTAATGTCTTCCAAGTAGAAAATTTTCGATATAATAGATGGAGAAACTCCAGATTGAGCAAAACCAGTGAAGAGTTCAAGGTCTGGATAGGGCTAGTGCTGAAGAGAATTGGGTATTCGAGTGGTTACAAACCAACAATATCAAACAAGCTTTGGACTCTAATTTCTTCTTTGATAGAGTACATGAGTATGCCAAGCTCATTGTACAAAAGGAATCAACAGCCCTCGGAGGAACAATGACAAACAAACCCAGAAAAGGGGAAGACTTAGCTGAGCGAGCTGTAAAAATTGAAGTCTATGTAATGCTGTATAAATAGGTTGAAAAGTCAAGGTTCGACTAAGGAAGTTCTGGTGATCTGCCAACTCTACTGATTTAGCCGGATTTCGTCGGGTTAATTATATCAATGAATATATGATATTGGGGATTCTCAATATATATGATTTAAAGGGCTCTGTTACTTTATTCAGGATGGATCAATCTCAAAGAAGAACAATTTTGAGGGAACAACAAGTAATCATGACAACCAACGTAAAATAATATGAATATGAAGAAAAGCTCTTTTCTTATTGAATAATCTTGGATTATGCTGTTATGCAGACATTAGTAGAGTCTTTCAAGTGCGTGTAATACAATGATTAACTAGGTATTTATATCATACTAAACCTAGCATTACAAGGAAACATAATCCTAATAGGACTCGGCCCAATTGTCCTTCTTGAGTCCGGATTGTAGTCTGCTTGTTGAAGAGAGTCGTATTCTGTCGGGTCGATAAGATGATCCCGAACTGACTTGTCTGGTCGAACCGATCTTTTACACTTCAGTCGATCCGCACATTATAAGGGGTGCGAAATAGCCCCCATCAGTACTCCCTCACTTCTTCGAGCGTATATGTAGTAGAAGCTCGTAGAAGTAGACGATTTCTTACGACTGTTATCTTCTATGAGTGGTGCCTCGTTAAAAACCTTACTTAAGAAAAAACCCTGTGGGAAAAAATCTTAAGTAAGGAAAAGAGTGCTACGCATCATAGATAGTCGTTTTCTTTTTCCAATTATGAATCGCTACGCGTCCCTTCAGGGAGGCTTTTTATCTTCTCCCGTTTTTGGCGGGAATGTGAGTAGTTGTGACGAGTTTGAAACGTCTTTTCTCTTCTCAGTATAAATAGGTGACTATTAAGTTTGTCATTTCTACTTTATACTCCCTTATACTTCGCAGTCATTTTCTTGCTTAGTCGTTCATCATTTAAAGTTTTCCTTTTATCGACTTACATCCTCCGAAAATCCAAAAATATGGCTTCTTTAAGAAAATCTTCTTCCTCCTTTAGGGAGAATGTCACTCCCATTATCGAGGAAGGGTTGCATTCTAATCCTTCGAGCGAGCAAACTGGAGTTTCAGAATTCATCGTTCCTGCCGAAGATACCTTTAAGGTACATATTCTTTCTGATACGGATGTCGCTGCCCGAGCCAAGAAAGGCAAAGGCACAGCTCCTCAAATTTCTGAACCGATTGAGGACCTAGCTTGTGCTTACACGGTGGATACTTTCTCCGAGGTTGTGAACAATTATGCCAAATATTTCCCGGAGGGTTCTGAGATAGTTCTCATTTCTCCTTCTGATAGGGTTACATCACCACCCGAAGGATGTCGAGCCTTTTACACGGCCCATTTTAATAGTGGTCTGCGTCTTCCGTTGTCTCCCCTCTTTCTTGATATTCTAAAAATATTCAGTGTGTCCTTGACACAATTAGTCCCTAATTCCGTGGCCTTCGTGGTTTGTTTTTCTGTCTTAATGATCGCGAAAGGGTTCCAACCTTCCTTTCGTAACTTTACACAACTGTTTCGGTTTAACATTTCCAGTTCCTCCAATCGCGGATATTTCTTCGCTAGTCAGAAGCCTAGTCGAGCAATCTTCGACTCCCCAGTTTCTAGCAACCCTTCTTGGAAATCTCATTTTTTCTTTGTTCATCCCCCATCTCATCTTCGTTTGGCGGATGGTTTGACTACGCCCTTCTCGTGAGATCATGGCTCCAAATGGGTTTACGGAGGTCGCCTGCCGACTGGTGAACTTATTCCTGATGATTCTCAGTTTATTGGTGAAATCCATGCTATGCGCGCCAACAAATATCAGAGTGCTCTTCTGATTGGGGAAGTTTTCCTTCGTAAAGCGGGATTGAGTGCTCATGTTTTTCCAATCACTTCATCATCTGAATCACTTGTTAAGCATTTTATTTCAGCTTAGTGTTGTGATGATCCCTTTTCTACAGAAAGTCTAACTTTAATCTTTTTTCTTTTTCAGCTCATATGGTAGAAAATTCCCGACATTCTTCAAAGGGAAAAATGGTGTTGTCCAAATCCTCCAAAACCATAGAGAACGTCCCTATCGAGCAGAGAGCGTCTCGGAAGAGAAAACTGGAGTTGAGTCATGACTCTGAGGAGAATGGAGAGGAATCTCCAGATTCTTCTCAAGAATCCCCTATTCGTCAGTGGACAGGATCCGGTTATCCCCCCCTCCAGCTTAGAACATCTTTGGGTATACGTGGATGTCGCAGCTGGTCGATGCCTCATCCTAATAATAATCCGGTGGAGAGAAAGAGGAGCTACTATGGTCGTTCTGGTAACGATCTTTCTTTACTCGGCGACAATCATCCAAAACCTACTTTGGTCGAAATGATTGAAGATCATTTAGAGGGAAAGAGAGCCGCTGGCAACTCTGAGAATGATTCATTTGTCCACGATGAGAGCGAGAATGCGGTCGATGAGGCAACTCGTGTTCTTTTGTCCGGCGTTTTTACTCGCGACATAAATAAGCTTCTTCGGAAGGATCCTTTGGAGAAATTTCAGCGAGCTTCTCTTTATGCTGAAAAGGTGATCTCTTTTTTAAGTTTGCTTTATAGGATATTTTCCTTCGAAGATCTTTTTAGTTTGCTAACTCATTTCTTGTTTTACCCCTTTTCTTTTTCAGACTAAGACTTGTTTAGCATCATATGCCTATGAAACTGCTCTCTGGAAACAACAATGTGAGTTTCTGGATGAGAAATACAAAGCTTTACTTCATAAGTCTTCTGGTTTAGAGGTTGGTCCCTCAACGACTTCTTCCGTTCCGGTCATAGAGACTCGGGCTACGGGGACTGAAGACCAGGAGATTATAGACAGGGTTCTGGAGACTTCCCGTGCTCAAGAACAAGCCAATCAATTGGCTAAAAAGTTAGAAGAATTCCAATTTAAGAGTACTGCTCGGATTAGCGAGTTGGAATCTCAAGTATCAAGTCTTCAAGCTTCTCTAGAGGAGTATGAGAGGGACATTCCACTTAGTGGACTCAAGGATCGTTATGGCCGAAATCCTGATGAAAAAGTGATTCGCTAATTCCTCAGCTCTCCTGTTCATACAGCGCTGGTACATCAAATGGTCGGTCCACTTTTAGAAAATATGTTCAAGAAGGCGATTCATCAGTTGGTCGCTTTTGGAATGATAGAAGATCGTCGAAAGGAATATTTTAAAACGGCGCACATTCGGTGAACCGTTATGGCGAAGTATACTCTCCTTCCGAGCTTCCGGATGTCGTTTATCAAAAATTTCCTTTGGCTCACCTCGTCAAAGAGTTCGGAAATCCATTACCAATTCCTCCTTCCGATATTAATGACGAGGTCGATGACAACTTTATCGATCTAGAGGAAGAGGAAGAGGATATTGAGCCAGCAAAAGAAGGAGACGTCGCTAGCGAACAAAAGATTCCAGATGGCGACCAAGCTGCTTGATATATTGATTTGTGAAATAACCTTTGTAATTATTTACCGTAAGTTTAAATGTAATATTACTCTTTTATCCCTTTGTAAGATAAACGTTTCATATTCTGACAGTCACGTCCTTTCGTCTTCACTGTAATAATTCAGACAAGTCATTAACTTCGCCGTAATCATTGTGCGTATGTCTTTTCAAATTCTAGTGTTTATTCCAAGGCCAATTTCTGTATTTCGCGCCCTTTCTTTGGGTATATCGCGTCTTTTCGTATAGTATAAATATAAAAGGTAAAAACTTGACTCGCTATTTATCGCTTCACTCATTTTTTAAACAGAATACTCTTTCTTCAGCAGGTCGATAAGCTTCTTCGATATTTTAATTTTACTTTTTGAATTCCGAGCATGAGTAATCTTTTCAGTAATACGTCGAAGCGTCCTTCCCGTGAGAACGCTAGAAATTCCAGGGTGAAGAAGTCTCGAACAGAGGGGCCCTCGATGGAACCTCCTCATTCGTCCTCTGTTAGTAGGTCGGTGATCGATACCCCTGTCGTCCCTTCTGAACCTTTTTTTGTAGTTAGTTCATCTTTTGCACAACCAAACTTTTTTTCTTCAAGTGAAGTCGGAAGTAGGCCTTCCCCCGGTCGGGTGGCTTTTGGTGATATGTCCAACATGGAGCAGGATTTTAATATACCTGTTTCTTCAGGTGTTTCTTCTTTTGAGCAGGGTTTTCATGGAGGGGTTCCTAATAACCCCATTCCTTCTTCTATCTCTACCGCCCAGTTAGGCGGAGATTCTTTTTTGGATCCGTCCATGACACAACCTGTGTCCCATGATTTTTCTGATTTTTTATTTAACGATACAACTGTTGTTGCCACTTCCTTCGAATCCGGCGGGCCTTCTGGAGGTCGAACTGAGTCAAGGTCCGGTCGTCGGACCGTTATTTCTGCTTCGGGTAAAGAGACCTCGGTTAGTCCCAACGAGAGGGAATCCCCTCGTCCGTTGGATGATCGTTGCATCCTTGAGCAAGTTAAGGATATTATGCAGTCGGCGACTCCCTTCACTGACGGTGTTCCTCTTGTTAATGAACTGCCGCTTTGTCCTGGGACCTCGGTCTGAGCACTATTTTGCCCGGTGAGTTGAGGAAGCTTGAGGGTACTTCCAATGTTCGCCTTGTTCAGTCGCTGGTGAAGTTGTGCGAGCAGGTAGACATATTTTTGACTATTTTTTCCACTTTTATTTTGATTGCCTTGTTACGTAAGGACTATTTTTCTTTTTTCCTGGCTAAGTATTTTGCACTCCAGCTGGGTGTGCAAAATGATGATCTGTGGATCAGTAAGGATGCTTACCAACGTCGTTTGGAGTCGGAGACGGCTAAGGTCACAGGGCAGGCCCTCCAACTGCAGCTTGCCAATGATGACCTCAAAAAATTGCAAGAATAAAAGTCTGTCTGGGAGAAAGAGAAAAGTGTCTTGGTTCAGGCTGTTGCCCTAGCAGAAGAGTCTCGACGGCAGGCCTATGAGGAAGGTTATGATGCCGGTTATCTAAAGCGTCAGGAGGAGTTGATGGCGTTTGCTGGTAACTTGACTCCTCGGAGGACTGTTTCTGCTAGTCGGCTTGTTGATAACAACCCTTCTCAGTGATCTGTTCGACCCGGCAGGCCTAGGACTGTCTTTTTTTTTTTTTTTTTTTTTTTTTTAGTGCCCAAACTTTTTGTGTAGTTGCTTGGGCTGAAGTTTTTGTATTGGGAGAACGATTTAATTAAAATTTGATCCGTGCCTTGATCAATTTCAATCCATAGATATATTTTGTTATGCAGATCTTTGCTATTATGCATAAATATAACTTTCTTGAAATAAACAGTATAGATTAGTATACTTATCTCGTATTGATCTTCTGGGAAAATATCCAGTCTTTGAAAATGTAGCTTAGTCTTGCTCGATCAGTGTTTAAGTAACTGAATGATATAATGTTTGTTCTGCAAATCAAACTTTTTTGATGATCAACCCAGTATGGTCCCTTGGGTTATATCCAAAGTCACGTTATACATTCAAATGTAGACAGTAGGCCACTCGTATCGATAATCGATTGAATAACTGCTAAGGAACGCTCAGCATTCTGATCGATTGTTCAATCCATGCCTTGTAAATTTGTCTTTTTGTCATGTATATCTTATATAAGGAGGCTACCATTCCTTTTGTTGAACTCTGCTTTTCTTTCCATAG
Source organism: Penstemon barbatus (assembly GCA_003313485.2). Taxonomy (NCBI): domain Eukaryota; kingdom Viridiplantae; phylum Streptophyta; class Magnoliopsida; order Lamiales; family Plantaginaceae; genus Penstemon; species Penstemon barbatus. The sequence continues at coordinate 47,158,790 of CM064883.1, forward strand.
GACTAAGTTCGAAGAGAAGATATCCCTCTAGGTATCTTCCTAAAATTTATGTTTCTCTGTACTGATTGTGAGATACATGTTCCTCAAACAGAACAACCAGTGCATCACTATATCATTTCTTTGATATGGGAGGAATTGGAAAATGGGGAATTATTAGCCAGATCTGGCCTGTTCAGACCTCCTTCAGCAATTCTTTGGAATGTTAGGCAGTGTCGATAGTGCAGTCTGGAATGATTGTGTTCACTGCCAAAATATCGGCGTCAGATTTCTTGGACTCCATTGAAGTTCTTGTATAGTCAAGTTAATAATTTTCCATATAATATATGAGGCAGTGACGACCCTCGTATGCTGGGGGTTTGGTCTTATACTTCTAGGCAAACCATTATTTTTTCATAACGGTGTAAACTTGCATGCCTTCGTTGAGGATATTAAGCTCTCTGTTGAGCGACTATCATAGAGTGTGCAAACCTTTCTGGTCCGGAGCTCCTTTTAGATCTGTTTCGATTGTTCTTTGATCGCCTCGATCTAAAGTTTCTTTTGTCAACGATTCGTTGAGTCGATCAGAGAGGTGCCGTTCCAACTTACTCGCATTAATTACGGGAAGTTAAAATGTCGTATTTCCGTCGCTTGATCAAATATCTATCCAGCCGTTGGATTACTCAGATCTATCCTTATAAACAGCGAGGTGGTTTTCATACTTCATTTGTAATTCTCAAAAAGGATGGAGATCTCAGCTTCCTTAAATTTCGTTTTGCCTTATGATCCCATAATATTCAGAAAGTCACATTATCGTGATTCATATCATAATAACTTAAATTTCTTCTGACTTGTACTGACGGGTCCCATGGAAGCCCTACCTTGTACTAACGGGTCCCATGAGGCCTCAATCTTTGTTTTCACAGATTTGAGGTCCGTGGTTTCTGTTTGCACATGGAGGGTTCATATTTGCCAGTCACCCCCGCTCTTCGATGTTACCTCCGGAGTGATAGATCACTGGGGTGTGCTGGTAAAAGATTTTTCTTCTGCGACGGTCCTGAAGAGATGCTGCTTTAGGATAAAATTCAACCCATTCATACCAGCAGTATCTCCTTCTGGGCGAGTGGTCGTTACCGTGCATCTGGCTGGTAATGATCATTTCGTCTGGAAGAACATTTGATCTTCTGATCCTGACCATCGAACCAAAGAAGTCGACCATCCTGAGCAGCATACTTCTTAGGTGGTCGATCATAATCCTCGAGGCACTAGGGAGGAGATTGATGTTTCCGTGGACATTGTCGTGAAGATGCCAGATCTATAGGATAAGATCGTTTAATCTAAACAGTTGTAACGATGTGTAAATCGTTTATAGACCCTTGTAATTTGATCGAAGCTTTTGTATGTAATTATTTACATGTTTACAAATGAAATAAAACTTCATTCTTGTTCCTTGCATTCTTCTTGTCATTGACATCGTTTTTTTATCTTGTTTATGGGGAGCGTTTATCGAGCAGATTTATTTATACTCTACTCATTTCCAAGATTTAGGTGTGTTTACCAAATCTTTTTGATCGTTAAAACAGATTGAGGAGTGTTTATCGAGCGGATCAATGTATACTCAACTCTTTTTTATTTAGACTTAGGTTTTAATACCAGAAGCCTTTTGATTGCTATAAATAGATCGAGGAGTGTTTATTGAGCGGATCAATGTATACTCGACTAATTTTTGTTGGATCGAGGAGCGTTTATTGAGTGGATCAATTTATACTCGACTCGTTTGTGTTTAGAGTTAGGTTTTTAATACCAAAAGTCTTTTAATTGTTGTAAATAGATCGAGGAGTGTTTATTGAGCGGATCAATGTATACTCGACTCGTTTTTGTTTAGACTTAGGTTTTAATACCAAAAGTCTTTTAATCGTTGTAAATAGATCGAGTAGTGTTTATTGAGCGGATCAATGTATACTCGACTCGTTTGTTGTAAGATCGAGGAGTGTTTATTGAGCGGATCAATGTATACTCGACTCGTTTGTATCTTGAACTTGACCAATACTATCGTAGGATTGCGAGGAGTGTTTACCGAATCAATCGATTTATACTCAATCTTAATTTAATATTTGAAATCGCTAAAATCTTTAATAATCGAACTGTAGGCTAAGGCCTTTATTACAAAGAATAAAACTTACTAAAATAAAATAAAGCGGCATGATCTACTAAAATTTATTTACCATAGTATTTTCTAAGGTTGACTGCATTCCAGGTTCTTGGTAAGGCTGTTCCATCCAAGTGTGCAATTTTGTATGAACCTTTCTTTCCTACGCCAATGACAACGTAAGGTCCATCCCAATTTTGTTGTAACTTTCCCACATGCTTGGATACTTCTACCTTTTTCAAGACCAGGTCCCTTCTTTGAAGGTTCGGATGCGTACCTTTTGATTATATGCCCTTTCCATATTTGCTTTAGTGACTTGCAAACGTACAACGGCTTTTTCTCTTAAAGCTTCTGTTAAATCAATATCATTTTCTCTTGTCTTTTCATTTTCCTGATCGTCATACATTTCAATTCTCGATGTTGGAATTAGAGTTTCGATTGGAATAACAGCTTCGGAGCCATATACTAGGCTAAATGGGGTTTCCCCGGTTGAGGTCCTGACAGTGGTTCGATTAGCCCAAAGTACTCCTGGGAGTTCATCAAGCCATTTTCCTTTGGCTGCCCCTAATTTTTTTTTTCAAGGATTTTATTATTTCTCGGTTTGCTACCTCAGTCTGTCCGTTCGCTCTAGGATGCCCGACCGAAGTGAAATTTTGTTGAATTCCTAGTTTTGAACACCATTCTATTACTTGTTTTCCCGCAAATTGGGTTCCATTATCAGAAATTAGAATTCTCGGGATGCCAAATCGACATACTATGAATTTCCAGAGGAAGTTGATCACTTGGAACTGAGTTATCCGTGCAAGGGCGATGCATTCTATCCATTTGCTGAAGTATTCAACAGCAACCAGAACATATGCTTTCTTGGATCTAGCTGCTGGGAAAGGTCCTACAATGTCCATTCCCCATTGATCGAACGGCCAACACACTAATATCGGGTGTATGTTTTCGGCTGGTTGATGACATATATTAGCATGGACTTGGCAATGATGACATTTTTGGACATACTGTATGACATCATTGTTGAGGGTAGGCCAATAATAACCTGTTCGAAGGCATTTTAAAGCCAAGGCCCTTGCTCCGCTGTGATTCCCTGCTTCTCCTTCGTGTATTTCTCAGAGTATATCATCGATTTGAGATTCGGAGATGCATCTTAGAAGAATTCCCGATACCGATCTTCGGTAAAGTTTTTCTTCTATTAACGTATATTTTGGAGCACGATATTTTATTTTACGAGCTTCGTTTTGGTCGAGTGGCAGTTTTCCTTCTCGAAGGTACTCTATCATTGGAGTCATCCAATTTGCTTCGGCCTCTTCGATTTCCATTACTTGAGTGATCGGTGTTTCATCGATATAGATTGCCGGTGTATTAGAAATTAACCAAGTGATTACTCTTTCAGTCTTTCCGTCGTTGGATGCTGTAAATCTAGAGAGTTGATCGGTCCATTTATTTTCCGATCTTGGAATGTTTTGTATCCCAAATTCTTCGAATTTTTCAGCCAGTTGTTTCACTTTGGCCAGATATTTGTTCATGTTAAATTCCTTTGCCTCATATAGGCCCTCTATTTGTCTTTGTACTAACTCTGAATCGGTTAATACTTTGAGATTCTTTATGTCTGCTTTGATTGCCATTTCCATTCCTGCGATCAATGCTTCATATTCTGCTTCGTTGTTTGTCACGATGAAGTCTAATGTTATCGTGTAATTGATATCCTCCTTATTTGGCCCGGTAAAGTTGATTCCAGCGCCTCCTCCTTCTCGGCATGAAGCGCTGTCGACGTGCATTAACCAGGTTTGATTTTCTACGATCAGGATATCATGTGTATGGCTGGTTGATTCAGGATTTTCAACTTCCTGGCTCGGAGTCTCTAATAGAAAATCGGCTAGGACTTGGGCTTCAATTGCAACTCTTGGTTTGTACTCAATGTCGAACTGACCGAGTTCGATCGCCCATTTGATCAATCTTCCCGAGGCTTCTGGCTTTGCTAAGACCTGTCTTAATGGTTGATTGGTTAATACCACAACTTTATAGGTCAGAAAATAGGGTCGGAGTTTTCTTGCTGCCACTACTAAGGCCAAGGCAAATTTCTCTATTTCGAAGTAGTTTTTCTCGGCCCCCTGCAGTAGTTTGCTTATGATGGGGGCTATATCGCACCCTACATACTGTACGGATCGACTAAAGAACATGAGATCGGTTCGACCAAATCAGACAGTTCGGGATCATCTTATCGACCCGGCCGAATACAGCTCTCTTCGACTAGAAGACTATACTCCGGACCCAAGAAGGATATTTGGGCCGAGTCCTATTAGGACTATATTTCCTTGTAACGCTAGGTTTAGTATGATATAAATACCTAGTCAATCATTGTATTGAACAACTCTGAATCATAAGGCAGATACGCCATTAAATTCTGCATAAACAGCACAACTCACGATTGTTCAATAATAAAGAGCTTTCTCTTCATATTTGTGTTATATTTTTGTGTTGGTTTCAATATTTACATTTTGTTCTTACGATATTGCTCTTCCTTGAGTTTTGATCCATCCTGAATAAAGTAACAGAGCCCTATAAAATATATATATTGAGAATCCCCAATATCACAAATTCACTGATACCTTTAACCTGACGAAATTCGGTTAAATCAGTTGGCGCCCACCGAGGGGCTAGGTTAATTATTCGATCGACACATGGCTCGCCCAAGGAAAAGCGCTTGTATTGGAGCAAGAAGTAACACAACCACCAGTCATAACACATCTGAAGATCTACAGGACAACAATGATAATAACTCTCCCAACACCAACGAGAATTTGCAGGATACCCACCCCCGTCAACAGGAACCCCAAGGAGGTCTTCCCGGTATAATACCGGAAGAACCGGAAGTCCCTGTGATCCCCGTTCCTCTCCCGGGCGCTTAGGAGAAACTGCGACAGATCGCATTGCTCGTTAAATCACTCTCTCCAGAGTAATTACTCTTACTTGATCAAATTCCTCGAAACGTTAGGGCTGCCAGGGCAACTCCTGCTCAAAGAGCGCCAAGGTAAAACGATCAAGTCTCTCAACAAGCTGACAGCCCGGCAAGTGAGCGGCGCTCGCTACACAGTCCGCAGCAGGGCAATTCAAAACCCTCCGATAACCATCCCCGAAGAAAACCAGGACAAAGAAAACCACAGCCGGGGCGCAGTGGGTCCAAGTAACGTACAATTATCCCTATCGAGGATGACATAGATGATGCAATCCCAGATCGACCACGAACAACGCGATTCTCAGAAAGAGAAATCGAAAGGATGGTGCAGGAGCGACTTGAACAACGCCTACGATCTGTTCAAAACCCGTGGGCCCAAACCACGGAACTCCAGGAGAGCCTTGCGGCCTGTTCTCCCTTCTGCAGAGAAATAAAAGAGGCACAGTCAATTGGACAGGTCCCGGGTAGACTACCCCGATATGATGGAACCACTGACCCAGATGATTATATTTTTAGCTTCACGAATATAATGAACTTATACGCCCACTCGGTGGAATTCACCGCCAAATTAATGGTGACCACATTCGAAGGACTCGCATTGGACTGGTTCGCCAAACAACCCGCCAACTCCATATTCAGTTTTCGGGAATTATGCAATAAATTGACACAGCAGTTCGCCAATCAGAAGAGGCAAAAACTCCCGATGAGCTACTTAGGAACCATACACCAACAAGAGGGAGAATCCTTAAGAAACTGGTTTGCGAGATTTAACGTGGAATTACTTAAAATCGATTCCCCAAATATCGATTACATAATTTCTATTCTCTTCGACCTAACGAAGAATAGGCAGTTCGGAAATGCCCTCAGTCGAAAACAACCAAGAACGTTTGCCGACATCATGAGCTTGGCGTCTAAATATATGACCCAAGAAGAGATGAATTCCTTTAAAGATAAAAACAAAAACAAAGCCACAACTTCAGGCTCCAAACGGCATGATAGGATTCCTGCCCAAAGATCCGTGGATTATGAGCGATCTTTTAGAAAAGGCAACGTTTTCCAGCGATTGGAATACAACAAAGCCGACCAAGAAAGACAACCTAATTTCTACCAAAGACCAAGAAACCCCGAACTACCGATCAGAGGCAGGGTTAATCAAGTAGAACACCCAAGGTTAAATGCCCCGATGAAAGAAATATTGGAAGTACTAGAAAGGAATAATTGGATCCCTGAAGCGAGGAAAATCGCCCTGCCCAGACCAGGATCTCAAAACTATGACCTATACTGTAAATACCATCGGGCACACGGACATCGAACGGAAAATTGTTTTCACCTTAAAAGAGAAGTTGAAAAACTAATCGAACAGGGAAAACTAGACGACTATATAGAGCGAGATAACCGCAAAAAGGGAAAGAAGTAGAAGCCCTCGGAATAATAATCAAAGAAGGAGTTCTCGTCGAAGGTCACCCGAGCATGGTCCTACGCAGGAGTTGAACCATGACCAGATCAATGGGACTATCCATACAATATCCGGGGGACCCGCAGGCGGGATAGTCGTAATGCCCGACGAAGGACAGCCAGATCCATAATTGGAAGCTTAAAATACCCAAAAGAAATATGGACTCTGGAAAACAAGCCATCAAACGACCAGCTGATCAGTTTTAACGAAGGCGAAGTACCTAAAAACATTGTTTGGGACACAAAAGAGGATAACCCCGATTTCCCGATGGTGGTGTCGCTAGAAATAGCAAATTATAATGTCAAAAGGATCATAATCGATAATGGGAGCTCAGCGAATATCATCTCCCGGGAGGTTTTAGCCCAGATGAACTTGGGACAGATAAATCTACAGAAAGTAGCTACGCCGTTAGTAGGGTTTGGAGGATCCGAAATCGTCTCCAGCGGAACAATAACCTTAAGTGTATCACTCGGGAAAAAACCGCACCGGACAGTGAAGCTAGTAAAATTTCTAGTGGTAGAAACACCCTTCGCTTATAACGCAATATTAGGACGACCAGCCCTCAACCTATTCTGAGCCGTTGTCTCTACTTATCACCAGAAGATAAAGTTTCCGACCGATAGAGGTATCGGGGAAATAATGAATGATCATTTTATGGCATGGGATTGCTACAGCACCTCATTAACCTTGAAAGATCACCCCAAATCAATAACCCGCAAGACAAAAGAAGAGAAATCATGGGCCAGTAAAAGATAAAATTATCAAAGTCGAGGTAGAAAGGCTACTTGAAGCAAAACAAATCCGAGAAATACACTTCTCAGAATGGCTATGTAATGTTGTTCTAGTAGCTAAAGGGGATAAAAAGGACAACAAATGGAGAATGTGTAATGATTTTACCGACCTTAACAAATTATGCCCACGCGACCCATATCCCCTCCCAAGGATCGACTTATTAGTTGAATCAACCGCTGGCTTCGCGATATTCAGCATGATGGACGCCTTTCAAGGGTTTTATCAAATATACATGGATGAGCGGGACCAAGAGAAGACTGCGTTCATAACCGAGCAGGGAGTATATTGCTTTATAGTAATGCCATTCGGCTTAAGGAATGCCGGGGCTACTTACCAAAGATTAGTAAACCTAATGTTCAAAGAGTTAATCGGAGAGATAATGGAAGTCTATGTAGACGACATGTTAGTCAAAAGTATGAACGAAGCGGATCACGTAAAACATCTTGATCGATGTTTCCGGATCTTGAGGAAATACCGCATGAAGTTAAATCCCGCGAAATGCACTTTCAGTGTTAAGTCAGGAAAATTTTTGGGCTATTTGGTACCCCAACGAGGAATAGAAGCCAACCCAGAAAAAATTCAAGCCATAACTGAAATGAAACCTCCCAAAACCATCTCCCAAGTACAAAGCTTGGTTGGGAAAATCGTAGCGTTGAACATATTTATATCAAAATCAGCAGACAGAAGTTTGCCCTTTTTCCAAACGCTTCGAAAAGCAAAAAACTTTGTTTGGACCGAAGAATGCGATCGAGCCTTCGAACAACTCAAAGAGTATTTGACAACACCCCCGATGTTGGCCAAACCGACGGAAGGAGAACCATTGTATATCTACATCTCGATCTCCGATGCGGCCGTTAGTTCAGTACTAATCAAGATAGAAGGTTCAGAACATAAGCCTGTCTATTATTTAAGCAAATTACTGCAAGGGGCGGAGAAGAATTATTTGGAAATTGAGAAATTCACTCTGGCCTTAGTAGTGGCTGCACGAAAACTTCGACCTTACTTTTTAACCTACAAAATCGTGGTTTTAACGAATCAACCACTGAGACAAGTCTTAGCAAAGCCGGAAGCCTCCGGAAGACTAATCAAATGGGCGATCAAACTCGGCCAATTTGAAATCGATTACAAACCGAGAATTGCAATTAAGGCCCAAGTGCTAGCTGATTTTCTATTGGAAACCCCGACACAGGCAACCGAACTATCGAACAGCCTCAACGACGATATCTTGATCATAGAAGATCAAACTTGGTTAATGCATGTTGACGGTGCTTCATGCCGAGAAGGAGGAGGCGCCGGAATCAACTTCACCGGACCAAATAAAGAAGATTTAAATTATGCGATAACGTTGGACTTCGTCGTAACAAACAATGAAGCAGAATATGAAGCGTTAATCGCAGGAATGGAAATGGCGATAAAAGCCAACATAAAGAGCCTTAAAGTATTAACCGATTCAGAGTTAGTGCAAAGACAAATAGAAGGCCTATACGAGGCTAAGGAATTCAATATGGTTAAATACCTTGCCAAAGTGAAAACACTAGCTGAGAAATTCATAAGCTTCGGTATACAAAACATTCCACGTTCGGAAAAAAATGGGCCGATCAACTATCTAAGTTCACAGGAGCCCATGACGGAAAAACCGAAAGGGTGATCAACTGGTTAATCTCTAATACATCGGCGATCGATATCGATGAAACACCGGCAGTCGATATAATGAAAATCGAAGAAGCTGAAGAAAACTGGATGACTCCAATGATAGACTATCTTCGAGAGGGAAAACTGCCGCTTGACCAGAATGAAGCTCGAAAAATAAAATATCGAGCTCCAAAATATACATTAGTAGAAGAAAAACTCTACCGGAGATCAGTATCAGGAATTCTTCTGAAATACGTCTCTGAATCACAAACAATTGATATTCTACGAGAGGTACACGAAGGAGACGCAGGGAATCACAGCGGAGCAAGGGCATTGGCTTTAAAATGCCTCCGAACAGGTTATTATTGGCCTACCATCAATAAGGATGCCGCTCAGTATGTCCAAGAATGTCATCACTGCCAAATCCATGCTAATATATGTCATCGACCAGCAGAAAACATGCACCCAATCCCGGTATGTTGGCCTTTCGATCAATGGGGAATGGACATCGTGGGACCATTCCCAGCGGCTAGATCCAAGAAAGCTTATGTCCTGGTCGCCGTAGAATACTTCAGCAAATGGATAGAATGCATCGCCCTCGCACGAATAACTCAATTCCAAGTGATCAACTTCCTATGGAAATTCATAGTTTGTCGATTTGGCATCCCAAGGATCCTAATTTCTGATAATGGAACCAATTCGCGGGAAAACATGTAATAGAATGGTGTTCGAAACTTGGGATTCAACAAAATTTCACTTCGGTCGGGCACCCTAGAGCGAACGGACAAACCGAAGTAGCAAACCGAGAAATAATAAAATCCTTGGAAAAAAGATTAGGAGCGGCCAAAGGAAAATGGCTCGATGAACTCCCAGGAGTACTTTGGGCTAATCGAACCACAGTCAAGAGCTCAACCGGGGAAACCCCATTTAGCTTGGTATATGGTTCGGAAGCTGTTATTCGTGTTTAAACTCTAATCCCAACACTAAGAATCGAGATGTACGACGATCAGGAAAATAAAAAGACAAGAGAAAGTGACGTCGATTTAACAGAAGCTTTGAGAGAAAAAGCCGATGTACGCCTGCAAGCCACTAAAGCAAATATGGAAAAGGAATACAATCAAAAGGTACGCATCCGAACTTCAAAGAAGGAGACCTGGTCTTGAAAAAGGTAGAAGTATCCATGCATGTGGGATAGTTACAACAAAATTGGGATGGACCTTACGTTGTCATTGGCGTAGGAAAGAAAGGTTCATACAAAATTGCACACTTGGATGGAACAGCCTTACCAAGAACCTGGAACGTAGTCAACCTTAGGAAATACTATGGTAAATAAATTTTAGCAGGTTATGCTGCTTTGTTTTATTTTATTTTATTAAGTTTTAATCTTTGTAATAAAGGCCTTAGCCTACAGTTCAATTATTAAAGATTTTAGCAATTTTAAATATTAAGTCAAGATCGAGTATAAATCGATTGTTTCGGTAAACACTCCTTGGAATTCTACTATCATATTGGTTGAGATCGGGATAAAAGGAGTTAAGTATACATTGATCCGCTCAATAAACACTCCTCGATCCGACCATACAAACGAGTCGAGTATACATTGATCCGCTGAATAAAAATTCCTCGGTCAATATTCACGAAGATTAAAAGACTTTGGTATTGAAAACCTAAGTCTAAGAAAAAACGAGTCGAGTATACATTGATCAGCTCAATAAACACTCCTCAATATATTTACAACGATTGAAAGACTTCAGGTATTAAAAAACCTAAGTCTAAACAAAACGAGTTGAGTAAACATTGTTCCGCTCAATAAAAACTCCTCGATCTATTGATGACGATTAAAAGACTTTTGGGTCAAAAACCTAAGTCTAATCAAACAGATTTGAGTATACATTGATCCGCTCAATAAAAACTCCTCTATATATTTACAACGATAAAAAGGCTTTTGGTATAAAAACCTAAGTCTAAATTATAAAAGAGTCGAGTATACATTGATCCGCTCAATAAACACTCCTTGATATATTTACGACGATCTAAATGACTTTTAAAAACCTAAGTATAAATTATAAAACGAGTTGAGTAAACATTGATCCGCTCAATAAACACTCCTCGATCAATTTTTCAACGATTAGTGGACTTTTGGGTCAAAAACCTAAGTCTAATAAAAAAAGAGTTGAGTATACTTTGATCCGCTCAATAAACACTCCTAGATCTAAGTCTAATCAAATAGAGTTGAGTATACATTGATCCTCTCAATAAAAACTACTCTATATATTTACAACGATAAAAAGGCTTTTGGTATAAAAACCTAAGTCTAAATTATAAAAGAGTCGAGTATACATTGATCCGCTCAATAAACACTCCTCGATATATTTACGACGATCTAAATGACTTTTGGTATAAAAACCTAAGTCTAAATTATAAAACAAGTTGAGTAAACATTGATCCGCTCAATAAACACTCCTCGATCAATTTTTCAACGATTAGTTGACTTCTGGTATAAAAACCTAAGTCTAAATTATAAAAGAGTCGAGTATACATTGATCCGCTCAATAAACACTCCTCGATATATTTT
>CM064883.1:47170344-47371531 GCA_003313485.2 Penstemon barbatus
CGCATCTCCATTCCTGCGATTAATGCTTCATATTCAGCTTCATTGTTTGTCACAACAAAGTCCAGTGTTATCGCGTAATTTAAATCTTCCTTATTTGGTCCGGTGAAGTTGATTCCGGCGCCTCCTCCTTCTCGGCATGAAGCACCATCGACATGCATTAGCCAAGTTTGATCTTCAATGATCAAACATCGTCGTTGGGCAGCTCGATGATTCAGTAGCCTGTGTCGGTGTTTCTAATATAAAATCGGCCAACACTTGGGCCTTGATGGCAATCCTTGGTTTGTAGTCTACCTCGAACTGACTGAGTTCGATGGCCCATTTGATTAGTCGACCGGAGGCTTCTGGTTTTGCTAGAACTTGCCTTAGTGGCTGATTCGTCAGAACGATGATTTTGTAAGTTAAGAAGTAGGGTCGGAGTTTTCGTGCGGCCACTACTAAGGCCAGTGTGAATTTTTCTATTTCTAAGTAATTCTTCTCTGCCCCTTGTAATAATTTGCTGAGATAATATACGGGCTTATGATCAGAGCCCTCGATTTTGATTAGTACCGAACTAATCGCTGCATTGGAGATGGAGATGTACATGTGCAATGGTTCTCCTTCTGTTGGTTTTGCCAACATCGGAGGTGTCGTCAAATATTCTTTAAGCTGTTCGAAGGCTTGATTGCATTCTTCGGTCCAAACAAAGTTCTTTGCCTTTCGGAGAGTTTGGAAAAAGGGGAGGCTTTTGTCCGCAGATTTTGATATAAACCTGTTTAATGCTACGACCTTTCCAACTAGGCTTTGTACTTGAGAGATAGTTTTAGGAGGTTTCATTTCAGTTATGGCTCGGATTTTTTCTGGATTGGCTTCAATTCCGCGTTGGTGAACTAGATATCCCAAGAATTTTCCTGATTTGACACCAAAGGTGCATTTTGCGGGGTTTAACTTCATACGATATTTTCTTAGGATCTGAAAGCATCGATCGAGATGCTTTACATGATCTGCTTCATTCATACTTTTGACCAGCATGTCGTCCACGTAGACCTCCATCAGTTCTCCGATTAATTCCTTGAACATTAGGTTTACTAACCTTTGGTAAGTAGCTCCGGCATTTCTTAAGCCGAATGGCATTACTATGAAGCAATATACTCCCTGCTCGGTTACGAACGCGGTTTTTTCTTGATCCCGCTCATCCATGTATATTTGGTAAAATCCTTGAAAGGCGTCCATCATACTGAATAACGCAAAGCCAGCTGTCGAATCGACTAGTAAGTCGATCCTTGGGAGGGGGTATGGGTCGCGTGGACACAACTTGTTAAGGTCGGTGAAATCATTACACATCCTCCATTTATTATCTTTTTTATCTCCTTTTGCGACTAGTACGACATTGCATAGCCAATCCGAGAAATGAATTTCTCGGATTTGTTTTGCCTCGAGCAACCTTTCTACCTCGGCTTTGATAATTTTATCTTTCACCGGTCCATGATTTCTCTTCTTCTGCCTGGCGGGTTTCGCCAAAGGATCTATTTTTAGGGAATGCTTGATTATTCGAGGATCAATTCCTTCAATATCATTTGCACTCCAAGCGAAGACATCAGCATTGTTTCTGAGAAAGTCGATCAGCATTATTTCTCCTTGTTCGCTCAATTCTGTACCAATTCTCGTCTTTTTGGATGAGTCACCTTCTACTAGAATTACATCTTTATGTTCAGGGGGTTTCAAAGATAAGTCTAGCGGTTCTTTCCCCTTTTTATCTAGTCGATCAGTACTAGGAATTTCAATCTCGTTTCTAATGGGATCGCCTTCGATCTTTCTCTTGCTCGGAGTAATGGACTTAGGATGTTCTTTCATTGTTAACGAAGTACTATAGCAGTCCCAAGCCATGCAATGGTCGTTTGTTATTTCTCCGATGCCTGTATCGGTTGGAAATTTTATCTTCTGATGATAAGTAGAGACAACTGCTCGGAATAGATTGAGAGCAGGTCGTCCTAATATCGCATTATAAGCGAAAGGGGTTTCTACTACTAGAAATTTTACTAGCTTCACTGTCCGGTGGGGTACTTTTCCGAGCGATACGCTCAAGGTTATCGTTCCGCTGGGGATGATTTCGGACCCCCCGAATCCTATTAATGGCGTAGCTACTTTCTGCAAGTTTATCTGCCCCAAGTCCATTTGGGCTAAAACTTCTCGGGAGATAATATTAGCTGAGCTCCCATTATCTATTAAGATTCTCTTGACATTGTAATTTGCTATTTCTAGCGATATTACCATGGGGAAGTCGGGGTTATCCTCTCTTGTGTCCCAAATAATATTTTTGGGTGCTTCGCCTTCATTAAAACTGATCTGCTGATCGTTTGACGTCCTGCTTTCCAAGGTCCAAATTTCTTTTGGGTATTTTGAGTTTCCAATTATTGACCTGGCAGTTCTTCGCCGGGCGTTACGACTATCTCCACCCGCGGGACCCCCGGAGATCGTATGGATAGTTCCATTGATCTGGTCGTGGTTTGACTCCTGAATAGGTCGTCGCTCAGGTGATCTTTGATGAGAATTTCTCCTTCGATCAACATTCCGAGGGCTTCTACTTCTTTCCCTCTTACGGTTATCTCGCTCTATGTATTCGTCAAGTTTTCCTTGCTCGATAAGTTTCTCAACCTCTCTCTTAAGGTGAAAACAATTCTCCGTTCGATGTCCATGTGCCCTATGGTATTTACAGTATTGATCGTAGTTTCGAGAGCCTGGTCTCGGCTGTGCAATTTTCCTCGCTTCGGGAATCCAGTTATTTCTCTCTAGGACATCCAATATTTCTTCCATTGGAATATTTAACCTTGGGTGTTCAACTTGATTCACCCTGCTTCTTATTGGTTGATCATGGTTTCTTGGTTTTTGGTAGAAATTAGGTTGTCTGTCATGATCGGCTTTGTTGTATTCCAGTCGGTGGAAAACATTACCCCTCCTGGAAGATCGCTCGTAATCTGAAGCTTTTTGGGTAGGAAACCTATCGTGCCGTTTGGAGCCTGAGGTGGTGGCTTTGTTTTTGTTTTTATCCTTAAAGGAATTCATCTCTTCTTGGGTCATATACTTAGAAGCCAAGCTCATAATGTCGGCAAACGTTCTTGGTTGTTTTCGACTGAGGGCGTTTCCAAATTGCCTATTTTTAGTGAGGTCGAAGAGGATAGAAATTATGTAATCGATATTCGGTGATTCGATCTTGAGTAATTCTACGTTGAACCTTGCCAACCAATTTCTCAGGGATTCTCCCTCTTGTTGGTGTATGGTTCCCACGTAGCTCATCGGAAGTTTTTGTCTCTTCTGACTGGCAAACTGCTGCGTTAGTTTATTGCATAATTCTCGGAAACTGAATATAGAGTTGGCCGGTTGTTTGGCAAACCAATCCAGCGCGAGTCCTTCGAATGTTGTTACCATTAGCTTGGCGGTGAATTCGGCGGAGTGGGCGTACAAATTCATTATGTTCGTAAAGCTAAAGATGTAATCGTCCGGGTCGGTGGTTCCATCATATCGGGGTAGTCTTCCCGGGACCTGTCCTGCGGACTGTGCTTCTTTTATTTCCCTGCAGAAAGGAGAGCAAGCCGCAAGGCTTTCCTGGAGTTCTGCAGTCCGGGCCCACGGGTTCTGCACAGATCGTAATCGTTGTTCAAGTCGCTCCTGTACCATCCTTTCAATTTCTCGTTCTGAGAATCGAGTCGCTCTCGGTCGATGGGGGATTGTATCATCTATATCATCTTCGATTGGAATGATCGTTCGTTCCTTCGATCCGCTGCGAACTGCTTGCGGTACTCTTCGACCAGTTCTTCTTTGGGGACGGTTGTCGGATGGTTTAGAATTTACATGCTGTGGGCTGTGTAGCGAGCGTCGCTCACTTGCTGGGCTGTCAGCTTGTTGAGAGGTCCGTTCGTTCGTCCTTGGCACTCCTGGAGCGGGAGTTGCCCCGGGAGCCGTAACGTTTTGAGGAATTTGGTCTAAAACTAGCAATTCTTCCGGAGAGAGTGATTTGAAGAGCATCGCTATTTGTTTCAGTTTTTCCTGAGCGCCAGGGAGAGGAACGCGTATTTCGGGGACTTCGGGTTCCTCTGGTATTGTACCGGTAAGACCTCCTTGGTGTTCCTGCTGACGTGATCGGGTATCTGGGAGATTTTCGTTGGTGTTTGGATTGTTGTTATCGTTGTTGTCTTGTGGATCTTCAGATGTGTTGTGGCCGGTGGTTGTATTGCTTCTCGCTCCGACACGAGCGCTTTTCCTTGGGCGAGCCATGTGTCGATTCGAATAATTAACCTAGCCCCACGGTGGGCGCCAACTGATTTAGCCGAATTTCGTCGGGTTAATTGTATATCAGTGAATTTGTATATTTTAGTAGGGCTCCGTTACTTTATTCCGGATGGATCAATCATAAAGGAAAGCAATGATTAAGAACAAGAAGTATAACCACAAGTAAAGCTAACAACACATCAATATGGAGAGCAAAATACTATGAATAATATAGATTCTTATTCAGTTGTAATGCCTTAGGCTGAGAATATTTGTGTATCCTTGAAGTAAAGGATTTTTGTGTAGTCCCTTAATACAATGATTAACTAGGTATTTATACAATGTTTAACCTAGTTTTACAAGGAATCATAGTCCTAATAGGACTCGGCCCAAATATCCTTCGTGGGTCCGGAGTATTATCTTTAGACCGAAGAGAGCCGTGCTTGGCCGGGTCTGTTAGACGATCTTGATCTGCTCGGATTGGTCTAATCGATCTTAACATCTTTGTTCGATTCGAGTAATATGTAGGGTGCAAATTAGCCCCCATCACCAGCAGAACAATAACCTTAAGTGTATCACTCGGGAAAAAACCGCATCGGACAGTGAAGCTAGTAAAATTTCTAGTGGTAGAAACACCCTTCGCTTATAACGCAATATTAGGACGACCAGCCCTCAACCTATTCCGAGCCGTTGTCTCTACTTATCACCAGAAGATAAAGTTTCCGACCGATGGAGGTATCGGGGAAATAATGAATGATCACTGTATGGCATGGGATTGCTACAGCACCTCATTAACCTTGAAAGATCACCCCAAATCAATTACCCCGAGAAAAAGAAAACTCGAAGACGATCTCGTTAGAAACAAGGTTGAAATCCCTAGTACTGATCGAATAGATAGAAAGGGAAAAGAACCGCTAGATTTAGCCTTAAAACCACCAGAACATAAGGATGTAATTCTAGTACAAGGGGACTCGTCCAAAACAACAAGAATAGGTACTGAATTGAGCAAAGAAGGGGAAGTAATGTTGATCAACTTCCTCAGAGATAATGTCGACGTCTTCGCTTGGAGCGCGAATGACATTGAAGGAATTGATCCTCGAGTAATCAAGCATTCCCTAAAAATTGATCCTTTGGCAAAACCCGCAAGACAAAAGAAGAGAAATCATGGGCCAGTAAAAGATAAAATTATCAAAGCCGAGGTAGAAAGGCTACTTGAAGCAAAACAAATCCGAGAAATACACTTCTCAGAATGGCTATGTAATGTTGTTCTAGTAGCAAAAGGGGATAAAAAGGACAACAAATGGAGAATGTGTAATGATTTTACCGACCTAAACAAATTATGCCCACGCGACCCATATCCCCTCCCAAGGATCGACTTATTAGTTGACTCAACCGCTGGCTTCGCGATATTCAGCATGATGGACGCCTTTCAAGGGTTTTATCAAATATACATGGATTAGCGGGACCAAGAGAAGACTGCGTTCATAACCGAGCAGGGAGTATATTGCTTTATAGTAATGCCATTCGGCTTAAGGAATGCCGGGGCTACTTACCAAAGATTAGTAAACCTAATGTTCAAAGAGTTAATCGGAGAGATAATGGAAGTCTATGTAGACGACATGTTAATCAAAAGTATGAACGAAGCGGATCACGTAAAACATCTTGATCGATGTTTTCGGATCTTGAGAAAATACCGCATGAAGTTAAATCCCACGAAATGCACTTTCGGTGTTAAGTCAGGAAAATTTTTGGGCTATTTGGTACACCAACGAGGAATAGAAGCCAACCCAGAAAAAATTCGAGCCATAACTGAAATGAAACCTCCCAAAACCATCTCCCAAGTACAAAGCTTGGTTGGGAAAATCGTAGCGTTGAACAGATTCATATCAAAATCAGCAGACAGAAGTTTGCCCTTTTTCCAAACGCTTCGAAAAGCAAAAAACTTTGTTTGGACCGAAGAATGCGATCGAGCCTTCGAACAACTCAAAGAGTATTTGACAACACCCCCGATGTTGGCCAAACCGACGGAAGGAGAACCATTGTATATCTACATCTCGATCTCCGACGCGGCCGTTAGTTCAGTACTAATCAAGATAGAAGGTTCAGAACATAAGCCTGTCTATTATTTAAGCAAATTACTGCAAGGGGCGGAGAAGAATTATTTGGAAATTGAGAAATTCACTCTGGCCTTAGTAGTGGCTGCACGAAAACTTCGACCTTACTTTTTAACCTACAAAATCGTGGTTTTAACGAATCAACCACTGAGACAAGTCTTAGCAAAGCCGGAAGCCTCCGGAAGACTAATCAAATGGGCGATCAAACTCGGCCAATTTGAA
Organism: Penstemon barbatus; assembly: GCA_003313485.2. Classification (NCBI taxonomy): domain Eukaryota; kingdom Viridiplantae; phylum Streptophyta; class Magnoliopsida; order Lamiales; family Plantaginaceae; genus Penstemon; species Penstemon barbatus. The sequence goes on from CM064883.1 coordinate 47,176,923, forward strand.
ATCGATTACAAACCGAGAATTGCAATTAAGGCCCAAGTGTTAGCTGATTTTCTATTGGAAACTCCGACACAGGCAACCGAACTATGGAACAGCCTCAACGACGATATCTTGATCATAGAAGATCAAACTTGGTTAATGCATGTTGACGGTGCTTCATGCCGAGAAGGAGGAGGCGCCGGAATCAACTTCACTGGACCAAATAAAGAAGATTTAAATTATGCGATAACGTTGGACTTCGTCGTAACGAACAATGAAGCAGAATATGAAGCGTTAATCGCAGGAATGGAAATGGCGATCAAAGCCAACATAAAAAGCCTTAAAGTATTAACTCAGAGTTAGTGCAAAGATAAATAGAAGGCCTATACGAGGCTAAGGAATTTAATACGGTTAAATACCTCGCCAAAGTGAAAACACTAGCTGAGAAATTCGAAAGCTTCGGTATACAGAGCATTCCACGTTCGGAAAACAAATGGGCCGATCAACTATCTAAGTTCACAGGAGCCCATGACAGAAAAACCGAAAGGGTGATCAACTGGTTAATCTCTAATACATCGGCGATCGATATCGATGAAACACCGGCAGTCGATATAATGTAAATCGAATAAGCTGAAGAAAACTGGATGACTCAAATGATAGACTATCTTCGAGAGTGAAAACTGCCGCTTGACCAGAATGAAGCTCGGAAAATAAAATATCGGGCTCCAAAATATACATTGGTAGAAGAAAAACTCTACCGGAGATCAGTATCAGGAATTCTTCTGAAATGCGTCTCTGAATCACAAACCATTGATATTCTACGAGAGGTACATGAAGGAGACGCAGGGAATCACAGCGGAGCAAGGGCATTGGCTTTAAAATGCCTCCGAACAGGTTATTATTGGCCTACCATCAATAAGGATGCCGCTCAGTATGTCCAAGAATGTCATCACTGCCAAGTCCATGCTAATATATGTCATCGACCAGCAGAAAACATGCACCCAATCCCGGTATGTTGGCCTTTCGATCAATGGGGAATGGACATCGTGGGACCGTTCCCAGCGGCTAGATCCAAGAAAGCTTATGTCCTGGTCGCCGTAGAATACTTCAGCAAATGAATAGAATGCATCGCCCTCGCACGAATAACTCAATTCCAAGGGATCAACTTCCTATGGAAATTCATAGTTTGTCGATTTGGCATCCCGAGAATCCTAATTTCTGATAATGGAACCCAATTCGCGGGAAAACAGGTAATAGAATGGTGTTCAAAACTAGGGATTCAGCAAAATTTTACTTCGGTCGGACATCCTAGAGCGAACGGACAAACCGAAGTAGCAAACCGAGAAATAATAAAATCCTTGGAAAAAAGATTAGGAGCGGCCAAAGGAAAATGGCTCGATGAACTCCCAGGAGTACTTTGGGCTAATCGAACCACAGTCAGGAGCTCAACCGGGGAAACCCCATTTAGCTTGGTATATGGTTCGGAAGCTGTTATTCCTGTTGAAACTCTAATCCCAACACCAAGAATCGAGATGTTCGATGATTAGGAAAATGAAAAGACAAGAGAAAGTGACGTCGATTTAACAGAAGCTTTGAGAGAAAAAGCCGCTGTACGCCTGCAAGCCACTAAAGCAAATATGGAAAAGGCATACAATCAAAAGGTACGCATCCGAACCTTCAAAGAAGGAGACCTGGTCTTGAAGAAGGTAGAAGTATCCAAGCATGTGGGAAAGTTACAACAAAATTGGGATGGACCTTACGTTGTCATTGGCGTAGGAAAGAAAGGTTCATACAAAATTGCACACTTGGATGGAACAGCCTTACCAAGAACCTGGAACGCAGTCAACCTTAGGAAATACTATGGTAAATAAATTTTAGCAGGTTATGCTGCTTTGTTTTATTTTATTTTATTAAGTTTTAATCTTTGTAATAAAGGCCTTAGCCTACAGTTCAAATATTAAAGATTTTAGTAATTTTAAATATTAAGTCAAGATCGAGTATAAATCGATTGTTTCGGTAAACACTCCTTGGAATTCTACTATCATATTGGTTGAGATCGGGACAAAAGGAGTTAAGTATACATTGATCCGCTCAATAAACACTCCTCGATCCGACCATACAAACGAGTCGAGTATACATTGATCCGCTAAAAAAAAACTCCTCGGTCAATATTCACGAAGATTAAAAGACTTTTGTATTGAAAACCTAAGTCTAAGTAAAAACGAGTCGAGTATACATTGATCAGCTCAATAAACACTCCTCAATATATTTACAACGATTGAAAGACTTCAGGTATTAAAAAACCTAAGTCTAAACAAAACGAGTTGAGTAAACATTGTTCCGCTCAATAAAAACTCCTCGATCTATTGATGACGATTAAAAGACTTTTGGGTCAAAAACCTAAGTCTAATCAAACAGATTTGAGTATACATTGATCCGCTCAATAAAAACTCCTCTATATATTTACAACGATAAAAAGGCTTTTGGTATAAAAACCTAAGTCTAAATTATAAAAGAGTCGAGTATACATTGATCCGCTCAATAAACACTCCTTGATATATTTACGACGATCTAAATGACTTTTAAAAACCTAAGTATAAATTATAAAACGAGTTGAGTAAACATTGATCCGCTCAATAAACACTCCTCGATCAATTTTTCAACGATTAGTGGACTTTTGGGTCAAAAACCTAAGTCTAATAAAAAAAGAGTTGAGTATACTTTGATCCGCTCAATAAACACTCCTAGATCTAAGTCTAATCAAATAGAGTTGAGTATACATTGATCCTCTCAATAAAAACTACTCTATATATTTACAACGATAAAAAGGCTTTTGGTATAAAAACCTAAGTCTAAATTATAAAAGAGTCGAGTATACATTGATCCGCTCAATAAACACTCCTCGATATATTTACGACGATCTAAATGACTTTTGGTATAAAAACCTAAGTCTAAATTATAAAACAAGTTGAGTAAACATTGATCCGCTCAATAAACACTCCTCGATCAATTTTTCAACGATTAGTTGACTTCTGGTATAAAAACCTAAGTCTAAATTATAAAAGAGTCGAGTATACATTGATCCGCTCAATAAACACTCCTCGATATATTTTCAACGATTAACAGACTTCTGGTACTAAAAACCTAAGTCCAAATAAACAACGAGTTGAGTAAACATTGATCCGCTCAATAAACACTCCTCGATCAATTTTTCAACAATTAGTAATTGACTTCTGATATTAAAAACCTAAGTCTAAATAAAACGAGGCGAGTATACATTGATCCGCTCAATAAACACTCCTCGATCCGTTTTCAACGATCTAAAAGGCTTCTGGCATAAAAACCTAAGTCTAAATAAATAAGAGTTGAGTATACATTGATCTCCTCGATAAACACTCCTCGATCTGTTCCTAACGATCTAAAGGATCTGCTAATACAACCAAGTCTTGAAGATGAATCGAGTATGAATCCATCTGCTTGGAAAAAGCTCCTCATAAATAAAATTATGACAAAATCAAAAGACAAGGAGAACGCAAGGGATAAAAGTAATATTTTATTCATCAAATCAGTTACATACAAAAGTCCTACATTACAAAGGTCTACATACTACTTAAACATCGTTACAATGGTTTAGAAAAAATGATCTTATAGATCAGCGATCTTCACGACAATGTCCACGGAAACACCAATCTCCTGCCTAGTACCTCGTCGATTATGATAAACCACCTAAGAAGCATGCTGCTCAGGATGGTCGACTTCTTTGGTTCGACGGCCAGGCTCTGAAGATCAAATGTTCTTCCAGAGGAAATGATCATTACAAGCCAGATGACCGGCAACGCTCATTCACCCACAATGAGATACTGCTTCTACTTTAGGAGTTAATATTTTATCCTAAAGCAGCATCTCTTCAGGACCGTCACAGAAGAAAAATTAACCAGCACACCCCGGTGGTCTATCACCCCGGAGGTAACATCCAAGAGCGAGGGTGACTGGTAAATATGAACCCTCCATGTGCAAACAGAAACCACGGACCTCAAATCTGTGAAAACTAAGATTGAGGCCTCATGGGACCCGTTAGTACAAGGTAGGGTTTCCATGGGACCCGTTAGTACAAGGCAGAAGAACATCAAGCTATTACGGTATGAATCACGATAATGTGACTTTTTGAATATTATGGGATCTGAAGGCAGAATAAAATTTAAGGAAACTGAGATCTCCATCCTTTTTGAGAAATTGCAAATGAAGAATGCAAATCACCCCCTATTTATAGGGATAGATCTAAGCAATCCAACGGCTGAAAAAGTATTTGATCAAGGGACAGAAATGCGACCTTTTAACTCCCCGTAATAAATGCAAGTAAGTTAGAACGACGCTATCTAATCGACTCAACCAGTCGATAACAAGAGAAGCCGTAGATCGAAGCGATCATCGAAATAACACAAGCAGACCTAAAGGAGCTCCAGACCAGATAGACCGGCACGATCATACATGATGGTCGATTGCCTGAAAACCTAGAGTCCACAAACGAAGGCATACAAGTTTAAAACCGTCGTGAAAAGGATACTTGCTCGACAAAAGATAAAAGAACAAACCCTCCACCATACGAGGGCCGTCACTGCCTCATACGTCATGTGGAGAGCCATTAACTTAGCCATACAAAAACTCCTTTGGAGTCCAAGAAATTTGACATGGAAATCAGGAGAATAGTCGTCATTATTCGAGACTACAAGGGAGTCACTGCCTAATATACCAAAGAATTGCTGAAGGAGGTCTAAACAGGTCAGATCTGGCTAAGACTTCTACATTTTCCAATTCTTCCCATATCAAAGAAATGATATTATGATACACCGATTGAGGAACATATGGTTCAAAGTTAATGCTGGGAAACATAAAGCTTTGGAAGATACTGAAAGGGATATTTTCTCTTAGTCTGATGAAAAGAAAAGCGGAGTTCAACAAAAGGGACAATATCCCCCTTATATAAGATTTACATCGCAAAAAGACAAGTTTACAAGGCATGGATTGAACATCGACCAAGATGCTGAGAGTTCCTTAACAGCTATTATCGATACGAATGACCTATTGTCTACATTTTGACGTACAACGCAACGTGTTGGTGGATATAATCCAAGGGACTATACTGGGTTGATCAACAAAAGATTTGATTTGCAGAGCAAACATTATACCATTCAGTTACTTAAATAGTGACCGAGCGAGATTAACCTACCTTTTCTCTATTCTGGATATTCTCCGCAAAGATCAATATCAGATAAGTATGCTAATCTACGCTGATTATTTCATGATGTTATATTTATGCATAACAGCAAAATATGCATAACAAAATTAATCTACAGAATAAACTTGATCAAGGCAAGGATCTGCCTACAAAAGATCATAATTTCCAATTTAGTACTTCTCCCAATACAAAAATTAAGCCCAAACAGCTACACAAAACTTGGGCACACAAAAAAAAATAAAAATAAAAAATAAAAAGAGACAGTCCAAGGCCTGCCAGGTCGAACAAATCACTGAGAAGAGTTGTTAACAGGCCGACTAGCAGAAACAGTCCTCCGAGGAGTCAAGTTACCAGCAAACGCCATCAACTCCTCTTGACGCTTTAGATAACCAGCGTCATATCCTTCCTCATAGGACCGCCGTCGAGACTCCTCTGCTAGGGCAGCAACCTGAACCAAGTCACTTTTCTCTTTTTCCCAGACAGACTTTTTCTCTTGCAATTTTTTCAAATCATCATTGGCAAGCTGCAGCTGGAGAGTCTGCCCTGCAACCTTCGCCGACTCCGACTCCAAACGACGTTGGTAAGCCTCCTTACCATTCCACAGATCGCCGTTTTGCACGCCCAGCTGGAGTGCAAAATATTTGGCCTAGAAAAGGAAGAGAATGAGAAAAACCCCCACATATCGACGCAGTAAAAATAAAAGCAAGTAAAATAATGAAAGATATGTCTACCTGCTCGCACATCTTAACTAGCGACTGAACAAGGCGTACATTGGAAGTACCCTTAAGTTTCCTCAGCTCACCTGGCAAAATGGTGCTTAAACCCATATCCCAAGACAAAGCATCAGGCTCAACTGAGCCAGGCAATTCGCTATTAGAGGGGACACCGTCAGGGCGCGGAGTCTCCGACAACATAATATCCTTAACCTGCTCAAGGATGCAACGATCGTCTAACGGACGAGGAGATTCCCTCTCATTAGGACTAACCGAGGTTTCCTTCCCCGAAGCAGAAATAACAGTCCGCCGACCAGACCTTGACTCGTTTCGGCCTCCAGAAGGCCCGCCAGATTCAAAGGAAGTAGCCATCACGGTAGTATCATGAAATAAATAGTCAGGACAATCCTGCAAAATAGATTGTGTTATGGAAGGATCGACAAAGGAGCCCTCACCAGCTTGGCCTTCACTGATGATCGGGGCAGTAGAAGTAGAAAAAGGAAGGGAATTAGCGAAATCCCCTCCATGAAAAGCATGCTCAAAGGAAGAAACGCTTGAAGAGACAGGTATGTCAAAAGTCTGCTCCATGTTGGATGTATCACCGAAAGCCACCCGACCAGGGGAAGGCCTACTCCCAATTTCAGTAGAAGAAGAAAAATTTGGTTGTACAAAGGATGAACTAATTACGGAAAAAGGTTCAGAAGGGATAACATGAGTATCGATCACCGATCTAGTTATTGGAAACGAACGAGGAGGCTCCATCGAGGGCCCATCTCTTCGAGATTTTTTGGATCTATTATCCCTAGCGCTCTCACGAGAAGGTCGCTTCGAAGTATTCCCGAAAAGATTACTCATGATCGAATTGTTGAAAAGTATAAAGTAAATAACGAGAAAGTTTATCGACTAGCCAAAGAAAAAGTATTCTATTAGAAGAGACGAGTATAACGGTAAATAACAAGCCAAGTTTTTACCTTTTGTATTTATACTACACGAAAAGACGCAACTGACCTAAAGAAAAGGCGCGAAATACCGAAATATAGCCTTGGAATAAACAAAAGAATTTGAAACGACATACGCATAATGATTACGGCGAAGTTAATGACTTGTCTGAATCATTACATAAGAACACGAAAGGACGCGACTGTCAGAATACGAAACGTTTATTTCAAAGGGATGAAAAGGTAAAGTTACGATTAAACCTACGGGTAAATAATTACAAAGATAATTTCAAAAGTCAATATATCACAGAGCCTGGTCGCTATCTGGGATTTTCTGTTCGCTACCAACGTACTCTTCCTCGGTCGTACCAATATCTTCTTCTTCTTCTTCGTCTTCTGGATCGATAAAAGTATCATCAAGCTCATCGTTAACATCAGAAGGAGGAATCGGCAATGGTTTCCCGAACTCTTTGACAAGGTGAGCCAAAGGAAAACTTTGATATACGACATCTGGAAGCCCGGAAGGAGAATAAACTTCACCATAACGGTTCAACCGAATATGTGCCGCCTTAAAATACTCCTTTCGACGGTCATCGATCATTTCGAAGGCGACCAACTGATGAACCGCCTTCTTGAAAGTACTCTCCAGAAGAGGACCGACCATCTGATACACCAACGCCGTATGGACAGGAGAGTTAAGGAATTCGCGAATCACTCTTTCATCATAATTACGACCGTAACGATCCCTAAGTCTACTAAGAGGAATATCCCCCTCATACTCCTCTAAAGAGGCTTGAAGACTTCACACTTGAGATTCTAGCTCACTTATACGAGCAGTACTCTGAAACTGAAATTCCTCTAACTTTTTAGCCATTTGATCGGCTTGCTCTTGAGCACGAGAAGTCTCCAAGACCCTGTTCATGATCTCCTGGTCTTCAGTACCTGTAACCCTAGTCTCTACAACAGGAACGGAAGAACACGTTGAGGGGCCTACCTCTGAACCAGAGGACTTATGAAGTAAAGCTTTGTATCTCTCATCCAGAAACTCACATTGTTGTTTCCAGAGAGCAGTTTCATAAGCATATGAGGCTAAACAAGTCTTAGTCTGAAAAAGTAAAGGAGTAAAACAGAAAAATAAGTCAGCAAGATAAAAAGACCTTCGAAGGAAAATATCCTATAAAGCAAACTTAAAAAGAGGTTACCTTTTCAGCATACAGAGAAGCTCGCTGAAATTTCTCCAGAGGATCCTTTCGAAAAAGCTTATTCAGATCGCGAGTAAAAACGCCTGACAAAAGAACACGAGTTGCCTTATCAACTGCGTTCTCGCTCTCATCATGGACAAGAGAATCTTTCTCAGAATAACCAGCAGCCCTCTTTCCTTCTAAATGATCCTCAATCATTTCGACCAAAGTAGGTTTTGGATGATTGTCGTCAGGTAAAGAGAGATCGTTACCAGAACGACCATAGTAACTCCTCTTTCTCTCCACCGGATTATCGTTAGGATGAGGCATCGACCAGCTGCGACATCCACGGATGCCTAAGGAGGTCCTAAGCTGAAGAGGGGGATAACCGGATCCAGTCCTTTGACGAATAGGGGAATCTTGGGAAGAATCTGGAGACTCCTCTCCATTCTCCTCGGACTCATGACTCAACTCCAGCTTTCTCTTCCGAGACGCTCTCTGCTCGATCGGGATGTTCTCTATAGATTTAGAGGATTTAGACAACACCATTTTTCCCTTTGAAGAATGTCGTGAAGTTTCTACCATATGAGCTGAAAAAGAAACAAGATGAAAGTTAATTTCTCTATATAGAAGATGTCATCATAACCCTAAGCTAAAGTGAAGTGCTTACCCAGTGATTCAGATGATGAACTGATTGGAAAAGTATGAGCACTCAATCCCGCTTTACGAAGGAAAGCTTCCCCAATCAGAAGAGCACTCTGATATTTGTTTGCACGCATAGTGGGGATTTCACCGATAAACTGAGCATCATCAGGAATAAATTCACCAGTCGGCAGGCGACCTCCGTAAACCCATTTGAAACCATGATCCCACGAGAAGGGTATAGTCGAACCATCCGCAGAACGAAGATGAGGTGGGGGGCGAACAAAGAAAAAATGAGATTTCCAAAAAGGGTTGCTAGAAATAGGGGAATCGAAAATTGCTCGACTAGGCCTCTGACTAGCGAAGAAATATCCGCGATTGGAAGAACTGGAAATATTAAACCGAAAAAGTTGTGTAAAGTTACGAAAGGAAGGTTTGAACCCTTTTGCGATCATCAAGACAGAAAAACAAACCACGAAGGCTACAGAATTTGGAACTAATTGTGTCAAGGACACACTGAATATCTTTAGAATATCAAGAAAGAGGGGAGACAATGGAAGACGCAGACCGCTATTAAAATGGGCCGTGTAAAACGCGCGACATCCTTTCGGAGGAGATGTGACCCTATCAGAAGGGGAAGAAAGAATTATCTCGAAACCCTCCGGGAAATATTTGGCGTAATTGTTCACAACCTCCGGAAAGGTATCCACCGTATAAGCACAAGCTAGGTCCTCAATTGGTTCAGAAATCTGAGGAGCAGTACCTTTGCCCTTTTTGGCTCGGGCAGCAACATCCGTATCAGAAAGGATATGTACCTTAAAAGTATCTTCTGCAGGAACGACGAATTCAGAAACTGCAGCTTGTTCGCCCAAAAGATTAGAGTGCAACTCCTCCTCATTAGTAGGAGCAACATTCTCCCTCGAGGAAGAAGAAGATTTTCTTAAAGAAGCCATGTTTTCAGATTCTCGAAGGATATAAGTCGATAAAAGGAAAACTTTATATGATGAACGACTAAGCAAGAAAATGACTACGAACTATAAGCAAGTATAAAGGAAAAATGACGAACTCAAAGGTCACCTATTTATACTAAGATGAGAAATGACGTTTCGAACTCATCACAACCAATCACATTCCCTCCAAAAACGGAAGGAGATCAAAAGCCTCCCGAATGGACGCGTGGCGATTCGTAATTGGAAAGAGAAAACAACTATCTATGATATGTAGCACTCTTTTCCTTACTTAAGATTTTTTCCCACAGGGTTTTTTCTTAAGAAAGGTTTTTAACGAGGCTCCATTCATAGAAGATAAACAGTCGTAAAGAATTATCTACTTCTACGAGCTTCTATTATCTATACGCTCGAAGAAGTGAGGGAGTACTGATGGGGGCTATTTCGCACCCTACATACTGTACGGATCGACTAAAGAACATTAGATCGGTTCGACCAAATCAGACAGTTCGGGATCATCTTATCGACCCGGCCGAATACAGCTCTCTTCGACTAGAAGACTATACTCTGGACCCAAGAAGGATATTTGGGCCGAGTCCTATTAGGACTATATTTCCTTGTAACGCTAGGTTTAGTATGATATAAATACCTAGTCAATCATTGTATTGAACAACTTTGAATCATAAGGCAGATACGCCATTAAATTCTGCATAAACAGCACAACTCAGGATTGTTCAATAATAAAGAGCTTTCTCTTCATATTTGTGTTATATTTTTGTGTTGGTTTCAATATTTACTTTTTGTTCTTACGATATTGCTCTTCCTTGAGTTTTGATCCATCCTGAATAAAGTAACAGAGTCCTATAAAATATATATACTGAGAATCCCCAATATCACAAATTCACTGATACCTTTAACCTGACGAAATCCGGTTAAATCAGCTTAAGTAATAAACAGTCTTATGTTTTAAGCCATCCACTTTAACTAGTACCGAACTAATGGCCACTTCAGAGATTGATATGTATAAATATAATGGTTCTCCTTCGGTTGGTTTGGCCAATAGTGGGGACGTCGTTAGGTATTCTTTTAATCGTTCAAAGGCCTGGTCGCATTCTTCGGTCCAAGCAAAGTTTTTTGCTTTTCGAAGGGTTTGGAAAAACGGCAAGCTTCTGTCAGCTGACTTGGATATAAATCTGTTTAGCGCCACAATTTTGCCTACCAAGCTCTGTACTTGGGAGATCGTTTTTGGAGGCTTCATTTCAGTTTTTTGGGTTGGCCTCAATTCCACGTTGATGTACCAGATATCCCAAAAATTTTCCGGATTTAACCCCGAAAGTGCATTTGACAGGGTTTAGCTTCGTTCGATACTTTCTCAATATTTGGAAGTATCGATCGAGGTGTTTTACGTGATCAGCTTCATTCATGCTCTTGACCAACATATCATCTACGTATACTTCCATTATTTCTCCAATTAATTCTTTAAACATCAGGTTAACCAGCCTTTGTTAAGTGGCCCCGGGATTCCTCAAGTTGAACGGCATTACTATAAAGCAATAGACTCCCTGCTCGGTTATGAACGCAGTTTTCTCTTGATCCCGCTCATCCATATATATTTGATAGAAACCTTGGAAAGCATCCATCATACTGAAAATTGTAAAACCAGCGGTCGACTAATAAGTCGATCCTTGGGAGAGGATATGGATCCCGCGTGCATAGTTTATTAAGGTCGGTGAAATCGTTGCACATTCTCCATTTGTTATCCTTTTTGTCTCCCTTTGCTACCAGCACAACATTACATAGCCATTCCGAGAAGTGTATTTCTCGGATTTGTTTTGCTTTCAGTAGCCTTTCTACTTCGGCCTTAATTATTTTGTCCTTTATCGGCCCGTGATTCCTCTTCTTTTGCCTAGCAGGCTTTGCCAGAGGGTCGATTTTTAGCGAATGACTGATTACCCGGGGGTCAATCCCTTCAATGTCGTTCGCGCTCCAGGCGAAGATATCTACATTATTTCTGAGAAAGTTGATTAACATTACTTTCCCTTCTTTGCTTAATTCAGTTCCTATTCTTGTCGTTTTTGTTGGGTCCCCTTGTACCAATAGGACATCTTTGTGTTCCGGTGGCTTTAAAGCTAAATCCACTGGTTCCTTTCCCTTCTTGTCTATTCTGTCGGTGCTAGGGATATCAACTTCGATTCTATCGTCGTCTTCAAGCTTTCTTTTGCTTGGGGTAATCGATCTTGGGCGATTTCCCAAGGTTAGCGATGTGTTGTAGCAGTCCCATGCCATGCAATGATCATTCACTATTTCTCCGATTCCTGCGTCAGTTGGAAATTTTATTTTCTGTTGGTATGTTGAAACTACAGCTCGGAATAGATTGAGTGCTGGTCGCCCTAGTATAGCATTGTAGGCAAAGGGAGTTTCTACTACTAAAAATTTTACTAGCTTCACTGTCCGATAGGGTTTCTTCCCGAGAGAGACGCTTAAAGTTATTGTGCCACAGGGGACAATCTCTGATCCCCCGAACCCTACTAAAGGCGTGGCAACTCTTTGGAATATTATTTGTCCAAAATCCATCTGGGCTAGTACCTCTTTAGAGATGATATTTGCAGAGCTTCCATTATCAATTAGGATTCTTTTGACGTTGTAATTTGCTATTTCTAGGGATACCACCATCGGGAAATCGGGGCTATCCTCTTTCGTGTCCCAAACAAGGTTTTTGGGTACTTCGCCTTCGTTGAAACTAATTAGTTGGTGCGTCGTTGCTTTGTTTTCTAAGGTCCATATTTCTTTCGGATATTTTAGGCTTCCGACTATGGATCTAGCAGTCCTTCGACGAGCATTACGACTATCTCCCCCTGTGGGTCCCCCTGAGATCGTGTGTATGGTTCCGTTGATCTGATCATTATTTATTTCTTGTTGGGGACCTTCATTAGGGGACCTTCTACGTGAATTTCTTCTTGGGTCGTTATACCGAGGACTCCCGCTTCTTTCTCGCTTGCGGTTATCCCGCTCCAAATAGTCATTTAGTTTTCCTTGTTCGATCAGCTTTTCGATCTCTTTTTTAAGGTGAAAACAATCTTCAGTGCGGTGCCCGTGTGCCCGATGATACTTGTAGTATAAGTCATAGTTTCTTCCACCTGGTCTGGGCCGAGCGATTTTCTTTGCTTCTGGGATCCAATTATTCCTTTCTAGTTCAGCCAAGATTTCTTCTATTGGAATGGTTAGTCTTGGGTGATCTACTTGATTGACCCTGCTCCGGATTGCCGGTTCGCTGATTCTAGGTCTTTGATAGATGTTAGGTCGTCTATCCTGGTCATTTTTATTATATTTTAATCGCTGGAAGACGTTGCCTTTTCTAAAAGATCGTTCATAGTCCATGGATCTTTGGGCAGGAATTCTATCTTGCCGTTTGGGGCCCGAGGCCGTAGCTTGGTTTTTGTTCTTATCTTTAAAAGAATTCATCACTTCCTGGGTCATATACTTAGACGCCAGGCTCATGATGTCTGCGAACGTTCTTGGTTGTTTTCGGCCGAGGGCGTTTCCAAACTGCCTATTCTTTGTGAGGTCGAAGAGAATCGAGATTATGTAATCAATATTGGGGGAATCGATTTTGAGTAATTCGACATTAAATCTTGCCAACCAGTTCCTTAAAGATTCACCTTCTTGTTGATAAATGGTTCCTAAATATCTCATTGGCAATTTTTATCTTTTTTTACTGGCAAATTGCTGTGTTAGTTTGTTACATAATTCTCGAAACTTGAATATGGAGTTGGCCGGTTGTTTGGCGAACCAGTCCAAAGCTAATCCTTCTAACGTGGTCACCATCAGCTTAGCGGTGAACTCCGCCGAGTGAGAATTCAAGTTCATTATGTTTGTGAAACTAAAGATATAGTCATCTAGATCAGTGGTTCCGTCGTATCTGGGTAGTCTACCCGGAACCTGTCCGATTGACTGTGCCTCTTTTATTTCTATGCAGAAGGGAGAGCACGCTGCTAGGCTCTCCTGGAGTTCTGTGTTTCTGGCCCACGGGTTTTGAACGGATCGTAAGCGTTGCTCGAGTCGTTCTTGTACCATCTTTTCGATTTCTATTTCCGAGAATCGCATTGTTCTTGGTCGATTCGGGATCGCCTCGCCAGCGTCATCCTCGATGGGGATTATGGTGTGTTCCTTTGATTTGTTGCGTTTTGGTCTCCTTCGATCCGCTTTTCTTCGGATGTTGTCATCGGAGGGTTTTGAATTGCCCTGCTACGGACTGTGTAGCGAGCGTCGCTCGTTTGCCGGGCTATCAGCTTGTTGAGAGATTTGATCGTTCTGCCTCGGCGTTCTATGAGTGGGATTTGCCCTAGTAGTTCTAACGTTTCGAGGGACTTGTTCGAGTACAAGTAATTCCTCTGGGGAGAGTGATTTAAGGAGCATAGCGATCTGTCGTAATTTCTCCTGAGCATCTGACAGGGGGACTGGGATCGTTGGAGCCACATGTTCTTCCGGTATTGTGCCAGTAGGGATCCCTTGTGGTTCCTCCTGATTCTGATGATGCTCATTATGTTGCTGGCTGTCGTTGGATACATGGGCGTTATTATCGGTATTTCCCTGTAGATCCTCAGACGCATCATGCTGGTTGGTCGTGTTACTTCTTGCTCCGTTACGAGCGCTCTTCCTTGGGCGAGCCATATGTCGTTCGAATAATTAACCTGGCCCCATGGTGGGCGCCAACTGATTTAGCCGGATTTCGTCGGGTTAATTATATCAGTGAATATATGTTATTAGGGATTCTCAATATATATGATTTAAAGGGCTCTATTACTTTATTCAGGATGGATCAATCTCAAAGAAGAACAATTTTGAGGGAACAACAAGTAATCATGACAACCAACGTAAAATAATATGAATATGAAGAAAAGCTCTTTTCTTATTGAATAATCTTGGATTATGCTGTTATGCAGACATTAGTAGAGTCTTTCAAGTGTGTGTAATACAATGATTAACTAGGTATTTATATCATACTAAACCTAGCATCACAAGGAAACATAATCCTAATAGGACTCGGCCCAATTGTCCTTCTTGAGTCCGGATTGTAGTCTGCTTGTTGAAGAGAGTCGTATTCTGCCGGGTCGATAAGATGATCCCGAACTGACTTGTCTGGTCGAACCAATCTTTTACACTTTAGTCGATCCGCACATTATAAGGGGTGCGAAATAGCCCCCATCATCTACCCAATTTACAAGACATAGCCTTTAGATAGGAAATTAGAAAGTACCAGGAATCAGATCACTCACAATAGATGACTTCGCCCATTTACAAAATTTATCTATCAAAAAATAGTCGTGTCTGCTGATGGTTTGACTTCATGCATATTCCAGATGGAGGTACTGATCAAATTGAAGTTATTGCAAACTACTCATCTGTGGAAATTAACTTTTGCTTATACACAAGCTCCACTAGATGAAGTACCTCAGGAAAAAGAGCCTCTAGTTATTGCCTGCAAAGCTGAAACTACTCCTGAAAAACAGAGGAATGTTGTTCCTACAAATTTTGATGAAAGTGTTCAATCAGCCATCCTGGATTCCATGATGGCCTTGATTGAAACTTGAATGAAGGAAATTGAGGAAAAGAATAAGGAGCTACTAAGGAAATTTTAGAGTCTGCCTCAAATCTTGTTCACAACACAATTCGAAATATTCCACAGCCTACTGACCCCACTGTGCTATTGAAAGAAGATATAAATACCTTAAAAGACCAAGTTGATGGTATGAAGACTGACATTCAACAAATCAATGCTATTATTCAAAAGAACGAGGCCGATTGGATGAAAATTAACCAAACATTCGCAAATGCCACGGAAGTTGGAGAGGAAAAGATGATAAATCTAATTCAAGGCTTTTGCGACAGTACTGATCAGATAAGTGCAAAGGTCTCAACTCTCAATCACAATCTAGACTATTTGAATGATCAAGCTGCAATGCTGATGGCTAATAAAAAATTATCAAGTAGTGCAACTTTACGCTATGGATCAGAACATTAGAATGCTCTGTAATGCAGTCAACATTACTCATGTGCAAAGCTGAACTCAACCCTGCTTATGCTGACGAAAAGGAGGAAAAGGAATCTGCTAACAAGGACAATGCCATAGTTACGAAAGAATTTCAAGTTACTGAAAAGGCTATCGATAAGCCTTCTAAAGAAACAAAAGCTGCTGAAGTAACAGTAGAAGCTTATGTTGAAAAAGCTGAAGTTAATGAAAAAGAACCCAATGATGTGGCAAAAGATGATAAAGAAGTTGCTGCTTCTAAGGTATTGGATAAAGATGAAGACCAAGAAGTAAAGGGAGGTTTGATGATTTCCAAAAGTCATCAACTAAGTAATGGAAGCTTAGCCAATCTCAGAAAATATTCAACCAAGGAAGACAAGTTAAATCAGAAGGGTTAAATTTATGGTCCAAAAGACTACTGATCTTTTGCTGCATTCAGAATCAGACTGGTGGAATTTCAGCAGACTCAAATCAGATGAGTTTGACTTGAGGTCAACAGAGTTTTCATCAGAAGAGTGAAAGCGATCAGTAAGTCATTCCAACGGTAATAAATGCTGCAAGAGATGGGTATTAAGTACAAATGATTGAAGAGGAACCTCGGATCAACAAAGTGCATTTAATGCGACTGACAAAAGAATAGTAGAGTGTACAGTGCAACAACTGCAGGTAGCCGTTCTAGAAAGGCGGACCAGTACTCGAGGAGTGTTGAAATTTGGTCATCTTCAACGGACAAATTCAAATCTCCAAGTGTAAATAGTTCGAGATTCAACAGTTAGAGACTACACAGCACATCACAATTGAGCGCATAAATTCAAGAGCAAATTCGCCTAAGTCTCAAACTCAAGAACAAAACAGACATCAGTTTAATCATCTGTTTACGGAAGCGGAAGTTGAAGATCAAATACTTATACAAATCAAAGTGATTTTGTTAGAAGAAAGTGTTGTGAGAAGTGTATATCCGTCTGAGTGAGTGATATAACTTCGTAGTATAGGACTTTTTTTGTGATTTATTGTAACGAACTTGTGGCATTTCATTTGTGAATTGCGCAAGCAGTGTATGCTGTAAACTAAGTGATTATAGTATAACCCAAGATCTAAGTGACTTGGAAGAGTGGAATAGACTTCTGTCAATATAACCACTATAAAAATTATGTGTGTTTTATTTCTTGCATTTTACTTTGCATATTTTCTAAAGTCTTCAAACATTCAAATTGATTAAAAGATTTTAAAAGGAGCTTTAAAAACAGGGAATAAAATCTCTGAAGGAAGAAAACTACTTGTGAAAAACACTTGTAAAATCCGCTGCATACAAGTATTTCAAACTCTAATTATCTTGAATCAAATATGTTATATCAGACAAATGGTCAATTCTACTAATTAAGCTAAGTGCGAAATCGGTGAAGTAGTCTCACGAACTCTTGATCAGCTTACCCTGTTGACAAGAAAAGTTAGAGAAACTTTCAAAAAAAATTCAGAGGTCTATTCGCCCCCCTCTCTAGACCTCAACTGACCACTTGGGACTAAAAAGTGGTATCAGAGCAGGTCATTCATTAGAATCATTTGCTTAATCAACGATCTTGATTATAGTGGGTTTTTCAAAGTTTTCAAAAGAGGATATTTTTGAAAAACAAAACTTTTTGAAAAATGGATTGTATCAGCCATTTTCCCAACATCGGCGTTATAAGTTTTGAGGACTAGAAGATCAGCAAGGAAATCTTTCTTGTTGCTTACAATGACAACATGTATACATGTATCACAAAAGGTCCTTTCAAAACCACCAAGACAATTAAAGTTAATGACCTAGAAATTGTAGTTGACAAAGAGCTGGAGGAGATGACAGCTAAGGAGATAAAGCTGAACAACCTCGACAAAGTTAGCAGATTCATCATGACCAGAGCCCTAGACAATGACAGGTTTGACGAAGTTAACACTGCAAAACAACAAAAGAAATGTGGGACAAGGTTCGTGTCATGAGCGAAGAGAATGATGTAATCAAGGAGCACAACTTGATCATTGCTCTTGAGAAGTTGGAAAATTTCAAGATGAAGTCCAGAGAAACCATTGACCAGATGGATACAAGGTTTACAAGGACGCCGAACGATGTGTTAAAATTGAGAAAGACCTTCACTGATAAAGAGATCATTGTCAAAGTATTGAAGGTGTTGCCTCACAAGTTCAACATGAAGATCACAACCATGGAAGAATCAAGGGACCTGGGGAAGATCTCTATTACAGAACTATTTTTTGTACTCGAGGCATACGAGTATAAACTGACAAAGATGGGTATAGAAGAAACATCAACTTCTAGTCCCACGGCTGCACTGGTTGCTGCTGGAAACCCAGAATATCAGCAAACAAGAATAAAGAAATGGACTCATCTAATGAGACCATGCTGCTCAACAAAAAGGAGTACACTGCTGGTGACGTAGCATTTATGTTGAATGGATTTAATAAGTTCTACGAGAGAAAGATGAAGAAGATTCAACAATGCTTCTACTTCTAACCCTACCTCTCATTCTTATGATAATATGGATAACTATAAATCCGAAGTAATGTGCTATAATTGCAGGAAATTAGACATTTCATCAAGGACTGTCTATATCCTAAAGCTGAGAAGTATACTGATGAGTAAAAGAAAATCAGAAAAGAAAAGAGACATAATAAAAGTAACGTGCTGATGGCCGAAGCTGAAAAGATAGCAGCCATCTACTCATCTAATTCAGACTCAGAGACATCAGAGGATGACTCTACTGAAGATGAGCAACCAACACTGCTCTGTCTAATGGCCAATGAATCAGATGACTCAGATAATGAGGTAACCTTTTCTGAAAATGAAAATGAGCTGTTTAGTTCATTTGAGCAAATGATGATTAATAAATATAGTGTCGTTACTGCATTTGCTAAGTTTAAGGAAAAGAATACTATGTTGAAAGAGCAATATGCTTCACCGAAATTTAAGGTTGATCAGCTAAGTAATGAAAGCATAGCCATCCTCAGAAAATATTCAACCATGGAAGACAAGTTAAATCAAAAGGGTTAAATTTAGGGTCCAGAAGACTACTGATCTTTTGCTGCATTCAGAATTAGACTGGTGGATTTTCAGCAGACTCAAATCAGATGAGTTCGACTTGAGATCAGCAGAGTGTTCATCAGAAGAGTTGATTCGATCAGCAGGGTGGAAGCGGTCAGAAAGTCATTTCAACGGTAATAAATGCTCTTGGAGTAATAAATGCTGCAAGAGAAGGGTATTAAAGATAAACGATTGCTAAGAAACCTCGGATCAGTAGATTGCATTTAATGCGACTAACAAAAAGAACAACAGAGTGTACAGTGCAACAGTTACAGGTAGTCGTTCCCAAAAAAAGGGGACCATTACTCGGGGAGTGTTGAAATTTGTCTCATCTTCAACGGACAAATTCATATCTCCAAGTATAAATAGTTCGAGATTCAAGAGTTAGAGACAACACAACACAACACAACTGAATGCAGAAATTCAAGAGAAAATTCGCATCAGTCTCAAACTCAAGAACAGAACACTCATCAGCTTAATCATCTGTTGGCGAAAACCGAAGTTGAAGACCAAATACTTATACAAATCAGATTGATTTTGTTAGAAGAGAGTGTTGTGAGAAGTTTATACCCGTTTGAGTGAGTGATATAACTTCGTAGTATAGGACTTCTTTGTGATTTCCTGTAACAAACTTGTAGCTTTTCATTTGTTGAATTTCGCAAGAAGTGTATACTGTAAACTAAATGATTATAGTATAACCTAAGATCTAAGTGAATTGGAAGAGTGGACTAAAAGATTTCTGTCTATGAAACCACTATAAAAATTCTGTGTGTTTGATTTCTTGCATTTTACTTTGCATATTTTCTAAAGTCTTCAAACATTCAAACTAATTAAAAGATTTTAAAAAGGAGCTTTAAAAATTGGGGATAAAATCTCTTAAGAATGAAACTACTTGTGAAAAACACTCATAAAATCCACTGCAAACAAGTATTTCAAACTCTGATTATCTTGAATCAGATAAGTTATATCAGACGAGTGGTCAACTCTACTGATTAAGCTAAGTTCGCAATCAGTGAAGTAGTCTCACGAACTCTTGATCAGCTTACTCTACTGATAAGAAAAGTTAGATAAATTTTTGAAAAGTTTTCAGAGGTCTATTCAACCTCCCCCCCCCCCTTCTAGACCTTATCTAACCACTTGGGACCCACGTAAGGATTCTACTGAAGAACATCTAGATCCATTCCGAAAAGCAAAGAACTTAGAGAGCTGAAATTGAGGCTGCTGATAGAGATGATAAACTAAACAAAGCCAAGAAATTAGCTCTAGACTTTTCTAGTGGTGAAGAAAAAGAAGAAGACTATACTAGTTTACTTTTTTTCATCAATTTGTTGTAAATTTACATGTAATCTTCTCATCTGTGTAATCTTTTGTAAATGTAACAAATTCTTATTCAATAAAAGATTAAAAGTTCCATCTTAATTTCTATCTCAAAAATTTTGTGTGAATACTTAATTTTAGTTAGTTACAGCTACATAGCTGAAGTTTTGTCATCATCAAAAAGGGAGAAATTGTTGAATGAAGCTGAAGAAATGAAAGGAGGTGTTGATGATTTTAAAAATTCATCAGGTAAGTAGTGAAGCTTTGGTCCAGAAGACTATTGATCTGATGTTGACTTCGAAAATAGAATAGTGGATTTTAGCAGAGTCAAATCAGATGAGCTCGATTTGAATCAGCAGAGTGATCATCAGCAGATTGAATTCAATCAACAGACTGAATTCGAATAGCAGAATAGAAATGATCAGAAAATCATTCCAACAGTAATAAATACACTTGATGTAATAAATGCTACAAGAGAAAGGTAAAAACAAATAATTGAAGAGAAACCTCTTATCAGCAAGGTGCATTTAATGCTACTGTCAGATCCATACAACATACTGTACAATGAATAGTTGCAGAGAGCCGTTCAGAGACAAGGACCAGTACTCGAGCAAGATCTAAAATCTATCTTATCTCAACAGGCAGAATTCAAACCTCAAGTATAAATAGTTCAAGGTTCAAGAGCTAGAGACAAGCAACTCAATCACAATTGAAGGAATTCAATCGAGCAAATCATATAAGTCTCAATACTCAAGAGCAAAACATTAGAACAACGAAGTCATTTTTTAACAAGCTAAGTTGAGGATAACAAAAAAATATCATTAATCTTAGTGATTTCTGTAAAAGAGAGAGATGTGAGAAGTAGTTTTCCATCTATGTGAGTGAAAATACTTCAGAGGATAGGTTTTCTTAGTGATCTCCTATAGCGCACTTGTGGCTTTATATCATCTTTTGAAAAAGCGCAAGTAGAGTGTACTATTTACTTTGTGTTCATAGTATATGTTGGGTTTGTGCCTCGATTGTCAATACAACAGAGTGCGGAATTTAAAATTTTTCAAGACACACCCACAGTCCCATAAATAAAGTCTCCATATTATGTATACGAAAAGCAAGAAACGAACGCAAGCATAAATAAAACATAGGGGGTTAATCGAAATTACCTCACCACAGCTCGGTGGTGGTTACCTCCAGGCTTCATGTTCGATTCACAATATAGTGATCCAAGTGTCTCACCTCCAGAATGTATCCACACCAACTGGATTGTAGCAACACTTCCAAGTCGTAGGCTAAGAACTGGAACTTGAAAGTTTGTCAACAAAGGTACTTCTGAACTTGATCAGGACTTTGATCTAGGTTCGGGTTTGGAGATCAACTGGAAGAAGACCAAACACGCAGGGCTTATGCGGCCGGATTTGGTTCGGCCAAGCTTGGATCGGCCAGGTTAGGTTCGGCCGAGCTAGGATGGGCGACTAGGGTTAGGGGCGAAATAGTTTGGGGCGGATATGCAATTTCTAAAACTTATTTTCGAAAATCAGATTTTTCTTCTCAAAATCGGTTATAACTTTCTCTCAAAATTTTTGCAGAGTTTTCTCTCAAAAATTTTCAGTCTCATTCTCTTCTCTTTAAATGAAGAGAGGAGAAGAAGTATTTATAGGAGAAGAGTCCTACTCCTATAAGATATCTTCTTCCTTGTCTATCAAATCTTTTCTTCCTTATCTAATTAGGAATCTAAGATTTGATATATCTCTTCTTGCTTGTCTTCCAAGATTAAAAACTTCCTTTTCCTTATCTTCAAAAATCGCCCCCTATCACTTCTATTTGTGATAATTACAAATCGACCCCTTTGTCATTTAATTGGCTAATCCGAAAAATTACCAATTAAATTTATTCTTCCAAATTAATTAATTAACCACTTTAATTAATTTCATAATTAATCAGATAACCCTTAATTAATTAATTGAACATTAATTAATTAAATATCTAATTAATAATCTCTTACTTGAATTAATGCTTTAATTCAATAACTTTGATTTAACAACTTTAAATCTTTCACATTTCCCTTAATGACTGTCACTGTCCAATTGTATTGTGTGTGACCCTCTGGGTTTACCATCAATTGGCAGTAGGCCCACGACTCTCGTGATTTAATTAACGAGCAATTAAATGCTCCGATCAACTTTAAACTATCTTTAATTGACCACTCCAGAATTAATTTCCTTATTAATTCAGGAGTACCTACACTTCATGGTCGATGTCTAGCCACAAGCCCATGAAGCCCAACTTCAGGTGAATTGATATTTGTGAACCTCACCTATTATAACTGCCATGTACATACGGTCCTTCCATGACTGATTTCCCGACCGAGACCTAGGGTGTGTGAATTGATCGGCACCTCTAATTATCTCGATTCTGTACTTTCTAATTCAGGATAGTAATTCCAGTGTGACTGCTAAATTTGGAAGTCCCTTCCAAATTCGTCACTGACCGTGGCCACGGGTTTCTCGGAACTATTATCGAAGAACGTACAGGAAATTCTCCCACCTTATCAGGATGAGTCGATGGATCCTTTCTTAGTACTAACCACTCGCGTACACTTCCGTACGCACCCAACTTAGGCATGTTATGACCAAGCTAAGTGGCCTATACCTAAATCAAAGTACGCACTTTCATGCACCGAATTCGCCCTAGCACTTCAAGTCTAAGGACTAAATCGTACACTATTATAATCCTTGAGAAACATCCCATCACCGATATGCGACATGCGCTTCCACAATGGGTTTCTCTGTTCGGGTCGTTCGATGCATTCGATCCTCTATCGAACCACCTAGTCATATGCACTGGCCTCAAATGCCTTGTTCATGAAACTACAACAAATTCACTCCATGTGAATCATGCATAATCGTACAAGTCTTGACGATTCCTTCGATACCCCGTCTCGATATGAATCTATGACTTGGAACGTTTTCGAGATCACGACCTTTGAGACTGTTTCATCATAAGTGCACTCAGTACTGAAGTGTATAGTCCCATAGTCTATTGTGAACTCAGGATTTCATCCAATCGCTTAGATAGGTTCGCGAGAGATGAAGTTGGCCATTGTTTAATTCACGTACTATGAATAAACGGGCGTATTAATTATAAACCATAAGAAGATAGTCCTCAAACAAGCTAATTTAGATTGGCTTGCCGGGTACTATTCTATCAATCTCCCACTTGCCCTAAAGCCAATCACAACATTTCTAAGACCCATCTATACCAAGATGTCCCTTGAACCATTTGTGAAAGAGCTTCATTAGTGGATCTGTTAAGTTGTCTTGTTGAGATGACGTAGTACTTTTACTCGTCTCAACTACCTATGATTTTTCAATCATTTGGTTTTGTGTTTAGATTCTTGATGAGATCTCGATTTTCTTTCATTGAGCAATAGCTTTGTTTAAATCGGTTAGGATTATAACAAGCTTTCGTCATGCTAGGTAATTCATCCAATGGATGAATGTTTTCTCATCTAAACACCTTTTGTGTGTGTGCAGCATCACAATGGTGCTTTTATTCTGATTGAGTTGGCAATGGTATACTATTGGAATTTCTTCCAATATACCTCTGCTCCATCGAAACAGAATAAATCATCCACTTTTGACTTTGAAAATCTCGAATTAATAAATCCTTCGAGTTTCAATTCTCCACTATTACCATAGACCAGCAACATATCCTTTAATTATCTTCGAGGATTGCTTTATGGTAGTCCAGTGTCCTTGACTGGAGTTTGACTTATCAGTAGCTCGTGAAATATCAGAGCTTTTGATGAGTCAGGTCATGTACAAGACTTTGCATGCTACATGCAATCCAAACGCTTAAGCATAAGGCTTCTTGAGATAATTTCTTCTTTACTTATTAAATGCAGGGCATTCACATTAAATAAGACAGAGAAATTCATATCTCTATGGAATTGATCCTTTCTTGGATTTTCCATATAGTCTTTGTACTTAGATTTGTGAATTTCAACATCTTCTTTTCTTTATCTACTTTAGATACGTATCGCCAGTACGTGAGATGCAATTCCAAATCTATTCATGGAGAATTGCGTGATAAACACGCTTTCGTCTGTGCTTCTCTGATATTCTTATATCAATCTTGATGTATAGAACATCTTCTTGTTACTTTTCGAACTCAACTGTACTCCCACTGATCCTTTTGCACAAATGGAATCCATATGCCTTTTGACAATTCAACATTCTTGATTGACTTATCAAGTTGCATGTTCCAATTCGGAAAAAGTCATAGATTGACTTTTGGATTTGAATAGAGATCATCTCATCAATTGTGAGATGCAGAATCCATTTCCAATAGTCATATCTTGGTAGTCAACAACCACCTTTCTATGTCTAATAGTTTCAAAATGGGTTTTGACGTTTTAAATGGAGAGAAGGTATTTTCATAGATCTTTTAAAGGACTTTTGAATAATCACCTATCGCCATTTAGCGAGTCAAACTTATCACTTTGAATCTTATGGCTTCATGCCATATCCCTTGATTTATGTCTAAACATATTTTTCTTTGTAATCTTGGATTAAATATCTAATCACTCAATTTCGTAAAATGGAATTGTGAGTTCCTTACGAATTTGATTAGATTACTAAGAATTTGTGCAAAAAAATCGGTTCATTGGGTTTCGGGGTTTACTCCCACTATTTGTGGGGATGGGTCCAATGTCTTTTGGACTTCATCAAGTTTTTATGACATTCCCTTATTTCCTTTGACAAAAGATTCGTCAACATAGGAATAAGCTACTCACGAGATACTTTCGTTTCTCGTTGTCATAGAACAGGTATCCAATGGATTTCTTTGGATACCCCACAAATATTTGTATGAATCGGATCTACCATCGAATTTCTCATACATGGGTATTCTCTCATTTCATAAATGATTTGGTAGTGTAAGAACTTTCTTCGGAAGGCACTACACCAAGTTTCTTGAAGAGTCAGGAGAGGCTATCCCCTTAATGTGAATGAAGGAAGTTTAGCAAGATCATAGTTGTGAATTGAACTAGGTTCAACCCCCTTCTTGATTTGCTTCATGAGAATTCTATTCTCGTTTTAGATAATCGTGGAATTAATTGCTTATGTTTCAGCAAGCTTGATTAGATCAAAAGTGCTTTCGTCATAATGCATTTAGTTGCTTCATTTCCAAGACGTCTGTTGAATTGCTTCAATAGTCTCAGAATTGTACTTCAATTATGACACATATACTTTGACGATTAAGAAATCCTAAGTATATCTGAAGTAACGTTCTTCTTGAACTAGTGCTTTTAGTTCTTCCACGTTTGTCCTAATGGATTGAATCCATTCGGTTGAATTGTTTGGAATGCTAAATATTCCATTAATTTCGGTTATCAATCCTTCAAGATTTGAAAGTTATGAATTTATCCAAGTTCCTTATTTCAAGAACAATAGATAAAAGCTTCCCTTTCGTATCTATCTTCAGGAAGAATGTCCAAAAAGAACATTTCAATCGTGGACGATTATTTTGCCACGTTTTTCGATTCAGCATATAGTTTTTCGTAGTTTTGATTTGTTTATCATTGTATTTATTTCTATGCTTTAAAGCATCAATATTTGTACAAAGTTAAATAGCTTTAATTAAATAAATTCCATTCTCAATGGTAAAGCAATAATGTCTTGTACAAAAATTTGAAATAAAATCTCAAAGACAAACTAAAACTAAAGACTTATGCTAATACGAAAAACTAATATCTCTTTATGCAAAGTTCTAGGTCTAGATAGTCCTTGACCCAATCCCTGAAGCGATTCTCCCTTATCTCTCTATGCATTGATTGCATCCTCCTTTTAAGGAATTTCTTCCTTTTAGGTCGAGAGGGAACACCATCATCACCTGCAAACACTTTTACAGACATGAAAGTTCTATCAGATGTCTTACATCATAAAGAATTTAACAGGTGTATAACTTAAAAGTCATACCATTGTTAATTCTGTTCAGGAATTTCTTTCCAGCATAATCCTTCATTTGTTCTTCGTAGTCACATATATGGCAGCCCCACTCATATAGACCATATCCAAGCAGATGGACATCCTCATATTTGTCTAACAACTGATGCAAGTGTTTTGTTTCAATTCCATCAAACGGAATATCACAATGTTGCAAGAAATGATCGAAGTCTTCAGACAAGCCATTGAGAGTAATGGTTATCTCATCTTCTTTAGATATTCGAGTTCCAAACTTTCTGAGTCGTTTGAACATCTTGGCTAAGTAAGAACAATATTCTCTAACATTGTCAAACTCATCCATGTTTGTCTCATAGAGTGAATAGCTCATAATGTTCCCCAAAGTTTGTTCGGTTTGAAAACGTAACACAACTTGTTTGAATGGGACAGTGGATGGTGAATGGCTAACAAAAATAGACAACATATAAGCAGACATGTTTAACATTAATACTTATAATTAACGAAATTTGGACTTTTTATCGAAAAAGTTCTCCCACTATTTTATCGAAACTGTGACCCCTTCTAGTTTCGAGAAATTCTATTTCCTAGTAGGTCTTGACGTCCCAGCAGCAATTAATTGTACCCACGACTCGTGGTCATACAATTAATTCCCTAGGTAGGTATACATATTACCAATTGTGTCTACCACACAACCTTCAAGCTATTTTGCCTCGTTTTTCGCATTTATCTAGCACTGCTACATCATAAATGTTACTACGCGTTTAAGTCTAACCCATTAATCGTGATAAGCAACGGGCCCGGTCGTGAACTCCCCGTAACTAGTTATCGGTCGATATTCACATCCCGACCAATCCCTACCTTTGTCGTATTTAGTTAAAAATAGGAATCGAGGAATTTCGTGTATTGCCCCTTTCTTCGACTCGGGTGCCAGACTCTGGATCACCTTTATCGATAAGTAGACAACTTACACTAGTCCCTATTAATGGAAGGCTTGGATCTATAAAACTTCATTTTATAGTTTACCCAATATGACTTAATATTTATTCGAGAGGGGATTTTCGGTTTTGAAAGTTTGAAGAAACTCTCCTCGAGATCTCACCGTTTCAATTATGCTTTATCTTTTATTACGATCTAGATACTAGCGCGCATACACACAAGCAATCATAAATCGACAAATAAATAAAAGCCATACAAGCCTAACATTCATGCTACCACAATATGTTTTCGATCGGGAGCCTCCTATGCAGGCCATCATCGAGCCAGTGATGTTGGCCCTATTGGTCAATCTAAAGGGGTTCAAACAGGCCTATGCTATTACACAATGTACCACGCATACGCGGCCTTCAATTCTTCATGGGCTCCCACCTTGCTTGTAAACGGGCCTCCACCCTAGACTAGGAAAGCAGTAAAGCCCTATTCTATTACAAAGGCTCAAAGTGGCCCAAAACAATAACAGGCTCGCAGGCCCAATAAAACCAAACATTAAATTAAACCAATCACATCTACCCTAAGGTCAAGGCTCGGCGCGATCGAAAACCACGTAAACAGTTCACGTTGAGCAAGAAACATGTAAACATCTTTTACTTTCTTTCTTAATTTTAAAACTACCTTTTAAAACTAACTTCCTATTGATTTCTTACTTTTAGTCACTACTAATTATGACAAGAAAAATTCTCGGATAAACAAAGCAAGTTTTCTGCTTTAAAACAGATCCGGATTTTCAACTTTTGAAAAATTGCAGTTCGGCCCCTGTACTTTCGGAAATTGCACTTTTAACCCCAAAACTTTTGAAAAGTTACAAAACACCCCAAAACAGTTTTCGGACAGAAGGACCAAAATATAAAGATTTTGAATCCAGAAAATATTTCGAATTGCAAACTGACCCCTGAAATTTCGGAAATTACAAAATAGCCCATAAATTTTCGAAAATTGCAAAATGGTCCAAAAAACCCGTGCGATCAGAATTTCATAATCAGCCCATAAATTTCTAAAATTTCCAGAAACAGAAAATTAATTTTCAGCCCTAATTTTCAAAATTTGCGATTATTGCAAAATAGTCCTGATTTTTCGAAAAACTATAAAAACGCCACAGATCTGAAAAATCAGTTTTACCCAATTATAGATCCAGTCATAACAAGTAAGAATCAATCGACAGAACATAATTCTAAAGTGTTTTCATACACATAATCAAACATATACAATAAACAAATTATGTTCAGGCTTTTACGTATAATAAGTATGGAGTTGGCTCTGATACCACTGTTGGGTTTGTGCCTCGATTGTCAATACAACAGAGTGTGGAATTTAAAATTTTTCAAGACACACCCACAGTCCCATAAATAAAGTCTCCATATTATGTATACGAAAAGCAAGAAACGAACGCAAGCATAAATAAAACATAGGGGGTTAATCGAAATTACCTCACCACAGCTCGGTGGTGGTTACCTCCAGGCTTCATGTTCGATTCACAATATAGTGATCCAAGTGTCTCACCTCCAGAATGTATCCACACCAACTGGATTGTAGCAACACTTCCAAGTCGTAGGCTAAGAACTGGAACTTGAAAGTTTGTCAACAAAGGTACTTCTGAACTTGATCAGGACTTTGATCTAGGTTCGGGTTTGGAGATCAACTGGAAGAAGACCAAACACGCAGGGCTTATGCGGCTGGATTTGGTTCGGCCAAGCTTGGATCGGCCAGGTTAGGTTCGGCCGAGCTAGGATGGGCGACTAGGGTTAGGGGCGAAATAGTTTGGGGCGGATATGCAATTTCTAAAACTTATTTTCGAAAATCAGATTTTTCTTCTCAAAATCGGTTATAACTTTCTCTCAAAATTTTTGCAGAGTTTTCTCTCAAAAATTTTCAGTCTCATTCTCTTCTCTTTAAATGAAGAGAGGAGAAGAAGTATTTATAGGAGAAGAGTCCTACTCCTATAAGATATCTTCTTCCTTGTCTATCAAATCTTTTCTTCCTTATCTAATTAGGAATCTAAGATTTGATATATCTCTTCTTGCTTGTCTTCCAAGATTAAAAACTTCCTTTTCCTTATCTTCAAAAATCGCCCCCTATCACTTCTATTTGTGATAATTACAAATCGACCCCTTTGTCATTTAATTGGCTAATCCGAAAAATTACCAATTAAATTTATTCTTCCAACTTAATTAATTAACCACTTTAATTAATTTCATAATTAATCAGATAACCCTTAATTAATTAATTGAACATTAATTAATTAAATATCTAATTAATAATCTCTTACTTGAATTAATGCTTTAATTCAATAACTTTGATTTAACAACTTTAAATCTTTCACATTTCCCTTAATGACTGTCACTGTCCAATTGTATTGTGTGTGACCCTCTGGGTTCACCATCAATTGGCAGTAGGCCCACGACTCTCGTGATTTAATTAACGAGCAATTAAATGCTCCGATCAACTTTAAACTATCTTTAATTGACCACTCCAGAATTAATTTCCTTATTAATTCAGGAGTACCTACACTTCATGGTCGATGTCTAGCCACAAGCCCATGAAGCCCAACTTCAGGTGAATTGATATTTGTGAACCTCACCTATTATAACTGCCATGTACATACGGTCCTTCCATGACTGATTTCCCGACCGAGACCTAGGGTGTGTGAATTGATCGGCACCTCTAATTATCTCGATTCTGTACTTTCTAATTCAGGATAGTAATTCCAGTGTGACTGCTAAATTTGGAAGTCCCTTCCAAATTCGTCACTGACCGTGGCCACGGGTTTCTCGGAACTATTATCGAAGAACGTACAGGAAATTCTCCCACCTTATCAGGATGAGTCGATGGATCCTTTCTTAGTACTAACCACTCGCGTACACTTCCGTACGCACCCAACTTAGGCATGTTATGACCAAGCTAAGTGGCCTATACCTAAATCAAAGTACGCACTTTCATGCACCGAATTCGCCCTAGCACTTCAAGTCTAAGGACTAAATCGTACACTATTATAATCCTTGAGAAACATCCCATCACCGATATGCGACATGCGCTTCCACAATGGGTTTCTCTGTTCGGGTCGTTCGATGCATTCGATCCTCTATCGAACCACCTAGTCATATGCACTGGCCTCAAATGCCTTGTTCATGAAACTACAACAAATTCACTCCATGTGAATCATGCATAATCGTACAAGTCTTGACGATTCATTCGATACCCCGTCTCGATATGAATCTATGACTTGGAACGTTTTCGAGATCACGACCTTTGAGACTGTTTCATGATAAGTGCACTCAGTACTGAAGTGTATAGTCCCATAGTCTATTGTGAACTCAGGATTTCATCCAATCGCTTAGATAGGTTCGCGAGAGATGAAGTTGGCCATTGTTTAATTCACGTACTATGAATAAACGGGCGTATTAATTATAAACCATAAGAAGATAGTCCTCAAACAAGCTAATTTAGATTGGCTTGCCGGGTACTATTCTATCAGTATAACCTAAATCTTCGTGATTTAGAAGACTGGACTAAAAGACATTCTTGGCTATATAAACACTGTAAAACTTCTTTGTGTTTGATTTACCGTTTTACATACTTGCATTTATTTGAAAGCGAACAAACACTTTGAGAAGCTAAAAGATATTAAAAAAGAGTTTTAAAACTAGGGATAAAATCTTTTAACAAGAAAAACTTGTTTGAAAAACACTTAACTTAAATCCGCTGCATACAAGTTTCAAACTCTGATTTAATTTGAAACAACTAAATAAAATCAGACTAGTGGTAACTATTGCTGAACAAGCTTTGTGCGCAAACAACTAAGTAGTCTCATAAGTTTAGATCAGCTCACTCTGTTGATAAGAAAAGTTAGAGAAATTTCAAAAGGTACAGAGTTCTACTCACCCCTTTCCCCCCGAGACCTCATCAAACCACTTGGGACCAAGAATTCGGCATTATGGGAGATATGCCAGCAACGAAACCGATGTTTCCCTTCAGAAAATTCACGAAGCACAACAATGCACATTGACACGTCATGATCTGTCAAAACAATAATAGGAAATTTTTCATTCATGCTTTCGAGAAAAATCTTTAGCAACCACCTGTATGCTTCAATCTTCTCACTGTAAAAATAGCAATTCCATATACACAAGTGCACAAATAGAAGTTGACTCCGAATAAAAAACAATAGGAAAATTGCACATGTTGGTCTTGTATGTACAATCAAATAAAACAACATCACCAAACTTTTCATATTAAGCTATTGACATTCCATCACACCAAAAAAGTCTTCTAAGTGCCTCGTTTTCATTGACAGTGTACTTGAACGAAAGGTATTCGTCTTTCATCTTCATACTTTCGAGAAGACCCAAAAAATTATTCACATCGCCACCTCCGATCCTTTTCAATTGTTGACTGTTCAAATAATTGTGACCATCTTTTCTATTAAATACACCGCTAGCACTGCCTTTCCTCTAATTCTTCTACGAAATCCTGCACATGAGAAGGTCTAAACTCGATATTTGTCATTGATGGGGGCTATTTTACACCCTATAGGATAGTCGAGAAATCGAGAGGAATAAGGTCGGCCCGACTAGATACTCAGCCCAAGTGCGGATCGACTATGAAGGTCGTCTCGACCTAATATGAGCATCTCAGCGATCTAGCTCCAGAGTCTGAAGTCCTTGGGGACATTAATCAGAGTCCAGTTATGGTTATGTTTCCTTGTATAGATAGGACGAAGATCTATATAAATCCACCACTTGCATTGTATTAGGGTACAACACAGAATATCATACTTACGCCTACATACTTTGTAATACTTAAGTAATAAGAAAGCTTTTGCTACACATATTACGTACTTCTTGTTCTTACATTGCATATTGTTCATCTTTGAGTTGATCCATCCTGAGTAAATTAACTAGGCCCGTAAATTATATTCAAACTAGCCTTGATCATATTATTATTGATATTACTGAACTTAATGAAATTCGGTAAAATTAGTCATCACGTTCAACATTGACTTTGTTGATGGGGACAAATATCTATATGAAAATTTGAAACAAGTCAGTCTCTAAATAATTTATTTTATAAGTCAACGTAGTAATGAAATTAACTAATTATAATTAAATAAATCACTATAGATTTAGAATAGCTTATTTATGTATTACAGCACAAACGATGAGATGTATCGAAATTTTCGAGAGGATGATTGTGTTGAGGCTCTAACCTCGTCACTTTATATTCTCCGGTAGAATTATCAATAGCAACACAAAAACTATCTTTGCATCCACACAGTGTCTCTAGTTTTGATTCCCACTTCAGATCATATTCTTTATTTTTTTCTGAATGAAAGCCCTCTCGAGCAAACAACCATACCCTGCTCAAAATGAGGCCACTATTTCTTCTACTTTTTAAAGAGCTCTTATTGACATCAAATCCAACTTCCCTACCTTAAGCAATATAAAATTCTTCTGTTTCCTTAACAGCCTTAAACGTTAATGATCGAATGCGGTCAATGTTAATTATATGGTCAGTTGGGTCAAAATTGTTACTCCCCTATTCGACGTCGGTGTCTCTATCGTGCTAATGTGAATTTTCATTTGAAACACTTTCTTCCTCATCGGAGGAAGATGTTCCAATATTGTTTCTATACTCTGAATAAAAAGGTAAATTCAAGTAAATATAAATTTAATATTTTAAAATGTATACCTATAGAATCAAAGTTTAATTGAAAAACTTAATCAAACTAATCTCTCAGTAATTCAATAATGTCATCGAAACGTTATAAATTACTTGAAATATAGTAGTACAAATGATTGTATAAAAAACACTTCAGAATATATAGCCAAATTAGCACCAAGTCAGCAATTACCTAATATCTAGTTTAGCTTATATCTAGTTTAAACATTAAATAAAGGCTAATTAACTGATAATTAAATTACATTGTGATGTTCGTTAATGGTCATAAACAATCTATGAATGAAACCAAAATTTAGAAATATGGATTATGAGTAAATTGGTTCTAAATTACGAGAAATTCTGCACTGATTTAACCGTTTTTCGTAGGGTTGGATTAAATCAATATTATAAGGTTATGGGGTTTGATTATATGTATTATAGGGCCTAGTTACTTTATTCCGGATGGATCAATCTCAAGAAAGAACAATATGTAAAGAGCAAATAAGAACACAAGATGATGAATATTAAATATAGTATAGCAAAAGCTTTTCTATAAATTTATTATCAGAATGCCCAAGTATGGAGGCGTAAGTTCTGAATTGTAGTTGTCCGTAATACAATGTTGATCTAGGTATTTATAAGATGTAAACCCTAAGCATATAAGGAAACATAATCTTACTAGGACTCGGCATATCTATCCTTCTTGAGTCCGGATTGTAGTCTGGTTCGCCAAGGAGAATTGTCTCTGATCGGGTCGATGGATGATCCCAAATGAGCTTGTATGGTCGAACCGATCTGATGTCTTCGAGTCGATCTGAGTATTATATGGGGTGTAAGACAGCCCCCATCAGTACTCCCTGTAACGGCTCGACTCCGCGGGTCCGTCGGATAACGGTCGAATAGTTATTATTATTTTGAAAAAGAGTTAAAATATCGAAACTTTTAAAAAGAACGATAAATTAAAATCGAGAATTAAAGATTTTAAGCGGAAGCGGTTTAAACGATATAAGAACAATTTTGATTACTAAGTTTAAAGTGGAAGTACTTAAAATAAATTTTAGCGGATGACATGACATGGTGAAACAACTTCTGGGACTCAAAAGAAATACAAGAAGATTAAGATTAATATTTGATAAAATTAAAAATCATTTTCTATAGATATTCCCATTTTACAAAATTAGCTAAAATACCAAGATATTTAGCAAAATATAATAAAAATGAACCTAGACATTATAGGAGGTTTAAAATATGAGTTCAAACGAAAATCATAAAATCAAATAAGAATTTAAAGAAAAGTTCAACTACTCTCTGGAACTAGGGTGGGATCGCAACCGTGATGACCTAACCGCAACATGAACTATTGATTACCCCAAACACCTGTAGCTGAAAAGATGAAACATGGAATGCATAAGTTGATCGTCCAACTTAGTGAGGCTGTAGTGCACATGTGCGTGATGCAACATAATATACATGAGCATATACAACAGTACAGTAAATGAACATATGTTATAACAATTTAAGCACGTTAAACAAGTAACCAGCATTTGTTGATGCCGTCCTCCTCTTACCCTCCAATCCACAGTCAGGAAAACCACCACCGAACACTCCAAGTAAGGTGCGACCTTACATAACAGTGCGCATTGACGTCAAATGCCAGGAGTTTGGCCTTCACTCCCCAAGTGTAACCTCCACACTTGGCTCGTGAAGCGGGTCTACGGTGGATCGAGGTAACCCTCCGGCCCTTACCTTCCGGGTTATCCACGATTCCGCACACCAAAATAGGGGCCCACACTGTAACAGTAAACAGTACAGGACAGTAACAGTAACAGTTCAGTACAGTAACAATCCAATATCAATACAGTTCCAGTAACATGAAATCAACAAACAACTCAATAACAATCATCAAAATGGTTCAATATATGATATCAAGGTCTCGTAAGCACATAGGCATTATCATAATAATTCAAGGTGTTTAGTTTGTCCTACAGTCGAGTTTTTCATTATATCATATGTGGTATATATATTAAACATAACATGAATTGTTTGTCCTAGTAGTCGAGTTGTATCCAATATCATCATATATCATATACTTGTTTGTTCAGGGACTAATTAAGTTAAAGTTATGACTCGACCTACTAGCACATTCGGACTTACACACAAGTAACACACAACACTCACCTGAAGAGCTTATTACGGCGACCAAAATTCCACTATGAAGTGTATCCGAAACCTGAGCAAATACGTATACGACTAATAAATTATCTTATAATCTTACTTAAATATAATTAAAGAAAATCTTATCACAAGGATTTCCTAAATTAAAATCTTAGACAAGAACTTCAAACTTTCGAAAGTGTATTCATTTTTTTTTTAAACTTTAAGATTTGAGAAAATCCAAAATATTTATCAAGCTAATAATTAAACACCCTTTTCTTTTGAAAACATTCAAAGTATACCCCTAAAGTTTCCAAAACATTAAAACATTACTTTCTTGCAAAAATAATTCAAGACCCAATATCACAAGAACGTTTAAAAATATTTAAGCAAAAATTCACTACAAAACCAGAATTAATCACAAGTTTTAATAACTTTTCACAAACTAACAATGAGAAACAAAAGTTATTTCATTAAAAAATTTCTTAGGAAATTTTTCAAATTTTCAATCTTAAAACACAAGTTATCAAAGCACTACTTCAAATCAATTAATTAAAAGTTTATAAAAGTAACGATGTAAAAATAGCGACCAAACAGCACCTTTACCCCCTTATTTTTAGATTTACAAAAATAACCCCAAATGCTTTTCTAGTAAACCTAACAAAATATCAAACAAAAATAGATTGTTCAGTCCATTAGACCCTCAAAATTTTCACATCCCTAACCCTTGTACTTTTAAAATCTTTCAAAAATACCCTAAGTTTTAAAAATTATAAACAATAACTTTCATACAAAAATAAATCAAGATCCAAATATCTAATAAATATTTATTTAAACCGAGCAAAACTACACCATCTTTATAGCTAAAACCGAGTTAACCGAGATACATGCATAACATAGTACGAACTCAAACTCATGCTCAAACTAAATTCTAAAGCCAAAAATTAACCACAATGTAAATAAATAATACACAATAACATTTAGGCTCAAGGAACTATCTAACGAACTCAAATCGAGAAATGAAGACCGAAAATGGAATACCCATTCCGAGATGAAATCGCTGACCGGAGCAGCCCCTGTTGACCGACTGTTGACCGCCGTTGACCGGCACCGGAAAATGAGCCGAACCCACCATCCCGCTCTCCTTTAGGCCTAGAACACCGTGGTGAAGTTCGATTGTCAAAAAAATGATCAGAAAAGGCACATGCAAGGAAACCCATTTCAAGACCGCCACTTGCCGCCACCGTCGTCATTTTTCCGACCAAAATTTCCGTCTGATAATGGTACCAATAGAAAGCTCTCGTCGAGGAGATGAATTTTGACTACTCATTCACTCAATTTGGTTAAGAATTGATGAAGTTATGATTATGTGTGTGTAAGTATGTGTAAAGCTTGGGAAGAAGATGACAATGGTGAAAGTAAGAAATGTAGAAGGAAATTATCAAACCCACATTTTTCTCTTTCTAATTTTTGTTGCTAAACATATAGGTAATGGTGTGTAGCATAATTAGATGAATGAAAAATAATGGGTGATAACCCATTGTTTCTTCTCCAAGAATATAAGCTACAAGTGGAGGTTTTAAACCTCCACTTGTGCTTTCACGGCCAGCAGCAAGACAATTGTCCTGCTGCAAAATTCTACCTTTTTTTTTTTTACATTTTGACCCTTGAGTTTTTTAAAAGTGGCACTTTAGCCCCAAAATTTTAAAAACAGCAAATAAATCTTAAAACTAAATAAACTTAATCATATTAGTCAAGAAATCAATTACACTTTCACTCCAAAAGTTTTTAAAACATTAATCTCCCATATCTCTTATTTTCAGGATCATTTTAGTTTTACATAAAAGCACAACTTCATGATAAATAAAATTTCCTAAACTTTCTCAAAATAAATAACCTCAAAAATATTTTAACAACATATATATGAATTTTAATTTCAATTATTAAATCAACATAATTAAAATTATCAATTTCAAGTAAATTAAATTTATAGGAAAGAAATTCGGGGTTTTACAATCCCTCACTTCTTTAAGCGTGTATGTAGTAGACGCTTGTAGAAGTAGATGATCTTACACGACTGTTTTATTCTATGAATTGTGCCTCGTTAAAAACCTTACTTGGAAAAAACCCAGTGGGAAAAAATCCTAAGAAAGGAAAAGAGTGCTACATTTCATAGATAGTCGTTTTATTATTTCCGAGCTGTAGCGTTGTTTCATTTCTAGGAGGCGGGTTTTCTTCTGTGGTTGGTGGGCATATGATTAGTCACAAAGATTTTAAGCGTCTTTTCGGCCTTCTATATAAATAGGTGATCGTTGTTTTAACCATTTTTACTCTCCACCTCCCATTTTCTCGCAGTAATTTTCTTAATCGATAATTTCTCCAGTATATCGTATTCATCGACCATTTATTTCTGAGGATTTAAATAACATGGCCTCTATTTCGAAGAACCGCTCCTCTTCTCCTGTTGAACAAGTCACTCATGTTATCGATGCGAGGGCTTCTCCTAGCCCTCCATCAGTACAGATAGGAGTATTTGAGATAATTATTCCTGACAAAGACACTTTTAAAGTGCGGATCATTTCTGACGTCGAGGTCGCGGCCAAGGCTAAGAAAGGCAAGGGTGTCGTTCCCCAAGTCTCTGATCCGATCGAGAACCTTTCCTGTGCGTATACCGATGAGACTTTCTGTGAAGTCTTGGATAATTATACAAAATATTTCCCGGAGGGTTCAGAGATTATTCTTCCATCTCCTTCTGATAGGGTTACTTCTCCGTCCGAAGGTTGTCGGGCTTTTTATGCTGCCCATTTTAATCATGGTCTCCGTCTTCCGCTGTCTGCCTTATTCCTTGGTATTTTAAGGGTATTCAGCGTCTCTTTGATGCAATTGGTTCCCAATTCCGTAGCATTTGTCGTTTGCTTTTATGTCCTAATGATTGCGAAAGGGTTTCAACCTTCTCTTCGTAATTTTACCCAGTTATTCCGTTTCAACATTTCTAGTTCTTCCAATCACAGGTACTTTTTTGCTAGTCAGAAGTCTAGTCGCTCTATCTTTGATTCCCCCATTTCAAGTAATCCTGCTTGAAAATCTCATTTTTTCTTTGTCCGTCCCCCTTCATATCTTGTCTTAGCAGATGGTTCCACCAAGCCTTTCTCGTGGGACCATGATTCCAAGTGGATCTCTGGTGGTCGCTCTATTACGGGCCACTTCATTCCTGATGATCCCAAGTTAGTGGCCGAGATAGTGGAAATGTGCGCTGACAAGTACTAATGTGCCCTTCTTATTGGAGAGGCCTTTCTTCGTAAAGCGGGTCTGAGCCCTCACACCTTTCCTATCTCTTCTTTCTCACAGTCGCTTAGTAAGCGTTATATCTTTTTATTGTATTTGCTTCATATTTTCTTTGAGTAGTTTATTTGACGGGAGTTTGTTTTATCCAGTTTCGATGGTAGAGAATTCGCGGCACTCTTCAAAAGGGAAGATGGTTCTGTCAAAATCCACCAAAATAGTGGAAAACCATCTAATCGAGCAAAGGCTGTCAAAAAGAGAAAATTGGATTCGGGCCGTGATTCTGAGGATAGAGTGGAATCTCCAGATTCTTCTCAAGAGACTCATCTGCAACCTTCGCCTTCACATACTCCGGATCATCCAAGGACTGGACAGGGTTATCCTCCTCTCCAGCTCAAAACTTCCCTTGGTATCTGTGGTTGTCGCAGCTGGTCGATGCCCCATCCTACCGACTCGCCAGTTAAAAGGAGAAAGCAATACTATGGTCGCTCCGGCGAGGACCTCTCTTTGCTTGATGAACAGCACTCGAAGCCTACTGTCGTTGAGATGATCGAAGATCATTTACAAGGAAAGAGGGCAGCCGGTTATTCCGAGAAAAATTCTTTGATCCATGACGAGAAGGAGAATGCAGTTGATAAGGCTACCCGTATCCTTCTTTCTAGTGTTTTTACACGTGACATCAACAAGTTGCTCTGCAAGGATCCTTTGGAGAAGTTACAGAAAGCTTCTCTTTACGTTGAGAAGGTATTTACCATTACGTATATTTCTTTTCAATTTTCTTAGATGTGTTTCCTATTCATTGATTCATTTTTTTTTTTAATTCCACAGACCAATACTTGTCTGGCGTCATACGCTTATGAAGCTGCTCTTTGGAGGCAGCAGTGCGAATTTCTTGAGGAAAGGAAAAAGGCATTGCTTCAGAGAGCACCTGCTTCAGAGGTCAGTCCTTCTTCGTCTTCGTCTCTTCCACCTTTAACCACTGATCCTCAAGCTATGGGAACTGATAACCCCGAAGTTTTAACAATATTCTAGAGACTTCTCGCGCTGAAGAGCGGGTCAAACAGTTGGCCAAGGAGCTGGAAGATTGTCAAGTTCAAAGCACTACTCGGATCAGTGAGCAGGAGTCGCAGGTCGCTAGTCTTCAGACTTCCTTGGACGAGTATGAAAAGGATCTTCCTCTCAGTGGACTCACTGATCGATATGGTAGGAATTCTGACGAGAAGGTGATTCGTGATTTCCTTAGTTCTCCGGTTCATACCGATTTAGTGTATCAGAAAGTCGGTCCGCTTCTTGAAAGCACATTTAAGAAGGCGATCCATCAGATGGTCGCTATGGGGTTGATCGAAGATCGTCGGAGGGAGTATTTCAGGGCCACGCATGTTAGCCTCAATCGTTATGGCGAGGAATATTCTTCATCCGATCTGCCTAGTGTTAAATGCCAACATTTTCCATTGGCACATCTGATCAAGGAGTTTGGTGAACCTCTGTCAACTCCTTCTTCAGACATCAATCCTGAAGTTGACAATAATTTTGTTGATCAAGAGAGTGAGAAGGAGAATCCTGAAGTTATGAATAATACCGATGATGAAGGATGAACGACTGGCGATCAGGATGTTTCGGCTGGCGATCAGGTCGTGCTAGGGAGCGACCAAAGGACTTTGGACAGTGGCGAAAAATAACTTTTGATTATTACTGTATAATTTGTAATATTACTTTTTTACACTTTTGAATAAAACGATTAGTATTCTTCATGCGTGATGTTTCAGCTTTTCCATTAATTACGATAATTTAGACATAAATCTTTAATTTAGGCGTAATCATTATGTTTATGTCTTTTCGAATTCGTGCGATCATCCATTGGCCATGCTTTTGGTTTCGCGCCCATCCTTAGGGTCTGCCGCGTATTTTCTTTCAGTATAAATAACATACGGTAAAAAGTTTACTCGCTATTTACCGCACTGCTCCATTCCGATAGAATATTCTCTCAAGGGAGGTCGATAAGCTTCTTCGATAGTTAAAATTATTTTTTAATTTCCGATTATGAGTAATCTCTTCAGTAACACCTCAAAGCGTTCTTTACGCGATAATATCAGAAACCCTAAACCTAAGAGATCACGCAACGAGGGGCCCTCGGCGGATCCTCC
This sequence comes from Penstemon barbatus, assembly GCA_003313485.2. NCBI lineage: Eukaryota > Viridiplantae > Streptophyta > Magnoliopsida > Lamiales > Plantaginaceae > Penstemon > Penstemon barbatus. The sequence goes on from CM064883.1 coordinate 47,217,159, forward strand.
TCGATTCCAAAACATTAAAAGGTCGGGGACTCAAACTCCTGTCGTCCATTCCGAGCGTTCATCCGATCCGAATATTAGCTCGGAGCACCCTCAACAAAACCCTATTGTCTCAACTAAGTTCGAAAGGAGATCTTCCCCTAGTCGGGTTGATTTTGGAGACCTATCCAATATGGAGCATTTCTTGAACATTCCTGTTTCTACTACTGTCCCTTCCTCCGAGCACAGTTTGCCAGAGTATACTCTTGATAACCCAAATCTTTTCTCTATTGCTACTGAATTAGTTACTAGTGGAGGTAGTCCCCTCTTGAATCCATCTTTGTTACAGTCTGCAACTCAGGGTTTTCCTGACTTTTTACTTAGTGATACTACTGTCATGGCTACTTCTTTCGAAACCAATGGTTCTTCCGAAGGTCAGGCTGGACCAAGGTCCAGTCGTCGGACCGTTATCTCTTATTCGGGGAAAGAAACTTCCGTAAGTCCCAACGAGAGGGAATCCCCACGTATGTTGGACGATCCTTGTATCCTTGAACAAGTTAGGGATATAACGGAGTCCGAATTTCCTCGTCATGATAAGATCCCCCTTAGCAGTCAGCTGCCTGATTCTTGTGAACCTGATGCTTTGTCTTGGGATTTGGGTCTTAGTACCATTTTGCCTGGTGAGTTGAAAAATCATGAGGGTACTTCCAATGTTCGCCTCGTTCAATCCGTTTTCAAGCTATTTGAGCAGGTATCTATCTTTCCGAATTTATTCTTGTATTATCTCGGATTACTTTGTTATATACGAGTTCTATCTTTTTCAGGGAAAATATTATGCCCTTCAACTGGGTGTTCAAGGCGATGAATTATGGTTCAATAAAGAGAACCTGAAGCTTCGCTTGGACTCGGAGACCGCGAAGGTCGAGGGGCAAACTCTCCAACTTAGGCTACTTAATGATGATCTTCAGAAATTACGTGAAGAAAAGTTGGCTGTTGAGAAGGAGAGGGATGATCTGACCCAGCTGAACGCCCATTTAGAGGAGTCTCGTCGGCATGCATACGACCAAGGCTATGATGCCGGTTATCAGAAGAGTCGGGAGGAGCTGATGGCGTTTCTGGACACTGCTATTCCTCGGAAGGGTGCTTCTTCAGGTCGACCTGGCGATGACAATCAGTCCTGATGACCTGCTTCTTCATCATTTTTGTTTAGAATATTGGTTGTAACCAATATGTGGTTATTTGCCAAGATATTTTGCTGTAAAGATATCAATGACTGATTCACTTTTTGTTCAGTAAACCGCCTTGATTATCTTAGCAAGTAGATGAGTTTAGACTTTAATATATCTCAATACCGTTATAATCAAATACAAATCTCTTCAATAAGTAGGTGATTCGCATTTAGAAATCGATAGAGACTTATCTGATATTGACTTGAGGGCGATCAACTTTGTCTGAAAGAGTGGTTTATGGTTGCCGACCAGCTGCGAGTATTTTCAGAATGTAAGTAAATAAGCAAGTAAATAAGTTCATTGATTGACTATGCACAGTCCTTAGTCAGTTCCTTTAGTCGCCTTGGACATCAGGAATTGTTGATTGTTCGAAAAGGAATATTTCTCTATACTTCTTTCTTGCATTTAGCTTTCAAAGAACTGTAAGCTTATCACGCTTGTTGATGATCGATCAGTCACCATTATCAGATATAATTTTTTTCTGTTATGAAGTTCTATATAAGGGCTTTACTGCAACTTTTCTCTAAGCATTACTTTTCCTTATAATTTGAATCTCTTGGTAGAGCTCATTCTATCCTTTTGAACTCCATGTTTCTGTGTACTGGTCGTAGCTTCATTTTCCTCAAATAAAACAACATAGTGTCCTTCAGGTCATATCTTTGGTGTGGGAGGAATTGGAAAATGTAGAAACGTTAGTTAGATCCAGCTTGTTTAGACCTCCTTAAGCAATTCTTTGATATATGAGGTAGTGACAAGTCCGTATGTCCTAGCAAGGACGACTGTCTCTTCTACTAGTCTGTCAGATTTCCTGGACTCCAAGAGGAAAGCTGGATTCTATGTCATCAGGCTCTTATTTGTCGTCAAAACAATCAACTATTTTGTCCTGCTTATAAATTATTCATTTTTGGTAGAAGTAATTATTCCTCGTTGTAGATCTCCTTTTCGTAAGGACTATGTTCGTCGGTCGAGCATTCTTCGTAAAGTTCAAGTTGTCTCTCACTGAATCCATTGGAACGTATATGGATTTTCCATTCTGGTCGTTTCGACCTTGATACTTTATTCTCATCAAGTAGTTTTATCGACAATCCTAGCGCCGTTCCAACTTACGCGCATTAAATTCGGGAAGTCAAAAGTCGCATTCTCGTCCCTTGATCAGATTTATATCCAGCCGTAGGATTAATTTAAAATTTCCCTATAAATAGATAGGCAGTTCCTTCCCACATTATTCATACCGTACGCAATGGAGATATCAGTTTCGTTGGGTTTTATACTGCCCAGTGATCCCATAATTTTCAAAAAGTCACATTATCGTGATCTAATATCTTATAATAACTTAAGTATCACCTGCCTTGTACTGACAGGTCCCATTGATGCCCTACCTAGTACTGACGGGTCCCATGTGTCCTCAGCCTTAGTCCTCAATAGGTTGAGGTTCGTGGTTTCTTGTTTGGACATGGTGGGTGTATTTTTACCAGGCATCCCTGTTCTTGGAGGTTACCTCCGGAGTAATAGACCGTCGGGGTGTGCTGGTAAAAATAATTTTTACGACGGTCCGCGCGAGATCCTGCTTTAGAGTAAACTTTAATCCCATCTTTCAAGAAGGAGCTCGTTTTGGTCGAATGATCGCTACTGAATATCTGGCTTGTAACGGCTGTTTCGACTAAAGGGAGGATCGATCTTCAGAGTGTGGCCATCGAATCAAAGAAGTCGACCATCCTGAGCAGCATGCTTCTCAGATGGTTGGAGGGAAACATGGAGGTCGCTGGATGAAGATCGATGTTTCCGTGGATATTGTCGTGAAAAATTCCGATCTATAGGATTTTCCTTTTTTGTATTTGTAATGATATGTAAATCGAAGAACGTTCTTTGTATTCAGATGAATAAAACTTCATATTTTTTTATATTTATTTTCTTCGTGAGTTTGTTCTTGTTTCGATTTCTCTTAATTTTGTTCTTAGGTTTTCTTACCAATTATTGGTTTTAACCTATTTAATCGTTTTTATGGAGATCGAGGAGTGTTTGTCGAGCGAATCGATTTTACTCAACTCTTAGGACTTAGGCTTTTTACCAATTTTTTTTGCTTTAACCTATTTAATTGTCGGCGGTATGGAGATCGAGGAGCGTTTATCGAGCGAATCGATTTTACTCAACTCTTAGGACTAAGGTTTTTTACCAAACTTTTTGGTTTTAACCTATTCAATCGTCGACGGTATGGATATCGAGGAGCGTTTATCGAGCGAATCGATTTTACTCATCTTTTTAGGACTTAGGTTTTTTACCAAATTTCTGGTTTTAACCTGTTCAGTCATCGTCGGTATGGAGATCGAGGAGCGTTTATCGAGCGGATCGATTTTACTCAACTCTTTAGGACTTAGGTTTTTCACCAAATTTCTGGTTTTAACCTATTCAGTCATCGTAGGTATGGAGATTGAGGAGCATTTTATCGAGCGAATCGATTTTACTCAACTCTTTAGACTTAGGTTTTTTACCAAATTTCTAGTTTTAACCTATTCAGTCATCGTCGGTATGGAGATCGAGGAGCGTTTTATCGAGCGAATCGATTTTACTCAACTCTTTAAGACTTAGGTTTTTTACCAATTATTGGCTTTAACCTATTTAATCGTTGTTATGGAGATCGAGGAGTGTTTATCGAGCGAATCGATTTTACTCAACTCTTAGGACTTAGGTTTTTTACCAAATTTCTGGTTTTAATCTATTCAGTCATCGCCGGTATGGAGATCGAGGAGCGTTTTATCGAGCGAATTGATTTTACTCAACTCTTTAAGACTTAGGTTTTTTTACCAATTATTGGCTTTAACCTATTTAATCGTTGTTATGGAGATCGAGGAGTGTTTATCGAGCGAATCGATTTTACTCAACTCTTCGGACTTAGGTATTTTACCAAATTTCTGGTTTTAACCTATTCAGTCATCGTCGGTATGGAGATCGAGGAGCGTTTATCGAGCGAATCGATTTTACTCAACTCTTTTGGTTTTTTTACCAAATGTTGGTTTTAACCTTTTGAACCTCTGACTTTGGCTGATAACTCATAATCATTATATTTCAGAAGAAATCTTAAGCCGAAGCCTTTATTACAACAAATAGTATGAAAAATTTAAAATAAACAATATTTAAAAAGAATGGTAAGGATAGCTGCTAGGATTTATTTTCCATAGTATCTCCTCAGGTTGACCGCATTCCAAGTCCTTGGTAGGGGTGTTCCGTCCAAGTGCGCAATTTTGTATGAACCTTTCTTTCCTACTCCAACGACGATGTATGGTCCATCCCAATTTTGTTGCAATTTTCCTACTTGCTTGGATACCTCTACTTTTTTCAAAACTAAGTCCCCTTCTTTGAAGGTTCGCACACGCACCTTTTGATTGTAGGCCTTCTCCATATTTGATTTGGTGACTTGCAGTCGTATGGCAGCTTTTTCTCTTAAGGCTTCGGTCAGATCGAGATCATTTTCTCTAGTTTTTTAATTTTCCTGGCTACCATACATGTCGATCCTTGGGGTCGGGACTAGTGTTTCAACTGGAATTACAGCCTCAGAGCCATATACCAAGCTGAATGGGGTCTCGCCAGTTGAGCTTCTGACTGTTGTCCGATTTGCCCAAAGCACTCCAGGGAGTTCATCCAGCCATCTCCCTTTGGCTGCCCCTAATCTTTTCTCCAAAGATTTTATTATCTCACGGTTTGCTACTTCAGTTTGTCCGTTTGCTCTTGGATGTCCTACGGAGGTGAAGTTTTGTTGAATTCCTAGTTTAGCGCACCATTCCAATACTTGTTTTCCCGCGAATTGTGTTCCATTATCAGAGATTAGGATTCGAGGGATGCCAAACCGACATACTATGAACTTCCATAGGAAATTAATCACTTGGAATTGAGTTATCCGAGCAAGGTCGATGCATTCTATCCATTTGCTAAAATACTCAACATCGACCAGAACATACGTTTTCTTAGACCTGGCTACTGGAAAAGGTCCTATAATGTCCATTCCCCATTGATCAAATGGCCAGCACACAGGTATCGAGTGCATGTTTTCGGCTGGTTGATGGCTTATATTTGCATGAACTTGGCAATGATGACACTTTTGCACATATTGAACGGCATCCTTGTTCATGGTAGGCCAATAGTATCATGTTCGGAGGCATTTCAAAGCTAAAGCCCTGGCTCCACTGTGATTTCCTGCCTCGCCTTCGCGTATCTCTCGAAGTATATCATTGGTTTGTGTTTCGGAAATGCACTTTAGTAGAACTCCGGATACCGATCTTCGATAGAGTTTTTCTTCTATTATCGTATATTTAGGAGCTCGATATTTTATTTTCCGGGCTTCATTTAGGTCAAGCCAGTTTTCCTTCACGGAGGTAATCTATCATTGGAGTCATCCAGCTGCCTTCAACTTCTTTGATTTCCATCATTTCGGCGACTGGTGTCTCATCGATGTCGATTTCTGGTGTATTGGAGATTAACCAGTTGATTACTCTTTCTGTTTTGCCATCGTGAGATCCTGTAAATCTAGAAAGTTGATCCGCCCATTTGTTTTCCGAATGTGGAACATTCTGTATTTCGAAATTTTCGAATTTCTCAGTCAATTCCTTTACTTTAGCGAGGTATTTGACCATGTTGAATTCCTTTGCCTCATATAGGCCTTCAATTTGTCTTTGTACTAACTCCGAATCAGTCAATACTTTGAGAGATTTTATGTTGGATTTGATCGCCATTTCCATTCCTGCAATTAACGCTTCGTACTCGGCTTCATTGTTAGTTACCACGAATTCTAACGTTATCGCATAATTTATATCTTCTTTATTTGGTCCGGTAAAGTTGATTCCAGCTCCACCTCCCTCACGGCTCGAAGCACCGTCGACGTGCATTAAGCAGGTTTGATTTTCTACCATCAGGATATCATTATCTCGACTGGTCGACTCACCGTGTTCTAATTCCGTGGTCGGAGTTTCTAATAGGAAGTCGGCCAGAACTTGGGCCTTAATAGCGATGCGCGGTTTATATTCGATTTTAGACTGTCCTAGTTCGATCGCCCACTTGATTAATCTACAAGAGGCTTCTGGTTTTGCCAAAACTTGTCTTAATGGTTGATTTGTAAGCACTACTATTTTATAAGTTAAAATGTATGGTCGGAGTTTGCGTGCTGCCACCACTAAAGGTAAGGCGAATTTCTCTATCTCCAAATAATTCTTCTCCGCACCTTGTAGTAACTTGCTTAGATAGTAAGTAGGCTTATGTTCCGTACTTTCTATCTTTACTAAGACTGAACTGATGGCTACTGTGGTGATAGATATGTAAATGTATAATGGTTCACCTTCAGTTGGTTTGGCTAGTAATGGAGAGGAGGTTAGGTATTCCTTTAACTGGTTGAATGCTTGATCGCACTCTTCGGTCCATACAAAGTTGTTTGCCTTTCGTAAAGTTTGAAAGAAGGGCAAACTATAATCCGCTGACTTCGATATGAACCTATTCAATGCCACAATTTTTTCTACTAAACTTTGCACTTGGGAAATTGTTTTAGGTGGTCTCATTTCAGTTATAGCTCGAATCTTTTCGGGATTTGCTTCAATTCCTCTTTGGTGGACCATGTACCCTAAAACCTTTCCAGATTTTACCCCAAAGGTACATTTTGCGGGGTTTAGCTTCATTCGGTATTTTCTCAATATCTGAAAGCATCGATCGAGATATTTTACGTGGTCGGCTTCACTCATGCTTTTGACCAACATATCATCCACATAGACTTCCATTATTTCTCCGATCAGCTCCCTGAACATTAGTTTAACCAGTCTCTGGTAAGTGGCGCCAGCATTCCTTAGGCCGAATGGCATAACAATAAAGCAATACACACCCTGCTCTGTTACAAAAGTAGTTTTCTCCTGGTCTCGCTCATCCATGTAGATTTGGTAGAAACCTTGGAAAGCGTCCATCATGCTAAAAATAGCAAAACCTGCAGTTGAGTCAACCAACAAGTCGATTCTAGGGAGAGGATAGAGGTCACGTGGACATAGCTTATTAAGGTCGGTGAAATCGTTCCACGTCCTCCATTTCTTATCCCTTTTATCCCCTTCAGCCACTAAGACAACATTGTATAGCCATTCCGAGAAGTGTATTTCTCGAATTTGTTTTGCTTTGAGCAGTCTTTCGACTTCTGCTTTAATTATCTTGTCTTTTATTGGCACATGATTCCTCTTCTTTTGTCGTGCTGGTTTTGCCATTGGATCGATTTTTAGTGAATGAGTAATTACCCTTAGGTCGATGCCCTCGATATCGTTCGCACTCCAAGCGAAGATATCGACATTTTTCTTGAGAAAGTTTACTAGTAATACTTCCCCTTCCGAACTGAGGTCGGTTAAAATCTTGGTCGTTTTCGAGGGATCTCCTTGAACGAGCATAATATCCTTATGCTCTGGTGGCCTTATGGTCAGATCGACCGTTTCCTTTCCTTTTAGATCTATCCTGTCAGTGCTGGGGATTTCGACTTCGGCTCTTTCGATGTCATCATCAAGCTTCCTTTTAGCTGGGGTAAACGACTTGGAACGGTTCCCCAGCGTTAGGAACGTATTGTAACAATCCCATGCCATACAATGATCGTTCACTATCTCTCCGATCCCCATGTCTGTAGGAAATTTTATCTTCTGATGGTACGTCGATACAACTGCTCGGAATAGGTTGAAGGCAGGTCGTCCTAATTTCGCATTGTACGCAAAGGGAGTCTCTACGACCAGGAATTTTATTAGTTTCACTGCTCGCTGTGGTTTCTTTCCCAGCGACACACTTAGATTTATCGTCCCATAGGGGACTATTTCAGAACCTCCAAATCCTACTAAAGGAGTAGCTACTTTTTGGAACGTTATTTCTCCCAAATTCATCTGTGTTAAGACCTCCTTAGATATAATGTTCGCTGAGCTTCCATTGTCAATTAGGATTCTCTTAACGTTATAGTTTGCTATCTCGAGTGATACCACCATCGGGAAGTCAGGGTTGTCTTCTTTCAAATCCCAAACGAAGTTTCTTGGTACTTCGCTCTCATTGAAACTAATGAGTTGTTCTTTTGGTGGTTTGTTTTCTAGTGTCCATATTTCTTTAGGATATCTAACATTTCCTAATAAAGACCTCGCGGTTCTGCAGCGAGCATTACGACTGTCTCCTCCGGCTGGTCCCCCTAAGATGGTATGGATGGTGCCATTGATTTGATCATTGTTCAATTCTTGTGGCGTACCATTATTAGGGGACCTTCTTCTTGGGGTCCTTCTCTGGTTATTGTTTCGAGGACTCCTGCTTCTATCTCTCTTGCGATTGTTCCGTTATAAATAATCGTCCAATTTTCCTTGTTCGATTAGTCTTTCGATTTTTTGTTTTAGGTGAAAACAGTCTTCCGTTCGGTGTCCATTAGCGCGATGATACCTACAATATAGATTGTAGTTTCGCGCACCGGGCCTAGGTTGTGCAATTCTTTTCGCCGGTGGAATCCAGTTGTTCCTTTCTAACCCTACAAGAATTTCTTCGATAGGAACAGTAAGTCGTGGGTATTATACCTGATTTATTCGATTTCTGTTAGCCGGTTTGGCTGACCTTGATCTAGGATAGATATTAGGCCTTTTATCCTGATCGTTCCGATTGTATTCTAGTCGTTGAAAGACATTTCCTTTTTTGAAGGATCGATCGTAATCAGTAGGTCTTAAAGCAGGAGCTTTATCTTGCCGCCTTGATCCGGTGGCGGGAGTTTTGTTCCTATTCTTGTCTTTAAAAGAGTTCATCTCCTCCTGAGTCATGTATTTCGATGCCAAGGTCATAATATCTGCAAAAAGTTCTTGGTTGCTTTCTGCTGAGAGCATTCACGAATTGCATGTTTTTGGTAAGATCGAAGAGGATGGAGATTATGTAATCGATGATTGGTGAATCGATTTTTAATAATTCCACATTAAATCTTGCCAACCAGTTTCGCAAAGACTCTCCCTCTTGTTGATGGATGGTTCTAAGGTAGCTCATCGGCAGTTTCTGTCTTTTCTGGCTGGCAGATTGTTGTGTCAATTTATTGTATAATTCACGGAAACTGAAGATAGAGTTGGTGGGTTGTTTTGCAAACCAATCCAAAGCTAGTCCTTCAAACGTAGTAACCATTAGTTTGGCGGTGTAATCCGCCGAGTGAGCATATAAGTTCATAATATTCGTGAAGCTGAAAATATAATCATCGGGATCGGTGGTTCCATCGTATCTTGGTAGTCGTCCGGGGACCTGGCCGGATGACTGAGCTTCTTTTATCTCCCTACAAAAGGGGGAGCATGCCGCTAGGCTTTCTTGGAGCTCCGTGTTTCTGGCCCACGGATTTTGGATGGTCCGAAGACGTTGCTCTAGGCGCTCATGTACCATCCTTTCAATTTCTTGTTCCGAGATGCGGACTGCTCTTCGTCGATTAGGTATTCCATCAACGACGTCATCCTCAATGGGAATTATGGTATGTTCCTTCGATCCTCGGTGGGTCGGTAATGGCTTTGTCCGATCTGTTTTTCTTTGGATCGGCTCATCAGTTGGTTTTGTATCACTCCTTTGTGGACTGCAAGGATCGCTGTTCGCTCACAGGGCTGTCTGCTAGCTCAGATACTTGATTGACCTGCCTTGGAGTTCTCCGAATGGGATTTTCCCTAGCAGTTCTAGGGTCTCTGCGCACCTGCTCGGGGACTAGTATTTCCCCTGGATACAGTGAGTTGAATAGCATAGCGACCTGTCTTAGTTTCTCCTGTGTATCCGGCAGAGGAACAGGGATTGTCGGAGCCATGGGGGCTTCCGGTATCACAATGGTGGCAATCCCTTGTTGTCCTTGAGAGTTTTGAACATGGATCCCTTGACATTCCTCCTGGTTCGGTAGTTGATCACTTGCTCTTCGATTATTTTCGTCGTTGACAATTGGAACGTTATTATTCGTTTCGTCATGTAAGTCATCAGATGTGATATGTGGATGCGTTGTGTTACTTCTTGCCTCATTACGAGCATTCTTTCTTGGGCGAGCCATATGTCTATCGAATAATTAACTCAGCCCCTCGGTGGGCGCCAACTGATTTAACCGTTTTTCATAGGGTTGGATTAAATCAATATTATAAGTTTATGGGATGGGATTATATGTATTATAGGGCCTAGTTACTTTATTTCGGATGGATCAATCTCAAGAAAGAACAATATGTAAAGAGCAAATAAGAACACATGATGATGAATATTAAATATAGTATAGCAAAAGCTTTTCTATAAATTTATTATCAGAATGCCCAAGTATGGAGGCGTAAGTTCTGAATTGTAGTTGTCCGTAATACAATGTTGATCTAGGTATTTATAAGATGTAAACCCTAAGCATATAAGGAAACATAATCCTACTAAGACTCGGCATATCTATCCTTCTTGAGTCCGGATTGTAGTCTGGTTCGCCAAGGAGAATTGTCTCTGATCGGGTCGATAGATGATCTCGAATGAGCTTGTATGGTTGAACCGATCTGATGTCTTCGAGTCGATCTGAGTATCATATGGGGTGTAAAACAGCCCCCATCATGCACAAATTAAGAATAAAGGGATTCGAAATTTAAAGTAAAGTGTTTACTTAATCAAAATTAAGAGAACAATATTGTCAATTATAAAACACATTAAATCTCGATTGAAATTTACGTAATCGATTATTATGACAAATTGTGCATAAAACCAAATTAAAGACAAAGGGATTCAAAATTATCTGTAAATAGTTTACTTAATCAAAATTAAGAGAACAATATAATCACTTACAAAAAAATTAATCTCGATTGAGATTTACTATAAAACTCGATTAAATTTTACGTTAATTTGTTCACATAATCAAAATTATCATCGCCGAATTAACTATTTCCCGGGTATTTACGTAAACTCAAAATTTCTTATCAAATACTTACCATATTCGTCACGCCTTGCATCATTTTCTTCACCCGGGATTGTAAAATTACCCACCATTTTTAGATTTGAAAAGATCCTGCTGAAGAGATTAATTTTGCACTAACTAGTAATAAGTTTTTTTAATAGTAAAAGAAGAAATTTGAATTTACCCTAATTACATGAAAAACCGAAGATTATGTTTCTTAATCATGGAAATAAATCGATTATAATTTTAGGTTTTATTATGTGAAAGGTTATAAGTGACTTTGTTTAATTTAAGTGTTATTTAATTTAGTTTTAAGTGTTATAAATTTAAGATAATTAAGAAGGATATAAAAGACTTTTCAAGTTGAGGTTATTATAATAATTTTCATTTGAAAATTAAACAAAAGGGTAATTTGGACACTTGAAAAATCGGGTAAAGTTGAGCTTTATTTTTGGAAGTTATCGCTACCACGTGTGAAGATTTTAGGGAGTGCCCGCACATGAGACCAATTACGTTGGGCCGCACCCTAGATGCCCCGTAGTTTGTTTCTTTAATATAGTTATCTAATTTCAAAAGGAGTCTATTTTCATAGTTATCAAGTTTTCTAAGGTTAAGTTCACATTGTATTTTTTTTCAAACAAAAGGGTAATTTGGACACTTGAAAAATCGGGTAAAGTTGAGCTTTATTTTTGGAAGTTATCGCTACCACGTGTGAAGATTTTAGGGAGTGCCCGCACATGAGACCAATTACGTTGGGCCGCACCCTAGATGCCCCGTAGTTTGTTTCTTTAATATAGTTATCTAATTTCAAAAGGAGTCTATTTTCATAGTTATCAAGTTTTCTAAGGTTAAGTTCACATTGTATTTTTTTATGATCAGTAATGAATACTAAAATATATTATATATGCACATAAAGTTAGACTGTGATTATTCTGACTACCCTAAAGTGAAGATTTGTGGTCATTCTTACGTCCCCTAATAGTAGAAACAAATAATGGTGAAAAGAGATCGTCTAAAATTCTCGCACCAGATCATTTACCATATAGAATAAAAGACATACATGCATAACATAACTACTCAGATTCTCAATTGATTATAAATTCATTAATAAAGCACGACTTTTAATATTAACTCTAACATCATTAAGTATATTTTATTATCACTAAATTTTGTATTCAACTATTTGATTAATGATAACGCGTCCATTTTTTTTTTAAATCTACATTTGTCAATGCTGGTTCAGAATAAGAATATGTGTCGTTAGTAAAATGCAGAACGTGTATCTAAAAAACGGACAATGGCTAACATAAATTAATATAATTAAAAAACTAATAAAAAAATGTTGCGGGTGGGATAAGAGGCAAGACCCCCAAGGTTGATTGAAGATCCATTCATGCACAAGTTCTCCAAAGATTTATACTTGACAAATTCAAAATCTTCTTCGTATATTTGTCAATTCTTTTACAAATTTTGATAATTTATGAATGAATGTACAAGTATAATTTCACTATATATAAATAATTATGAAATCCAGAAACGGGAAAAAAAATAAAAACATCAATCTAATGTCAAACTCAAACATAGATATTTGGTCATTATAACAATATATTTGTCTATATAACAATGCATATGTAGTTGTAGTTGTAATAATAAGAAATTGAAAGAAGTTGTTCTTGCAATCAATAGGCTCTGTAGTTAATTGTTTACTAAATATCCATTTCAATCCATGCTTTGTATCCTCCTTCCATGCTATATGCATATTTAAAGTCCTACAATGAAAAAGCCAAAATGATCATGTTAAAACAGTGTTTTAAATGAAATATATGCTCTCTTCTACATGTTATATGTGGAATCTCTTCAATTTAAAAAAATATATTTTATAGAATGCCTTGTAATATTAAATAGCTGGCACGAGAATCACCTATAAAAATTTTAATGATCTGTTTTGTATGAATTGGGGTTTGGATTTGTAATATTTAGTAACATTTGAATATCATAATCTAGCGTGCAAATATTGCATCACACAGAGGATTAAAGTGTCTTACATTTCATTGAGGGGAAATGGTCATCAATGCATGAGAAGCTATTCTTGGAATTGTATCGACGACGAATAATGTTGAAACTTTACCTTTAAAAATAGAGTTTGTTGAACTTTGTGTATCACCACTTAGTTATCGCATTTTACGTATGGTTGGCACAATTTTCAGTCATATTAGAATATCTTCCATGAATTTTGTGAAGTCATTCAAATTCTCACTAGCTTTATTCAATGCTATGCACTCTAATTTCATAGTGGATTGAGCTATATGTTGGATGAAGATGAAGAAGTGAAGGGAGGTTTTAATGATTTTCAAAAGTCATCAGCTAAGTAATGGAAGCTTAGTTAGAAGAGTTAAATTTCAGTCCAAAAGACTACTAATCTAATGCTGAGCTCGGAATCAGACTGGTGGATTTCAGCAGAGTCAAATCAGATGAGTTCGGTTTGAATCAACAGAGTGTTCATCAGAAGAGTAGATTCAATCAGCGGAGTGGACGTGATCAAAAAGTCTATCCAATGGTAATAAATGCACTTGGAGTAATAAATGCTGTAAGAGAAAGGTATTAAAGACAATTGATTGAAGAAGAACCTCGGATCAACATAGTACACATTAAATGCGACTGACAAGAAGTACAGCAGAGTTGTATAGTGAACAGTTGCAATGAGCCATTTAGAAATGGGAACTAGTACTCGAGAAAGAGCTGAGTTTACTTCAACAAGTAAAATTCAAATTCATGAGTATAAATAGTTTGCGGTTCAAAGAGTTAGAGACAATCACAACATTTGAGAGAATTCAATCAAGCAAAATATTCGAAGTCTCAAAAACTCAAGAACAGAATACTAATCAGCTGAGTCATCTGTTGACAAAGCTAAGTTGAAGAAAAAGCAAACACATACAAATCTTAGTAATTTCTGTAACTTTCAGAGTTGTGAGAAGTTATTATCCATCTTTGTGAGTGATAATACTTCATAGTATATGTCTTCATTGTGATTTCCTATAGTGAGCTTGTGGCCTAATCCTTCGCTGTAAAAGCACGAGTGTTATACTGGTAACTTTGTGTTTCTAGTAGAACCTAAATCTTCGTGATTTATAAGAGTGGACTAAAAGACATTCTAACCACTATAAAAGTTCTTTGTGTTGGTTTACTTACATTATTTGCATAATTTTTTAAGTAACCAATCTTTCAAAAAGACTTCAGATTTTAAAAGGAGTTTTAAAACCAGGGATAAATCTTTAAGTGACTATAAATTTGTTTGGAAAACACTTGATTTAAATCAGCTGCAACAAGTTTCAAACTCAGATTTGTTGTGAAAACAGATAAGTAAAATTAGAGAGTGTTCAACTTTGCTGAACAAGCTCTGTGCGCGATCAACCGAGTAGTCTCATAAGTTCATATCAGCTTACTCTGCTGATAAAAAGTTTGAGAAAATCTTTAAAGGAAAAACAGAGGTATATTCACCTCCCCCCCTGTAGACCTCATCTGACCACTTGGGACCAACAAGTTGTATCAGAGCAGGTCATTCATTTGGATCATTTGCCTGATCAACGAGATTGATCCAAGAGTGTATTTTTTCAAAAGTTTTCAAAAGAGCATTTTTTGAGAATTAAAATCTTTTGAAAATGGAATGTACTAGCCATGATCCCCACATTGGAGGTATGAGTTTTGAGGGCTGGAAATTTCGCATGGTTTGAAGGTTCAAAATCACCAAAAAATTCAAAATCAATGACCAAGAAATGGTGGTTAACAAAGAACTTGAAGAGATGACAACCGAAGAAATAAAGATGAACACTCTTGACAAGGTTTGAAGATTCATCATGACTAGAGCCCTCGACAATGACTGGTTTGTCAAGGTCAAACACTGCAAAACTGCTAAAGAGATGTGGGACGAGGTTCACAACATGAGCGAAGGAAATGATTCAATCAAAAAGCATAACCTGAGTATAGCTCTTGATAAGTTGGAAAAATTCAAAATGATACCCGGAGAAACCATTGACCAGATAGACACAAGGTTCACTAGAACACTTAAAGAAGTGTTAAAGTTGGAAAAGACCTTTACTGATAAAGAGATCACTGTCAATGTCCTAAAAAAGCGCTACATCCCAAGTTCAAAATGAAGATCACAAACATGGAAAAATCAAGAGATCTGGGGAAGATCTCTCTAACAGAGCTGTCTTTTGTATTCAATGCATACTAGTAAAAACTGTCAAGGATGGGTATAGAAGAGACCTCAACTTCTAATCCCACTGTTGCCTTGGTTGCTGCCGAAGAACCAAGAAGATCCACCGAAAAAGCAAAGGAAATGGACTCATCTCATGAGGCCATGCTGCTCAACGAAAAAGAGTACACTGCTCGCGATGTGGCATTGTTATTGAACGGATTCAAAAAGTTCTACAAAGAAAAATGAAGAACAAATACAACAATGCTTCTACTACTAACCCTACCTCTCACTCTCATGAAGGATAGCCTATATCCTAAAGTCGAGTAGTATACTGAGGAGGAAAACAAAATCAGAAAGGAAAAGAGACACAACAAGAGTAAGTAGTTGTTGGATGAAGTTGAAAAGATAGCAGCCATCTACTCTTCTGATTCAAATTCAGAAACATCAAAAGATGACTCTATTGAAGATGAGACACCCGCACTACTCTGTCTCATGGCCAAATAATCGAATGACTCTGATAATGAGGTAACACTTTCTGAAGATGAAAATGCACTATTAAGTTCGTTTGAACAAATGATGATAAACAAAACAAGCGTTGTTACTGCATTTGCAAAGCACGAGGAAGAGATAACTATGCTGAAAGAGCAAAATACATAACTGAAACTTAAGGTTGAAAATCACAAGAATCAGATGAGTATAAAAAGCTCGAGCAAGAAAATGAATCTTTGAAAGCTGAATGTGAAGTTTATAAAGGATAAATCATGCAACTTGAAAAGTAATAGAGTCTCATGAAAAGTCTTCTGTTGGATAAGATCACATGCTTAGTAATAGAAACTACCTTTTTTTTAAAAAAGAAAGTTTAGAACTAAACCGTGCTGAAAAATTTGTATCTGCTAATATCAATAAGGTTATCTTATATGTTCAGATCACTAAACCTACTTCACAAGAAAAAGGGAAAAAGGAGAAGAAATCTCCAAAGAAAGGGTAAAGAGCCTAAAATTGAATAACAGACTGGTAAATCTAAACAACGGAGTAGTCCGAAGAAGTATGCTGATAAGAGTAAAACCAATCAGACTAGTAGTAAGTCTAAGTCGTCTGTTAATGAGCAAGCTAAGAGTAAACCAAAGAACCATAGAAATCATAAAAATGATAATTCTTGGTATGGAAATGAATCTCATTATGTGCAAACTGCTTATCATTAATTTTATCATGCACCTCATTTTCCGTCTTATTGTTATGTTGTATACCCTGCTCATCATCCGATCCATGCTTACCATGTTTATCATGCACCGTACCCTACTTTTGAGCTTTAATCATATCATAATGATTATCATAATAATATTTCTGCTGAAAATTATGATGCACCTAGAGTAACTCATGCTCCATGAAACTCCACTAAACATAAGAGGCCTAAGGTTTCACAATCTTGAGTTGTCAAAGATGAAACTAATCTTCCAGGACCCTCTCAATAAAGGGTACCTAAAATATTTTCTTTTGTTATGTAAGTTAGGAGTAGGAGTAGGAATAAAGTAGAGAAGAAATGGTACTTGTATTGTGGATGTTCAAGGCACATGTGTGACATACATGAACTGACTGATGTTCTGCCATAGATGGTCCAAAAGTTATATTTGGAGACAACAAAGAAGACAAGATTGTGGCGTGTGGAAAGCTTATTAAAGGCAACATTGAGATATCTGACGTCTCTTATGTTAAAGGCTTGAAGTACAATCTATTGAGCATAAGTTAATTTTGCGACAAAGGATTTTCTGTAATCTTCTCATCAGATAAGTGCTATGTAGAGCAAGTTGGAACCAAGAAGGTAATGTAATCTGGAAGAAAACAAGGAAATATCTATATAGTCGACTAGATTTATGTGGACAGGAATTCTAATATTTTGTTAGTGGCGTCTTAAACAAGTGAAATTAGTTGGCTATGGCACAAAATAATGAATCATGTGAATTTCAAGACAATTAAAAGATTGATCAAGAACAATTTGGTAGAAGGAACTCCAAAAACAGTCATGAGCAAAGACAAGCTCTGTGACGCTTGTCAAAAGGGTAAACAAATCAAGTCTTCATTCAGAAACAAGAAGCACCAATCTTCAACCCGAATTTTGGAGCTACTTCACATGGATTGTTTAGTTCTATTGATCCTATCAGCAATGGTGGAAAGAAGTAATACCTAGCTGTTGTGGATGATTTTACAAGATATACTTGGGTGGTTTTCATGAAAAAGAAGAGTGAAACCAAGGAACATCTTACTAATATGATGGAACCGATCCAGAATGAAAAGAGCCTAAAGATATTAAAGATCATATTAGATAGGGGCACTGAAATTACAAACTCTAATGTTGAAGAGTATTGTAACTACAGAGGAATCAACCATGAGTACTCTGCTGCAAGAACCCCTCAACAAAATTGAGTTGCTGAAAGGAGAAACAAGATTCTAAAAGAAGCTAACAGGACAATGATAGTTGAAGCAAAACTGCCTCAAAGATTTTTGGCATAAGCCACAAATACAACATGCTAGGCCCAAAACATATGCATGATCAACAAGAGTCAAAACAAGACACCTTATGAACTTTGGAACAATAGGAAGCCTAACACTCATTATCTTAGAATATTTGGCTGTAAATGTTTTTGTTTTGAATAATGAGAAAAATCACTTTACTGCTTTTGCAGAAAATGCTGATGAAGCTGTTTTTGTAGGTTACTCTGCTGTTAGTAAAGCCTATAGAGTATTTAACAAAAGGACTTTACTAGTAGAAGAATCAATTCATGTAGTATTTCCTGAGCAAAATCAATCTTCCGAAAAAAATCAAAAAATTCTGATATATCTACTGATTTTCAAAAATTTATTGTGGAATTAAAAAAAGAATATGTACCCATCATACTACCTAATCTCAACCAAGCTGATAACTCAAGTGTTGTTCAAAATCAGTCTATTGATTGTCTAACAGACAAGTTGCAAACAACTGATATGCCAGAGACTGTTCATCAGACTACTACGGAAACTCCAACAGTAGTGTTGCAAGATCATTTAAGAGGATTTGCAACCTAATCTTAGATGGCTCAGAGATCACACACCCGATCTTGTGATTGGTGATCCACTGGATAGAGTAAAGATAAGAAGGGCAACTACTAACGAATCAATGTTTGTAAGTTTTCTTTCTCAAATTGAGCCTAAATTAATTGATGAAGCTCTTATTGATTCTCATTGGATTGAAGCAATGCAAGAAGAGTTGAATTAATTTGAAAGAAATAAGGTTTGGTACTTAGTACCTAGACCTACTCATCAAAGAGTCATTGGAACTAAATGGATTTTTAAATAAGATGAACGAAGATGGTGTAGTAACTAGAAACAAAGTTAGACTAGTTGCCAAAGGTTACTACGAAGAAGAAGGCATAGACTTCGTGAGACATTTGCACCAGTTGCTAGGCTTGAACAATCAGACTATTTCTAGCCTATGTTGCTCACGAAATTTCATTGTTTATCAGAATCTGAAGTCTGCTTTTCTCAATGGAGAATTGCAAAAAGAAGTGTACGTTGAATAGCCTCCAAATTTGAAGTTTATCAAGAAGGAGATAAAGTGTATCGTCTGAAGAAAGCTATCTATGGACTAAAGCAAGCTCCAAGAGCATAGTATGATACTTTATTTGACTTTCTTTAATTAAATAATTTCAAAAAGGTAAAGTAGACAAGACCATATAAACTATTGAATGGGACAAGTATATATTATTAGTGCAAATATATGTGGACGATATTATCTTTGGTTCAACCGACAAACAGTGTGTAAGAAGTTCTATAAGCTGATGCAGAATAAGTTTCAAATGAGAATTATGGGAGAACTCAATAAATATTTTGGATTACAAGTGAAACAACTACCTGATGATATCTTCATTAATCAAGCAAAATTACACAAAAGATCTATTTAAGAAATTTGATATGGAAACTAGCTTATTCTATTGCTATTCCAATATCTATTGGACTTCGCCTAGATAAGGATGATGATGAAAAATTAGTGTACATCACCAAATATAGAGGCATAATTGGGTCTCTGTTGTATCTTACTGCAAAAGGCCCTTCATTTGAATAATATTTAAGTTATTTTCTTTTATTGAATTCGCAATCCAAAAATGAAAATAGCACATGTTTCCATTTTTCTTTCTTCATGATTCGAATTACCAAGTCGCATTCAATAACTGTAGAAAGATAATGTAACTACGCCGATTCAAGAGGTCGTCTGCCTATGCACCGAGTCTCAATCACTCTGATAGAGGTGCTAGATAAATAGTAATCATTAATTCTTCATATTGTGGAATCACATTTTAGAAATCCATGATTGCATATTACTTTCAAATAATCACCCGCATAATTATAGCTTGGAAGAATTTCGCTTCCTTAACAAGAAAAAACTGGATTGCCAATACTCACAATAATCGTGATTATTGCATATTAAAATAGCACTGATTAGACACCTTCAATCAGTAACATTTGTTTTCAAAAGGCGTTTTTAGAAATTCATAGATTTGCTCTAAAACAGCAGATTGTAAAGAAACTATTTAGTCGCACTGATTCCGAAAAGGAACAACCTTCGTGTGAATCTACATAGTAATGAACACAACCCTTCATTTCTTATTATTCCATCTATCCATATGTTCAAGTGTTGGTCTCAAATGTTCAAATGAAGTCTAGAGAAGGATGAATATCTTTGTTTTTCCTTTGATAATTCTCTAACATTTTCTTATCAGCAGGGTAAGCTGATCGAAACTTATGAGACTACTCAGTTGTTCACGCACAAAGCTTGTTCAGCGTAAGTTGACCACTAGTCAGATTTTACTTATATGATCCAAATTAACTCAGAGTTTGAAACTTGTATGCAACGAATTTTGTCAAGTGTTTTCCAATCAAGTTTTCTCATACTTAAATGATTTTTATCTCCAGTTTTAAAACACCTTTTAAAATCTGAAGTTTTTCCAAAGTTTGGTTATTTATGAATACATGCAAATATGAAATAAGTAAACCAACACAAAGATTTTATAATGGTTATATAGACAATAATGTCTTTTGGTCCACTCTTCTAAATCACGAAGATTTAAGTTATACTAAGAACACTCTAAATGCGTTTTTACAACAAATGATAAAAAGGCATAAGTTTGTAATAGGAAATCACTAAGAAGACCTATCCTTTGAAGTATTTTCACTCAATAAGATGGAAAACTACTTCTCACAACTCTCTCTTACAGAGGATTTAAGATATTTTCTTGTTTTCCTCGAACTAGTTTGTCAGCAGATAACTTTGTTGTTTTACTAATATTTTTTTAGTTTAGAGAGGTTTTTTTCATACCATGATTCACATCATTTTGACATATTTATATTACCATTATATTATTTATTATATATATAATCTAATTTATTTAATAAATTTAATAAAAATAATATATAAAATTTATAAAACTTGTGAATTTTGAGGAAAATTTATCGGTCAGAAAATCTATGAGACAAACTTTGACAACAATCTATAACTATATGACTACCTATGCAAATTTCCATCAACTTTCCTTCTAGATTTTGGAATAAAAGGAAGGAGGTCAGTTTAAGTCCTGCTTTCTTCCTTTGAATTACTAGGTCTGTGAACTGAGTCATCGGATGCAAAAGGTGCATAGCCGATTTCCATCCAAAATTGAATTTTCCGTCCAAATAATGACGAAAGTATCAAATGTGTCAATGACAGTTAACATGTAGTATTAAATGTGTATGTTTTTAAAGTAAATGTTCTCGAACTATCAGTTTGTATTCAAATTTTCCATCAATATATATATATAGAACTTATATTAAGGAAGTGAAAATGTGAGAAAAATTGGACTTACAGCATCACGAAGATCAGTAGTAGCAGACATAGACTGGTCGCCAGTTCCACAGCCCTGAAAAATTAGAAACATTATTACATATTCTATTTATTTGCAATCATATAATATAGTAATAGTTTATATATAAAAATAACAGGAATATATTTTTTTATTCACCACAATAATTTGGTCTTCTTTTCCAAAAACCAACAAAACTTGATTCACAAAGTCAGGATTCTTCACCTTACCTGAATTTCAGTAAATTATTTGAAACCAACAAAATGTCAAATAAATAACGTACTTTTGTCATAATCTAAGTTTAATGATAGAGCTAAATGCAAAAACAACCATCTGCTTGGCCTAATTGGCAAGATCACCCTTGATGTATTTTTTTTAGCAAAAAAACCTTGCATCAATATTTTATTAGCTCACTGCATCCATTTCAAAAACCCTCATCAATAGGGGGTTATTATTAAAGTTAACAATGAATTATTGTCAATTTTTAAAGTTAGCAAGGGAATTACTACCATTTATTTAAGGTGAAATAGGAGTGTTTTTACATTTTATAATGGGGGTATAATAGTCATTTTTCTTGCAAAATATGTATTCCAGCTTGGATGGGGTTATTCGCAATAAAAAATATCATACATGGTTTTTCGAATAAAAAGAATTATCTGGATTTCTAATAAAAATAATTTAGGGGTTTTGCCATAAGACAAAACAAAGGGATTATTTTTGCATTTCATTAAAGAATGATTAGTTTAAGGAAAATTTGGAAAAAAAATGAAATTAGGCAATAGCACCTCCTGGAGTATTAAGATAGTATGAAATGTTCACTGCATTCTTCACATGACCTTTCTTGAAGTCTTCTTCGGCCCTATTTAATATAGATAAATTTGAAGAAATTTTACAAACTGAAATTTCATACAAGCAAATAATTGGTAATTATGCAAAATGAATAATAAAAATTAATAAACACGAATATTAAGGTGTGATTTATTTACCTAATATCAAGGTAGCGGTGGCGATTATGATCGATGAGATACCGAGCTACCTGCACATCGAAGCCTATAACTTCTGGCCCTGAACAAGCAAATATGATAAGAAATCAACAAAATTAAAATTAAATCCATATTTATAAATATTATATATATATATATTTACTATTAAAAGATTTTAAAAGAAAATTCTGCATACATCTTAATTCTGAGGCCATGAGATTGAATGGGATCTGATGAATCAAATGGTGGTTTGATATTGATGGACTTGTAAACTGGTGCTTTTGTTTAATTTACGTCTTTTGACTTTTTAAGTGCAATGATCAATTCAGAATTCTTTATTATTATTTATGCAAGGAGACTTGGTGGAACAAGATGAAAAAAAGAAGAAATCGTCAAATCTCTTTATTATAAATTCAAACATCTATATTAATTAGTGGTAAATGCAAAATATTCATCCTTGTTATGTTAAATTTGAATAAAATTATTTTTAAAATTTTTACTGTACCAAATTTTCTTGTACTTTCAGAAATACTGAATAAGACACTCAATTTAATTTGTAAAAAAGGGCCTTTTGTATCGATATATTTCAAAAAAAATTATTTTTAAAATACGTCATATTGGTCCCTACAAATTTACATAAATATTTAAAAGTTTGTTTCTTGAAATATGTGATTCAAAACGATCAATTTTTTACAAATTGAATGTTTTATGTAGGATTTTTGAAAGCAAAAGGAGGTTTTGTGCAATAAAAATTAGACATAATAGTTTCGTACAAATTATACATAACAAAAGGGAGTATCTTGAATTTTTTGCATTAATTAGCTTATAAAAATATGTATTAATTAATTATTCGTCTGTTTTAAGGGAGGAAGAAACATTAATTGTATAGGATGAAATTATGTTACCATTCAATTGGTTAGGCCTAAATTATGTATTATGATAAAATATCAGTCAGATATTACTTGAAATTTCTTAATGATACATAAAGCTGTGGATAAACAATTTGTAATGGTATAACATGTCTAATAAATAGTGTTATATCGTATAATTCTTTGAGATAATATATGAGGACAATTGGGAGTGAACTTGAAAGATTCAACACGAGTCAGCATCAATCGTTCGTCCCCTATTCTAAAATAAGATTCTATGATAGGTGGCCTTTATTGAGATATATCAATCTGAGTCTTTAAATTTTGAAAAAATAGATCTAGATCGTTAATATTTGTGCAACTGTACAAATAATCGGTTACTTAGATACTACCCTAGTGGATTTAATACATGGGGGTTGGATGAATGACACATAGGCATAAAATGACAAAATATTGTCCTTTTATGCTTCTGTGTCACTCATCCAACACCCGGGTGGATTAAATCCACCGGTGTAGGTACTAATTTTCCCAAATAATCATGATAATTTTGCACATGTACAACAAAATGTTGCACAGTCACAATGACCATAATACCCTTATATATAAAAAACTATTAGCGTGAAATTAAATTTTCTTCAAAACAAATCTCCTGTTCCTCCCCACAAATTTTTTTCTCCGGCAGATGTTACTCCGACACGTCGGCACGTTTAATTTTAGTACCAATGGTGGTGTTTAACTCTCGGTGTAGGCACTTTTTCACTCCAATTAATATCAGTTGAGAGAGAGAGTTGAGAACTTGAGATCGTGAAGAGAACTAACTAATCATATGAATTAATTTAAACTAGATACATTTTTTTACTAATAAGAGTAAACTTGTAATTCACAAATTAAACTATAAAAAATATAACTAAATTAAGCCACAAGTAATTTTGTGGCAAGCTATCTCAAGGAAGACTAGAATCAAGGTATCTTCCATTAGAAATACCGATCTTTCGTTAGGAAGTATAATAAATCAACAAAGAAAATCGTAGGCTTCATATAGATTGGGGTTGGGTCAATTTTGTGGATTTGTGAAATTGTGCCAACACCGACTCAAATATGTTTGGATTCGTATTTAGGGTTTATTTAAAAGTGAAATACAGTTTCCCCCTTAAAGTATGAGGGTGGCATCCGTTACCCCCTTAAAATATCAATTGTAACACTTACCCACCTCTGTTATAGTTTTGTAGTATTTATTCCAAAAACACCCCCACCCTTTTCATAAATAATTAATAATTTATTTATTACTTTATCAAAATAAAATTGTATAGCATTCATCTACCCAACAACATTATGTTTTATTTTTTTCATTTCTTCTGTTACCATCCTTTGTTTTTTCAATCTCAAATTCTTCTCTTCATTTTCTTTTTTTCTTTTTTTTTATAACCAAAGGAAACAATAGAAATGAAGAAATTGAAACATAATATTGTTTGGTGGATGGATGGATGAATTCATAATTACCAGAAAATTTATTTTTTGATAAAAAAAAATGAAGAAATTAAAACATAAGATTATTCGGTGTTAAACTTGAATTTTGCTAGAAATAATTTGAAAGAGAATTAATCAACATTTTGAATAATAAATTATACCGAATATAAATAAGATAATTATCACCAAATAAAAACTCAGAAAAATATAAAGAAAAAATTTGAGATAGATATAAAAAAATTGAAACAAAAAATAAAGAAAACAAATTAAAACTGAAAAAAAAAAGATGAAAATAAAGAAAAATTTAAGACCATAAAATCGAAGGAAACAAAAAAAAATGAAATTAAAACATAATGTTGTTTCATGAATGAATGGATTCATAATTAATAAAGAGAAAATTTTATTTAATAAAGAAATTGGTTATTTATGTAAGGGGCGGGGGTATTTTTGGAATAAAAAGTACAAAACTATAACAGAGGGGGGTAAGTGTTACAATTGATACTTTAATAGGGTAATTGATACCGCTCCTAAACTTTAAGGGGGGGAACTGTATTTCACCCTTTATTTATAGATTGATTTTCACTCGTTTTCGCTTCGTTTTTGTTTCAAAAATATGGTTCGGATGAATTTTGACAAAACCTTCGAAAGATCGTTTGGATTGAGTTTGGATGTTCAATTTTGCATATAGTTGTAAAAGGTAGATATAATTTGGATTGAGTTTAAATATTGGGGTTTGAAGGGAAAAAATATTCTATATGTGTCTAATTAATTATGATAAAAAAATAAGTGGTAGATGTCAAATCAGTGTCTTTTAGATTGAACATTTATAAGATTAGAATTTATAATTTAAAATCAGAGTTTCGCGAAATCTATATACAAACTTCATTTAGAATGAGTTTGACCGATTTTCGCGAACCCTGTCCAAACCAATTCAAACAAGCCCTTTGGTTTCAACCATCTAAGGGCAAACCCAAAGCTAAGGGCTAGGGGTCGAGCTCCCCAGCTGCCCCTGCCCCTGCCTCCACCCCTGTCTATCCAAATCCAACCCTGAGACTTCCCAATTTATTTAATCTCAATTTAATTATTCCCGACTCTCACCATTATAATAATTATATAATAACAATACTAATAATAATAACAAATATAATAATTTTAATAATAATAATAATATAAATTAATAATAATAATAAAAACATTCATTAAATTGCCGGAGTACAACACGAAAATACATCATCGAATTAAAAAAAAGTCCTACCACGCAATAAAGTATTTTTTCACTTGTTTGTTTTTATTTTGTTTAAATATTTTCTTGCTTAAGCGTATGTTAAATTGTTTGTTCTTATTTTATTAATCAAATTAAATCGTATTGTTCCAATTATTTTTTGTTGCAAGTTATTATATTTCACGTTGGTGATTTAATATGATAAATATATTTGTTAAAAATTTCAATAGAAAAATATGCTTACAAAAATATTATAAATGAAGTATGAATTTGAATTATTTTGTCTAAGTGTTTAAATTATATTTTCAAAGTAATTGAAAAATTATTTTGTTCAAATATTATATAACCACCTATATTCTAATTAAATGATTTAGTTGTAATTTAATTTTTTTAAATGAAATTAAGATGTCATAAAAAATATGAACAATAAAAGTTAAACAAAAATTTTAACTAAAAACTATATCACAAATTATATAAATATACTACACTATTAAATAATAATACACACATTAAAAACAAAACTAAATAATAAAAAAAATTATATATATATATATATATATATATATATATATATATATATATATATATATATTTTAATCAGGGGACGCTCAGCTGGCAGACGCACTGACACGCCTGCCGGGGTGGCTGGGGAAGAGCTTCCCATCTACCCCAAATCCCACCCCTAGCCCAACCTCCCCCATTAATTTCCAGCACCCCTAGCCCAACCCTCTCCATTGGGTTTGGCCTAACTTCAACCTAATAAAAACTTAAATATATGAAGAACATTAATTTGACATCTACACCTATTTTTCTCTGTAATAATAATTATTTATTTGACACTTAACTTGAAGTTTCTCCTTAGTTTTATATGAACGACCAACTCTAGATGTTGGGATATTCTATCTAGGGGCTCGATTGTCAATACAACAGAGTGCGGAATTTAAAATTTTTCGAGGTCCCTATATGTCCCATAAAACTTTCTCCACAGTTATTATACGAAAAGCATGAATCAAACATTTAATTAAACATAGGGGGTTTAATCGCAATTTACCTCACCACGGATTTGTGGTGGTTTCCTCCACGTGTTTGGTTCGATCCACAGCTTGAGTGATCCATGTGTCTCACCTCCAAAGTTAGTTCACACCAATCGGATTGTAGTGACGCCTACAAGTCTTAGGCTTAGAACTGGATCTCGCAGGTTTGTCAGCAGAGGATTTCAGATCTGGACTTAAGATCTTGAACGAGATTAGGAGATACAGATGGAAGAAACAGATCACAGGACTTGTGTGAACGATGCAGGGCTCGACCAGGTTGGGTTCGGTCAGCTCAGGGTTCGGCCGAGTTTGGTTCGGCGACTTGGGGTTAGGGGCGAAACTAGTGGGGCGATTTTGTAGATAATTAATCTTGTGCAAAAACTGATTTTCTCTCTTATGCAAAAATCGATTTCTCTCTTTAATTTTCAGCAAAAAGTTTTCTCTCAAAAGTTTTTCTTAACTCACTTAATGAAGAGAAGATAAGGAGTATATTTATAGGAGAAGAGTCCTTCCCTAAAAAGATATCTCCTTCCCTTGTCTATCAAATCTTCATTCCTTATCAAGATAGGAATGTGAGATTTGATAGATCTCTTCTAACTTGCTCTCCAAGAAATAAAACTCTTTTCCTTCTTTTACAAAAATCGCCCACTCCCTTATTTCTAGTTAATTGCAAAATCAACCACATAATTATCCAATCCTAAAATTGGTTAATTATTTATTCTTCCAATTAATTAACTACTTTAATTAATTCCATAATTAATCAGATAACTCTAATTAATTAATTGAACATCAACTAATTAGTTATCTAATTAATATTCTCCAATTGAATTAATACCATAATTCAATAACTTTGATTTAACAACTTTAAATCATTTGCTTTTCCTTTAAGACAGTCACCGTCCAATTGTATTGTGTGTGACCCTCTGGGTTCACCATCAACTGGCAGCAGGCCCACGACTTTCGTGATTTAATTGACGAGCAATTAAATGCTCCGATCAATTAAACAACTTTTAATTGACCACTCCTAGAATTAATTTCCCTATTAATTTAGGAGTACCTACACTTCATGGTCGATGTCTAGCCACAAGCCCATGAAGTCCAATCAAAGGTGAATTGATTATTGTGAACCTCACCTCTTATAATTGCCATGTACATACGGTCCCTCTACGATGATTTCCCGATCGAGACCTAGGGTGTGTGAATTGATCGGCACCTCTAATTATCTCGATACTGTACTTTCTAATTCAGGATAATAATTCCGGTGTGACTGCTAAATTTGGAAATACCTTCCAAATTCGTCACCAACCATGGCCATGGATTTCTAGGAACATATTATCGAAGAACGTACAGGAAATACTCTCATCTTATCAGGATGAGACGATAGATCCTTTCTTAGTACTAACCACTAGGGTACAGTCGTGTACGCACCCAACTTAGGCACTTTGTGGCCAGGCTACGTGACCAGTACCTAAATCTAAGTACGCACACTTGTGCACCGAATTCGCCCTAGCACCTCAAGTCCAAGGACTAAATCGTACACTATTATAAGACTTGAGAAACATCCCATCACCGATATGCGTCATGCGCTTCCACAATGGGTTTCTCTGTTCGGGTCGTTCGATGCATTCAATCTTCCATTGAACCACCTACTCATATGCACTGGCCTCAAATGCCTTGCTCATGAAACGCTACAAATTCACTCCATGTGAATCATGCATACTTGTACAAGTCTTGGCGATTCCTACGATACCCCGTCTCGTTCGGAATCTATGACTTGGAACGATTTTAAGATCACGACCTTTGAGACTGTTTCATGATTGCACTCAGTACTGAAGTGAATCGTCCCATAGTCTATTGTGACCTTAGGATTTCATCCAATCGCTTAGATAAGTTCGCGAGAGATGAAGTTGGCCATTGTTCAATTTCACGTACTATGAATGAACGGGCGTATTAATTATAAACCATAAGAAAATAGTACTTCAACAAGCTAATTAATATTGGCTTGCTGGGCACTACTCTATCAGTCTCCCACTTGCCCTAAAGCCAATCACAACATTTCTAAGACCCATCTATACCAAGATGTCCCTCGAACCATTTGTGAAAGAACTTAATTAGTGGATCTGCTAAGTTTGTCTTTTTGAGATAACGTAGTACTTTTACGCGTCTCAGTTATCTATGACTTGTTCAATCATATGATATTGTGTTCAGTCTATCGGTGAGATCTCGTTTTTCCTTTCATTGAGCAATTGCCTTGTCTAAATCGGTTAAGATTATGACAGGCTTTTGCCATGCTAGGTAATTCATCCAATCATTGGACGAATGTTTCTCATCTAAACACTTTCTCTTGTGCAGCATCATAATGGTGCTATTATTCTGATTGAGTCGGCAATGGTATACTATTGGAATTTCTTCCAATTTACCTTCGCTCCATCGAGTCAGAATAAATCATCCACTTCAGACTAGAAATCTCGAATCACTAAATCCTTCGAGTTTTCAATTTTCCACTACTACTACAGACCAGCATTATATCCTTTAATTATCTTCGAGGATTGCTTTAATGGTAGTCCAGTGTCCTTTACTGGAGTTCGACTATCAGTAGCTCTTGAATGATCAGAGCATTTTGATGAGTCAGGTCTAGTACAAGACTTTGCATGGTACATGCAAACCAAATGCTTAAGCATAAGGCTTCTTGAGACAGTTACTTCTTTACTTATTAAATTTAGGGCTCATTAAATAAGTAAGAGAGTTTTGTCTCTTTGGAATTAATCATTTCTTGGATTCTTCCATATTGAATTTAATCAATATACAGTCTTTGTACTTTGATTTGGTGAATTGCAACATCTACTTCGCTTTTATCTCCACAAATACGTATTGCCAGTACGTGAGATGTAATTCCCAAATCTTATCATGGAAAATTGCGTGAATAACACGCTTTCGTCTGTGCTTCTCTTATATTCTTATATCGTATGTGTAGATCAATATCTCGTTCGATGCGAATTTAACTATGCTCCCACTGATCCTTTTGCACATTTGGAATTCATATGCCTTTTGACAACTTCAACATTCTTGATTGACTTATCAAGTTGCATGTTCCAAGTTCGGGAAAAAGTCACAGATTGACCTTTGGATTTGAATAGAGATCTTCTCATCAATTTTCAATTGTGAGATGCAGGATTCATATCCAATAGTCATTCTTCGGTAGTTAAAACCACCTTTCTATGGCTAATAGTTTCGAAATGGATTTTGACGTAGCAAACGGAGAAGGTACTTTCATCGGTCCTAGAAGGACTTTTGAAGAGTGACCTATCGCCATTAGGTGAGTCAAAGTTTCCACTTTGAATCTTATGGCTTCATGCCATATCCCTTAGTTCTTTTGTAATCATGGATTAGAATCCAGTTTCTCAATTTCGTAAAATGGAATTTTTGAGTTCCTTACGAATTTGATTAGATTACTAATTTGTGCGTGGATCGGTTCAGTAGGCTTCGGGGTTTACTCCCACTGTTCGTGAGGATGGGTCCAGTTCTTTGGACTTCATCAAGTTCTATGACTTTTCTTATTTCCTTTCACAAGAGTTTTGTCAACAGAGGAACAAGCTTCTTACGAGATACTATCGTCTCTCTTTGTCGTAGAACAGGTATCCAATGGATTTCGTCGGATACCCCACAAACTTTATATGAATTAGATCTACCATCTAATTTCTCATATAAGGGTGTGTTGCTATGTCTTAGGTGACATGGCGGTGTAAGAACTTACTTCAAAATACTAAACCAAGTACTTTTGAAGAGTCAGGGGAGGCTATCCCCTAATGTGAATATAGGAATTTAGCAAGATCACAGTCGAGAGTCGAACTAAGTTTTATCAAAGCTCGATCTTCTTCTTTGATTTGCTTTGTTTAGAATTCTATTCTCTTTTAGATAATCGAGGATTTAGTTGTTTATGTTTCAGCAAGTTTGATTAGATCAAATTGCTTTGACATGATGCATCTAATTACTTCATTTCCAAAACGTCTATTGAATTACTTCAATAGTTTTAGAATTGTACTTCTTTTGAACTAGTGCTTTTAGTTCTAATTGATTTGAAATGTTTGGAATGCCTAACAATCCTTTATTTCGGTTATTATTCCTTTAAGACAAGATTTGAAAGTTCGGAGTTTTATCCAAGTTCCTTATTTCAAGAACAGTAGACAAAACCTTTTCCTTTCGATTCTTTCTTTAGGAAGAATGTCCAAAATAAACATTTCAGTGAACGATTATCCATGTTTTTCGATTCAGCATATAGTCTTCGAAGTTTTGATTTGTTTATCATTGTTTATTTCTATGTTTCAAAACATCAACATTTGTACAAAGTTAAATTGCTCTAATTAAATAAATTCCATTCTCAATGGTAAAGCAATAATGTCTTGTACGAAATTCGAAATAAAACTCAAAATAAACTAAAACTAAAAACTTTTACTAATACGAAAAACTTCTTCCAAAAAGGAATGTCTAGGTTGAGTACTTCCTTGACCCAGTCCCTGAATTCAATTTCCCTCAACTCTCTCTGCACTTCATGCATCTTCCTTTCAAGGAATTTCCTTCTTGCAGTTGGAGAGGGAATTGTTTCATCCGCTGTAAACTCTTTTACAGAATGAAAGTTTTATCAGATGTCTTACATCAAGAAGATTTAACAAATGTATAATTTAAAAAATCATACCATAGTTAAGTCTATCCAGGAATTCCTTTTCAGTAAGCTTTCCTATTTTCCTTTCGTGCTTACACAGTGGGCAATTATCTTCATATAGTCCAAGACCTTTTAGATGAGCTTGTTCATATTTGTCTAACAACTCATGCAATTGCTTTGTTTTAATTCCATCAAGCAGAATATCACAGTGTTGCATGAAATGAGTGAAGATGTCAGAAAGACCATACGTGGTGATTTCTATCTCATCTTCGAGCATCAAATTGGCTTTAAGCCTTTTGAGTCTTTTGAACATCTTGGTTAAGTAAGAACAGTATTCTTTGACATTCTTAAACTTAGCCATGGTCTTTCTTTGAAGATAATAGCACATCATAGCCCCCAAAGTATTTTCGCGTCTAACATTCATTAATACTCGTTTGAACGGAATAGTGGATGGTAAATGGCTAACAATAAAACAGACAACTATAAGCAGACAGGTTTAATATTAATACTTATAATTAACGAAATTTGGACTTTTTATCGAAAAAGTTCTCCCACTATTTTTATCGAAACAATAACCCCTTCTAGTTTCGGGAAAAATCTATTTCCTAGTAGATATTGACGTCCCAGCAGCAATTAGTTGCACCCACGACTCGTGGCCATACAATTAATTCCCTAGGTAGGTATACATTTTACCAATTGTGTCTACCACACAACCTTCAAGCTATTTTGCCTCGTTTTTCGCATTTATCTAGCACTGCTACATCATAAATGTTACTACGCGTTAAGTCTAGCCCATTAATCATGATAAGCAACGGGCCCGGTCGTGAGTTCTCCGTAACTAGTTATCGGTCGATCCTCACATCCCGACTAGTCCCTACCCTTGTCAAGTTTTATTAAAACTAGAATCAAGGAATTTCGTGCATTGCCCCTTTCTTCGACTCGGGTGCCAGACTCTGGATCACCTCTATCGATAAGTAAACAACATGCACTAGTCCCTATTAATGGAAGGCTTGGATTTTATAAAACCTCATTTTATATTTAACCCAATATGACTTAATATTTTTTCGAGAGGGGAATTTTCGGTTTTTGAAAGTTTAAGGAAACTCTCCTCGAGATCTCACCGCTTCAATTATGCTTTATCTTTTATTTACGATCTAGATTCTAGCGCGCAAACACACAAGCAATCATAAATCGACCAATAAATAAAAGCCATACAAGCCTAGCATGCATACTACCACAATATGTTTTCGATCGGGAGCCTCCTATGCAGGCCATCATCGAGCCAATGATGTTGGCCCAATTGGTCAATCTAAAGGGTTTGTAAATGGGCCTATGCTATTACACAATGTACCATGCATACATGGCCTTCAATTCTTCTTGGGCTCCCACCTTGCTTGTAAACGGGCCTCCATCCTAGACTAGGAAAGTAGTAAAGCCCTATTCTATTACAATGGCTCAAAGTGGCCCAAAAATAATAACAGGCTCGCAGGCCCAATAAAAACCAAACAATAAATTAAACCAATCACATCTAACCTAAGGTCAAGGCTCGGCGCGATCGAAAAACCACGTAGACAGTTCACGTAGAGCAAGAAACATGTAAACAACTTTTACCTATTTCTTTCTTAATTTTAAAACTACCTTTTAAAATAATTTCCTATGATTCTTGCTTTTTAGTCACTACTAATTATGACAAATAAATTCTTGGATAAATTAAAACAAGTTTTCTGCATCAAATTAAGATTCTGATTTTTCAACTTTTGAAAATTGCAGTTCGGCCCCCATACTTTCGGAAATTACACTTTTGACCCGAAAACTTTTGAAAAGTTACAAAATACCCCCAAAACAGTTTTCGGACAGAAGGACCAGAAAATAAAATTTTGAAATCCATAAAATTTTCGAATTTGCAAACTGACCCCTGAACTTTCGGAAATTACAAAACAGTCCTTGAATTTTCGGAAATTGCAAAACAGCCCCAAAAACTCGTGCGATCAATATTTTCAGAAACAGCCCAGATTTTTCAAAAATTTCCAGAAACAGAAAATTAATTTTTCAGCCCTAATTCTTGAGATATGCGATTATTTGCACAAAGAGTCCTGATTTTTCGAAAAACTATAAATTCGCCACAGATCTTAAAAGGCAATTATACCCAATCATAGATCCAGTCATAACAAGCAAGAATCAATAACTAGAACATAATTATCACGCGTTCTCATACATACAATCAAGCATATACAGTGAAAACACATTATGTTCAGGCCTTTTCGTATAAAAACGTATGGAATTGGCTCTGATACCACTGCTGGGATATTCTATCTAGGGGCTCGATTGTCAATACAACAGAGTGCGGAATTTAAAATTTTTCGAGGTCCCTATATGTCCCATAAAACTTTCTCCACAGTTATTATACGAAAAGCATGAATCAAACATTTTAT
The DNA here is from genome assembly GCA_003313485.2 of Penstemon barbatus. NCBI lineage: Eukaryota > Viridiplantae > Streptophyta > Magnoliopsida > Lamiales > Plantaginaceae > Penstemon > Penstemon barbatus. The sequence continues at coordinate 47,250,979 of CM064883.1, forward strand.
TAAACATAGGGGGTTTAATCTCAATTTACCTCACCACGGATTTGTGGTGGTTTCCTCCACGTGTTTGGTTCGATCCACCGCTTGAGTGATCCATGTGTCTCACCTCCAAAGTTAGTCCACACCAATAGGATTGTAGTGACGCCTACAAGTCTTAGGCTTAGAACTGGATCTCGCAGGTTCGTCAGCAAAGGATTTCAGATCTGGACTTAAGATCTTGAACGAGATTAGGAGATACAGATGGAAGAAACAGATCACAGGACTTGTGTGATCGATGCAGGGCTCGACCAGGTTGGGTTCGGTCAGCTCAGGGTTCGGCCGAGTTTGGTTCGGGCGACTTGGGGTTAGGGGCGAAACTAGTGGGGCGATTTTGTAGATAATTAATCTTGTGCAAAAACTGATTTTCTCTCTTACGCAAAAATCGATTTCTCTCTTTAATTTTCAGCAAAAAGTTTTCTCTCAAAAGTTTTTCTTAACTCACTTAATGAAGAGAAGAGAAGGAGTATATTTATAGGAGAAGAGTCCTTCTCTAAAAAGATATCTCCTTCCCTTGTCTATCAAATCTTCATTCCTTATCAAGATAGGAATGTGAGATTTGATAGATCTCTTCTAACTTGCTCTCCAAGAAATAAAACTCTTTTCCTTCTTTTACAAAAATCGCCCACTCCCTTATTTCTAGTTAATTGCAAAATCAACCCCATAATTATGCAATCCTAAAATTGGTTAATTATTTATTCTTCCAATTAATTAACTACTTTAATTAATTCCATAATTAATCAGATAACTCTAATTAATTAATTGAACATCAACTAATTAGTTATCTAATTAATATTCTCCAATTGAATTAATATCATAATTCAATAACTTTGATTTAACAACTTTAAATCATTTGCTTTTCCTTTAAGACAGTCACCGTCCAATTGTATTGTGTGTGACCCTCTGGGTTCACCATCAACTGGCAGCAGGCCCACGACTTTCGTGATTTAATTAACGAGCAATTAAATGCTCCGATCAATTAAACAACTTTTAATTGACCACTCCTAGAATTAATTTCCCTATTAATTTAGGAGTACCTACACTTCATGGTCGATGTCTAGCCACAAGCCCATGAAGCCCAATCAAAGGTGAATTGATTATTGTGAACCTCACCTCTTATAATTGCCATGTACATACGGTCCCTCTACGATGATTTCCCGATCGAGACCTAGGGTGTGTGAATTGATCGGCACCTCTAATTATCTCGATACTGTACTTTCTAATTCAGGATAATAATTCCGGTGTGACTGCTAAATTTGGAAATACATTCCAAATTCGTCACCAACCATGGCCATGGATTTCTAGGAACATATTATCGAAGAACGTACAGGAAATACTCTCATCTTATCAGGATGAGTCGATAGATCCTTTCTTAGTACTAACCACTCGCGTACAGTCGTGTACGCACCCAACTTAGGCACTTTGTGGCCAGGCTACGTGACCAGTACCTAAATCTAAGTATGCACACTTGTGCACCGAATTCGCCCTAGCACCTCAAGTCCAAGGACTAAATCGTACACTATTATAAGCCTTGAGAAACATCCCATCACCGATATGCGTCATGCGCTTCCACAATGGGTTTCTCTGTTCGGGTCGTTCGATGCATTCAATCCTCCATTGAACCACCTACTCATATGCACTGGCCTCAAATGCCTTGCTCATGAAACTCTACAAATTCACTCAATGTGAATCATGCATACTTGTACAAGTCTTGGCGATTCCTACGATACCCTGTCTCGTTCGGAATCTATGACTTGGAACGGTTTTAAGATCACGACTTTTGAGACTGTTTCATGATTGCACTCAGTACTGAAGTGAATCGTCCCATAGTCTATTGTTACCTTCGGATTTCATCCAATCTCTTAGATAAGTTCGCGAGAGATGAAGTTGGCCATTGTTCAATTTCACGTACTATGAATGAACGGGCGTATTAATTATAAACCATAAGAAAATAGTACTTCAACAAGCTAATTAATATTGGCTTGCTGGGCACTACTCTATCACTAAAAACATCACATATATGGCCTTTAGACAAGCTTAACGGACAATGAGAGTACATTTTATTTATTTACATTTATAATAAAAAAACATCTTAATTAATTAATCAATCGAGATTTGTTCGATCTTGTACTCTTACAAAAATATTTATCCGTAACGATTATTTTAATCACAACAATTATCTTATATTGATTAAAGGCGACATTAATTTATCTGGCGTTCTTCACAAAAAATAAATTAATGAAACACGTGGAGTGACTCATTAAAATCTGTCAAGAATATTTCAATATATGATTTGATTTCTTGGAGCATTTTACCCAAAATATCAATCCAAAATTTTGTTCAAAAACTCTTGCCAAGAATAGGCTCAATAAACACAATAAGAATTTGATCTAATTGCTTTGATCACTTCTGGCGACAAGAGCCACGAAATCAATATTTTAATTAAATCAATTTGTTTTGAAAGATAAAGTTTAGAATGAATATATTACCATTGGTGAATATGCAAATGTTTGATTTAATTTGATAAAGGAAAGATTTGAAAAAAGGTTTGATTTGAATATTCCATCCGTGAATCAAGACATAAAAGTGAGGCAAGGAGGAAATATTATTTTAATGCAATGAACTAGTTGGAAAATTAGTTTCAATTCATATGGTAAGGATTTTGGTTTCAAAAATCTTTTTCCTTGGAGGACAATTCAAAAATTAGTAATTCAAGAAAAACTAATCATATTAGGATTGTGTCTTTGAAAACTATGGAGCCGATTTGTTGTATTAATAGAAGAGTTTAAAAAAATAATAATAATAATAAAAAGTTTAGAGCTTTGCTCTTTAAGCTTTTAATTTCAAGAGATAAAAGTCTTGGAGTATCTTGGACTTGATCTCACTACAACAAAGATGATATTTAGTGGCATTGAAGTATTGGCATTTTCTTCAAAATGACACATCAATTTGATAAAATTACATTTGATGTTGATGTCACAATAGTTAATTCACTGGTGATATTTACATCTTAATTATGATGTCATTTGATCTAGTAATGCCATAACATTTTAATAAGATGATATATTTAAAAAAATGTCACATAACATTCACATTTAGTGGCCTTAAGTAAAAAAATAGTGGAATTTTCTATAAAAGGTCGCAATTTAATTCAACTATGGATGACATTTATTCTTAAATTGTCAGTCTTGGATGTAATTGCACTTGCAATTTACCTTGCTTTTGTATTGGGTTTGACTAATACAGAGCTTAGTTTTACCTGAATTTTGAAAGATTAAGACTTAGGAATTGTTTGAGCACAGTTCATTTAATAATATTAGCATTGGCTTCTTTTCTGAAATTTGATTCAAGTTGGTAAGATATATAAGATATTATAAAGTATATGTACAAATATCAAACTATGCGAATTTATTTCGTTTAAGGCTGCGTTCGATTGCCATGTGACCCACTGGGCCAGATTGTTGTCTCGGTCAGATTATTTAGTCCGCCCAATTGTTTAATGGCCCACTCGGTGGATTATAGTGGCCCGTATAATAATTTAGTCAGCCCAAATGATGATCTGTTTGGTTGACCCAATTAACTTTTGTGGACAATTTTACCCCTGGGCCGAGATGAGATCTGTCCGTTCATTTGGTTTTTCTTGGCCGTTGAGATAAACTATTTATTAAAACCAACCAAATTTTATTTCAATAAAATTGAGATAATATTTGTGTAGATAATAATATATGACATGTCCAAAATTAAAGGTTAAATTTTCACATTACTATCTATAAACAAAATACACAAAATTGTACAAAATACACAAAATTAGACAAAATTGTACAAAATACACAAAAATTGAAAATACACAAAATTAATAAATTTTGACATTACTATCTATAGTAAATACACAAAATTGTTCAAAAATACACAAAATTCAACAATATGTACACATAATTAATTATAAAACATGAATTGAGCAAAGATTACCTCAAGGTATATTACTTATGGACTCCTTCAAAAATAGAGAAAATAGCTCACTCCACCTCCTTCGTCCCTGTACAAGGAATAGATTATGTTAAGAAAAATCTTGAAATTCCATTTCTCACTTAGGGGAGAAGTATTTCAAAAAAATCAAGAAGACATGCCAACAATCCCGCAGCTTGAGCCTCAAAGTGCACTCTTCCTTCCTGTAAAAATAAAAAAAAAAAAAAAAAAAAATTCAAAAATTAACACAATCTTTGATTCAAGCTCATCCTATGCTAAAGTTTCACTAATTTATGAAGTTGGACTAAACATAGGGTTCATTTGTGCAATTTACAACTAAATTTGACAAAGAAATCACATTCTCACCTGGACAGCTCCTCGCGGCCGTGGATATAGGGCTTCTGGCAGAGAAAGAGAAATGGAAGAACATGGTGGGTTCATGGAATTATTTTATTATTATTTGTCTCAGGCATTTTTGTAATTTAATTGAAGAGGAAGGGCAATTTGGATCGAGATTTCTTAATTTGGGCCATTAAATTTCAATCGGAGGGGTGGAGACCAAATTGTAATTGGGCAAATAATGCGGTCTGGCCCACAAATCGGTCCGAAAATATCGGGTAGCCTGTCTTTTTCTCAGCCCAACCGAACAAGAGATTAGCCCTCAATTAAATTTAGTCATGGCCCAATCTCATCTCAATTGGGGCTATTTCTGGCAACCGAACGCAGCCTTAATAATAAAACGGTGATCTTGATACCATATGATAGACATATTTTCAATTTTGGTACCATAGGATATAACTATTTTCAATTTTGGTACCATTAAATAGACTTATTTTCAATTTTTGTACCATATGATAAACCTATTTTTAATTTTGGTACCATAGGATAGAAATGTTTCAATTTTGGTACCATAGGATAGACCTATTTTCAATTTTGGTACCATAGGATAGACTTATTTTCAATTTTTGTACCACATGATAGACCTATTTTCAATTTTGGCACCACATGATAGACCTATTTTCAATTTTGATACCACTGGATGTGAAAATGCATATTTGGTACCATATGACAGGTTTTCATTGCAACTCAGTTACCAAGCCCAATTTTTCCCCAAAGCTAATGATAATTTACCCCCTATGAAATGGATAATATTCAATTTACCCCTTGTGATTTAAAAAATAGCATTTTAACCCCCTGTGTTATGATAATGTGCAGTTTACCCCTTATTATGATATGTTGGTCCCAAGTGGTCAGATGAGGTCTAGAGGGGGGGGGGGGGGGGTGAATAGACCTCTGAAAAATTTTAGACTTAAAAACTTTTCAGTCTTCTGTCAGCAGACTAAGCTGATGAAGAACAGTAAGATGACTAAGCTGATCGTGAACAAATCTTGAACAGCAGAGTGACCACTCTTCTTACAGTTACTTAGCTGTTTTTCAGCAAAACAGTTTTATCAAGAGTATACTTGCAGCGGATGTTTGAAAGTGTTTTTCACAAGTAGACTAAGTCCTTTAAATGATTTTATCCCCAGTTTAAAACTCCTTTTAAAATCTTTTTGATAATTCAAAGTGTAAACTTATGCAATTTCGAAATATGCAAGAAAACTTAAATGCAAAATCAACACAAAGAATTTTTATAGTGGTTATATGGATAAAAATCATTTAGTCCACTCTTCCAGATCACTTAGATTCTGGGTTATACTATAAACACAAAGTTTACAATATATCTCCACTTATACATAAACAACAAATGAAAAGGCTATAAGCTCGCAATAGGAAATCACTCAGAAAACATATCCTCTGAAGTTAAATCACTCACAAAGACGGATTTAAACTTCGCACAACACTCAACTAAATACAAATCACTCAGAATGTATTTTTCTATTTTCTTCAACTGGGTTTCTGTCAACAGATGACTTCCACCAGACGAGTGAGCTGTTCGAGCTTCTTGAGACTTAGAAATTTTCTGCTTCAAAAACGAAATCTCAGAAATGTTGTTGTGTGTCTCTCTCTTCGAAATCAGCTCTATTTATACTTGGATTTGAAATTATGACCGTTGAAGCAAATCACACTTCAAATCCATAGCCTTAGCCCAATTCAGAACGACTCCCTGCTACAGTACTTTTTCTGCTGTACTTTCCTATAGCAGCATTAAATGCACCTTGCTGATCCGAGAATATTCTTCAATCATTTGCCATTACTACCCTTCTCTTGCAGCATTAATTACACCAAGTGCATTTATTACCGTTGAACTATCTCATGATCTCTTCTACTTTGCTGATCGATGCAACTCTGCTGATAGATACTCTGCTGATCAAATACTTAACTAATCTGATTTGAGTCAGCTGATGGTCTACCCTTCTGATTGCTATTTCAGCCTGAGATCAGTAGTCTTCTGGGCTTCGAACTTTGAACTCTTCTGATGTCTTCTTCACTTGTTCAAAATTCTTCTAAGGGAACTAAGCTTTCCATACTTAGCTGATTTTGACGTTTTGGAAATCATCAAAACCTTCCCTTATCTTCTTGTCTTCTTTGCACTTCATCTACATCTTCATCCAACAATTTCCCCCCTTTTTGATGATGACAAAACTTCAGCTAAGTACCTGTACCTAAACTAAAGTTTTGATCCTCAAAAATTTCTGAGATAGAAATAGTCTGTTGGAATCAAACTTGAACTTTTATAGATTTGCAAAAGATTACATATTACAAGTTCAATCTGATAAGATGTGCAAAAAAAAAAAATTACAAGGATTACAAGTGCATAAGTGACCTAGACTAAACTAGTCTTCTGTCTTGTCTTTTCCTTCCTTGTTTTCTTCAATTTCTTCAGCAGGTTTGGAAGTTTCAGCTTCCAACTCCTTGAAGAACTTCTGTTTCAGCAGCTCCAACTTCTTTTGTTTAACATCAGGGTCAAGCTGTTCTTCAGCTGAGTCCTTAGCAGCAGCTATTTCTTTGTCAGACTTCGCTTTTGCTTCAGCTTCAGTGTCATCAGCTTCACCTTCTTCTTCTGTGTCAATCTGATCTACTGGTCTGCTATTTCCTTCATTTTCACTTTCTTCCTTGGCAGATTCTTCCAGTAATTCAGTATCATTCAGCTCAGCAGTCTTGGAGAAAGAGTTACCATCTTCAGCTTCATCTTCTTTTTGGCTAACTTTTTCTTCTTCACCAGGTACCTTATCTTCCCCCTTTTTGTCATCATCAGCAGGGTTGACTTGATACTTTGGTAAGACCGGTGGAATTTGGAGTGAATCACAAAGAAGCTTGATGTTTTCTTCCATGGCATCAAGTTGAGCTTGTTGTCTAAGTTGATTGGCCTCAAATGCATCCATTCTCTTGAGCACGACTTCTCCTTGATCACCTAGCTGAATTTGAGTTCCCAGTATCCAATCAGCAGATGCCTTGAAGTCCTTCATTAGATTTTGCAGAGTTTCATCCTCAGCTTGAATGGCCATCTCAACTGTTTCTTCAATCTGTCTCCAACCAGCAACTGTGCTCTGAGTCCTTGCTCTAATTATATCCATATCTTGGCAGATAGTTTTAACATTCTGGGCAGTATCTTCTATCAGAGAAGTGGGAACATCAGCAGCTTTCTGGGTTGGTTGACTTACAGCAGCCAACAGATTTGCAGTTACCTTTTCTTCTAACTCCTTCATTGATTTTGAAATCATCTGCTGAATTGAATTCAATAGAGAAGACTGTAAGTCTTGAGAAGTAGAGGCAACTTCAGATGAAATTTGAGGCAAGGCAAGAGGTTCTGTTTCAGTGATCTGATCTGCGGAACCAGGAGTGGTCTCCTTTACTTTGGTCTCATCAGCTTGACTGGGAGTGCTTTTCTTCTCCTCAGTCTGATCAGCAGCCTTCTCTTCCTCATTTTCCTTTCTATCTTTGATCTGATCAGCAGAATTAGAATTGTCTTCTGTTTCTTTGGTTTTATCAGCTCGGTCAGAAGAGTCTTCCTTCTCTTTACTTTGATCAGCCGGAGGTGCTTTGATCTTCTTAACTTCTGTAACAGTGTATACTTTTCCAGCTTCATCCAAAGCAGTCCTGTGAGTGATCCATGTTAAGTCATCAATGAGAACAAATGGAGATACAGGATCCTCAGGTAATTCTTCATATGGCCTAATAGCAGGTCCATATACAATTTGCTTCAGACTAGGAAGGGGAAGCATTGAGCTTGGTTGTCCCTTCATCTTTCTAGTCTTCCTGGCCCATGTTTCCATAGTTTGGGAAACTGCCAACCTTATTGACCGTTCCTTTAGGTCTTCATCATCAGCATACTCTTCAGGAACTGAGTCATATATCTTCTTTGCCTCAGCTTTCACAATATGACTGATCCTCAGTCTCAATTTATCCAGAAAGAACTCTGAGTCTAGTACTTGGATCAGTGAACCTGTCTCAAGCCACTTCAGCACCCAGGCTTCTTCATCAGCGAAGGCTTTCCACTTGGCAATCTGATCTTTACTCTTTGTCAGACGATAGTCCCTTCATCAGTTGTAACGGACTTTCTCCTTATTAAACATCGTCAGACGAGTGATCTTTGCATTTTCAGCATCCAACCTAGCAATGAACTCATCAAATGCTTCAGGATTGTCTCTGACAATCTCCAATGCCAGTTTTACTTATGATCTTCTCTTAGGTTGAATAGCAGGAGTTGGCATGACTCGTTTGGGCTTGGTGGGATCACTTGGTTCTTCAATCCTTATACCACCAGCTTGCCTTGGACCATGAGAGTCCTTAGCACTTGCTTCAATAGCAGCAGCTAACTCTACTGCTTCAACAGCATCCCTTTCTGCTTGAGTCATTTTGCTGGCTTCTTCTTCCAGCCTTTTGAGCTCAATGGCCTTAAGGCGATCTTCCTCAACCTTTTCTACAGCCTTTCTTTGTTTTTCAGCCTCATCTTGTCTTCTCTTTTCAGCAGCAGAAACATAAGAGATCACAGTTTTACCAGTCCTTAGCTTCTTTGCTTCTGGACTTTCTACAACTTGAAAGAGAAATGGCAGCAACAGGAGTGGGTGCAAGAGAAGAGCTTCTCCCTCACTTTCTGTGCCAGTATGTTGTTCTTCTTTATCCTCAGCAGACACTCCAATAGTAGGTTCTCCAGCAGGCTCAACAACAGTCTCATTAGTCAGCTCTTCAATGATGATTGGTCTTTCTGCTGATGCTGGTGTCTCCCTCACTGTTTCAGTTGTTTCTTCAGAGAATGTAACTTTTCTCTTTGCCTTAGACTTGGCAATTTTTCTTGAAGGATCAGTTCTGGGGGGTCCTTTAACAGCACTCCTTGTTCTCATTCTCTTTTTGATTTGGGGAACAATTTCTTCTGATTCTGTCTTTTCTGGAGATGAACCAGTCTCCATCTTTTCAATCTCCTTAGTAAAGTCATCAATAACTTTCTCAGGGATCACAATTTCAGGTTGTGCTGATCCAGTTTCAACAGTGGTGGTCACTGTTTGATCAGCAGACCTACTGGTCTGACCATCCTTCTTGCTTTTCTTAGAAGGTGCCTTAACAACCTTTGCAGAAGCCTTTCTCTTAGAAGTAGCCACACTTCTAACTGACTCATACAATTTAAACTCCTTGCCTCCATGAATAGGCTTGCCATCTCCCATTGGACAACCCAAACTCATGAACAGATGACTTAGCAAAATCCCATAGTTTTTCTTCTTGTCACATAGCAACTCATAAACATGTGCTGCTGATGGGGGCTATTTCGCACCCTACATACTGTACGGATCGACTAAAGAACTTGATATCGGTTCGACCAAATCAGGCTGTTCAAGATCATCTTATCGTCCCGGCCGAATACAGCTCTCTTCGACTAGAAGACTATATACCGGACCCAAGAAGGATATTTGGGCCGAGTCCTATTAGGACTATGTTTCCTTGTAACGCTAGGTTTAGCATGATATAAATACCTAGTTAATCATTGTATTAAACAACTCCGAAATCTCTGAACTACAAGGCAAATACGCCATTACATCCTGCATAAACTGCACAACTCACTATTATTCAATAAAAAAGAGCTTTCTCTTCATATTTGTGTATTCTTTGCGTTGGTTTAAGTATTTACTTTTTGTTCTTAAGATATTGCTTTTACTTGAGATTGATCCATCCTGAATAAAGTAACAGAGCCCTATAAAACATATATATTGAAAATCCCCAATATCACAAATTCACTGATACCATGAACCCGACGAAATCAGGTTAAATCAGTTGGCGCCCACCGTGGGGCTAGGTTAATTATTCGATCGACACATGGCTCGCCCAAGGAAAAGCGCTCGTATTGGAGCAAGAAGTAACACAACCACCGGTCATAACACATCTGAAGATCTACAGGACAACAATGATAATAACGTTCCCAACACCAACGAGAATTTGCAGGATACCCACCCCCGTCAGCAGAAAACCCAAGGAGGTCTTCCCGGTACGATATGGGAAGAACCGGAAGTCCCTGAGATCCCCGTTCCTCTCCCGGGCGCTCAGGAGAAACTGCGACAAATAGCAATGCTCGTTAAATCACTCTCTCCAGAAGAGTTACTCGTACTTGATCAAATTCCTCAAAACGTTAGGGCTGCCAGGACAACTCCTGCTCCAAGAGCGCCAAGGCCAAACGATCAAACCTCTCAACAAGCCGACAGCACAGCAAGTGAGCGGCGCTCGCTACACAGTCCGCAGCAGGGCAATTCTAAACCCTCCGATAACCATCCCCGAAGAAAACCAGGACAAAGAACACCACAGCCGGGGCACAGTGGGTCCAAGGAACGTACAATAATCCCTATCGAGGATGACATAGACGATGCAATCCCAGATCGACCACGAACAACCCGATTCTCGGAAAGACAAATCGAAAGGATGGTGCAGGAGCGACTCGAACAACGCCTACGATCTGTTCAAAACCCGTGGGCCCGAACCACGGAACTCCAGGAGAGCCTTGCGGCCTGTTCTCCCTTCTGCAGAGAAATAAAAGAAGCACAATCCATAGGACCGGTCCCGGGTAGACTACCCCGATATGATGGAACCACTGACTCGGATGATTATATTTTTAGCTTCACGAATATAATGAACTTATACGCCCACTCTGCGGAATTCACCGCCAAGTTAATGGTGACCACATTCGAAGGACTCGCATTGGACTGGTTCGCCAAACAACCTGTCAACTCCATATTCAGTTTCCGGGAATTATGCAATAAACTGACGCAACAGTTTGCCAGTCAGAAGAGGCAAAAACTCCCGATGAGTTACTTAGGAACCATACACCAACAAGAGGGAGAATCCCTAAGAAACTGGTTGGCGAGATTTAACGTGGAGTTACTCAAAATCGATTCTCCAAATATCGATTACATAATTTCTATTCTCTTCGACCTCACGAAGAATAGGCAATTCGGAAATGCCCTCAGTCGAAAACAACCGAGAACGTTTGCCGACATCATGAGCTTGGCGTCTAAGTATATGACCCAAGAAGAGATGAATTCCTTTAAGGATAAAAACAAAAACAAAGCCACAACTTCAGGCTCCAAACGGCATGACAGGGTTCCTGCCCAAAGATCCGTGGATTATGAGCGATCTTTTAGAAAAGGCAACGTTTTCCAGCGATTGGAATACAACAAAGCCGACCAAGAAAGGCAACCTAATTTCTACCAAAGACCAAGAAACCCCGAACTACCGATCAGAGGCTGAGTGAATCAAGTGGAACACCCAAGGTTAAATGCTCCGATGGAAGAAATATTGGAAGTTCTAGAAAGAAATAACTGGATCCCCGAAGCGAGGAAAATCGCTCAGCCCAGACCAGGGTCTCGAAACTACGACCTATACTGCAAGTACCATAGGGCACACGGACATCGAACGGAAAATTGTTTTCACCTTAAAAGAGAAGTTGAAAAACTAATCGAACAAGGAAAACTAGACGAATACATAGAGCGAGATAACCGCAAGAGGAAAGAAGTAGAAGCCCTCGGAATAATAATCAAAGAAGGAGTTCTCGTCGAAGGTCACCCGAGCATGGTCCTACACAGGAGTTAAACCATGACCAGATCAATGGGACTATCCATACAATATCCGGGGGACCCGCAGGCGGGGATAGTCGTAACGCCCGACGAAGGACTGCCAGATCCATAATTGGAAACTCAAAATACCCAAAAGAAATATGGACTCTGAAAAACAAGCCGTCAAACGACCAGCCGATCAGCTTTAACGAAGGCGAAGTACCTAAAAACATCGTTTGGGACACAAAAGAGGATAACCCCGATTTCCCGATGGTAGTGTCGCTAGAAATAGCAAATTATAATGTCAAAAGAATCCTAATCGATAATGGGAGCTCAGCAAATATCATCTCCCAAGAGGTTTTAGCCCAAATGAACTTGGGACAGATAAATCTACAGAAAGTAGCTACGCCGTTAGTAGGGTTTGGAGGGTCCGAGATCGTCCCCAGCGGAACAATAACTTTAAGTGTATCACTCGGGAAAAAACCGCACCGGACAGTGAAGCTAGTGAAATTCTAGTGGTAGAAACACCCTTCGCTTATAACGCAATATTGGGACGACCAGCTCTCAACCTGTTCCGAGCCGTTGTCTCTACTTATCACCAGAAGATAAAGTTTCCGACCGATAGAGGTATCGGAGAAATAACGAATGATCACTGTATGGCGTGGGATTGCTACAGCACCTTGTTAACCTTGAAAGAACATCCCAAATCAATTACTCCGAGCAAAAGAAAGATCGAAGACGACCTCATTAGAAACAAGGCTGAAATCCCTAGTACTGATCGAATAGACAAAAAGGGAAAAGAACCGCTAGATTTAGCCTTAAAACCCCCAAAACATAAGGATGTAATTCTAGTGCAAAGGGACTCGTCCAAAACGACAAGAATAGGTACTGAATTGAGCAAAGAAGGGGAAGTAATGTTAATTAACTTCCTCAGAGATAATGTCGACGTCTTCGCCTGGAGCGCGAATGACATTGAAGGAATTGATCCTCGAGTAATCAAGCATTCCCTAAAAATTGATCCTTTGGCAAAACCTGCCAGACAAAAGAAGAGAGATCATGGCCCAGTAAAAGATAAAATTATCAAAGCCGAGGTAGAAAGACTACTTGAAGCAAAACAAATCCGAGAAATACACTTCTCAGAATGGCTATGTAATGTTGTTCTAGTAGCAAAAGGGGATAAAAAGGACAACAAATGGAGAATGTGTAATGATTTTACCGACCTTAATAAATTATGCCCACGCGACCCGTATCCCCTCCCAAGGATCGACTTATTAGTTGACTCAACCGCTGGCTTCGCAATATTCAGCATGATGGACGCCTTTCAAGGGTTTTATCAAAGGTTAGTAAACCTAATATTCAAAGAGTTAATCGGAGAGCTAATGGAAGTCTATGTGGACGACATGTTGGTCAAAAGTATGAACGAAGCGGATCACGTAAAACATCTTGATCGATGTTTCCGGATCTTAAGAAAATACCGTATGAAGTTAAACCCCGCGAAATGCACTTTCGGTGTTAAGTCAGGAAAATTTTTGGGCTATTTAGTACACCAACGAGGAATAGAAGCCAACCCAGAAAAAATCCGAGCCATAACTGAAATGAAACCTCCCAAAACCATCTCCCAAGTGCAAAGCTTGGTTGGGAAAATCGTAGCGTTGAACAGATTCATATCAAAATCTGCGGACAGAAGTTTGCCCTTTTTCCAAACGCTTCGAAAAGCAAAAAACTTCGTTTGGACCGAAGAATGCGATCGAGCCTTCGAACAACTCAAAGAGTATTTGACAACTCCACCGATGTTGGCCAAACCGACGGAAGGAGAACCATTGTATATCTACATATCGATCTCCGACGCGGCCGTTAGTTCAGTACTAATAAAGATAGAAGGTTCAGAACATAAGCCTGTCTATTATTTAAGCAAATTATTACAAGGGGCGGAGAAGAATTATTTGGAAATTGAGAAATTCACTCTGGCCTTAGTAGTGGCTGCACGAAAACTTCGACCTTACTTTTTAACCTACAAAATGGTGGTTTTAACAAATCAACCGCTAAGACAAGTATTAGCAAAACCGGAAGCCTCCGAAAGACTAATCAAATGGGCGATCGAACTCGGCCAATTCGAAATCGATTACAAACCAAGAATCGCAATTAAGGCCCAAGTGTTAGCTGATTTTCTATTGGAAACACCGACACAGGCAACTGAGTCATCGAGCAGCCTCAACGACGATGTCTTGATCATAGAAGATCAAACTTGGTTAATACATGTCGACGGTGCTTCATGCCGAGAAGGAGGAGGCGCCGGAATCAACTTCACCGGACAAAATAAAGAAGATTTGAATTATGCGATAACATTGGACTTCGTCGTAACAAACAATGAAGCAGAATATGAAGCGTTAATCGCAGGAATGGAAATGGCGATCAAAGCCAACATAAAAAGTCTTAAAGTATTAACCAATTCAGAGTTAGTACAAAGACAAATAGAAGGTTTATACGAGGCTAAAGAATTCAATATGGTTAAATACCTCGCTAAAGTGAAAACACTAGCTGAGAAATTAGAAAGTTTCGGCATACAGAACATTCCACGTTCGGAAAATAAATGGGCCGATCAACTATCTAAGTTCACAGGATCCCATGACGGAAAGACCAAAAGGGTGATCAACTGGTTGATCTCTAATACACCGGCGATCGATATCGATGAAACACCGACAGTCGATATAATGGAAATCGAAGAAGCTGAAGAAAACTGGATGACTCCTATGATAGACTATCTTCGAGAGGGAAAACTGCCGCCTAACCAGAATGAGGCTCGGAAAATAAAATATCGAGCTCCGAAATATACTTTAGTAGAAGAAAAACTCTACCGGAGATTAGTATCAGGAATTCTTCTGAAATGCGTCTCTGAATCACAAACCATCGATATACTACGAGAGGTACACGAAGGAGACGCAGGGAATCACAGCGGAGCAAGGGCATTGGCTTTAAAATGCCTCAGAACAGGTTATTATTGGCCTACCATCAATAAAGATGCCGCTCAGTATGTCCAAGAATGTCATCACTGCCAAGTCCATGCTAATGTATGTCATCGACCAGCAGAAAACATGCACCCAATCCCGGTATGTTGGCCCTTCGATCAATGGGGAATGGACATCGTGGGACCGTTCCCAGCGGCTAGATCCAAGAAAGCTTATGTCCTGGTCGCCGTAGAATACTTCAGCAAATGGATAGAATGCATAGCCCTAGCACGAATAACTCAATTCCAAGTGATCAACTTCCTATGGAAATTCATAGTTTGTCGTTTTGGCATCCCAAGGATCCTAATCTCTGATAATGGAACCCAATTCGCGGGAAAACAGGTAATAGAATGGTGTTCGAAATTGGGAATTCAACAAAATTTCACTTCGGTCGGGCACCCTATAGCGAACGGACAAACCGAAGTAGCAAACCGAGAAATAATAAAATCCTTGGAAAAAAGACTAGGAGCGGCCAAAGGAAAATGGCTTGATGAACTCCCAGGAGTACTTTGGGCTAATCGAACCACATTCAGGAGCTCAACTGGGGAAACCCCATTTAGCTTGGTATATGGGTCGGAAGCTGTTATTCCTGTTGAAACTCTAATTCCAACACCGAGAATTGACATGTATGATGATCAGGAAAACGAAAATACAAGAGAAAATGATATCGACTTAACAGAAGCTTTGAGAGAAAAAGCCGCTGTACGCCTGCAAGCCACTAAAGCGAATATGGAAAAGGCATACAATTAAAAAGTACGCATCCGAACCTTCAAAGAAGGTGACCTGGTCTTGAAAAAGGTAGAAGTATCCAAGCATGTGGGAAAGTTAAAACAAAATTGGGATGGACCTTATGTTGTCATTGGCGTAGGAAAGAAAGGTTCATACAAAATTGCGCACTTGGATGGAACAGCCTTACCAAGAACTTGGAACGCAGTCAACCTTAGAAAATACTATGGTAAATAAATTTTAGCAGATTATACTGCATGGTTTTGTTTTATTTTATTGAGTTTTAATCTTTGTAATAAAGGCCTTAGCCTACAGTTCAATTATTAAAGATTTTAGCAATTTCTATAAATCGATTGTTTCGGTAATCACTCCTTGGAATTCTACTGGTTGAGATTGGGACAAAAGGAGTTAAGTATACATTGATCAGCTCAATAAACACTCCTCAATCCGACCATAAAAACGAGTCGAGTATACATTGATCCGCTCAATAAAAACTCCTCGTTCGTTATCCATGAAGATTAAAAAAGACTTTTGGTATTAAAAACCTAAGTCTAAATAAAAAAATACGAGTCGAGTAAACATTGATCCGCTCAATAAAAACTCCTTGTTCATTATTCACGAAGATTAACAGACTTCAGGTACTAAAAACCTAAGTCTAAACAAAACGAGTTGAGTAAACATCGATCCGCTCGATAAAAACTCCTCGATATATTTTTCAACGATTAAAAGACTTTTGGTATTAAAAACCTAAGTCTAAGTAAAAACGAGTCGAGTATACATTGATCCGCTCAATAAAAACTCCTCGTTCATTATTCACGAAGATTAACAGACTTCAGGTACTAAAAACCTAAGTCTAAACAAAACGAGTTGAGTAAACATCGATCCGCTCGATAAAAACTCCTCGATATATTCTTCAACGATTAAAAGATTTCAGGTACTAAAAACCTAAGTCTAAACAAAACGAGTTGAGTAAACATCGATCCGCTCGATAAAAACTCCTCGATATATTTTCAACGATTAACAGACTTCTGCTACTAAAAACCTAAGTCCAAATAAACAACGAGTCGAGTATACATTGATCAGCTCAATAAACACTCCTCGATATATTTTCAACGATTAAAAGGCTTTTGGGTTAAAAACCTAAGTCTAAATAAAAAAGAGTTGAGTATACATTGATCCGCTCAATAAACACTCCTTGATCTAAGTCTAATCAAACAGAGTTGAGTATACATTGATCCGCTCAATAAAAACTCCTCGATATATTTACAACGATCAGAAAGATTTCAGGTGATAAAAACCTAAGTCTAAATTATAACAAGTTGAGTAAACATTGATCCGCTCAATAAACACTCCTCGATCTATTCCTAACGATCCGAAAGATCTGCTAATACATCTAAGTTTTGAAGATGAATTGAGTATGAACCCGTCTGCTCGAAAAATGCTCCTCATAAATAAAATCAACAAACACAAGGAGAATGCAATAAAAGTAAAGTTTTATTCATCAAATCAGTTACATACACAAGTCCTACATTACAAGGATCTACAAAATACATAAACACCGTTACAATGGTTTAGATGAAATGATCATTTAGATCGGCGATCTTCAAGACAATGTCCACGGAAACACCAATCTCCTCCCTAGTACCTTGTCGATTATGATAGACCACCTAAGAAGCATGCTGCTCAGGATGGTCGACTTCTTTACTTCGATGGCCAGGGACGGAAGATCAAATGTTCCTCCATACGAATTGGTCATTCCCAGCCAGATAGGTGGCAACGCCCATTCACCCACAGGAGTTGGCATTTTACTCTGAAGCAGCATCTCGCAAGGACTGTCGCGATAAGCACAATTACCAGCCCACCCCGGTAATATATCACTCCGGAGGTAACATCGAAGAGCAGGGGTGAGTGGCAAGTATGAACCCTCCATGTGCAAACAGAAACCACGGACCTCAAATCTGTGAAAACAACATTTGAGGCCTCATGGGACCTGTTAGAACAAGGTAGGGCTTCCATGGGACCCGTCAGTACAAGATAGAAGAACATCAAGCTATTACAATGTGAATCACGATAATGTGACTTTTTGAATATTATGGGATCTGAAGGCAAAATGAAATCTAAGGAAGCTGAGATCTCCATCCTTTTTGGGAAATTGCAAATGAAGAATGCAAACCACCACCCTATTTATAGGGATAGACCTAAGCGATCCAACGGCTGAAAAAGTATTTGATCAACGAACATAAATGCGACCCTTTAACTCCCCGTAATAAATGTGATTTAACCGGATTTCGTCTGGTTAAAGTGTATCAGTGAATTTGTGATATTGAGGGTTTTCAATATTTATCTCTGTTACTTTATTCCCGATGGATCAATCACAAAGAAAAACAATAATGTAAAAACAAGAAGTAAACACACAAACCAAAGCAAAGAACACACCAATATGAAGAGAAAAAGCTCTTTCTTTCTTGAATAATATTGAGTTGTGCTGTTTTAAGCAGGATGCAATGGCGTATTTGCCTTATGATTCCCAGTTTTCTTGGAGTCCTTCAATACAATGATTAGCTAGGTATTTATATCATGATAAACCTAGCGTTACAAGAAAACATAGTCCTAATAGGACTCGGCCCAAATATCCTTCTTGGGTCCGGAATATAGTCTTCTAGTCGAAGAGAGCTGTACTTGGCCGGGTCGATAAGATGATCCCGAACTGTTTGATTTGGTCGAATCGATCTCATATTCTTTGCTCGATCCGTACAGTATGTAGGGTGCGAAATAGCCCCCATCAGTACTCCCTCACTTCTTCGAGCGTATAGATAATAGAAGCTCGTAGAAGTAGATAATTCTTTACGACTGTTTATTTTCTATGAATGGAGCCTCGTTAAAAACCTTTCTTAAGAAAAAACCCTGTGGGAAAAAATCTTAAGTAAGGAAAAGAGTGCTACATATCATAGATAGTCGTTTTCTCTGTCCGATTACGAATCGCTACGCGTCAATTCTGGAGGCTTTTCATCTTTTTCCGTTTTTGGCGGGAATGTGATTAATTGTGATGAGTTCGAAACGTCTTTTCTCATCTTAGTATAAATAGGTGACTTTTGAGTTCGTCATTTTTCCTTTATACTTGCTTATAGTTCATAGTCATTTTCTTGCTTAGTCGTTCGTCATATAAAGTTTTCCTTTTATCGACTTATATCCCCCGAGAGTCTGAAAATATGGCTTCTTTGAGAAAAACTTCTTCTTCCTCGAGGGAGAATGTTGCTCCTAATAACGAGGAGGAGTTGCGCTCTAATCTTTTGGGCGAACAATCTGCAATTTCTGAATTCGTTGTTCCTATCGAAGATACTTTTAAGGTACAGATCCTTTCTGACACAGAGGTTGCTGCCCGAGCCAAAAAGGGCAAAGGTACTGCTCCTCAAATTTCTGAACCAATTGAGGACCTAGCTTGTGCTTATACGGTGGATACTTTTCCGGAGGTCGTGAACAATTATGCCAAATATTTCCCGGAGGGTTCCGAGATAATTCTTCCTTCCCCTTCTGATAGGGTCACTTCTCCACCGGAAGGATGTCGCGTCTTTTATATGGCTCACTTTAATAGCGGCCTCCGTCTTCCGTTGTCTCCCCTCTTCCTTGATATCTTGAGAACATTTAGTGTGTCCTTGACACAATTAGTTCCAAATTCTGTGGCTTTCCTGGTTTGCTTTTCTATCCTGATGATCGCGAAAGGGTTTAAACCTTCCTTTCGTAACTTTACACAACTTTTCCGGTTCAACATTTCTAGTTCTTCTAATCGTGGGTATTTCTTCGCCAGTCAGAGACCTAGTCGAGCGATCTTTGACGCCCCTGTTTCTAGCAATCCTTTTTGGAAATCTCACCTTTTCTTTGTTCGCCCCCCACCTTATCTTCGTTCGGTGGATGGTTCGACTCTTCCCTTCTCGTGGGATCATGATTTCAAATGGGTATATGGAAGTCGCTTGCCGACTGGTGAATTCATTCCTGACGATACTCAGTTTATTGCTGAAATCCCCGATATGCGTGCAAACAAATATCAGAGTGCTCTTCTCATTGTGGAAAGTTTCCTTCGTAAAGCGGGATTGAGTGTTCATACTTTTCCAATCAGTTCATCATTGGAATCACTGGGTAAGCATTTTTCTTTAATTTAGTGTTACGATAATATCTTCTTATATAGAGAAACTAACT
Organism: Penstemon barbatus; assembly: GCA_003313485.2. Lineage (NCBI taxonomy): Eukaryota > Viridiplantae > Streptophyta > Magnoliopsida > Lamiales > Plantaginaceae > Penstemon > Penstemon barbatus. The sequence continues at coordinate 47,270,879 of CM064883.1, forward strand.
TTATTTTGTTTCTTGTTCAGCTCATATGGTAGAAAATTCTCGACATTCTTCAAAGGGAAAAATGGTGTTATCCAAATCCTCTAAATCTATAGAGAACAACCCGATCGAGCAGAGAGCTTCTCGGAAGAGAAAACTGGAGTTGAACCATGAGTCCGAGGAGAATAGAGAGGAGTCTCCAAATTCTTCCCAAGATTCCCCTGTTCGTCAAGGGACTGGGCCTGGTTATCCCCCCTTCAGCTTAGAACATCCTTGGGAATTCGTGGATGTCGTAGTTGGTCGATGCCTCATCCTAGCGAGAACCCGGTGGGGAGAAAAAGGAGCTATTATGGTCGTTCTGGCAACGATCTTTCTTTACTTGGCGACAATCATCCGAAACCTACTTTGGTCGAAATGATCGAAGATCATTTAGAGGGGAAGAGAGCCGCTGGTTATTCCGAGAAAGATTCTCTTGTCCATGATGAAAGCGAGAATGCGGTCGATAAGGCGACTCGCGTATGTTATTTCTGTTATTTCTGCTTCGGGCAAGGAGACCTCCGTTAGCCCCAACGAGAGAGATTCTCCTCGTCTGTTAGATGATCGTTGTATTCTCGAGCAGGTCAAAGACATTATGTTGTCAGAGACTCCGCGCCCTGACGGTGTCCCTTCTAATAGTGAATTGCCTGGCTCAGTTGAGCCTGATGCTTTATCCTGGGATTTGGGTTTGAGCACCATTTTGCCTGGTGAGATGAGGAAACTTGAGGGTACTTCCAATGTACGCCTTGTTCAGTCGCTGGTTAAAATATGCGAGCAGGTAGACATATCTTTCGATAATTTTCCCTACTTTTATTTCGATTTTCATGTTGTGTGAGGGTTTTTCTCATTCTTCTTCTTTTTCAGTCCAAATATCTTGCCCTTCAGCTGGGTGTGCAGAATGATAATCTGTGGAATAGTAAGGATGCTTACCAAAGACGGTTGGAGTCGGAATCGGCGAAGGTCGCAGGGCAGACTCTCCAGCTGCAGCTTGTCAATGATGATTTGAAAAAATTGCAGGAGGAGAAGTCTGTCTGGGAGCAAGAGAAAAATGACTTGGTTCGGGCTGCTGCCCTTGCAGAGGAGTCTCAACGGCGGTCCTACGAGGAAGGATATGACGCTGGTTATCTAAAGCGTCAAGAGGAGTTGATGGCATTTGCTGGCAACTTGACTCCTCGGAGGGCTGTTTCTAGTAGTCGACCTGCTGACCGTTCTTCTCAGTGATCTTTGTTCGACCTGGCAGGCCTTGGACTGTCTCTTCTTTTTTTTTTTTTTTGTTGCCCAACTTTTGTGCATTTGTTCGGGTTGAAGTTTTTGTAATGGGAGAAGCTCTAAATTGGAAATTATGACCTTTTTGTAGGCAGATTCTTGCCTTGATCAATTTTCTTCTGTTGATATACGTTGTTGTGTACATTTTGCCTTTACGCATAAATATAATCATCATGAAATAATCAGTATAGATTAGCATACTTATCTGAAATTGATCTTTGCGGAGAATAGTCAGGATAGATAAACGGTAGCTTGATCTTGCTTGGTCACTGTTTGAGTAACTGAATGGTATAATGTTTGCTCTGCAAATCAAGTCTTTTGTTGATCAACCCCGTATAGTCCCTTGGATTATATGCACCAACATGTTTTACGTCAAAATTTAGACAATAGGTCATTCATATCGACAATAGTTGTTAAGGAACGCTCACCATCTTGGTCGATGTTCAATCTATGCCCTGTACTTTTGTCTTTTTGTGATCTAAATCTTATATAAGGAGGTTATTGTCCCTTTCGTTGAACTCCGTTTTTCTTTACACCAGACTAAGGGAAAATATCCCTCTCAGTATTTTCAAAGCTTCATGTATCCCAGCATTAATTTTGAACTATATGTTCCTCTATTGGTGTATCATTACGTCATTTCTTTGATATGGGAGGAATTGGAAAATGTAGAAGTCTTTGGCAGATCTGACCTGTTCAGACCTCCTTCAGCAATTCTTTGGTATGTTAGGCAGTGACTTCTTTGTAGTTTCGAATAAGGAGGACTATTCTCCTGATTTCTATGTCAGATATCTTGGGCTCCAAAGGAGTTCTTGTATGACTTAGTTAATGGTTACCCATATGTCGTATGAGGCAGTCACAACCCTCGCATGGTGGAGGGTTTCGTCTTTTATCTTTTATCGAGCAAGTATCCTTTTCATGACGATTTTAAACTTGTATGCCTTTGTTTGTGGATTCTAGGTTTTCAAGCAATCGACCATCATATATGATCGTGCCGGTCTGTCTGATCTGGAGCTCTTTTAGGTCTACTTGTGTTATTTGGATGATCGCTTCGATCTACGGCCCCTCTTGTTGTCGACTGGTTGAGTCGATTAGATAGTGCCGTTCCAACTTACTTGCATTTATTACGGGGAGTCAAAAGGTTGCATTTATGTCCGTTGATCAAATACTTTTTCAGCCGTTGGATTGCTTAGGTCTATCCCTATAAATATGGTGGTGGTTTGCATTCTTCATTTGCAATTTCCCAAAGAGAATGGTGATCTCAGCTTCCTTAAACTTTATTTTGCCTTCAGATCCCATAATATTCAAAAAGTCACATTATCGTGATTCATACTGTAATAGCTTGATGTTCTTCTACCTTGTACTGACGGGTCCCATGGAAGCCCTTCCTTGTTCTAACGGGTTCCATCAGGCCTCAAATGTTGTTTTCACAGATTTGAGGTCCGTGGTTTCTGTTTGCACATGGAGGGTTCATACTTGTCAGTCACCCCCGCTCTTAGATATTACCTCAGGGGTGATAGACCAACGGGGTGTGCTGGTTAATTTTTCTTTTGCGATGGTCCAGAAGAGATGCTGCTTTAGGATAAAATATTAACTCCTAGAGTAGAAGCAGTATCTTGTTGTGGGTGAATGAGTGTTGCCAGTCATCTGGCTAGTAATAATCATTTCGTCTGGAAGAACATTTGATCTTCAGAGTCTGGCCATCGCACCAAAGAAGTCGACCATCCTGAGCAGCATGCTTCTTAGGTGGTTTATCATAATCGACAAGGTACTAGGGAGGAGATTGGTGTTTCCGTGGACATTGTCGTGAAGATAGCCGATCTTATAGGATCGTTTCATCTAAAACATTGTAACGATCTTTAAGTAGTATGTAGACCTTTGTAACGTAGGACTTTTGTATGTAACTGATTTGATGAATAAAATATTACTTTTATCCCTTGCATCTTCTTTGTCGTTGATTCTATCATAATTTTTATTTACGAGGAGCAATTTCCGAGCAGAAGGGTTCATACTCAATTCATCTTCAAAACTTTAGGAGTATTAGCAGATCTTTTAGATCGTTAAGAACAGATCGAGGAGTGTTTATTGAGCGGATCAATGTTTACTCAACTTGTAATAATTTAGACTTAGGTTTTTATCACCTAAAATCTTTCTGATTGTTGTAAATATATCGAGGAGTTTTTATTGAGCGGATCAATGTATACTAAACTCTGCTTGATTAGTCTTAGATCGAGGAGTGTTTATTGAGCGGATCAATGTATACTCAACTCTTTATAATTTAGACTTAGGTTTTTATCACCTGAAATCTTTCCGGTCGTCATAACTCTATCGAGGAGTTTTTACTGAGCGGATCAATGTATACTCAACTCTTTTTGACTAGACTTAGGATTTTAAGCCAAAAGCCTTTTAATCGTTGAAAATATATCGAGGAGTGTTTATTGAGCGGATCAATGTATACTCAACTCGTATTGTTTAGACTTAGGTTTTTAACCTAAAAGCCTTTTAATCGTTGAAAAACGAGGAGTTTTTATTGAGCGGATCAATGTATACTCGACTCGTTTTGTTTAGACCTAGGTTTTTAACCCAAAAGTCTTTTTTGATCGTTGAATATATATCGAGGAGTTTTTATTGAGCGGATCAATGTATACTCGGCTCGTTTTGTTTAGACTTAGGTTTTTAACCCAAAAGTCTTTTTTGATCGTTGAATATATATCGAGGAGTTTTTATTGAGCGGATCAATGTATACTCGACTCGTTTTGTTTAGACTTAGGTTTTTAACCCAAAAGTCTTTTTTGATCGTTAAATATATATCGAGGAGTTTTTATTGAGCGGATCAATGTTTACTCGGCTCGTTTTGTTTAGACTTAGGTTTTTAACCCAAAAGTCTTTTTTGATCGTTGAATATATATCGAGGAGTTTTTATTGAGCGGATCAATGTATACTCGACTCGTTTTGTTTAGACTTAGGTTTTTAACCCAAAAGTCTTTTTTGATCGTTAAATATATATTGAGGAGTTTTTATTGAGCGGATCAATGTTTACTCGACTCGTTTTGTTTAGACTTAGGTTTTTAATACCTGAAGTCTTTTTTTTTTTTAATCTTTGTGAATAACGGACGAGGAGTTTTTATTGAGCGGATCAATGTATACTCGACTCGTTTTGTTTAGACTTAGGTTTTTAATACCTGAAGTCTTTTTTTAATCTTCGTGAATAACAGACGAGGAGTTTTTATTGAGCGGATCAATGTATACTCGACTCGTTTTTATGGTCGGATTGAGGAGTGTTTATTGAGCTGATCAATGCATACGTAACTCCTTTGTCCCAATCTCGATCAATATGATAGTAGAATTCAAAGGAGTGTTTACCGGAACAATCGTTTTATAGAAATTGCTAAAATCTTTAATAATTGAACTGTAGGCTAAGGCATTTATTACAAAGACTAAAACTCAATGAAATAAAATAAAACTATGCAGTATAATCTGCTAAAATTTATTTACCATAGTATTTTCTAAGGCTGACTGCGTTCCAAGTTCTTGGTAAGGCTGTTCCATCCAAGTGTGCAATTTTGTATGAACCTTTCTTTTCCACTCCAATGACGACATAAGGTCCATCCCAATTTTGTTGTAACTTTCCCACATGCTTGGATACTTCTACCTTTTTCAAGACCAGGTCTCCTTCTTTGAAGGTTCGGATGCGTACTTTTTGATTGTATGCCTTTTCCATATTTGCTTTAGTAGCTTGCAAGCGTACATCGGCTTTTTCTCTTAAAGCTTCTGTTAAGTCGATATCATTTTCTCTTGTCTTTTCGTTTTCCTGATCATCGTACATTTCAATTCTTGGTGTTAGAATTAGAGTTTCAACAGGAATAACAGCTTCCGAACCATATACCAAACTAAATGGGGTCTCCCCGGTCGAGCTCCTGACTGTGGTTCGATTTGCCCAAAGTACTCCTGGGAGTTCATCGAGCCATTTTCCTTTGGCCGCTCCTAATCTTTTTTCCAAAGATTTTATTATTTCTCGGTTTGCTACTTCGGTTTGTCCGTTCGCTCTAGGATGCCCGACCGAAGTGAAATTTTGTTGAATTCCCAGTTTCGAACACCATTCTATTACCTGTTTTCCCGCGAATTGGGTTCCATTATCAGAGATTAGGATCCTTGGGATTCCAAATCGACAAACTATGAATTTCCATAGGAAGTTGATCACTTGGAATTGAGTTATTCGTGCGAGGGCGATGCATTCTATCCATTTGCTGAAATATTCTACAGCGACCAGGACATAAGCTTTCTTGGATCTAGCCGCTGGGAACGATCCCACGATGTCCATTCCCCATTGATCGAAAGGCCAACATATCGGGATTGGGTGCATGTTTTCTGCTGGTCGATGACATACATTAGCATGAACTTGGCAGTGATGACATTCTTGGACATACTGAGCGGCATCTTTATTGATGGTAGGCCAATAGTAACCTGTTCTGAGACATTTTAAGGCCAATGCCCTTGATCCGCTGTGATTTCTTGCATCTCCTTCATGTATTTCTCGTAGTATATCGGCGGTTTGTGAATTCCTGATACTGATCTTCGATAGAGTTTTCCTTCTACAAGTGTATACTTTGGAGCTCGATATCTTATTTTCCGAGCTTCATTCTGGTCAGGTGGTAGTTTTCCTTCTCGAAGATAGTCTATCATTGGAGTCATCCAGTTTCCTTCAGCTCCTTCGATTTCCATAATATCGAGTGCCGGTGTTTCATCGATATCGATCGCCGGTGTATTAGAGATTAACCAGTTGATCACCCTTTCGGTCTTTCCATCATGGGATCCTGTGAACTTAGATAGTTGATCGGCCCATTTGTTTTCCGAACGTGGAATGTTCTGTATACCGAAACTTTCAAATTTCTCAGCTAGTGTTTTAACTTTGGCGAGGTATTTGACCATATTGAATTCCTTAGCCTCGTATAAACCTTCTATTTGTCTTTGTACTAACTCTGAATCGGTTAATACTTTGAGACTTTTTATGTTGGCTTTGATCGCCATTTCCATTCCTGCGATTAGCGCTTCATATTCTGCTTCATTTTTTGTTACGACGAAGTCCAATGTTATCGCATAATTCAAATCTTCTTTATTTGGTCCGGTGAAGTTGATTCCGGCGCCTCCTCCTTCTCGGCATGAAGCACCGTCGACATGCATTAGCCAAGTTTGATCTTCTATGATCAAGACATCGTCGTTTAGACTGCTCGATGATTCAGTTGCCTGTGTCGGCGTTTCCAATAGAAAATCAGCTAACACTTGGGCCTTAATTGCGATTCTTGGTTTGTAATCGATTTCGAACTGGCCTAGTTCGATCGCCCATTTGATTAGTCTTCCAGAGGCTTCCGGTTTTGCTAAGACTTGTCTTCGTGGTTGATTTGTTAAAACAACTATTTTGTAGGTTAAAAAGTAAGGTCGAAGCTTTCGTGCAGCCACTATTAAAGCCAGAGTGAATTTCTCAATTTCCAAATAATTCTTCTCCGCGCCTTGTAATAATTTACTAAGATAATAGACAGGCTTATGTTCTGAACCTTCTATCTTTATCAGTACTGAACTAACGGCCGCGTCGGAGATCGAGATGTAAATATACAATGGTTCTCCTTCCGTTGGTTTAGCCAACATCGGGGGTGTTATCAAATACTCTTTGAGTTGTTCGAAGGCTCGATCGCATTCTTCGGTCCAAACGAAGTTTTTTGCCTTTCGAAGTGTTTGGAAAAAGGGCAAGCTTCTGTCCGCAGATTTTGATATGAATCTGTTCAATGCTACGATTTTCCCTACCAAGCTTTGCACTTGGGAGATGGTTTTTGGAGGTTTCATTTCAGTTATGGCCCGGATTTTTTCCGGGTTGGCTTCTATTCCGCGTTAGTGGACTAAATAACCCAAAAATTTTCCTGACTTAACACCGAAAGTGCATTTCGCGGGGTTTAAATTCATACGGTATTTCCTTAAGATCTGAAAACATCGATCAAGATGTTTTACATGATCCGCTTCGTTCATACTTTTGACCAACATGTCGTCCACATAGACTTCCATTAGCTCTCCGATTAACTCTTTGAATATTAGGTTTACTAACCTTTGGTAAGTAGCCCCGGCATTTCTTAAGCCGAACGGCATCACTATAAAGCAATATACTCCCTGCTCGGTTACGAATGCAGTCTTCTCTTGGTCCCGCTCATCCATGTATATTTGATAAAACCATTGAAAGGCATCCATCATACTGAATATCGCGAAGCCCGCAGTTGAGTCCACTAATAAGTCGATCCTTGGGAGGGGGTACGGGTCGCGCGGGCATAATTTATTAAGGTCGGTAAAGTCATTGCACATCCTCCATTTGTTGTCGTTTTTATCCCCTTTTGCTACCAGCACAACATTACACAGCCATTCTGAGAAGTGTATTTCTCGAATTTGTTTTGCTTCAAGTAGTCTTTCTACCTCGGCTTTGATAATTTTATCTTTTACTGGGCCATGATTTCTCTTCTTTTGTCTGACAGGTTTTGCCATAGGATCAATTTTTAGGGAATGTTTGATTACTCGAGGATCAATTCCTTCAATGTCATTTGCGCTCCGGGCGAAGACGTCGACATTATCTCTGAGGAAGTTAATTAACATTACTTCCCCTTCCTTGCTCAATTCAGTACCTATTCTTGTCGTTTTAGAAGAGTCCCCTTGTACTAGAATTATATCCTTATGTTCTGAGGGTTTTAAGGCTAAATCTAGCGGTTCTTTTCCCTTTTTGTCTATTCGATCAGTAATGGGGATTTCAACCTTGTTTCTAACAAGATCTTCTTCAAGTTTTCTTTTGCTCGGAGTGATTGATTTTGGATGTTCTTTCAAGGTTAACGAGGTGCTGTAGCAATCCCACGCCATACAGTGATCATTTGTTATTTCTCCGATACCGCTATCGGTCGGAAACTTTATCTTCTGGTGATAAGTAGAGACAACGGCTCGGAATAGGTTGAGAGCAGGTCGTCCCAATATTGCGTTATAAGCGAAGGGAGTTTCTACCACTAGAAATTTCACTAGCTTCACCGTCCGGTGCGGTTTCTTCCCGAGCGACACACTTAAGGTTATCGTTCCGCTGGGGATGATTTTGGACCCTCCAAAGCCTACTAACGGCGTAGCTACTTTCTGTAGGTTTATCTGCCCCAAGTTCATTTGGGCTAAAACCTCCCGGGAGATGATATTTGTTGAGCTTCCATTATCAATTAGGATTCTTTTGACATTATAATTCGCTATTTCTAACAACACCACCATCGGGAAATCGGGGTTATCCTCTTTTGTGTCCCAAATGATGTTTTTAGGTACTTCGCCTTCGTTAAAGCTGATCGGCTGGTGGTTCGACGGCTTGTTTTCCAGAGTCCATATTTCTTTTGGGTATTCTGAGTTTCCAATTATGGATCGGGCTGTCCTTCGTCGGGCGTTACGACTATCTCCACCCGCGGGTCCTCCGGATATTGTATGGATAGTCCCATTGATCTGGTCGTGGTTCAACTCCTGTGTAGGTCCACGCTCGGGTGACCTTCGACGAGAACTCCTTCTTTGATTATTATTCCGAGGGCTTCTACTTCTTTCCCTTTTGCGGTTATCTCGCTCTACGTATTCGTCTAGTTTTCCTTGTTCGATCAGTTTTTCAACTTCTCTCTTAAGGTGAAAACAATTTTCTGTTCGATGTCCGTGTGCCCTATGGTACTTATAGTATTGGTCGTAGTTTCGAGACCCTGGTCTGGGCTGAGAGATTTTCCTTGCTTCGGGGATCCAGTTATTTCTTTCTAGAACTTCCAATATTTCTTCCATTGGAGCATTTAACCTTGGGTGTTCCACTTGATTCACCCTGCTTCTGATCGGTTGTTCAGGGTTTCTTGGTCTTTGGTAGAAATTAGGTTGCCTTTCTTGGTCGGCTTTGCTGTATTCCAATCGCTGGAAAACGTTGCCTTTCCTAAAAGATCGCTTATAATCCACGGATCTTTGGGCAGGAATCCTGTCATGCCGTTTGGAGCCTGAAGCTGTGGCTTTGTTTTTGTTTTTATTCTTAAAGGAATTCATCTCTTCTTGGGTCATATACTTAGACGCCAAGCTCATGATGTCGGCAAACGTTCTCGGTTGTTTTCGACTGAGGGCGTTTCCGAACTGCCTGTTTTTTGTGAGGTCGAAGAGAATAGAAATTATGTAATCGATATTTGGAGAATCGATTTTGAGTAATTCCACATTAAATCTCGCCAACCAGTTCCTCAGGGATTCTCCTTCTTGTTGATGTATGGTTCCTAAGTAGCTCATCGGGAGTTTTTGCCTCTTCTGACTGGCAAACTGCTACGTCAGTTTATTGCATAATTCCCGGAAACTGAATTTGGAGTTGACAGGTTGTTTGGCGAACCAATCCAACGCGAGTCCTTCTAATGTGGTCACCATTAACTTGGCGGTGAATTCGGCGGAGTGGGCATATAAATTCATTATATTCGTGAAGCTAAAAATATAATCATCCGGGTCGGTGGTTCCATCATATCGGGGTAGTCTACCCGGGACCTGTCCAATGGATTGCGCCTCTTTTATTTCTCTGCAGAAGGGAGAACAAGCTGCAAGGCTCTCCTGGAGTTCCGCGGTCCGAGCCCACGGGTTTTGGACAGATCGTAGGCGTTGTTCCAGTCGTTCCTGTACCATCCTTTCGATTTCTCTTTCCGAGAATCGGGGTGTTCGTGGTCGATCTGGGATTGCATCGTCTATATCATCCTCGATAGGGATTATCGTACGTTCCTTGGAGCCACTGCGCCCCGGCTGCGGTTTTCTTTGTCCTGGTTTTCTTCGGGGATGATTATCGGAGGGTTTAGAATTGCCCTGCTGCGGAGTGTGTAGCGAGCGTCGCTCACTTGCTGGGCTGTCAGCTTGTTGAGAGGTTTGTTCGTTTGGCCTTGGCGCTCCTGGAGCAGAAGTTGTCCTGGCAGCCCTAACGTTTCGAGGAATTTGATCTAGAACTAGTAATTCTTCTGGAGAGAGTGATTTGAAGAGCATTGCTATATTTCGCAGTTTCTCCTGAGCGCCCGGGAGAGGAACGGGGATTTCAGGGACTTCCGGTTCTTCCTGTATGGCAACGGGAAGACCTCCTTGGGGTTCCTGCTGACGGGGGCGGGCATCTTGGAAATTCTCGTTGGTATTGGGAACGTTATTATCGTTGTTGTCCTGTATGTCTTCCGATGTGTTATGGCCGGTGGTTGTATTACTTCTCGCTCCATTACGAGCGCTTTTCCTTGGGCGAGGCATGTGTCGATCGAATAATTAACCTAGCCCCTCGGTGGGCGCCAACTGATTTAACCGGATTTCGTCTGGTTAAAGTGTATCAGTGAATTTGTGATATTGGGGGTTTTCAATATTTATATATATTATAGGGCTCTGTTACTTTATTCCGGATGGATCAATCACAAAGAAAAGCAATATTGTAAAAACAAGAAGTAAACACACAAACCAAAGCAAAGAACACACCAATATGAAGAGAAAAAACTCTTTCTTTATTGAATAATATTGAGTTGTGCTGTTTTAAGCAGGATTCAATGGCGTATTTGCCTTATGATTCCAAGTTTTTTGGAGTTCTTCAATACAATGATTAGCTAGGTATTTATATCATGCTAAACCTAGCGTTACAAGGAAACATAGTCCTAATAGGACTCGGCCCAAATATCCTTCTTGGGTCCGGAATATAGTCTTCTAGTCGAAGAGAGCTGTACTTGGCCGGGTCGATAAGATGATCCCGAACTGTTTGATTTGGTCGAATCGATCTCATATTCTTTACTCGATCCGTACAGTATGTAGGGTGCGAAATAGCCCCCATCAAACCTTGTTATATTTGCCCTTTGGCCAAGCATAAAAGATTACCTTTTCCTAAGTCTTCTTCTTTTTCTACTCTTCCTTTTGAATTATTAAATTGTGACATATGGGGTCCCTTTCACACAGTTTCTTACAATTGGTATAAGTACTTTGCTACCTTAATTGATGACTATTCTAGGTTCACTTGTGTTTGTTTCTTAAGTAAGAAATCTGACATTAGAACTATTCTGCCTAATTTTTTAAAAATGGTTCAAAATCAATTTAATGCTTCTGTTAAGGTTTTCAGGAGTGACAATGCTCCTGAATTAACCTTTATTGATTTATTCAATAATCTTGAAATTATCCATCAATACTCCTGTGTGGAAACTCCACAACAGAATTCTGTTGTGGAGAGGAAACACCAGCACTTGTTAAACATTGCTAGAGCCCTATTTTTTGAATCGAAAGTTCCCTCTATTTTTTGGACTGAGTGTATAGCTACTGCTGCATTTCTTATTAACAGAACACCTACTAAACTTCTAAATTTTCAAAGTCCCTTTAATTTACTTTATAATCAAAAGGTTGATTACAGTCTTTTAAAAACCTTTGGCTGTTTGGTTTTTGCATCTACTCTAAAACAAAGAAGGACCAAATTTGATCCAAGAGTCAGAATCTGTGTTTTTCTTGGATATCCTTTTGGGATTAGAGGTTATAAACTTTATGATATTAATTCTAAGGAAGTGTTTGTTTCTAGAGATGTTGTTTTCCATGAAAAAAATTTCCCTTTTCATACAATTGTTTTTTATAACAATGCTAATAGTTCTTCTAATGATAATATCTTTCCTTATGAGCCTCCTGATTATTTTACTTATACTAATGATTCATTTGGTTCTGATTTTCAGTCTACTGAACAGGATTCCAATCCTACTGTTTTGCATGATACACTATCTCCTAATGAGACTGAAGCTTCTCTTACTTCTAATGTTCCTACTAGAAAGTCTACTAGACCAATAAAAAGACCTACTTATCTTTCAGATTTTCACTGTAACAGTGTCACTTTTCCTATTAGATATCCCCTGAGTAATGTTTTATTTTATGATAATCTTTCTGACTCCTACAAATATTTTATTCTTAATGTTTCTATTGAAGTTGAGCCTGAATATTATCATCAGGCTGTAACTAATAAGAATTGGAGGGATGCTATGCATTCTGAATTAACTGCTCTAGAAGAAACTAATACATGGTCCATAGTCCCTTTACCCTCTGGCAAAAAGTCTATTGGCTGCAGGTGGGTTTATAAAATTAAAGGGAATCCTAATGGTACTATTGATAGGTATAAAGCAAGATTGGTAGCCAAAGGCTACACACAAAAAGAGGGCATAGATTATACTGAAACTTTTTCTCTTGTTGCTAAATTAGTTACTGTTAAGGTTTTATTAGCTTTGGCAGCAACAAAAAATTAGTATCTTTCTCAGCTTGATATTAACAATGCTTTTTTATATGGTAATTTAGAAGAGGAGGTTTACATGGACCTTCCTCTAGGTTATCCTTTTCCTAAAATTACAGGTTCTGTTAAGAATGTTTGTAAGTTACAAAAATCTTTGTATGGCTTAAAACAGGCATCCAGACAATGGAATGTCAAGTTTACTGAAGTCCTTTTGGATTTTGGTTTTAAACAATCTATGTCTGATTATTCCCTTTTTACAAAGGGACAAGGTACTGATTTTCTTGCTCTCCTACTTTATGTTGATGATATAGTTATTGCTGGACCTAATTCTACTAATATTTCTTCTTTAAAGGATTTTCTTCTTACTAAATTTAAACTCAAAGACATGGGTGACTTGAAGTTTTTTCTAGGTCTAGAAATTGCAAGATCCAACAAGGGTGTATGTTTGAACCAAAGACAATATGCACTTAATATTTTAGAAGAAACTGGTTATATTGGTTGCAAACCTCTTAGTCTCCCTATGAATCCTAGAAATAAACTTAATTCAGAATATGGGGGAACTTCTATCTGATGTTACTCAGTATAAAAGACTTATTGGAAGATTGTTATATTTAACAATCACTAGACCTGACATAAGTTATGCTGTGCATAAACTTAGTCAGTATGTTTCTCAACCTAGAACACCTCATTTAGAGGTTGTCCATCATATCTTAAGGTATATTAAGTCCAGCCCAGGTAAAGGTCTTTTTTACTCATCTAATTCTCCTATAATTTTAAGTGCTTTTGCAGATGCAGACTGGGCATCATGCAAGGATACAAGAAGATCCACAACTGGGTTTTGTATCTTTTTGGGTGGTTCTCTTATTTCTTGGAAGTCTAAGAAACAGGTCACTGTTTCTAAATCCTCTGCTGAAGCAGAGTACAGGGCCATGACAGCTGGTTCTAGTGAAGTAGTGTGGTTACAACAATTGTTGTGTGATTTTCAAATTCCTATTTCAGCACCTACTTCATTCTATTGTGACAATAATTCTGCCCTACATATAGCAAGCAAACCTGTTTATCATGAAAGGACTAAGCATATCAAAATAGACTGTCATTTCATTAGGGAACAAGTTGATAAGAAACGAATTAAATTGCTACCTATTCATACTAACAATCAATTAGCAGATCTATTAACTAAAGCATTACCTTTACCTCATTTTCCTTGCTCTTATCCAAGCTGCAGTTGATCGACATCCACGCTCCAGCTTGAGGGGAGAGTGTTAGCGTATAAAGCTCGTCAATTTCTGGGTTAATGATTGGGAATTTACAGAAGGATGAAGGATGGTTTAATTGTACAGTTTTTCAACTGAGGTTGAAATTAGGGATTTAGGATTTAGGGATTTATTTTTTTCGTTGGTATTGTAAATTATTTTTTGTATTTTTTTATTTCTTTTGTTTTCTGTAAGTTAAAAGCGTGTTACCGCTTATGTTATGTTTTGTTTCCACCGCCCTAATTTCCTATATAAAGGGCTTGGGTTCGAATGCTGTTGTTGGTATAAATTAGAGAAGGTTTTGAAGATGACAAAAAGGCCATAAAGGTTTTGAAGATCAAAAGGTTAAGTCATCAACTAAGAACAACTTAGTGAAACCTATCTCAAGGTCTGGAAGCTATGTGACCGAATCAGCCGAGTGGGATATCAGATCAGTAAAGATCAAATTGGTGATCATCAGCCGAGTCAAGATAGAAATGTTCACTCTTGAATCAGCCGAGTAACCATCATCTTATTACTCCCATCAGCCAACTGAAGACGGTCAGCAAGCTGTCCAACGGTAACCAGCTGAGTGCATTAAATGCGACTGACAGAAAGTACAGCAGACTGTACTGAAGCAGTTGCAGGGAGCCGTTCCAGAAAATGGGGACCAGAACTCGAGGACTGCAGATTTCTGTCTCATCTTCAACGGGCATAAATTCAAATTCGAGAGTATAAATAGAAGACTAACTGAAGATCTAAAATGAGACTTGCACAATTCAAGATCACATCTTAAGAGCGAGATCCATCAGTTGAGTCGTCTGATCACAAGCCTAGTCATCTGCTGACGAAGCTTATCGTTGAAGAACAGAGAGCTTGCGTTGTCTGTAGGGCTGAGTCCGGTTCGGGAAACCGACCGGACCGAACCGGAACCAAAAATTCGGTCCGGACCGTTTACCGAACCGAATTTTCGGTTCGGTAAACGGTTTTCCACCAATAACCGGCCAATGGAAACTATCAATTTTCGGTATTACCGGTCGGTTTACCGAACCGAACCGGTAATACCGAATTTTAAAAAAAGATCATAACCCTGTCTTATTCTTCTCAAGATCAAATACCCACTTCTTCTCACCAATGAGCTTCTGTTCTTTTCTTCATCTCTTCTCCTCTTCTCACACGCCCAACCCTAGCCACCCACCACCGCAAAAATCAAACCCGCCTCTCCCTAGTTTTTCTCTTCTTCTCACCACCGTCTTCTGCCACTTCTTCTTCTTCTTCTTCTTCTTCTTCTTCTAACTTCGATTTATTTGTTAAAAACGTGGCTTGATTTTGATTATAATTGAAAAGTGGTTGCTTATGGAAATATTTTATTTCTAGGTTTTGCTTCCCGATTCTTCTATTTCTTGTTTAAGATGTGCAAAAATATCAGGATAGATCCATTTGATTATATGTTATTTTGGAAAGATTTAATTTTTGGTGTATAGATTGAAATACTATTTTATATAGTATTCAAAATATTTGCTTAAATCTAAGATCCAGTTGAATAATGGTTTCAATTCAACATTTTAATTTATTTTTGCAGATTCATGAGTTCATATGTATTAAAGTCAATTAATATTTTTTTGTGTCGATGAATTTTTCATAGTCAATAAGTAACTTTTTGGTTTTTTTGGACCGAACCGGAACCGATTCGAATCATTCGGTTTTTTACTGAACCAAACCGAATTTTTCGGTTCGGCAAACAGTCCGTGATCTCAAAATTACCGAACCGAAATAATACCAAAATTCGGTTCGGTTCGATCCGGTTCGGTCCAAATGCTCAGCCCTGGTTGTCTGTCTGAATGACTTTCAACTGAGAAAAGAAAGGAGTGTATATCCATCTGTGTGAAGTGATATAGCTTCTTAGTGTAGGTTTTCTTTGTGAGCTCCTATACTGAAAATAGCGTGAGGAGTGTAGAGCCATCTGTGTGAGTAATCTAGCTTCGGAGAGTAGGATTTCTGTGTGATTTCTTACTGCGCACTTGTGGTCGTTTCATTTGTTGTTCGACGCAAGCAGAGAGTACTAATTACTTTTTGTTCTTAGTATAACCCAAGATCTGTGTGACTTGGAAGAGTGGACTAAAGGATATTTAAATCCATATAACCACTATAAAAATTCTTGTGTTTTTACATTGCTTTTACTTGCATATTTTCAGATCTGCATAAAACACTTGATTAACTGTTTGAAAAAGGTTTAAAGGAGTTTTTATAAAACTGGGGATTAAATTTTTCAAACTACTAAGTATACTTGTGAAAAACACTTTATAAATCCGCTGCAAGTATTCTGGTATTAAAACTGATTTTGACAAAAATCAGCTAAGTAACCATCAGATTAGTGGTCAGCAAAGCTGTTCAAAGATTTGTTCGCGATTAGCCTTGTAAACTTACTGTTCTGTATCAGCTTAGTCTGTTTAAGTTTGAGCAACAGTTTTAAAGTTAAAATTTGATTAAAATTTTCAGAAGTCTATTCACCCCCCCCCCCCTCTAGACCTCATCTGACCACTTGGGACCAACAAGTGGTATCAGAGCAGGTTGGTTCATCTGATCCTCTGCCTGATCAAACGAACTTGATCCAAGGTGTGTTTTTCAAATTTTTCAAAAAGAGAGCATATTTTGAAAATCAAAATTTTTTTGAAAAATGGATGTCATAAGCCATGTTCCTCACATTGGCCTTATGGACTTTGAAAGCTGGAAAATCAGAATGAAAATCCTTCTTGCCGCTTACGACGACAACATGCTTACTTGTTTTACAAAAGGACCATTCAGATTTCAGAAGACTGTGAAAGTTGCTGGCCAACCAGATCAGATAGTTGACAAAGAGCTGGATGAGCTGACTCCCAAAGAAATCAAGTTAGTAAACCTTGATAAAAAGGCTAAGCTCATTATGTTCAAAGCTGTAGACGAAGAAAGATTCCAGAAGATCAAGCACTTCAAAACTGCCAAATTGATGTGGGATAAAGTCTGCAAGCTAAGCGAAGGAAACGACGCTATCAAAGAACACAAGCTCAGTGTGGCTCTTGAGGAGTTTGAAAATTTCAAGATGAAGTCTGGTGAAACGATTGATCAGATGGATACCAGATTTACCAAAGCTCTGAATGAAGTTCTAAGGTTTGGTAAAGAATTTTCGAACAAGGAGATCACCGCAAAGGTTCTCAAGGCCTTGCCACCTAAATTCAACATGAAGGTGACAGCCATGGAAGAATAAAGGGATTTAGGGAAGATTTCTCTTTACGAACTGTTCTCATCCCTCAAAGCATATGAGTATCAAATGCCAAGAATGGGATTAGAAGTGTCAACCAGTTCAATCAGCAGACAAGTCAAAACAGAAGACTTTGCTGAATTCAGAAAAAGTCTACACCGCTGACGACGTTACCCTGCTGCTGAATGATTTTGAGAAGTTCTACAAGAAGAAAATGAAATTAAAATATAAAAATGCTACTTCATCTTCTTCTGATCATTTTCAGGAAAACAGGGATTCCTCCAAAGCAAAACTTAGAGACTACAATGAAGAGGAGTATGGACTCTTGATCAAAGATCGTTCTCACTCATCATCTGAAAAGTTTGCTGGAAAGGAAAAACGTGCCAAAAAGGAGCGTAAGCTTAGTAAGAGCAAATCAAGGTTAGCTGATGCAGCAAAGCTAATAAACTCCGGCATATCTTATTCAGACAACCAGTCGTCTGATAAAGAGTTTGAAGAAGTACCTGAAACTATATGCTTAACTGTCATAGAATCTGAGGTAACTTCTACTATTAATTAAATGTACTATTTGAATCGCTTGAATAAATGCTAAATTACAAATTCAAATATTGTTTGTGCATTTGCCAAGCTTAATGAAGAGATGACTTTGCTAAAAAGAGCAAATCAGATTACTGAAACTTTAGGTTGAAAAACCTCAAGAATCAGCTGACTACCCAAAAAGCTTGAGCATGAGAACAAAACTCTAAAAGCTGGGTATGCAGTTTGTTTTGAAGATATAAATGAACTTTAAAAGACGAAATTGCATCATTCTCTAAATAAAAAGAAATCAGAGGCTTAAAAGAAGAAGTCTACTGATGCTCAACAGGTTAGAAAACCTAGTAAGCTACCCTAAGACGAATCAGGCTACTAAAACCCATCAGCCGAATAGGCTGCTGATAGGAGTAAAATTTAAATGTCAAGTCTGCTAAATCTAAGGTGAGTTAACAAATAACTTAGGTAAGAAATTGAGGCAAAAATGAAATTATCTGGCAAGAATTTGAATCACATTATGATAATTATTATTATGACATGCACTATGCTCATTCACATTATCATGTTGATCATGTTCACTGTGCTGATTGCCATCCTCATTTCAACATGCATGTTTATCACACATTTCATGCATCTTACCTTGCTTATGAGCATTGTTTTAATCATGACTAGTAAAGTGGTATCATAATGACAAGTGGTATCATCATGATAAAACATAAGTCACTAGATCATCACATGTTAAAGGTTTTACTAACCCTGCTGGACCCAACAAATAAGTGGTACCAAAATAGTCATCTGGGTGAAGTGCATGTGAGATGACAAAGATGAGTTGACTGCCCTTGCAAATTTCAACAAATTCAACAAGTGATCTTACCATCAAGTGTGCACCAGGAAATGGTACTATCAAGCTGCTTATATCAGATTGCTCCAAACGATCAAGTGATATCAGTCAAGTGAGTGATATCAGACAAGTGGTGTCAGACAATTGGTATAAACCAACAAGTGGTATAAACCATCGAGTGGTAGATGCTACATTTGGAGATTTCAAGTAAGCAAGATTGTTGGAAAGCTGAAGCCTATCAAAGGACTACAAGTGGTATAAAGACCATCAAAAACCAACAAGTCAACCATGTGACAAAGAAATATGGTTTGTTGATTTCGGATTCATAAGTTGAGGGGGAACTTATCAGAAGACTAACCAAGAACAGCTTACTGAAATTCAACGGCTGAGTGTCTTGAAGAGAAACTCTCATCAGACTACTTGACCACGGATTCTTGAACTTAGGGGGAACGTGTACGACTAGCGGTACTCCTAAATAAAGATGAAATTGTCAATAAGTCAAAATGAAGCTATCAGAAGACTGCTTCTTATCAGCCGACTGGAACTCAACAGCCAAGTGTTATTCAAGAATGTACTACATCAAGTGGTATCAGCAAGTGTTATCACATCAACAAGTGATATCAGCTGACTAATCTGATTTACATTAATACAAGTAGTATCAGACTACAAGTAGCATCAGGCTACAAGTGAATCAGACCACAAACAGCATCAAGTGGTATCAATTCTTGAAGTTAAGGGAATTTTCTAGCTGGAGTGATAAACAACAACAAAGACTACCTAAATCAGCCTAGCACTCACCTAATTGTCTTCAGCATACTAAGTTTGCAATCCTATAAAGAGAAAAAGGGGAAGAAGAGATGCAACTCAAGTATTATTGTTGATGACAAAAAGGGGGAAGATAAAGAATGCAACTAAGAACCCTTTAAACAGAAGACCAGAAAAGGGAAAAGAACCAACTATTGGTAATTTTTGAAAGTTGTATCAGATCAATAAATTTCCATCTCAAGGTATGAAGACCGAATCTGAAGACTTAGAAGACGTTCTTAGTTGAAGGTTTTGTCATCATCAAAAAGGGGGAAATTGTTTGTATAAATTAGAGAAGGTTTTGAAGATGACAAAAAGGCTATAAAGGTTTTGAAGATCAAAAGGTTAAGTCATCAACTAAGAACAGCTTAGTGAAACATATCTCAAGGTCTGGAAGCTATGTGACTGAATCAGCCGAGTGGGATATCGGATTAGTAATGATCAGATTGGTGATCATCAGCCGAGTCAAGATAGAAATGTTCACTCTTGAATGAGCCGAGTAAACATCAGCTTAGTACTCCCATCAGCCAACTGAAGACGGTCAGCAAGCTGTCCAACGGTAACCAGCTGAGTGCATTAAATGCGACTGACAGATAGTACAGCAGACTGTACTGAAGTAGTTGCAGGGAGCCGTTCCAAAAAATGGGGACCAGAACTCGAGGACTGCAGATTTCTATCTCATCTTCAACGGGCAGAAATTCAAATTCGAGAGTATAAATAGAAGACTAACTGAAGATCTAAAATGAGACTTGCACAATTTAAGATCACATCTTAAGAGCGAGATCCATCAGTTGAGTCGTCTGATCACAAGCCCAGTCATCTATTGACGAAGCTTTTCGTTGAAGAACATATAGCTTGCGTTGTCTGTCTGAGTGACTTTCAACTGAGAAAAGAAAGGAGTGTATATCCATCTGTGTGAAGTGATATAGCTTCTTAGTGTAGGTTTTCTTTGTGAGCTCCTATACTAAAAATAGCGTGAGGAGTGTAGATCCATCTGTGTGATTGATCTAGCTTCGGAGAGTAGGATTTCTGTGTGATTTCTTACTGCGCACTTGTGGTCGTTTCATTTGTTGTTCGACGCAAGCAGAGTGTACTATGTACTTTGTGTTCTTAGTATAACCTAAGATCTGTGTGACTTGGAAGAGTGGACTAAAGGATATTTAAATCCATATAACCACTATAAAAATTCTTGTGTTTTTACATTGCTTTTACTTGCATATTTTCAGATCTGCATAAAACACTTGATTAACTGTTTGAAAAAGGTTTAAAGGAGTTTTTATAAAACTGGGGATTAAATTTTTCAAACTACTAAGGGTGAGTTTGGCCTAGCGATTCGAAAAGTAATTATAGAAGAATTAATTTTACTAAAATTGATTATGGTAATAATTGATTATGATAAAAATTAATTATAGAATAATTACTTTTGTATAATTGCTTTTATAAAAGTAACATTTTAGTTGCTTCTAAAATAAGTTGATTTTTTGCTTCTCGAGATCCCAAGAGTGATTATGATCTTGGTGGCCAAACGCTATGAAAATCACGATTGAACATAAGTTATTTTTATAATCAGGGCCAAACACTTCAAAAATCACAATAGAGATGTAAAAGTGATTTTAAGAGCTCCAATCGCTGGGCCAAACTCACCCTAAGTATACTTGTAAAAACACTTTATAAATCCGCTGCAAGTATTCTGGTATTAAAACTGATTTTGACAAAAATCAGCTAGGTAACCATCAGATTAGTGGTCAGCAAAACTGTTCAAAGATTTGTTTGCGATCAGCCTTGTAAACTTACTATTCTGTATAAGCTTAGTCTGTTTAAGTTTGAGCAACAATTTTAAAGTTAAAATTTGATTAAAATTTTCAGAGGTCTATTCACCCCCCCTCTAGACCTCATCTGACCACTTGGGACCAACAGCTGTAAAACACAATTGTTGTATCTCAGATTTTTATAATGAATATTGTTGTAAAGATAATAACCCCACTAACTCTTTTTTGTAATTTTTTGTAATAAAAGAATAATAATGCAATAATAAAGTAAGATAATGAAAGATAGATGAGAAAGATACCAGCAAGAATTAGGAGAATAGGTAGAATTCAGAGAAAATGAGACAAGAATGATTGAGTAATAATTTCTGCATAAAAAACGGCACAATACCCAAAAAGGGTATATATAGTAGGGTAACCCTAAAGATTGGGCACCTGGGACAGTACAGTTCATTTATAGGTAAAATTAAAAGACATAAAAGAGAAATAACAAATGACTATGTAGCCCCTCCTCATGTAAATAGCTTCCTTGTCTCAATTGGTACTTTCACGAATGAAGTCAGCCAAAGTCACCTGGGTCCTTCTTTTCCCGTTTCCAGTATCTTCCTCGCTAATCTCCCCAACCACTTCATCTTCTTCTTCGTCCACAGCCAGATCCCCTTGCCATATCTCCTTTCCAATCTCCACTTCATCACGCCAATCCTCCCTCTTCTTCCCCTTCACACCTTTACCAACCATAGTCCTCACATTCCCCCCTCCTTCTGACGATTCTTGTCCCCAAGAATCAAATTCTGGAAACTGGTGTCGTATGTGATCCAATTCTTTCCAGGTAGCTTCCTCAGCAGTGCAATTATCCCACTGGATGAGCAATTGAGGCACAGATAAGTTCCCTTTCTTAAAAGCCCTTTTTCCCAATACTTTGCTAGGGTAAATTCTGATTCCCTCTGTAATCTCCTTTGGCAGGTCTTCAAGAGATTGCTGGTCTCGTTTGAGGTGCTTTTTCAGCAAAGAGACATGGAATACTGGGTGGATTTGTGACCCTTCTGACAGCTTCAACAGGTAAGCTACCGCTCCAATTTTCTTGATAATTTTGTATGGCCCGTAGAATCTAGGAGATAGCTTGTAATTCCTCCTGGTTACTACTGAATTTTGCTTATAAGGGCGTAGTTTAAGATAGACAAATTCACCCTCCTCAAATTGTTGTAAAACACAATTGTTGTATCTCAGATTTTTATAATGAATATTGTTGTAAAGATAATAACCCCACTAACTCTTTTTTGTAATAAAAGAATAATAATGCAATAATAAAGTAAGATAATGAAAGATAGATGAGAAAGATACCAGCAAGAATTAGGAGAATAGGTAGAATTCAGAGAAAATGAGACAAGAATGATTGAGTAATAATTTCTGCATAAAAAACGGCACAATACCCAAAAAGGGTATATATAGTAGGGTAACCCTAAAGATTGGGCACCTGGGACAGTACAGTTCATTTATAGGTAAAATTAAAAGACATAAAAGAGAAATAACAAATGACTATGTAGCCCCTCCTCATGTAAACAGCTTCCTTGTCTCAATTGGTACTTTCACGAATGAAGTCAGCCAAAGTCACCTGGGTCCTTCTTTTCCCGTTTCTAGTATCTTCCTCGCTAATCTCCCCAACCACTTCATCTTCTTCTTCGTCCACAACCAGATCCCCTTGCCATATCTCCTTTCCAATCTCCACTTCATCACGACAATCCTCCCTCTTCTTCCCCTTCACACCTTTACCAACCATAGTCCTCACATTCCCCCCTCCTTCTGACGATTCTTGTCCCCAAGAATCAAATTCTGGAAACTGGTGTCGTATGTGATCCAATTCTTTCCAGGTAGCTTCCTCAGCAGTGCAATTATCCCACTGGATGAGCAATTGAGGCACAGATAAGTTCCCTTTCTTAAAAGCCCTTTTTCCAAATACTTTGCTAGGGTAAATTCTGATTCCCTCTGTAATCTCCTTTGGCAGGTCTTCAAGAGATTGCTGGTCTCGTTTGAGGTGCTTTTTCAGCAAAGAGACATGGAATACTGGGTGGATTTGTGACCCTTCTGGCAGCTTCAACAGGTAAGCTACCCCTCCAATTTTCTTGATAATTTTGTATGGCCCGTAGAATCTAGGAGATAGCTTGTAATTCCTCCTGGTTACTACTGAATTTTGCTTATAAGGGCGTAGTTTAAGATAGACAAATTCACCCTCCTCAAATTGCCTTTCACTCCTATTTTGATCTGCATACTGCTTCATTCTATTCTGAGCAGACTCTAGGTTTTCCCTTAGTACTTTAACCATCCTAGCCCTTTCCTTTAGTAAGCCCTCCAAGTCAGGATGTACCCCTTGCAAATAGGCCCCCATCTGTAATTGAGGCGGTTTGTATCCATAAAAACTCTCAAAGGGGCTCATTTTGGTGTTGGTATGGTAATTTGTGTTATACCAGTACTCAGCCAATGAGATCCACTTAGTCCATAACTTAGGTTTATCCATTGTCATACCCCTTAAATAATTTTCCACACACTGGTTGAGCCTTTCTGTTTGTCCATCCGTTTGTGGGTGGTATGCAGAACTGAGCTTCAAAGTGACCCCTGCTAACTTGAATAATCCTTGCCAGAACTTGCTGGTAAAAATCACATCCCTGTCTGTAACAATGTCATTAGGCATGCCATGTAGCTTATAGATGTTATCCAGAAACACCTTAGCTACTGTCTCAGTTGTGTAAGGGTGCTTCAAAGCTATGAAGTGCCCATACTTAGTGAATCTATCTACCACAGTAAGTATAGTAGTCTTCCCTTCTGAGGTAGGAAGCCCTTCAATGAAATCCATCCCTACACTTGACCATGCTTGAGGGGGTACTGAAAGTGGATTTAACAGCCCGGGATAAGGGACATGTTCACTCTTACTCCTCTGGCAAGTCTCACATGTCTTAACAAATTCCTCAATGTCTTGCTTCATTCCACTCCAGTGGAAGTAAGACTGGATTCTTTTTGTAGTACCAGTAATTCCAGAATGTCCTCCTAGAGGTGAGTCATGCATGGCTTCTATGATAGTTGTCTTCAAGGTAGAACTGCCTCCTATACATATCTTCCCTTTAAACCTCAAGATGCCTCCTTGCAAAGTGTAGTCAGGGCATGCTGATTTATCTATGGCCTTAGCTGCCATAATACCCTCCAGAGTGGTGTCCCCTTTGTAAGTGTCTTCAATCTCCTTGACCCATTCTGGAATAACTGTAGTGATTCCAAAAACTTCCCCTTCTTTGATTTCTTTATCCCTTTCAATCCTTGACAAGGCATCAGCTGCCTTGTTTTCCTTCCCTTTCTTATATACCACTTCATAATCAAATCCTAGCAATTTAGAAATCCACTTGTGTTGCAGAGAAGTAGTCAGTCTCTGTTCCAGCAAATATTTCAGACTTTGCTGGTCACACCTAATCTGAAAATGGTTCCCTTGTAAATAGTGCTTCCACTTAGTGACTGCCATGAGAACTGCTAGTAACTCCTTCTCATAGATAGACAACCCTTGATTCTTTGGTCCCAAAGCCTTGCTGAGAAAAGCAATGGGCCTTCCTTCCTGCATTAATACAGCCCCCAAACCATAGTTACTGGCATCAGTCTCCACCACAAAAGGTTTGGTGAAGTCTGGTAGAGCCAACACTGGAGCCTTGGTCATGGTACTCTTTAGTGCCTCAAATGCAGCATTGGCCTCCTCACTCCATAGAAATGCATCCTTCCTTAGCAAGTCAGTGAGGGGTTTGCTAATGATGCCATAACCCTGAATGAACTTTCTATAATACCCAGTCAACCCTAGGAAACCTCTCAAAGCTTTCACAGTCTTGGGTGTAGGCCAAGACTTCATATTCTCTATCTTTGATGGGTCAGTGGACACCCCTTCTCCTGATACAATGTGCCCCAAATATTCAACACTGGTCTCCCCAAAATTGCACTTGCTTCTCTTGGCATACAACTCATTTTCTTTAAGTAAGTTCAGTGTCATTCTAAGGTGCTCCAAATGGTCCTCCCAATTCTTACTATAAACCAGTATATCATCAAAAAACACTAGGATAAAGTGTCTTAGATAAGGTTCAAATACCCTGTTCATTAATGATTGAAAAGTAGAAGGTGCATTACAAAGCCCAAATGGCATCACTAGGAATTCATACTGACCATTGTGTGTTACAAAACTGGTTTTGTAGATGTCATCTTGCCTCATTCTGATCTGGAAGTATCCAGACCTTAAATTTATCTTAGAGAAATACTTAGAGCCATAAAGTTCATCCAACAACTCATCTATGACTGGAATAGGAAAAGCATTTTTTTCAGTTAATGAGTTCAAGTACCTGTAATCCACACACATCCTCCAACTGCCATCCTTCTTCTTCACTAATATGACTGGTGAAGCATATGGGCTATGGCTGGGTTGTATTATACCTTCCACCAACATTTCTCATACAATCTTCTCAATTTCACCCTTTTGAATATATGGGTACCTGTATGGGTACCCCTTTTTTGGCTGTGCACCTTTCTTTAAAACTATTTGATGTTCAATGGCCCTCTTGGGAGGTAATCCTTCAGGCTCCATGAATACTACCTTGAATTCATATAGGACCTTCTGTAATTCTGGATCAGCAGGTGTGGTTAGGGTAGGTTCAGCAGTGAGTGAATATATCCACCCACATAAGGTTATATCTCCAGCCTTTATACTTTTCTCTAAGCTCTCAGCTGAGATGAGCTTAAGTTCTGAAGTCCCCTTAGCTGCCAGTAAGGATAGTTTCTGGTCTCCCTTTGTAATGGTTACTTTCATGTTCAGATAGTCATACTCTACTGGGCTGTGATCTCTTAGCCAATTTCCTCCCATCACCATGTCACAACCACCCAACTTGAGTACCCTAACAGGGTACTGAAATTTGTGGCCCTGTATTTCCCACATGAAATCTTTGCATATGCTCCTGCTGAACAGCTTTCCTCCTCCAGCTACTGTTATCATCATAGGTGTGGTAGGTTCCAACTGGCACCCCATCTTCACACACATCCCTTCATCTATGAAACTGTGTGTGCTCCCATTATCAATCAGGACCTGCATCCCTACCCCATAGGCCTTAGCTTTGACCCTAAAAGTGTTCAGTCCTAGGTTTCCTGACATAGCATTTAATGATAATGTTATGTCTTCAGTGGAAACCTCTTCATCCAGGGTCAAAGGTGTCCCTTCATCCTGCTCATAGGCAGACTCCTCTTCTTCAGTCATTATCAAGAATATCTGCCTGCTCTTACATCTATGACCAGGGCTATAGACTTCATCACAATTGTAACATAGGTTCTTCTCCCTTCTTGCTCTCATTTCAGCTGAAGTGAGTAGCCTTCTGGGTAGGCCTCCACTACTCCCCCCATTTCCTTCAGTAGATTGACTTTTGTTATATACTACCAAGGCTTTGGAGTTGTTATTAAGACCTTGCTGGTTTGGTTTAGCAGGGTAGCTAACAGTATAGCTAGGTTTGTTGATGATCTTACTCCTCCTAGTAAGTGCATCATTTGTCATCTCCTGTTTCCTGGCCATGGATAAGGCTTCCTCATAAGTCTTGGGCCCCATGCTCATTACTGCTCCTCTAATATCCTCTCTCAACTTACCCACAAAGCTGGTGATATAATAATCCTCTGGTATATCCCTTCTAGTAAGCTGCATATGAGCCTTAAGCTCATCATATTTCTCAGAAAGTTCATTCACTGATCCTGTTTGTTTAAGACTGTGGAACTCCACTACTACCATATCAGGATCTATGTCCTCAAATCTATTCAGCACTGCCTCAACCATTTCATCCCAAGAAATGTCCTCCTTATCCTTGCTATACCCCTGATACCACAACTCTGCCCTTCCTGTCATGTGTATTGCTGCAAATGTAGTCTTACAATTGTCAGGAATAGTGTTAATGATAGAAAAATACCTATCACATCGTCTAACCCAACTCCTAGGATTGTCCCCATCAAACTGAGGAAAATCAATCCTCTGAAATGAACTAGCCACATGGTTTGTGCTCATGTTAGATGCTCCAGATGCTTGATATGACTGCCCTAAGTTTCTAGCAGTATAGGGTGTATTCCCCCTTTCAGGGGTTGGCAGCAACCCATCCCTGCCAGCACTCCTCATCCTGCTCTCACTCTGCATCTGGGTTGACATAGTTTGTAGTTGCATTTGCATAGCTCTAATACTAGCTTCCACTGCTGTTAAAGTATTGTTTAGTCCATTTTGATTTTCTTGAAGTGCATTTACTGCTGTTTGAATATTTTCCTGAACCAGATGCATTTCTCCTACCTGGTCTTGCAGCACTATTCTCTGCCCCTTCTCATCAGCTAACAAGGACAAGATCTCCTTAGCACGAGTGCCTTCAGCCATTGATTTAATCCAAGAATCAGCCTTGCTCTGGATACCAAATGTTGTATCTCAGATTTTTATAATGAATATTGTTGTAAAGATAATAACCCCACTAACTCTTTTTTATAATTTTTTGTAATAAAATAATAATAATGCAATAATAAAGTAAGATAATGAAAGATAGATGAGAAAGATACCAGCAAGAATTAGGAGAATAGGTAGAATTCAGAGAAAATGAGACAAGAATGATTGAGTAATAATTTCTGCATAAAAAACGGCACAATACCCAAAAAGGGTATATATAGTAGGGTAACCCTAAAGATTGGGCACCTGGGACAGTACAGTTCATTTTTAGATAAAATTAAAAGACATAAAAGAGAAATAACAAATGACTAAGTAGCCCCTCCTCATGTAAACAGCTTCCTTGTCTCAATTGGTACTTTCACGAATGAAGTCAGCCAAAGTCACCTGGGTCCTTCTTTTCCCGTTTCCAGTATCTTCCTCGCTAATCTCCCCAACCACTTCATCTTCTTCTTCGTCCATAGCCAGATCCCCTTGCCATATCTCCTTTCCAATCTCCACTTAATCACGCCAATCCTCCCTCTTCTTCCCCTTCACACCTTTACCAACCATAGTCCTCACAACAATTCAGTTATATAAAAATTCTTTACATTTTTTCACAGTTTTACTCTCTATTTTCTCTTCAAGATTTCATAAGCAATTCTTGATTTTCTTCTTAAATTTTCCATGCCAACTTCCATGGATTGTAACAAGCCATTAGCCCAAATTTTGGAAGTATGATTTCTCTACAATTGATGGGGTTAAGTTATAACCACGAAATATAAGTAATATATTGGCACAGACCTAATCGATATAAGAATTTTTTATATTTCAATTCCACTAATTAGTTAAATGTTTGCTTTTATTTTTTTTAGCCGACAGTTTGGAGCTGCCGTTTGTGCAGCCGTATTTAATTTGAAGAAACGCTAATTTTAGCGGCCGTGTTTTTGAGAAAGGAGTGAATTTTGCGGTTACCGGAGCAACGGCGTTGGATATGGATTTCTTCAACAAGAAAGAGAGGAATCAACAATCCATTGACTAATATGACTCTAGGAGATGAATTCGTATGGTTCAAGCAATTTTTGGCCACACTTTCTGGTATGGTCGTTATTTCATCATCAAAAAGTAACATAAAAATAAAATTTATTTTACTATGATTTGAAAAAGAGCAATTTACCTCCTCTCTGTAATTTCATAGAAGTTTCACACTGCCTCTCTGAAATTTTTATGTATGGTACTTTACGTTCCTGTGTTATGATAATGTGGCTATCTACCCCACCCTCATTTTACAAAATACTTTTCATGTCCACTTTCAATTTCGGCAAGTGAGTTACACTCTCCGGTTCAAGAAGGTAAATCGCTTATTTAAATTTTTAACAGGGAGGTAAATTGCTCATCACAAAGGGGATAAATTGAAAATTATGAATATATATAACAGGGGTTAAATTGCCATTAACCCATTACTTTGTTAGATAGAGATCTAGTTTTGCAAAATTTGCATCAGTTTAATGGGAAAGGAAAAATGAAAAATAAAGATGAGGATTAGTAACAAAAAAGTAGGAGATTGAGAAAATAGAGGTGAGAGTTTGACTTATTACTTTATTACAGGGGATTATTTGTGTCTTTAATTTTTTTTTTTAAAAAAGTTTAATTTTTACGAGGTGCGTCAAACACATTAAGTGAGAACTTCTCTTAATAAGAATTTAAATATAAATTCGCTATTTTGTAGTAAATAATCTGTTTCATTAGATCAATTACATGTTCGTATTTATTATTTTAACAAAGTTAGACTATACATATTACATTTTTATATTTGGCATATGGGTAAGGGTAGGGGAGATGGGCACCCAAACTTTTTAGACATAACAATTTGAGTTGTATACTTGTGTTAAAATTTGGACCAATTGGTGCAAGAATTAGGGTTTTTGACATTTTGCACCATCAAATTATAGGATTTTGGCATTTTGCACTTTGACTTAAAAGTTTTGGCACTTTGCATCTTGAAAATATAATTTATTTAGCACTTTGCACCCTAATATGTGTTATAGTGAGAATATTCATTCATAGAAGGCTTGAATAGTTATTTTCAATTTTATTTTTCACTTTGCACCTTGGCAATATAGATTTTGCACCCTTAAAATATAAAATGTTGGCATTGTGCACCCTAAAATTATAAAATATTAGCATTTTTCACCCCGACTTACATTTTTAGCACTCTACACCCTAAAAATATAATTTGTATGACATTTTTCACCCTAATGAATTTTTCTTGAAAAAACAGACTCATGAATGTCGGCGATATAGAGATAAAATGGTCATTTCTATGCACAACAATCTTAAAGTTGTTATTCTAAATGTATTTTACTTTATAATAACTTATTTTAATATTTTCTCTCTGTAAAAAAAAGACATTATCTTCATTTTATTTTCAAGTATCCTCAGGATTATTTACTTTATATCTAAAGTAGACGATTACATATCTAACATATTATTATATTGCATGTTATTTACATGATTTAGATTATCATATTAAGTCGGGATTGAAAACCAGAAGTTATATTTTTGGGTGTAATTGCCAATATTCTATATTTCATAGTGCAAAGTGTCAAAATCTATACTTTAGGGCTTAAAGTGCCAAAAATATTTGAAAATAACTATTGTACTCTTCAATCAATTAAGTTTTTCTTCAAAACACACATTAGGGTGCAAAGTGCCAAATAAATTGTATTTTCAGAATGCAAATTACCAAAACTTTGAAGTTAGGGTGCAAAGTGCCAAAACCCTATAATTTCAGAGTGTAAAGTATCAAAACCCCAAGAATTATATCAATTAAATTTGAATATCTTTTGTTATTAGAGTTTCTAATATGTTTGTTTAATTCAAATCACAGATGAAAGAAAATATCTTCAAGACTCTCTGGTTCTAGTTGGTGAGATCGGAGGCAACGACTATAATTACCCACTAACGCAAGGCAAACCCATTGAGGAAGTCGTTCAAAGTTCAAACCTTCGTGCCATCTGTCATTAACTACATTAGATCAACTATCGAAGTAAGTGCCACTTAATCTCAAAGAGAATTGCACTTTTCATATTAAATTTTTATTTATTTTATAAATTTCATACATAATTTTTCAAAAGTACATATTTCATAATAAAATTGGACAACCTTTTTTCACATTAATTCGACCGTTAGTTTTTTGATGGAAAATTTTGCGTGCCAAGCATGTGTTCGTCAAATCACCATTTTCATCTTCTCAAGGGGGTATATGCAATTGGGCAAAAAATGTCTAAAATTTGGGCAGAGGGTAATTGTAATTATCGCCACCTCAATCCCTCTCTCTTCACTTCCGGCACCACAAGCACGGCCTTTCGGTAAGAGGCCCGCCCATAAATTCAAAAGAGATAAAATAAATCCTTGAAATGAAAATGGAACCATTTTGACAGAAAATCAAAGCTAAAGGAAAAAAAATGAAAAAAAAAAGAGATAAATGAGGCTCAAATTTGTTTTCCGATGGGAAATAAGAAACGCCGCCACGCCATGTCTGCGAAATCACCGGTTGTGATGCAGGATTTATAAACGCAAATATACGCAATCGCAGCAAGTAATATAATGATAAGTAGAGTATCGTCTCCACAGGGAATTAATGAACTAAACAACTAATTACTAAAGATCACTCTTTTTCTTATCCAAATTAAACGAATCTTTGTGATTATTATAACTAAGTAACAATGAAAGTAAAACTAAATTATAAACTGACAAGATTAACTATGACGATTAAAGCCTAGGATTACAATTTCCTTCAATGTTTAACTAATTGCTTTTATTTTCCCAACAATTCTATTTTAATTAAGATTTATTGCTAGTCTAGGGCACTTAAGTTTTTACAATTTCTTTCCAGAATATTGTAAAACTAATCTAACCTAATCAAAGAGCTATATTCCTATGCCAATGAAGTTAGGCCAAATCGAATCAAGAACAAGCCCTAATTATGACTACCTAAGGCAATTAAGTATATTCCTATCTTAATTGCTAAACAAATTACCCAATTCGATGTGGGTGCAATTCGTACAAAGGTTACCCAATCTTTAACCTAAAACCTAATTTCCTCTTCCGATTCAATTGGATTTGTGAAACAATAGTTGATCAGGCTATTGAAATTTAAGAACAAGAATGGGTAAACAATAGATCTCAATAAAGTAGAATAAGGGAAAATAAACAACAATCAATTTAAACAAAGAAATCCATTGTAATCCTAGAAAACTAAATTTAGTTCATAGCTAAAACGGAAATAAACTCAAGAATCATCAAAGTCATGATTACAAAAACACAAAAGAGAAAAGAAATTGCAAAAGATGAGAAAAGAGAAGTAGATCTGTTTTTCCAATCTTCAAGAATTGTCTTCTCCGATGTTGTTCCACGCTTCTCAATGATATTTTCTTCTTCTTGGTCTCTCCTCTTGTCAAAAAGTGTTCAAAGATCCTTTTTCTCTCTCTTCCTTCACAAATATATATGTTTCCAAGTGAAACTAGGACTCTAAAAGATAGAATTCGCGGACAGCTTTTGCCCCAGCGGAAAATTAGTTCGCCCCAGCGGAGGTCTGCTTTGTGATTTCGCTCCAGCGGAGAGATTTTCCGCCCCAGCGAAGAGCCTTCTGTTCGCACATCCAAAAATCAAGAGAAAAATCTGAAAAAATTCACAAGAAAATACCAAAATGAATACGTGATTCACCAACGAGAAAAAAACCATGCTAAACCAAGTGAAAACGATCTAAGATCTCCAGAAATTCATGTCATTCCCCGCAAAAATACCTAGAAATTAACTCTATTTTGTAGAGTTAACACACCCCCAAACTTACTATTTTGCTAGTCCCGAGCAAAAGACAAAAAAATGACTACAGGAATTGGACACGACCAAAAACAAAAGACAACAACTCAAACATTTACAATCATGCATTCCCAGTCAGACTAGTAACCATCACTTTCAAAACGTTATGCATTGTATCATGTTATTCCTGCGTGTGTGTGTGTATACATAATATGAGAATGTCGGAATCACCCAGATCACTATAGCTTCAAAATCATTGATCCTAATTGCATGAATTCTTAAATTGCCAAGCCTATTCTCTATTTTCTCAGGTCATTAAACTCGTCACTAAGTTCTAACAATGCTTTCAGTCGAAGTTATGGAATCCTTTAAGTTTGAACTTTCACTTAGCATTTATTTATTTATTTATTTTTTTTTTGCATAACTCAAGTATATTTAGCACCACTCGCACTCATAACCTGTTCTAAAGAAGCAGTCAACATAGAGGAGTGCAGAATAAGTAAGTCAATGCACCCATACGTCGTTCATCTTATCGCAGTCAAGTTAGAGGAGTACAAGTATAAGTCTCAAGCGACGAGATTTTTCAGGTCTCGTACAAGTGAGGTTATTTTCTTTTAATTGAACTTAAAGCTTTTCAGTACTTTGCTTCATTCGGTTCTTATTAAAGTCATCCTTATCCCCAGACTTAGGCAAAACTATCACTTAGATTCTAAGTTTTCTAACCCTCGAATCTAGAGATCGGGTAGGCAAGATAAAATTTCTTAAGCTCTATTCTAGACTATACTTCACTAACTTCATCCTAAATCCTCGATTATGCATTCGTGCTCTGAATTTTTGCAGGAAAAACAATTAACAACACATAAAATTTTAAAAATTTGATCAAAATCGACCAAGCATGCACGACGTAAATGCAATCACCCCCAAACTTAAGAAATGCATTGTCCTCAATGATGAAATTGACGAAGATAAGCGATAAACAAATTTGAAGCTGAACACAAGGAAAATAAAAAACAAATAAAGCAACTAAAGAACGTCCCTGATTTCAGATGTAGGTCAATCTTCGTCCTGTATCTCATCTGGTGGTGGTGGGAGTTGTGGGAATGAAGATGTGTCCATATTACTGGCTCGGAAACCTTGAATCATGCATTCGTATATGATTCGCAAGCACTCCCCATTATGCCTCACTTGATTCAGAAGATTCTTTGTAGCATTGGCATCCGAGGTAGTAGGTTCCGCAATCGATGGAGGAGTTGACTCAGTAGGTGCTACTTGTTCATTCTCTATAGAGAGAGATTCTCCTCCGCCGTTTTTCAGAAACTCATTGTAGTAATTCGTTACCCATGGATCGTCGTTCGCACCCGGTGGGACTGTCATCTTGATGAAGATGCTTGTGACATTTATAGGCACGGGTGGTTTTTTTACTTTGTCATGTTCAAGCATCTGGACATTAGCATTGCAGCAGAGCCAAGAGATGAGACTGGGGAACCACAAGCTCTTCGGTGCCTTAGCATTTTTCTTTATCTGCTCGTATATAAACTGTCCGACATCAACAGTTTTGCCGATTAGGATGCTAAATAGGAGAAGGCTTGTTTTGTGTGAAACCTCTGTGGTGTTCCCAGATGGCTTGAGTCGAGATGCGATAAATGTGAGCCATGTCTTAGCTTCCCTTGAAAAATTTGTGGATGTGATGGTCTTTTGATGTGTTGACTTATATTCTGCCCCTCGTCCACATGTCAATACTTTGATAACCAACGAATGATCCATTTCAGTCTCACACAGTTGTTTGAATTCGTCATTCGGAATATCATCTAACTCGTAATACTCATTGATTGACTTGGCATCGAATGGAACATACTTTCCCCTCACAAAGCAAGTGTCCTCCTTTTGTTCTTCATCGTTCTTGTGTAAGGGAAAGTTAGCGTAGAACTCATAGACCAAGTTCGAGTAATACGGGGCTGGTTCTCCGCAAAAAGACTCCCACTTTCTTTCCACAATGTTATCTTCATATGGCTTTGTGAAAAAGTGATGTTGTTCCAGTGATTTCTTGAGATTTAATTCTCTTTCCGGTATAATTCCTTTTGTCACGAATCTATCATACCTATCGGAAGCCTCTTTAGATTGAAATCTCAAGGTATCAAACTCGGGTAGTTTCTTCTTTTTCGTGAGGTTAGGAGATGATTTAGATGTGCCGGCTTCACAATTGAGATTCTTTCTTTTGCCTTTCGGTGCCATATCAAATTTCAAGAATTGTTAACCGATTCACTTTTCTATTTCCACTAATCCCAAGCTTTTTCGTCACTTAATCCCCTTTTAATCACCCATGCCTCAAATCACACCAACAATCAATTCATCAAACTACACACAACCACCCATCCGTAAATCACACCCACAATCAATTCATCAAACCCCAATACAAATCAATTTATTCACAAGTCCAACTTGAATTTTCAAAATCAACAACTCATTAAGCAAAGGTAATGTTATTTTCTTACGAACCCGTGGTGGAGACGAGTGGCGGCGGCGGAGCTAGGGTTTCGGTGTGGCTGGTGCGGCGACGGATATGTGGTTGCGGTCAGATCTGAGAGAGAAAAGGTGCGGCTGCGTGCGTGAGGTTGGGCGCGGTGGTCGCAGTTTGGGTGAGGCGCGGTTGTGTTGGAGAGAACAGGGGCGGCGGCGGTCGTAGTTTGGGTGAGGCGGCGCAGATCTGAGGGTCGCGGTGGAACCAGGTCGCGATCTAGGGTTTCGCAAGGTGGGATCGAACGGCGGCGGCGGCTGGTTGTTGATGGACGGCGGCCTGAGGGTCTGGTGGTGGCTGATGTTGGTGTCGGAGGAGGAGGTGGCGGGTTGTGGTTGTGGCTGATATTTGATTGTAGAGAGATGGTTATGTGGAGAAGGGTTTGTTTAGGGATTGGAATTTTCTGCTGGGGCGGAGGTGATTTTGCGCCCCAGCGAAGAGCCTTCTGTTCGCACATCCAAAAATCAAGAGAAAAATCTGAAAAAATTCACAAGAAAATACCAAAATGAATACGTGATTCACCAACGAGAAAAAAACCATGCTAAACCAAGTGAAAACGATCTAAGATCTCCAGAAATTCATGTCATTCCCCGCAAAAATACCTAGAAATTAACTCTATTTTGTAGAGTTAACAGGTTGCATTAAAGATTTGTTTTCAGGTGGGCGGTGGTTGTGGTGCCGGAGGTGAAGAGAGAGAGAGAGAGAGAGAGAGAGAGAGAGAGAGAGAGAGAGAGAGAGAGAGAGGGGGGAGGGAGATTGGAGTGGCAATAATTGCAGTTATAGCCTCCGAGGTATTTTTTTTCAATTGCAAATACCCCTGATGAGATGAAAATGGTGACTTAACGAATACGTGCTTGACACGTGACCTTTGCCATACAAAAACTAACGCCCAAATGAAATGTGAAAAAAGTTGTCCAATTTTGATATGATATATATAAAATAGATAAAAAAAATTGATGTGAAAAGTGCAATTCCACCCTTAAACTCATGAAAATGTTGTCATTATATTCAATGCATCTTAATACATTACAAATTTCATAAACATGCCCTTATAAATGTTTGTGAATGATAGGATGTTAAAATTGAGAGTTTTTGCTTAGGTTCTAGAAGGTTCTTGATTTATCAAGTTATATCAAGATGTCTCATGTATGTAAATAAATACTTGATAGGAGAATCTAGATACATCTCAAGAAATCCTAAGATCCTAGAGAGTCTAGATAATTCTATGACAACTATAAATATGTATGTACAACCACATTGTAAAGTAAGCAATTGAATGAAAAAAAGAATTCTCTCCAAAAATCATTCTCCTCCAACTAACTACAAATAATTAAAAAACAAATCATCAAGTTGATATCAATTTTACAATTGATTCAACCTCAAAAATCCAACAAGTGGTATCTAGAGCTCATTGATCTTAAGGGATTGAGTTCAAAAAATGGGTTCATCAAATATAACGCTTCCTACACCACCGATTTTCAACGGTGAAGACTACGACTATTGGGCGGTAAGAATGAAGGCGTTTCTCGTAGC
The DNA here is from genome assembly GCA_003313485.2 of Penstemon barbatus. Lineage (NCBI taxonomy): Eukaryota > Viridiplantae > Streptophyta > Magnoliopsida > Lamiales > Plantaginaceae > Penstemon > Penstemon barbatus. Next base: position 47,307,143 of record CM064883.1, read on the forward strand.
AAATGAGTTATGGGAAACGGTTGAAAACGGTTATGAAAAACCGGAAGATGAAGGTACTCTTACCGCACCTCAACAAAAGAAAAATAAAGATGAGTATACAAAGAACATGAAGGCTCTTGCATTCCTCCATGCCACTGTAACTCAAGAAATTTTCATTAGCATAGTCGTTGCGACTACGGCCAAAGAAGCATGGGAGATTCTACGAGAAGAATATCAAGGTACGGAGAGAGTAAAAGCAATCAAGTTATTAACCTTGCGAATGGAGTTCGAAAATCTTCGAATGAAGGAAGGTGAGTCCATCAAAGACTACTCCTCTAGAGTTAAAGAAATAGTTAGCAAAATGAAGTTACAAGGAGAAAAAATGGAAGACAAGAGGGTAGTAGAGAAAATACTTATAACCCTTCCTGAAAAATTCGAATCAGTTGTTGCTGCGATTCAAGAGTCTAAGGACCTCACTAAACTCTCTGTTAATGAACTAGTGGGTTCTCTTCAAGCACACGAACAAAGAATTAACAAGAAGGTGGAAAACTCAACCGAAGAGGCCTTTCAATCAAGGCACAAAAACAAATCATCCGCTGCGAAAGAAGAAAATAAATTTGTCAACAAAAGGCCTATCAAGAGTCAAGGAGAAGACAAGAGAAACAAGTTTCCATCGTGTGGTGTGTGCAAGAAGACAAATCACCTTGAAAAAGATTGTTGGAAGAAAAAGACCTGTGAATCTTGTGGCAAGGTTGGGCACATCGCAAAATTTTGCAGGCTTAAACAAGGAAACGATAGTCGTCAAACACGCAAACATCATGCGAATTTCAGTGAAGACAAGGACGACTCAGAAGGAGAACATCTTTTCATGGCTTGTCAACCTTCTTCAACCAACGACAAACAAATTTGGTACATTGACAGTGGTTGTACTAGTCATATGGCCAAACATGTGGAGATGTTTCAACAGCTGGACACTTCTGTCAAAGTTCCAGTCAAAATGGGAAACGAAGCCGTCCTCGAGTCCGAAGGAAAAGGAACAGTTGCCATCCAAACAAAATCAGGTACTAAACTTATCCCAAATGTTCTTTTGGTACCTAAACTTGATCAGAATCTATTGAGTGTGGCACAAATGATGAAAAATGGGTATTCTATCATTTTCAAAAACGATTCATGCTTTATAATTGACAAAAAAGGAAGAGAAATTGCTAAAATAGTCATGAAGAATAATAGCTTCCCGTTAAAAATGCATGAATCACCTATAAAAGCACTAAGAGCTAAAGTTGATGATACAAATTTATGGCATAAAAGATATGGTCACTACAATATTAATGCACTTAAACACATGCATCAACAAAACTTAGTGCGTGATTTGCCACCATTACATGATTTTGAAAGTATGTGCGAAGCATGCCAACTAGGAAAGCAACATAGAAAACCTTTTCCTGCCACGAGTTCTTGGAGAGCCAAAGAAAAACTTGAGTTGATTCATACCGATGTTTGTGGCCCTATGAGGACTCCTTCACTCAATGTCAATAAATACTTTATCTTGTTCATTGATGATTTAACTAGAATGACGTGGGTATACTTCTTAATACAAAAATCAGAAGTATTTGGTGTCTTCAAGAAGTTCAAGACATTTGTGGAAAGTCGAAGTGGCTGCAAGATCAAGACGATCAGATCGGATAATGGGAAAGAGTATACATCAACCGAGTTTGACAAGTTTTGTGAAGAGAATGGCATGGAACACCAGTTGACAACACCTTACACACCTCAACAGAATGGGGTGTCAGAGAGAAAGAACAGAACCGTGATGGAAATGGCTAGATGCATGCTCGCGGAGAAAAATTTGCCAAAAAAGTTCTGGGGAGAAGCTGTTTACACAGCTGTCTACTTATTAAACAGATTGTCAACCAGAGCAGTCGATAACATGACCCCAATTGAAGCTTGGAAAGGTACAAAGCCTACTGTCAAACATTTAAAAGTGTTTGGTTCAGTTTGCTATGTACATATTCCACGAGAAAAGAGGCATAAACTACAAGAAAAGGCTGAAAGAGGCATCTTACTTGGCTATAGCTCAAAAACAAAGGGCTATAGAGTCTATAATCTCAAGACTGAGAAAATTATGACAAGTAGAGATGTAGAAGTCGATGAGGAGGCAATCTGGAATTGGGAAACTTCCAAGATAGAGAGAAAATCTGAGAACAATCCTCAAGAAAATCGGGAGAATGATGAAGAAGAGGAGGTATCAGAAGATGATACAGACTCCTCCAGTAGCACATCATCTGAATCTCCCAGAAAATTTAGATCACTTACGGATATTTATGCAAATTGTCGAATGGCATTTACGGAGCCAGACAACTATGAAGAAGCGTCCGAGTACAGAGAATGGAACGCTGCAATGAAGGAGGAGATAAAGATGATCAACAAAAATCAAACATGGGAGTTGGTGGAAAGGCCAAAGGACAAGAAAGTGATAGGTGTAAAATGGATTTACAAAACTAAAGTAAATCCAGATGGCACTGTCAACAAGTACAAGGCTAGATTGGTTGCAAAAGGATATGCACAAGAAGCAGGAATTGACTACAACGAGACTTTTGCACCAGTGGCACGTCATGATACAATAAGGCTTCTCATTGCTTTAGCGGCTCATAAAAGATGGCAAGTACACCAGCTAGATGTGAAATCAGCATTCCTCAATGGCTACCTTGAAGAAGAGGTTTATGTTGATCAACCTGAAGGATTTACAGTTGAGAGCAGGCCTGACCATGTTTATAAACTAAAGAAGGCACTTTACGGCCTAAAGCAAGCACCACGGGCCTGGTACAGTAGATTAGATGCCTACTTCACTCAGCAAGGCTTCAAGAAAAGTGACAGTGAGGCAACCTTATATGTAAGATCAACAAACTCAGATATTCTCATTGTTTCTCTTTATGTTGATGACTTATTGGTGACAGGAAACAACTTGAAGTTGATCAAAACATTCGAGGAGATGGAGAAACATTTTGAGATGTCAGACTTAGGTCTGATGACATATTTCCTCGGAATGGAAATTCATCAAAGAAATGACGGTATCTTTATCTGTCAGTCCAAATATTCAGAGGATATCTTGAAAAGGTTCAAGATGGAGAATTGCAAACCAGTCACGACTCCGCTGGTTGTTAACCAAAAATTATCAAAAGAAGATGGATTGTAAAAGGTTGATGCACGGCTATATCGAAGCCTCGTTGGGAGCTTGTTGTACCTAACAGCAACAAGACCGAATATGATGTTTGCAACAAGTCTCTTATCTAGATTTATGCAATCCCCGAGTGAAGCTCATTTTGGAGCAGCTAAGAGGTTGCTAAGATATTTGAGGGGAACAACTGACTATGGAATATGGTTCAGCCCGTCAGATAACAACCTACAATTACAAGCTTACTCTGATAGTGATTGGGCAGGCTCAGTCGATGATATGAAGTCTACATCAGGCTATGTCTTTACACTTGGTTCTGGTGTGTTTTCATGGAGTTCAAAGAAACAGGGGACTGTAGCACAATCAACTGCAGAGGCGGAGTATATATCAGCTGCAGCAGCCGTAAATCAAGCCATTTGGCTAAGAAAAATCTTAAGTGACCTAAAGCATGAGCAGACTGAAGCTACGGAGATCAAGGTTGATAATAAATCGGCTATTTCAATTGCCAAAAATCCAGTCCATCATGGCAAGACAAAGCATATCAAGATCAAGTATCATTTCATCCGTGAAGCAGAAAAAGATAAGGAAGTCAATCTAGTCTATTGCGAAGGCGAGAATCAGCTCGCGGACATTATGACGAAGGCACTCCAAAAATCCAGATTTGAAATACTAAGGTTCAAACTTGGAGTATCAAGCAAAAATCTCAAGGAGGAGTGTTAAAATTGAGAGTTTTTGCTTAGGTTCTAGAAGGTTCTTGATTTATCAAGTTATATCAAGATGTCTCATGTATGTAAATAAATACTTGATAGGAGAATCTAGATACATCTCAAGAAATCCTAGGATAGATAGTGGTTGAATACTCTAGAATAATGAAGATCCTAGAGAGTCTAGATAATTCTATGACAACTATAAATATGTATGTACAACCACATTGTAAAGTAAGCAATTGAATGAAAAAAAGAATTCTCTCCAAAAATCATTCTCCTCCAACTAACTACAAATAATTAAAAAACAAATCATCAAGTTGATATCAATTTTACAATTGATTCAACCTCAAAAATCCGACATAGGAACTGATTAAGATTGGTGTTCGGACAATGTTAGTCCCTGGAAGCCTGCCAAATGGTTGTATACCTCTTTATCTAACGTATTTTTCGACAATTAGTACTGAAAATGATTACGACCCAAAAACCGGTTGCCTCAATTGGTTGAACAACCTTTCCAAGTACCATAATCAGCTCCTTCAAAAAGAATTGAGCAGAATACAAGAGCTTCATCCCAATGCACCATAATTTACGCGGACTATTATAACGCTGCCATGCAATTATACATTTCTCCAAACGAATTCGGTACATTTTTTACTCGAGTAAAATGCAAAAACACGCGATGTATGGTTTCTAATTAGCAAAAAAATACATGTGTTATTTTTACCAGTAAAAACCTTTCAAAAATATTTTTATGTAATAATCTTATTAGCTCTCTTCACTCTTTTGAAAATTAAGAGTAGACTGAAGTGGGTTATTGTCGATTTTTTATGTTTTACAAGGGCTGGAAAGAGTGGGGGGTTATTGGTACCTTTTTACGTGAACAATAAGTTTTTACATTATATTAAAAAAATAACATATAGGGGTGTATTTGTCTCATCCTTTGCAAATTAAATCACGAAGATCACTAGCACTTAGAGCTAGTAAAACAAGATGATATCTCAAAAGGAGGCAAATGTCTATAACTTTTTCACTCAGAGGGTTTTTAATTCAAAAACTGTGCCAACGAGGAATGACACATGGGGTGTTTTTGCCGATTTACTCTTAGGCCTTTCAGGAAGATTAATTTATGCTAGGACCCCCTCAGGTATACCTTAATTACAGAACCAAAAAAAACATGTAGTTTCGTAAATTAAAAAGATATCCCTTATGATTTAGCTTATTTTTTAAAAAAAAAAACTAAACAATTATGTAGTTAAATTATAAGGGGTTTTGATCCTGTAAAAGGTATTTTAGTAAACAATCCTAAGCCAGAAGAGGGTTCTTGTTATTTTTGAAACAATAGGAGTAGCGAGTGAATTAGGACTTATCTAAGGGGCGTAAATTACCGTAATTAGTATTGCATCCTATATTTCGAATCAAGTTAATGATAAGAACCATCTTTCCAAATGATCGTGATGCAGGATTTACAAGGGATATTCTTAGAGCTTGTTGTGGAGCAGGAGAGCCCTACAATTTCAATTCACGGGCAACATGTGGTACTCTTCCGACAACATGTTGTCATTGTTGGTTTTTTGCCCAATCGGATCCGAACTATTCGACCCGATGAGTAAACAGGATCAAACTAATTCAACCCAATTGCAGAATTTGGTGGGTTTTATGTTCATAGTATATTTCAAAAATAACTAACATAAAAAAAAACGAGGATCCCATAAACGATAATTATTTTAATTATGCATAAGAAAGAAATAGAAAACTTACATAAAGCTTCCAGTCCTTCGTTCTTTTGGTTGAACTTTTGGTTTCATGCTTTTCTAGAATTTGATGAACAAACGGCTTGGATCTTTTTCACCATTGATATCAACCACGTTCTCCTTCTACTAGGTGTGTGGGCACCAACTTAAGAAAATCGATCTTTGTTTCACGTTTTAGAAATCAAGAGTTCAAGATGAAAACTTCTCTTTTGTTTCTTGAACAAAGGGTGGCTTTTGTATGCTTAGGGTTGAAGAACTTTTTCTTCTTTTGAGTGTAATCTTAATGATTTCACAAATCAATTAATTATCTCTTTAAGATCTATATCTCATATTATATTTATAGATATGGGAGGAGTTAAACTCCTACCATAACTCAATCAAAGTTTCCTACTAGGAAAAGAACTCTGATTTCTCTTACCTTAAGAGAGTTATTGATTAAATAAAACTCTTGCAAGTAATTAAAACATACATAAATATATTTATATATAATTTCGAAAATTACATATAGAAATATATAATTTTTCCTTTTATTTATTATATAAATATATCATATATATTTACATAGTAAATAATGAATTTCTACATTTAGAAATTCCGTAAATGCCAAATTTTCCTTTTTCTTGAATCTAGAATTCAATTTTCATTAGATTTAATTCTATAATTAAATCTAATATAATTAATTAAATTTCATCTAATTAATTCGGAGTTTCTATTTTGGGAAACTATTTCCAAAATGCAACGTGAATGAATTTGTTCTAATTTCTTAAGTTCAAACGTAGATTAACAGGAGCCGTGGTTGAGGACCTATGGACATGTAACTTCAAGCTCCAATAAATCGAATAATTTATCAAACTCTTTAATATAATTAATTCGATCTATTAATTCCAAGTGACTCCACTAATGACTTGGAATTGCACTCTTGTCATTACAATATATTTTACTCAAAAGATCAAGATAGTCCATTGATATAATCACTACATGCAATTTGATCCTCCAATAATTGATTCGTAATTAGAGCTAGGCGTAATTACCGTTTTGCCCCTCTAATTACTTCTTTATCCTTAAGTTCCATTAGTTCACTAGTAAACAGTTTGATTTATGAACTTATTCATGAATCAGAGCGCTCTACAGTTCAGTTCTAGAACTAACACTTAAGGGAATCAATATTCCAGCTTCTCGCAAGAAGGGTTGGATTCCATATCTATAAAACACATTCCCAGCCATTTATCTCAACGGATCTTCAAGACATAAGTTTTAGGCTCGACATGGTTACCAGCCATTACATATGAGTCAAAAGAACTCGTTAACATAAACAGGAGTTTATGCCTACTCAGGATTTAGATCAATTCGCATATGATCATCAGTTGACATGTTCTAGAACCATAATATCAACGGTATCTTATTTATGATTCTAGATCATGCCTGGTCCAGTCCTATGTAATCGAATTACACAAAGTACCTCCACCTTCGATGTCTCTACATCAGTAATTCGGATCAAAATTACTACATTATAAATGTTTCGTGGACCGTACTAGCAGTGTTTAGTTAAAGATTCCAACTTTAACTCACTACGGACTTTTTAGTCTATTAGCTATAACTTAAATCCTCCAGTAAAATATATACACTTAAGTCATAGTCTCTTTAATAGACTTGGAATTTTCTGATGTTTATATTATGCATTAAATGCATAATCGAAATGATTATATGAAAAATTAATTTCAAATTAATTTATTTATTTCAATTAAAGAATGTCGAATACATGCTTTAAGAGCATCATGCCTAACAATCTCCCACTTGCTCTAAAGCATATGAGATATGTCTCTCAAACCCATTTGCTCCACATGTGCTTCAAACGATTTTGAAGGCACAATTTGGTAATTGACTTTTAGCTGCTTCACAAGCTGCCATTCAGTTTGTGCGGTCATATAGTACAGCGTTGTTTCAAATAACAACTATACTATCAAGATGTCGACTTTCGACTTTCTTTGACTAAGAGTCAAAATCAATTATCCTTCAAGGTTCAGGTCTCCACCTAAATACACGAGCATATTTTACATTGCTCTTCCTAGAATATTTGAGAACACGTTTCGCTCGAACTCATCGTTTCTAACGATATATGATTTCATATGTCATTCTCAATGAGATAGACATCATCAAATAAACTACCAAGAAACCACTTTCTTTTATTTGATATACTTGTATACACAAAGTCTATCAATTGTTTTCCGCAAATCAATGTGCTTTGATCGTTTCATCAAACCTTAGATTTCAGGACTTATGTGCTTGCTTAAGTCTACAAATGGACTTTTGCATCTAACAGACTTTCTGCTCTTGGCCTTGATTAGTGAACCCTTCTGGTTGCATCTTATAGATGCTTTCCTTAAGATAGCTATTCAAAAAAGCTATCTTGACATCCAATTTTTATTTCATATAATAAACGTTGGATGTGAAGGACAAGAGGATGCGTATGGAATTAAGCTTAGCAACATGTGAGAAAGTTTCTTCATAGTCAACTCCCTCTTTTCAGGTATAACCCTTTTGCTATTAGCCTAGACTTTTGAAAGTCTATACTTTCTTGCTCATACCTCTCTGATTCTTATAGATCCAATTATATCAAATATATTTGATCTCATCATGTGGATCTACAAATTTTCCAGATGTTATAGGATTCATCGTACCTTGCCATTTTTCCTTATTAGAATCTTCCATTGCATGTTTGTATGACAATGAATCATCTTGATTTGTGTCTCACACTTCTAGAGGTACTTCTCATCATGCTCGTAGAAGGTGAGTAGTCTAACCACCCTCCCACTACGACGAGGTACCAAGATGTTCTAATCAGGAATTGTGGTATTTCGTTGAGGTAATTCATTAGTATTTAGCTGAGGTGTGCCGATCTCATCAGCTTAAATCTCTTCCAATATTATTTAACTACGAGGTTTAAAGTTTGTTATCTAGCATTCCTCAATAAAAGTGATATTCGTCGGTACGAATTCTCTTTTATCTTGAGTGCTACGAAATCTCCTCCAGTTTCGAATAGATTGCCTAGAATTAGACATACTTCAGACCACATTTTTAACTTTTCAGTCATTCCTTTCAACACGTGTGCCAGACACTCACATAAGTGAATGTGTTGTAAACTAACTTTACAATCATTCCACAACTCTATGGGAGTCTTATGGATTGACTTGTTTGTTGTCACATTCAAAATGTAGATTGCGGTTTCTAGTGTCTATCACAAGAAATACTTTGATAATGAGGAGTGTAGTTCATTATTGATCTAACCATTTCTAAGAAACTTCAATTGTAGAGTTTCAGGTGCTGTGAGTTGGATTGAATTCCATGCTCCAGCGAGTAGTTCTTGAATTCGTAATCCAAGTATTCTCTTCCTTGATCTTATCAAAGAGTTTTAAGTGATTTACCTAAATGTTTTCAACATCTCTAGGAATTCTCTAATCTTTTCATAAGATTCAGATTTCTTTTGCTTTAGATAAACATGAAGAGTGTTGACTTTCAACTCTCTTAAAGGACATTCATTTACTATCATGTTTATTCTTTCAAGGTTAATATGTATTAACCTTAAATACCAAAGATACGTGTTATCACTCTTAGAAGATTTAGAACATAGCATTGATCAATAATTTGCTACCTAAAATAATTCATGAATTATTTATCGATCATTTCTGACATTTATAATACAGTCCATGTTCTATGTTTGCATGATAACTATTTTCTGAAATAACAATCTTATTATCAGAAAAAGTAAAATAACTATCTTATTCATGCAATCATAATTGAGAAATCAAATTTCTAACGAAGTTTAGGAATAAAGTATACATTGTTCAAAACAATGAATCTATTCCTAAATTCTAAGCGAACTGTTCATATGGTCTTTACAAAAATGATCGTCCATATCCCATCATTCAATGTGACATTTCCTTTGACAAGTCACTTTGAAGAACTAAACATCTAAAGAAGAGCAAATGCGATTAGTGGCCTCTGAATTAAATATTCAGAATGACAATTTATTTTCCACTAATCAGTTTCTAAAAACCAGTAAATCAAATTTACCTTTTTATTTTGATCTTCTTATCGCAGAGATACCTTTTATAGTTTCTCTTTCAATAAACATGAACTCCATAATTAAAACATTTTCTCTTATGGATTTTGTTCAGGGAGTTGTTCTCATTTCACTTGCCTTAGGATGCTCATAGCTTTCTTGTGTCTTGACTCAGACCCATCTTTCGCCCTCTTCCTCTTTTTGTTCTTAACAGTAGAGGAAGATGAACTTTGCTTGACAACGTTTGCCTCATACTTTTTAGCCTTATGTTTAAATATGGCTTCAAAATTCTGCAATTAGTTTTAGCAATTTAGTCATGCTATAAACCAACTTATTCTCAATATAGTTGGATGTAAACGCAGAAAAGTTTGGCATGAATGACCCAATAATTACACTAATTTGAGTCATCTCTTCAATGGTGGCCTCTTTTATAGCCGCCTTGTGCACAATTTTAATTATGTCAAATACATAATCTCTTAGCGAAGAGTCCTTAAACTTTAGCCTTCATGAATCTACGAGGCGACTCATGTCGACTTTGTTCAGAAGGTTTGCTAAACATAACTTGAAAAGATTCTCATAACTCGTATGAGTTCTCCATGTACTGATGTTTCTTCTCAAGAACAACGTTCATGGAAGCAAGCATGTAGCAACGTACCTTGTTTTTGGTTCGGATCCAACTATCATTTATATCTCGTACATTACGAGAAGCACCAGCGAGAGGTTCTGGAGGACAATCCTCTGTGAGAACGAACTCTTGATTCTCACAAATCATTCGTATGCTAATATTGGATTTTCAATTAACGTAATTGCGTTCCCCAGTTCAATTTTTGTTCGAGAGTAAACTAACAAATGAGTTTATAATAGACATAATTGTTGAATAAATAAATAAATTGAAATTCGATCATACACTCATAATAAACATCATATTTCGGAATAGTAAACGCGATGCATGAATGCAACTCTTAAGAAAAACACATAAAGCAATTTACTAATCCGCGATAAAATAACTTAGTTACTAATATGTTGCCGTAGGGTCGATCATATTAATACTAAATTAAGTTTGAGACAATCTCAAATTAATAAGTGAACTAAGATATCTCATATTCATTTTTCACTATTAATTACCGCATTATTTGGCCAACATGTATTCAACTAACTTAAATATATGTTTATGAGTGTAACCTATTGTTTCAGATTTTATGACTTAACTTAGACTTGTCATCGTAGGGTAGATCAAGCTAAAATACATCAATAAATCCTATCTCAAGGAAGTTTAATCTTGTTATTGATATAGGTTAGACACCTTCTGTAGGGAGGATGCAATCTAGGCACCGCGAGGCGCTACCTAAATCTCACTTTATTAAACTAACAATAGAGACCGTAGGATATATCGACATATATCCTTCTCCCACTCAATAATTTTAAAACATGTGTTTTATCTAAATAAATATTTATGTTTTAATAACCTACATAAACATCACTAGATTTTTAATCTCTAAGCTAATTTAGGATTAAAATCCAATCTAATTGGGTCTAATTTATTATGTAGATTATCTTCCAATCTAATTGGACATTAGGTGATCTTATACTATCTAAGTTGAGATGGGACCTAAATTAATAATTATCCAATCAAATTGGACTTCGGTTCCTTTAGACATTCTAATTGAGCTAACTTTTAGATGAACCCTTATTAATTTTTACCAAACTCTGGGATCACCAAATTATAAATAATGCTCATAAGTTTAACACTTAAACTAATTCGTTATTTAAATAAATTTATTTTCATAAAACTATTATACGTGCATGCATAAAAACATACATATATCGAATATAAAATCTATATGTGATGCATGAACATAATAAAGCGATTGTGGGTATCATGAATGACATGTAATATGCATGAACATGCTATCAATCAAAACATAAGCATATAGTAAAAAAAATGGCAGGTCGGGTGTTTTTGGGTATTTCTAAGATTACAACCCAAGAGGAAAAATAAAACCCATAAGAAAATAACAACGAGCCTAATTATTACAAAATTAGCTTCCTTTACAAATCTTCATCTTCAAGTCCATTCTTATAATCTCTCCACCAAACCCAAATTGCAAAGTGCACCAACCCAAACAAATTTGGTTAAGTTCTAAACTTAATTATAAGACCCACGATTCAGAAATTGTGACATTAGGCTAAAATAAGAAACTGAAATTTATTTTCGTAAAATAAATTGGCTTTAATTTTGAGCATAACTTGGTCCATGGGCCATGGCAAATCTAATTTACGGCATGAGAATTGAATTAAACCATTTGCAGACACCAAATAATTTATTCCAATTTCAATAATCCAATTGGTGGGGGACAATCCCACGTCTAGGCCCAAAATTCAGTTCATGAGTTTGCATGTGAGACTATCTCACGGCCCGCCCAAATAAATAGGTCTAAACTTTAGCTTGTTCACCAATCATTCAAATGATGGTTACGTGACAAACTTTAACACTTAGTAATTTGCCAATTTTGCCCTTCAAAAAACACAACAATTGTATCCTCCGAAAACTGGATAGCCGACGGCCACAATCAAAGTTCAAAAGAATGAAAGTTGAGGCATAACAGATTATTATAAAAAATTAAAACGATCTCATCACGGGCTCGAGCTACCGGTCTTTGTCTTCCTTCTTCTTTGGGTCTTCAGATATTGACGAGTAATCTAACTATTACAAACGTCTTATGCCAAAAAATTGGCGTACAGTTGATCTAGGAATTTAAATAACAATAATAAAATCCTAACCCAAAAACACCAAACACGACCCTTAAATAAAAACATTCATCCATTCAATATTTAAACAATTTAAACATGCATATACCCACAATCAATTAAAATAAAGTCGTTTATGGACCGCTCTGATACCAATTGTTGGTTTTTTGCCCAATCGGATCCGAACTATTCGACCCGATGAGTAAACAGGATCAAACTAATTCAACCCAATTGCGGAATTTGGTGGGTTTTATGTTCATAGTATATTTCAAAAATAACTAACATAAAAAAAAAACGAGGATCCAAAAAACGATAATTATTTTAATTATGCATAAGAAAGAAATAGAAAACTTACATAAAGCTTCCAGTCCTTCGTTCTTTTGGTTGAACTTTTGGTTTCATGCTTTTCTAGAATTTGATGAACAAACGGCTTGGATCTTTTTCACCATTGATATCAACCACGTTCTCCTTCTACTAGGTGTGTGGGCACCAACTTAAGAAAATCGATCTTTGTTTCACGTTTTAGAAATCAAGAGTTCAAGATGAAAACTTCTCTTTTGTTTCTTGAACAAAGGGTGGCTTTTGTATGCTTAGGGTTGAAGAACTTTTTCTTCTTTTGAGTGTAATCTTAATGATTTCACAAATCAATTAATTATCTCTTTAAGATCTATATCTCATATTATATTTATAGATATGGGAGGAGTTAAACTCCTACCATAACTCAATCAAAGTTTCCTACTAGGAAAAGAACTCTGATTTCTCTTACCTTAAGAGAGTTATTGATTAAATAAAACTCTTGCAAGTAATTAAAACATACATAAATATATTTATATATAATTTCGAAAATTACATATAGAAATATATAATTTTTCCTTTTATTTATTATATAAATATATCATATATATTTACATAGTAAATAATGAATTTCTACATTTAGAAATTCCGTAAATGCCAAATTTTCCTTTTTCTTGAATCTAGAATTCAATTTTCATTAGATTTAATTCTATAATTAAATCTAATATAATTAATTAAATTTCATCTAATTAATTCGGAGTTTCTATTTTGGGAAACTATTTCCAAAATGCAACGTGAATGAATTTGTTCTAATTTCTTAAGTTCAAACGTAGATTAACAGGAGCCGTGGTTGAGGACCTATGGACATGTAACTTCAAGCTCCAATAAATCGAATAATTTATCAAACTCTTTAATATAATTAATTCGATCTATTAATTCCAAGTGACTCCACTAATGACTTGGAATTGCACTCTTGTCATTACAATATATTTTACTCAAAAGATCAAGATAGTCCATTGATATAATCACTACATGCAATTTGATCCTCCAATAATTGATTCGTAATTAGAGCTAGGCGTAATTACCGTTTTGCCCCTCTAATTACTTCTTTATCCTTAAGTTCCATTAGTTCACTAGTAAACAGTTTGATTTATGAACTTATTCATGAATCAGAGCGCTCTACAGTTCAGTTCCAGAACTAACACTTAAGGGAATCAATATTCCAGCTTCTCGCAAGAAGGGTTGGATTCCATATCTATAAAACACATTCCCAGCCATTTATCTCAACGGATCTTCAAGACATAAGTTTTAGGCTCGACATGGTTACCAGCCATTACATATGAGTCAAAAGAACTCGTTAACATAAACAGGAGTTTATGCCTACTCAGGATTTAGATCAATTCGCATATGATCATCAGTTGACATGTTCTAGAACCATAATATCAACGGTATCTTATTTATGATTCTAGATCATGCCTGGTCCAGTCCTATGTAATCGAATTACACAAAGTACCTCCACCTTCGATGTCTCTACATCAGTAATTCGGATCAAAATTACTACATTATAAATGTTTCGTGGACCGTACTAGCAGTGTTTAGTTAAAGATTCCAACTTTAACTCACTACGGACTTTTTAGTCTATTAGCTATAACTTAAATCCTCCAGTAAAATATATAGACTTAAGTCATAGTCTCTTTAATCGACTTGAAATTTTCTGATGTTTATATTATGCATTAAATGCATAATCGAAATGATTATATGAAAAATTAATTTCAAATTAATTTATTTATTTCAATTAAAGAATGTCGAATACATGCTTTAAGAGCATCATGCCTAACAGTCATGATCCTTCCATGTTTGCTAGTTGGGATGGTATACATTTCACAGAAGCAACCTATAAATGGATAGCTCAAGGTTTGCTTGAAGGTCCCTATACTATTCCTCAAATCAAAACTACATGTCCTTTCAAATCTAGACCTATTGGACTTTACAAGTATTAATGATCGAGAGAATTTCACTTTTAATACCATATTTTGTTATATTTTATATTTTAGGTATGGAACTTTCTGAAGAAACATATTTATTACCATAATTCAACTATCCTTGACAAATTTGGTATTTTCTCGTCAAAAATTTGGACAATTAAATTATGTCTGGTCCAAAAGAGTCCGATAATGCACTGTGGAGTATAATTGGAGCTACAACTATTCCTCAGTTTGACATTAATTTTAAAAAATTGTTGAAGCTTGATGATAATTAAGTGGAATAATTTTGATGGTAAAATTAAATCTTGACATCATCAAATTATAGTATCAAATGTGTTTTTTAGAAAGATTGATACCAAATGTGTAAAATAGGGTAAAATATGATATGGAAATTGTAATTCACTCGTTAAGGCTTTGTTTGGTTTGGCATGGAGAAGGACGAATCGAAATGTGAACAAAGTTCGATTTGCATTGGAAATTATATACTATGTATTTTTCTTAGAAATATTTGAATTTGACAGCTCACAGACTTAATTTTGTTTGTGATTGCATTGGAGAATTACTCCTATATACTATGTATTTTTCTTAGAATTATTTGAATTTTATAGAGTACAAACTTAATTGTCTTTGTACTTCCTCTTTCGATAGTTAGGGGTCTCTCTTTCGATGATCATTTAGTATTCCTCTCAGCTGAACTCTGTTTGTACTTTCTATTCTTAAATCATTAAGTAAGAGGGACAAATGTGTTACATTACAATGATACGATGTGTAACTCTATTACGAAAAATTTAAGAGGAACGAATTAATGTACCAAAATTGACCCAGAAAAAGAACGAAAAGTGAGATTAACTCATTTAAAAATTACCAATTATTGATATTGTAGGACTAAAAATTCAAAACTCTAAAAAATTAGAATTTTGATAGGAATAATCAATTGGGTTCAAAACATATCTTTCAAAAATAACTAGTATATATATATATATATATACTAGGTCAATTGCTCCACGCTCCCGCGCGGAGGATATTGCCCAGTGCTAATGTATTAAACTAAGGACAATTATGTGTTATCTCGATCATATTAATAAAACAAATGAACATAATGGTCGGTCTTCACGTGTAGCACAATTCAGCAGTCGAATACAAAAATCTATATTAATATTATATTACATATTATATGCATAGAATAATCTACACAAAGTAAATGAGGTAAAGTTAAAAAAGAAAAACAAGGTAACAATTACTCTGTTTAAGAATTTAGAATTACTTTTAAAAAAGATGAGTTTACTCAATTCGTCATTCAACATAATTTAACAATAAAGAGGCGCAAAAATATTAATAAGCGCTTGTCAATGCAGAGAGACCCAACACCCATGGTCATAACATTAACTGAGATGGTGTGTCATCTCAAGCTAGCTACTGGCATAAAATGAAGGAGATTCCGCTGGCCTTCGGTAAGACCATCGAGAGTCTCATCGGTCAGTGAGAGATAAAGCTAATGATTTAGCTTTATTTATCATTGATCGGTGTATTGAGGAAGACGTGAGCTCGTCTTCGATCAGATAGTACCAAAAACGATAAAGTTATTTGGTCTGCAGTTGTAATAGATTGTAATAGATTTTCAGTATTTAGTAAATATGTCGATTGTAATATATTCGACTCTTATACCTGTTAAATCGACTGTACACAAATCGAAAGGAATAACGTTGTACTGTTTGTTGACCGCTTCGGATCGGGAAATCGCAAAACAGTTTACCTTCAAAGTAAAAAGTGAAACCTTCCAAATAAATTATAAAAGAAAAACGGCGATGTTTTATGATGATACTGTTTTTAAAAAAAAGGCAAAAGTATACAGAGCCGACCTATAATAGAACGCATTAGAAAACAAAATAAAATCAACGACGTTGGTCGGGAAGGTAGGACGAATATTATTTATCTACAAGAAGGTATAAAAAAAAACGGTAAAATGCTCTTATCCAGGCTTGGTAATTTCAAGTTTGTGGAGAAGTTTCTGGTGAGTTAAAGGGAATGTGAAGAATTAAAGGAGAAAAATTTGAGGTTGGTCGAGGATCAAAACCTTCGGAATGATAATGAGAAAAAGGCAGAGGAGCGGTATGCGAAAGCTCTGAAGACTTATATGTCGAAAATATTAAGTTTATCCTTATATTTTCCTATCATACGCTCATTTTTCAATTTTTTTCTCTTCAACTCATTGATTTTGCTCACAAACCTTTGCATACCGCTCCTATGCTTTTTTCTCATTATCATTCCGAAGTTTTTGATCCTCAACCAAACTAAGGATTTTCTCCTCCAATTCCTCACATTCCCTATGACTTCCCTGAAACTTCTCCACGAACTTGTAATTTCTTTCCTTAAAATATCTCTATCCGTTTTGTTTCTTGTTCTCGATCTTTGTAATTTTATATACTGCCCCATAAATATGGGTAGTTGAAAAGGTGGAACGTTTCCCATTGTTAAATCTACACCGTCTATCTTAAAATCTTTTGTTCGTTGCATTTTTACGATTGCTGCTATAAATTGACTTACTTTTACTTAATATAATAATTCAAAATAATATGAAATATATATAAATTAATTATTAATTAGTAATAAATAATTATATGTTGTCGAAAATTTTTGATTATAAAATAAAGTAAGACTAATCTATATATAATGTATGAGTTAGTGTTCGCAAAATATGAATATATTATTATTCAAGATATTTTATTTATCTCGAAATAATTGTAATTTTAAATCATTTTTTTTATATGGGAGGAATTGGAAAATTCTTGTGCATTGTCTATCACAGCTTTTGTACAGGTTCAGTGCTGTATAAAATGCATTTTACGAAGCCATGATCCCAATATTTTTGTTGGGTATCTCCACTTGCTTGGGAAATTACTTTCATATTGGATGACTATGGTCTTCATAAAATTGATATTAGCCTTTGATACACAAGATAGTAGATAAATTAAAATAAAAAAAAATATATATATATATTTAGCAGCCGTTATTAAATGATCACCTCAATATGACTTTTCGTATACTACGAAAACAAAATATTTAAACAAAAAATATGTGGCAGTTATTGAATATTGGTAATACGATTCAAATTCATTTAAAGGATTCGTTAAACGCACCGACAACAAATAAGCAAATAACGTTTGTTTTATGACCGTTTGTTTCATTTTCCCCATATATCGTAAAAAGTTCCAAATAATGTACTATTTTGTAAAACTTTCTGCTATATATATATAATTATAATTATAATTTTAAAGAACTTTATTGCAATCTTAATAATAAACAAAATAATTTATCCAAGCCTGTGCTTAAATTATTCAAAAGTTATAATTTTTAAAAATAACTAAGAGTCTAAAATTGACCCATAATAATAATTAATAAACATTGGAGAAAAGTTAAAAAGATAAATAATTATATAATATAATTAATTAAATAACTATACTGTATAAATTATGTTATAATAATATACCGTAATAAAATATGAGTATTCAAGTTCGGGAAAAACCAACGGTCATTTCTAGTCGTCATACAGACATGACTAAAGATTTTTATAGGACATTTTTGTTGATATATGAATTAAATATTTCTAAATAAACAAATAGCATATATTTATTGACTTTTATTTTCAATTAACAATATTATTTTATTATTATCTCTATATTTCATGAAAAATAATTAGATATTTTACTTTAATCATATTTTTTAAAAAAGGTTATTACAAAGCAATATACTTTTCGGAATTATTTGCTCTTGCTTGAAAGTTTAATATATTCATTTCGATTTGAATTCATGTTTAATTATTGTAAAATCTATGTAAAGGAAGAAAATGGTAATTATTATTCCCAAGTTTTTTACATCTATGCTTCCTGAGATTTGTTTACATTAATCACGAGTAATTCTTCCACAAATAATGATAAGTATAACACACTTAGTATAATATATTAAACTAAGGACAATTAAGCGTACAAATTATGTGTTATCGTAGAGTACTTTCTTTATCTTTGCACCTCTTCATTCCTACCGATATCTGATAGAGGAAGCGATTACTTTTATTTTCGATAAGGTGGTACCGGTAAAGGGGGTTCCCCAATGGGTCAGCCTCGTCGTTCGAATGGGTAGGATCGGTAAGGAAGACGAGGTCAGCATCGTCGGTTCCTCTATGTGTCGGTGCTTGGAAACTTTTCGTCTTGTATCTGAGTATCGATGTGACGAAGCATCGACGTACTCGATGAGCCAGGAGTGAGGTAGAAGGTAACAGCAGCCGATCAGATGTTAACTGAGATGGTGTGTCTTCTTGAGCTAGCTACTGCCATAAAAGGAAGGAGATTCCCCTTGCCTTCGCTAAGACCATCGAAGGTCTCAAGGCCCGTACTCACAATGCGTCGGTCAGTGAGAGATAAAGCTGATTTAGCTTTGTCTGTCTTTGATCGGTGCATTGAGGAAGACGTGCTCTGGTGTCGTCAGAGGTCTTCATCAAACTGATATCGGAGGACTATGGTTGTCGATTTTGTAGGAATATATCAGAGAGCTCGTCTTCGATCAGATAGTACAAAAAAACAATAAAGTTATTTGGTCTGCAATTGTAATAGATTGTAATATATTTTCAGTATTTAGTAAATACGGAGTATGTCGATTGTAATATATTCGACTATTAAACCTGTTAAATCGATTTTACATAAATCGATAGTAAATTATGTTGTACTGTTTGTTGACCGCTTCGGATCGGGAAAGTGAAACCTTCGGATACTGTTTTAAAAAAAGTGCAAAAGTATACAGATCCATCCAATAATAGAATGTAATCCAAATTCGAGTGAGGACCTATATATTGTTAATAAAATCTATCTAATCTTATAAATGTTATACTTGTATTCGTTTTATTCCTTTTTGTTTCCTATGTTTAGAAAGGAAGATCGTTTTCCTTGATTATTTTATTACGAATACTAATCTGATGATCCAAGCAGAAAAGTTTAAGTTTTGAAAATTTAGCAACAAACGTTTATCTTTTTAAATTTATTTTTATACTGCTAAGAAAGAGATGCTCACATATATACGACTATTCAATAAGGCAATTAACATTGTCTTATCAAGGTTGTAGTACGATAAATAGTAACCATTGCAATAGTTGTTCTGAACATAAACCTAAACATTTCTATTTACGGTTCTCAAATTAACATTCCGAACTAATTTATCAATATCGAAATCATCGTGGACATGAAGGAGATGGAAGCTTAAGGAGGTATCCCAAAGCTACGAAGGGATGAACCGCTGTTAGTTCTCCAATGTGGAAGACTTGGTTCAATGCTTTTCATGTTAACAACATACCCTAAAAAGCCTTGTAGAGTATTACTGCCATCTGGCAAGGTTGGGTTCGTCAAAAGGAATTGGATATTCTTGATTTGCATCATGCACGAAACAATGAATCAAATTATGAAATGAATATTAACCAATCAAGAAAGATAAAACAAGCAGAAACCAACAACGTACCAAATAACGAAAGATCAGCAAAAAATCTAAACAAAAAAAAAAAGCAAAAGAACAAAAAACCTTGACGAATACGTGAAGATTAAAAAGAGTATAGATAAAAAATTATACGTAAGACGCAACCGCCAATATAAGAAATATCTAAAAAGTAAGAGAAGAGAATAGCATAAAGACCAAAACAACCGTCATATAGAATTACAATAAATAAAATATTTTAATTAAGATGACGGGCAAGAGTGATGTTATGCTTAGATATATCTAAGTATTTAGTAACTATTCAATACACAGCTTAACATTGGTAAGTAAACTCGGAGATAAATGTAAAGAACGTAGTCGATATTAACATTATCGATGTATTAAAAAATAGAGGAAATAATATGTGTGACATTGCTATAGTAGATATTTAAAAATATATATATTTACCAAAGATACACGCGTTAAAATATGACGTGGTTAAGTCCGACCAAAATTAATTCGTTTTCCAGTATACTGTTAAAAAAATAATAGAAAGTATATTGTGTTAGTAGTATTGCAAACAAAAAAAAATGTTCACACTAAATTAATTAATAATAGAAAACATCACTAAATTGGAACAAAGAATCCTCTATTTTCCCTAAAAATTAATTAATAACAGAAAACATCACTAAAGCAATCAATTAGAATAACAAAAAATGGAACCAATAATCCTCTATAGTAAATATATATAGTAAAATAATTTTTTTTAAGAAATATAGTAAAATAAGTAAGTATATATTTTTCTGTTCATACTCTCCTCTTGATTAGAAACAAACACTATATTTCCGATGAATACATTCTTTTAAAATGGAAATGTTGAGATTTTGCTCGAACTTTCCAATATAACCGATCGATTGCTTATCAGAAAACAATAAAAATTTTAACACAGATTATCCTAGAGAGAAGATCTATAATTTTTTTGTGAAATAACTAACAAAAATTCAAAATATATACCTTATTTTGGGCAGCCTCGTATATAGCATCAGCAAGGGTACAATAATTGTTTTCTTTAGTAAGAGTCAACCTGGTATCCTTCAAAGTTTTATCATAAAATTTTGTACCCAAAATTTCCAATTCCACCCACACCAAATTAACTCTAGAAAAAATTATCATAGTTTTTAAGTTGGATTTTGCGCCTAAGGTGAGCGATTTCACCTTTGGAACAATAAGAAAATGTAATTTACGTGATGCAATTTATAGTAGCTATGGTAAAGATCCAATGACCATAATATTATAAGATAAACGGTGTAGATTGTATAATGGGAAACGTTCCCATCTTTTCAACTACTCATAGTTATGGGGGTAGTTAAAATTATATACATAAAGTAAGATGACTTAAATGCTTCAACCTAATTGGATCTGCATATCTTGTTAAACGCACCGACAATAAATAACTAAATAACTCTGTTTTATGAATATTGTTATATAATATGTGCTTAAGATGTTTGTACAAATAATATTTTTTTATTACTATCTCTAAACTTAAGTTTAACATAATTTTTTTGGAACAAAATCATCAACTATAACTACAGCTTCATCATCAGAATCGATCGGGTCACATTCTATTTTATTCTACTTAACTAACTTTGTATTTTTTGTTTGTCTTTTACCTCGATGTTCATCCTTTTTCCCAACTATATGGATCAGAACAAATTACAAAGTTAAATATTTTATATCGTTTTAGTAAACAAAATAAATATTGGTTTTGTTATGTATTTGGACAATAATAAATAATTACATTTATGTATATTTAGATAATAAAGTAATTGTATATATAGAGTATTAATAATAATAATAATAATTATTTATCAAAAAAAAAAAAATAATAGTAATAAAAATAATAATAATAATAATAATCTGAAATTTATGTTTCTTGGAAAACGAGGCTGAATAACATAAGTTTTTTTAATTATTAAATACAAATGTATTATATGGTTAAAATATTTCCATTATCTGAATCTGCAAATAGTTTAATTATATGTTATATGATAATTTTTTCTAAATATAATTGTTTAAGTATAATATGTAAGAAAATCTGTAATACAGAAATAATCTTTATAGGTAAAGGTTTGTTGTGACATGTTCTGCAATCGTGGTGTATTCATATTTATAGGTCGTACACATTTAATTAATAAATAATAATAGAAAACAAGTTGAACAATAATTGAATTCACTAGAAAAATAAAAATTTATTTTGTTGGGAAATTAGGTCGAATATAATTTATCGAAACACAGGTATAAACGAAGACAGTTAAATAAAAGCAAGATTAATTAATTCCGGACTAATATACGAGCCTTGGATTTTGTTTTATAATATGTGCCTAAAATGTTTGTACAAATAATAATTTTTTTTTATTATGTTCTTCAGAATTATTTCTCGCTGCCTTTAAAAAACAGAAAAAAAAAATTAATTTTTTGTTATTAAAAATAGGTAGTAATAATTTTGTTGTACACAAAATAATAATATATATTATTGAATTTAGTTCGAAGGCAATGGGAAATTTAAAAAAAAAATATTATGCACAGACAAGATGGAAAAGTACAAGTCGGAACCATACCATAAATGAAACTATTTAATGGTCTCGTAATTTTAGATTATCCGTTTAGGTTGACAGAAATACTATGTTTACTGAAATGTGTCAAACAATACCTAATTTAAAAATGTTCAAGGATGGCTTGAAAAGTAGTAAAGTGAAACAAATAATTAATAGTACAGAACAAAGTGGGAAAAATAACATAGGAGGGACTATTCTGTAAAAAGTTAACGATAAGAGGGACCAGAAGTATTGTTTACCCAATAATAAAATATAATGAATCTATATTGTTTAGCCATCCAATTTTAATTAGCTTAGGGTAAAATTGGTAGTATAAGTAAATAAACAACTAACATGTTGCATAAAAATAACAAAGAAGCTGTGACTTAGCTTGTTTGTCGAAAAGCATATTCGTATTCAAAGGAAACGTTCACCAGAATAACATATGGGAAAATTTAATTTTTTGTACCATATACCCCCTATGAAATGCATAATGTCCAATTTATCTCTAATGTCACAATTTACTCCATTCAGCCAGAGATTATAACTCATTTGCTGAAATTTAGAATATGCATTCAAACTATTTTATTTAACATAGGGGAATAAACCTATGGTACCAAAAAATCAGTTTTCCCGATTCTTATTGAATACAACGCTAACGTATAGTTTTTTTCAAAATTAAATATTTTAATGATTTCAGTAACAATTAAATATTAGATACAATTTATAGAGCATAAATTACAAAGCAATTAAATATATTTATTTTGGTATCTTTGCTATAGCATTAGGTCAAAGTCTAAGTGACCTATCATATTATAAATGATTCACATATTTTGTGTATTATAAACATACTAATAATTAATAATTAATAATTAATAATTAATATATACGACGTCATATGATATTATCCACTTATTAGTGAAATATATTAATCAAATTATGTATTACGTCCTCAACTGTTTTTATATCATTCCCGCTACGTTTAGAATATTTTTGTCAATTCGGCTTCTATAAATAGCTGGTTAAATTAAAAAATTTGCACGCTTATTTCGGCTTCTATAAATAGCGGTTAATATTTTTTATATCTGCACGCCTCTTTTGTGAAGTAGCAATCCCCTGTAAAAGTACAGAATAAAGGTCGATAAATTGAAAAAATTTGAGTATAAACGAATATGAAGAACGATTCGAACGGGTCGAACGGTTCCAAGGGCAGCTTCTTTGCTAAAGCAAAAAAAGGTTGTATCCGAACCACTAGTCCTAATAGTCTTCCCAAGAAAAAAGCTAGGATAGAGGAGCCAAGTAATGCAAATACAATAGTTGCAGATAAAATTGGAAAGGAAGTGTCTTCGCAAGATAATATTGCGACCAAGTCTCCTACAAATCTTGTAATTTCTCTGGGTGAGAAGGATGTTTTGAATGCCATTAGCAATACAAGGACCACAGAAAGCTCTTATGCTGTCATCGAACAGCCCGTGGAAGAAAATAATGCTCCCCTTGTAAAATCCCCAATTGAGCTGAATAACCCTTCGGTCCAGATTAATTCGGTCGATGTTGTTTCTCATAACGAGGAAATCCTAAGAAGTTCCGAAAATTGGGCGGATTTATATGCTATTTCAAGTTGGACTTTTGAAACCGAGCAGAATTCGCAAACAAATCAACTTATTGAATCTGATGTGAGTAATAACCAAAAAAATAAAAGTACCGTGGCAGATATTGAGGTAAAAAGGGATTTTCCAAATGTTCTTGATGATCCTTCGATAATTGATGAACGTTCTCTTAGTGTTCAAATTGAGGAGATTAAGGAACTTAAAACTGAGCGTTCTGGGGGAGTCTCGTACAGTGCAATGATCCCTTCTTCTACTGAGCTAGATGGAGTGTCGTGGAATTTAGGCTTTGGCACTATTTTGCCTCGCGAAATGGAAAAGTTGGAAGAAATGTTCTAATTTATTTATCTTAGGTAAAGCATAAAATTGCGCAGCTTGGGAAGCTAGTCGAAGATGTTTCATTTTCTCGGTCTATTGCAGATACTAAACTGGCTAATATGAATAAGTCTCATCGAGCAAAGATAACCGAAGTGGAATTACTCCGAGCGGAAAATGAGAAGCTATTGAAGTTGAACGCTGATATATCTTCCGAGAAGCAGAAAGAGAACAACGATTTAAAAGAGCAGATCGAGCAAGCAAAGAGATCTGAATTTAGTAAGGGATTTCAACAAGGGTATAAGCAAAGAACAAAGGAAATGGTTACTTATCTTGGTCAAGCTATTTCTCCTGATAATAATCTTGAACTGTGATTGTTGTATTTCTTAAATTTTCTGTTTAACAATTTAACAATTTGTTTTTTAATTTGATTTGGCATGTATTAGTTAGTTCCATTTAATACCGTGGTCTAGTAGTATTATTTTATTTGAACTTTTCAGTATTATCGACTTATCTACTTTCTTTGATATTGCTAGTCGTACATAAGTTTGTAGTATATTAATTCCGGGAGTATCTGTTAAAGCTTTAGGTAAAATTTAAAAAAATTAGTAGAACGTCTTGTTATTTTATTATAACATATAGTATTACTGTTTTAACATACTGAACTATTGCAGAGTGACAATAAATGAAAGGATATTATTAATATATTAACTAAACTGCAAACATGTTCGATATATAAATAAAATTACAGTACTAAATTTATTCGATTAATTGCTATGCTGATACAGAAGATATCATGCTCTCTGCTTCTTGCCATATACTATGAAGAAGAGTATATGTTTTATCATCATTCAACTTTGATCGAACTACTTCAGCTATTTCACCATCGTTTATCATCATATATAAGCATGTTCTTATCTTACTTGAAAATTTAGTGTTGTCACATACTGAACTTAAAAACTTTGGCTCTGAATATCTACAAATTTAATTAATATTGTTAACGATTAACCATTTTTTATTTTTAAATATTTACTTTAAAAGATAAATTTACCTTGTTCTGCGAAGACCGTAATTTGAAGTCTCTGGTACATCGGCACTGGTTTGTAGCATATTTTCCGCAGCAATACTATTTATGGAATTATTTAGATTATTAAGTAAAGTAGTATGATAATATATATCTATATAAATTTATTTAGAATGCTTACTTGATAATTAGTTGTGTATTATGCTCGTGTAGTCTCTTGATGAAAGCCATTGATAGATTGAATTTTTGAAACATGCATAAATTTTGTTCAAGTAGGTTGAGGCGTATCAAGATTTCTAGACCGTTAAATTGAGAAATAATGTTTTTTATGAAATGGAGAAATTCGGTTTTCAGGAGTTCCATATAAACACATGAATGGCATTCCCGCTGAAGTTGTTGATGCGGCTCAACACAGCATCCTTGAACTATGCATGCTTCATATGTAATTCCTTGGCCTCCAATTATGCTCATTTTCTATATTTAAAAAAATATTTATTCAAGTAGTTTAGTTAGATATATATATGCAGTAATTATCTTACTAAAACAATATTAGGTATTAAGAATTTGTACTAAAGTAAATAAATTATTTCGTAAATAATATAAAAAAATTTTGAAGATAAACAATTTGGTAACGCAAAAATCTTACAAAACAAAAGTCTTATTGCGAGCCCACACGTTGCAGTCATAACATATATAAAAAGAAAATCCATATTAAAGAGAGAGCAAATAATTTAGTAGAATAGAGAGAAAAAAAAAAAAGGAGTTGTACTTAAACTTTGTTAAAATAAAAAGAAAATAAAATTAGCCTAGAATATTTTTTGACCGCTTGGTATGTTTTTTTACAAGAAAATTAAATTACAAATTAAACAACTCAGCATTAAACGAAAACATTGAAAGCGACAGTAATAAATTAAAACAGGAAACAATGAATCATAATATCAAATGGAAACGAGGAATAAATGCTATTAAAGAAATAATTTGATAAAATAGAAATCCAAATCATTTCAGATAACTTATCTCGTGAACATATAAGTGCAAAAAATTAAAGCAAAATATTAACCAAAGTTCAACAACATACCGACTAATGAAAGATCAGGAAGAAACCTTGATAGCGAAAAACAGAGCATAAGAAAAAATATTTTTACATGAGTGATAAGAATAAAATATATACAGAGTATATATGTAATGATAAGAGAGAATATAGATTAGACACAGCAATATGTAAGACGCAACCGACAATATAAGAAATATCTAAAAACTAAAAATATAATTAATAAAATATTTTAATTAGGCTGAAAAGCATTATTCATTTTGCTGAAGTTAAATATTTTAAATAATTATAACAATAATAATAATCATAATAATAATAACAATAATAATATTAATAATTCTATTTATATTGATATTAATCTGCAGTTATGTGTCAGTATAGCATTTACGTTAAATTAATTTTTTAATGAAGTGAAATAATCGAAATCATTTTGCACACAAATTTTTTTTTATTGTTTATGTATTCAGAAAAAATTAAACAATTTATTTATGTAAATTATGTTTATTCAGATAATAAAATAATTGTATATATATATATATAGTAATAATTAAAAAAATTAATAATAATCTACAATAGATTGGTGATTCAACGCATTAGGATCGATAACACTATAGTGTATATCTGAATATTATAACGTATTTACCAAAAGAGTCGTACTTAATTTATATATATGTAGATGAACAGAAAAATATACGATGGTATATAGGACGAAATATTATTTTATCGATGCGATTAAAAAAAAATTTGTTATATATGTTATAATGACAAGTTATATTTGAAGTTAAATGATTAGTTTTTACTAAATACTATTGTTTTAGTAATAAAGATATCAAAAACTATATTAGCTAAATATTTTCTCTTGGTAGACGCTAAGTTTTTTATATGTCGATTAAATAAAACATTCTAATTAAATTTAGTAAATTATATTTATTTAGTAAATATATTATTATTTTCTTTAAAATTGGCAGTGCTTAGTTTTTTAGTAATGGTGGACGAGCACTGAATTCGTAAAGTATATTTATTTTTTCCATTTTTATTGATTTTTTTAGATCGGTAAAATAGCGGAGCTATGGCAGCATAGTTATGATATAATTTATATAACTTTGTTAGTATGATATAATTAATCAAAACAAGGCTATTATAAGAAGAAGTTCGCACAAAATATCCTGTAAGATATTTGTCTTCAGACCACTATATGTACAAGAAATATAATAAGTTTTATAGATCGGATATTTTTTTTCTTGTTGGTTAATTCATTCATAATGCTTTATTGAATAGAGTATTTTGATAATTAACGTTTTAATTTCATAATATTTTTATGCTTATATGTACGGTTCCAGTATTTTAATACATTAATAGTGAACGAACATTTTTTTTTATTAACGTAATTGAATGGCTACGCTAAATAATTTGATTTGTAAATGACAAGCTATTCATTTATAAAATCGCAATATTTCGGTCAATATAGTAAATTTATAGAGAGGAAGATATATTACGTTAATCTTATTAAGCATGCAACTAATCATTCGATAATTTAATAATTAAGCAAATTCACTCTGCATGTATTAATCCTTAACTCAGCCAACATACCCAAAAGTTTATACAACATCGACATATGGTTCATCAATCATTTAAAGAAAAATATGCAACAATATTTTTTTAATAATAATAATAGTATATAATTTAAACAGTCAAGTAATTGT
Source organism: Penstemon barbatus (assembly GCA_003313485.2). Lineage (NCBI taxonomy): Eukaryota > Viridiplantae > Streptophyta > Magnoliopsida > Lamiales > Plantaginaceae > Penstemon > Penstemon barbatus. The sequence continues at coordinate 47,335,584 of CM064883.1, forward strand.
ATAATAATATATTTTAAATCTTTACAGTAGATAATTTACGTAAACTGATTTGTAGTATATATAAAAATGCAAATCATTTAATAAATAATTTTTCTTAAAAGCATATAAAAATATTATTAATGCTCCCAGAAATTACACGCATATGTGGTGCTTTTGGTTTTTTTTAATTAACATTATATTTTTTGCATAACAAAGTATGGTATATAGCATATCTATATAGAAGTAAGCACGGTCTAGAGATATATTATAGTTTCTTTATATATCCAGCACATTGTTAGAGAAACATAACAAAACAACATTTAATATAAATATATTGTATAAAAAAAGAAAAAAAGTAAACAAAACTTTTATTTGCACGAAGCATTTTTACAACGTTTTTCATATAAATAATTTAATATCCGCAGACATTCTTTATTAATTAAATAATATAGGTATACTATTACTCTTTAAGTCCAATTCTATCATTCAATTAGGCAGCAGAAAAAGTACTCGTCTCATATTTCTTGATCGTCGGAAACATACATTTTTATAGTAATAATTCCAATATCTTTATCGTTTGACGAGAGATCTCCGTATATATTTCTGAAGAACAGCTCGTAAACATTTAATGCGTGCAGACATTTACTGGTACTCTTTGTCTTTAGTGCTTTTAAAATAGTGTTTCGCACTTACCAGCATACTCGTCTCATTTATTTTTTATTATGGAAAACTTACTTTTCGACGCCAATAATTTTAATATCTTCGTTGTTTGAAAAGATATGTTCATATATATATCTGATGAACTACTAACCCAGATAGTAATTTTTTGTTCTACCTAAATTACAATTAAAATGTTCTTCCAAAAATTTAGTCATAAAACAAAATGTTTTAATTTGTACAAACTACAAAGCAATAAAACACATGACAATCGTAGAAATTTTTTATACTAAAAAACAATAAAACACCAGTGATATAATTATTTTATATTTCACATATTAACCAAGCTTTTTTTATATACATTTAGTTATAGAATACATTACAGGGAAATGTACCAATATAGTTAACTCTGTTTTTTAAATTAAGTTGTATTTCGAAATATATAATATATATGGTCAGATAATTTTTAAAACGTACTTATATTAACCAATGATTTTTATATTCCACAAATATTTGATTACATGTTAAATTAGACAAATTAATTGTTTGTAAACAAAAAAAAATTAAGATAGTATATAAAATATATTCCTTTAATATTTGATTACATGTTAAAACATTTATATAATATATAAAATATATATAAATATATCTATACACACTGCTGTAGACGTAAAATCAGTATTCGTATTTGTGTGTATCGAAAAACGGAATAAAATATAGTAACAGAAACAGATGTCTTGTCATTCAATTGACTTAATTCGATTATTTAGAAATTGTTTAACCTTTCTTATTGTGAGTGGTTAAACATCCTTATTTTCAATTTCATCCTTATTTTACTTCTACAAGAAGCGGTTATTTTATAGATATTCGAAAAATTTTTTATCAAAAAATTTATTGCAGCCGAACATGGATTCGATCTCAGATTATGACTCCACAAAACAAAATTTAAGCAATGTAAACAGCAACATAAGCACCAATATAACTTCTAGCGAAGAGGAATCATATTGGAGTACGATGAACTTGTACTCTGTTTACCGCAACCAGGTAGAGATAGAAAACATTTCTTATTTAATGGAGTCTCCAAATGACCTAACCTCAAATATTGCGCCATGTATTCAACTGAGGAATGTTTTTTCAAATGCTCCTGATAATCCTTCGCTAATAGATGAACGTCCTCTTAGTGTTCAAATTGAAGACATTAAGAGATCGGAAAATCTACGTTCCGGGGGAGTATCCAACAGTGCATTGATACCCGCTTCCACCGAGGTAGATGGGGTATCATGGAAGTTAGGGCTGGGTACTATTTTGCCCGGTGAAATAGACACGTTGAAAAACAAAGGTCCTTTGGAGCTTGTCCAATCGACCTTTAAACATATTGAACTGGTATTTGCTAAATCCTTATTTATTTTATTATTTTCTTTTACTTATATTAAAGTCTTGACTGTTGGAATTTATATTTATTAGACAAAGCATCGAATTGCTCGGCTTGGGCTATTGAATGAACATATGTTTGAAGAGCTAGAAAAACTTAAAGCAGAAAATGAGAATCTGCTGAAGGAAAAAGCATATATGGAAATCGAAAACAGTAATATATTGAAGGAAAAAGATCGTCTTTGTACTATAAACCAGAAATTAAAAGATACCCTGGATGTGCAGATCGAGAAAGAAAAGCAAAAAAGTTATGAAGAAGGATTTTCTCGTGGATATAAAACAAGGACGACGGAAATGCTTGATTACCTCGATAAACCTACATATTTTCGTAATGATTATGAACAATGATATTTGTAATTTTTTTTTTCTTAAATACTTGCATATATGAATTATACAATTAGATTTTGCTATTAGTAAACATTTTTTTTGCATAATTTTTAACACTCTAACTGTTAATTTTCTTCGTAACTCGTAACTCTTGTTGATTTTCATCCTGCATATTTTTTTTTTCTCGGTTATTTTTTAGTAAAAACTGTTTCTTCCAATTTTCAACTTCAACTTAATACTATAATCTTAATAATATAAATATACAGAAATATATTAAGAATTCAATATGTCGTATAAATTATATTTGTAGAATGAAAAGTATTGGAAGAGAAAAATTTGAGGCGAGAATCACCAACATTTTATAAGCAAGGAGAGCCAAATCCTAACGTACTAAATCTGTAGGGAACCAAATATTTTATTGCTAAGTTAGAAAGTCAAATAAAAGAAAATAAACACACTACACTTCTGATGAATTTTATCAGTAAAACATATTCTATGGTGCAAATTATTAAATAAATTATATTTTAAATATATATTTCGTTATAAATATGAGCAGTTGGAAAATTTGAGTTTGCTTAATTTTTGTTGTACGCTTTGTCGATAAGACGATGTTTATTCTTGTCCGAATCCTTAAAATAATCGACTAAGAAAAAAAGATAAAAAGATAAAACAAAAATAATAATAACACACCTAATAATATATGCAAATTAATAAGTAAACAAGCTGATGAGAAAAAAATATATATATGGTTTAACTGTCACTCAGAATTGTTGTCAGCATAATTGGTTATACAAATTATTCAGTCTGGTCAATTTTCGTTTTGTGTTATAGATAGACTCAACTTCTTTATTAATATAAGTATAATTATAAATAAAATTTAAACAAATATTAAAGCTAAGGTATCAACCTATAAAAAACAATTGATCTTACATCTAAAACAATATCACTTAATTCGACATTACATATATATAGATATCCTCTTATATTACCAATTAAGAATAATAAAAAAAAAGTTAAAAGTATTATTTAAGTTTCATTATCATCTAAACTTGCCTGTATTGTTAAGAAGAAACACCTCAATAACATGAATTTTACTCTTCATTTTCTCATAATATTGAATTATTTATTTGAACAGACGAATAATGATTTTCAAAATATCATCATAATATAGCCTGCGTGTCTAGTTAGATATACCCAAAAAAATAAACTGCACATCTATGTTTCCCGAAAAAGTCATGATGAATACTGATTTGACCAGGATGAGGCGATTTATTTCAAAGGTTAACATATTTTAAATAAATATAGAAGCATATCCTATATTAACTTAATCGAAAATTTATATTTTTCCAACAATAAATAATAATTTATTTAACTATATATTGAAATAATAATATAGTTTATAATTTGAATAGAATATTTCTATTATCAAAGCAAATTTTTTTATAAAAAAATAACTTCTTAAATATATGTTTAGTATAGGTTAACTTATATAACATTGAGGCAAAAGACAAAAAAAAAAAAAAAAATACAGAGTTAATTAAGTAGAATGTAATGGTAGCAATAAGACTGGTCGATAACTAAAGCCGAATATAATTTATGAAAACGATATTATAAACGATAACAACGAAATAAAAGCAAGAGCAATTAATCCAGGGAAAAAACGTTTAAAAAAAATCCTTCAGCCAAATGACGCCATCTCATGATTATACCGATTAAATCGATTTTACACAAATCAAAAGTAAATTATGTAGTACTGTTTGTTGACCGCTTCGGATCGGGAAATCGCAAACATTTACAAGAGACAAACAAACATTCGGTATATGTTGCCTACATAAAATATCGAGTAACTTGGAATCACAAGATACCTTAACAAAATAGAATACTACAAATTATACACCTATTCCTGCAGAATTAATTACAGTACACGAACATGGATGCGGAGACGTATAAATATAAATAAATATCTTAAAACATATTTGTAATTTTTTATAACACTTACGAGTACCAAGATATATAAAATAATTAATTGTACACCTATTCTTGCAGAATGAATTATAGTACACGAAGATGGATGTGAAGAAGCGATCAGTTTTCGTTCGAGTTCTGAGTTTTGACCAGCTTTCCACTTCTGGAAGACTATCTGAAAAAACCACAACGACAACCCTCCTCAAAGAAATACAATATACGGGTCGTCATTTGTTGGTATTCTAGATGTGATCCCATTTTGGAGGGATCGGATTACTTATCATTTGTAGGTATTCCAGACGAATAGCAAAATATACAATATCGTACTGCTTGTAAAATAGTACGGATACGGATTTCAAACAATTGTTTAGGAGATAGTGGGGTGTATAATAAGTTAGAAACAACCATATTCATAAATTTCTGTGAAGTAATAATTCATTCTGCTCAAGTAAGATAACTAATTTATAGCCAAATTTTTTTAATCCAACGGTTGAATTATCATATATAAACGGCCAAGATCACACCATTAATTTTAATATTTGTTTCGTTTCCTAAATATATCTGATCCTCCAGCGACCGAATATTTTTTTTTTGTTTTTTGTAAAACATATCAGGTCGATGCAAATGTAGAACAAATACATCGGTTCCAAACTATGCTACTACATCACGTGAAAGCAAAACCTTATGTTAGATAATAGAAAATATATTTTAACATACAACAATTATATTGAGGAAAGGGTATTTTTCGAGCTTTTATTATCTACAACATCTCCGATAAATAAAATTATTGAATAATGAGAAGGTGAAGATATAATTAATCCAATTGCATTATAATATTATGATTAATTAACAAAACAATTTAATAAAAAAGAACTTCTTAACTATATATTATGTAAATATTATAAGACAATATTATACTTTGTTATATAATCATTAAATTATATTAATTAAAGGATTATTTTTTTTTGTTACAATTAAATGAACGTTTCATGAAAGTTCAGATGTGCTAATGTATTAAACTAAGGACAATTATGTGTTATCTCGATCATATTAATAAAACATATGAACTTAATTAATGGTCGGTCTTCACTTGTAAAAAAAAAATTGTAGAATCAAATTAGATTATATACGAAATCCTTCGGAAGCAAAACGAATATTGTAATTTTTGTTAACGTCAGTGCGTTACTGAAGACTGAATAAATATAGTAATTTTTGATGTTTGAATTGACAAGATTAATTGGATAAGCCTAAATTGTTAAACAGATTTGTGGGAAAACAAGGTACTTGAAAGTTAATTTTTTTGCAGGATGGTCGTGGTGCTTGGTAGCATGTCGTACTATTTTCATATATTTTGATTTACATAATTAATTTCAGAAAAAAATAAAAATTAACTGACAAAATTACATAAGACTTCCTAAATAAATAAACCACTTAATAATTATAGTTAGATCCGGATGAAAATAGAAAGATAAAAACTTCAAATTTAATCATAATCAAAATTATATATGTAAACAAGATAAATAAATGTGTATGACACACCCAAAAACAAAATATTAACTTGCTTTATGACGGTTGATCTGCTTTCTTTATTGGAACAAATAATGAAAGTTGATTTGACAAACGAGGACAAGAATTTTTTTTTATATAAAACAAATTACAGCTTCTCGTATTATTGATAGAGTTCAATTATATAAAAGGTTTATTATTATCAAGCATTGCCTATTAAATAAAACATAGTAAAAATAGATAAGCAAATACTATTTTGTTTGTAATTGTTTATCTCCTTCTTATCTAAATATTTTATTTTATCAGATTTTATACAAATATTTTTGTTTATATTTTAATCTAAATATTAAACTGTTAATATCATTCTTCAATAATAGAATATTAATTTAAATATATGCATTTTGTAAATCTGTAAATATATCAGCAAAGTTCAGATTAGGATTTTTAATTGTTTTAAATTAACTAACAATTTAATAGTTTTGTAATATTAAAAATTTTAGCTTAAAAAAAATAATGAATAACATTCAATAAAAAAACATTTAAACTAACTTTTTTATGTGTATTTGCTGAGTACATTTATGGACAGATTGGAATACCTAGGTATGTCAAACGAGTATATATCATGTTGTATGGACACTTAATGTTATATGTCGTCAGACGAGTTTGAAATTATATTTTCCATACTAATTGATGTTAGCCGTGATACGATTAAATATTAGTTGAATTATTTATAAGCTTTATTGCTATCAGAACTTCCGTGTCTTGTCAAACACCCTCCAAAAAAAATATATATTTATATAAATTATGACAGACGATTCTTGTCTCCACAAATATAATGATGATACGACTGTTCGTCTGTCATTTCCCCAAATATTTTAACAAAATTTACACGTCTCTTTACAAATTTTATTCAAAATATTGAAATGACAATATTATTATTTAATAATTAAATATTGATTTAATATATGCATATTCAAAATATCCCAACATATTATCAAATTTATATAAAGAAATTTTATATTTTTTTTGTCTATTTCAAATTAATTGACAATTTTACCAACATTTATTCTGAAAGAAATAATGCTTAACATTAAAAAAAAGGTACACATTTGTTTATTTACGAAGTTAATTTATGGACAGTTTGCAATACTTATGCGTGTCAGACGAGTATACTTAATGTCCTTAATTAATTTTAATAATTAAAGAAGACGGAATACGTAGCATTTTTTTTTCACTATTTAACCGAGCGTTTCAATCTATTAAGTAAACAATAACCTTTATTACTATCAGTAATTGCGTGTCTTGTTAAACACCCCCCAAAAAATAAATATTTATGTATATTATAACAGACGATTCTTGGCTACAGTCTCCACAAATATAATGATGATACGACTGTTCGTCTATCATTTCCCCAAATATTTTAACAAATTTTACACCTCTTTACAAATTTTATTCAAAATATTGATTGAAATGACAATATTATTATTTAATAATAAAATTTTGATTTAATATATGCATATTGAAAATATCCCAACATATTATCAAATTTATATAAAGGATTTTTTTTTTTTTTTCAAATTAATTGACAATTTCACAAACATTTATTCTGTAAAAAATAATGATTAACATTAAAAAAAATAAGTAACTAATTAATTTATTTACGAAGTTAATTTATGGACAGTTTGCAATAATTAAGCGTGTCAGACCAGTATACTTAATGTTCTTAATTAATTTTAATAATTAAAGAAAATAAGACGGAATACGTAGCATTTTTTTTTTACTATTTAACCGAGCTTTTCCACTCTTTTTAAGTCCTGCGTTTCACTATTTCGAACTTCCACAACTTCAAATGAATTCTAATAAAGTAGTCTCCGAACAAGAAAAGGACGATGCTTACTGGTAAAAGATAAAAATATATAAATATCTATTTTCGTTTACATAATTTAACAATTTTTTTTTTTTTTTAATTCAGGGAAGCTTTTGCCGAAGAGATGGAGAAATGGGTTAGAGAAATTATCGATGAAGAACAGAGAGTAGCTGAACGACGACCAACTGACCAACATCTTTCAGACGATGACCAGAAAAATGAAGAAATCAAAATAGGAAAACAACAAAAACAAACAGGAGAGCATATTGTTCGAGAAGTGGATGAGAAAGACGATAGTGACGATGATGAGGAAGACAAAATGGATGAGATAGACGATAGTGACGATGAAGATGAAGGAAAAAAAAATTTTAAGATGGAGGAAGATTCCGATGAATCCGGTAACGAATCTTGGATGGATTATGTTGAAAATTTTATTTTAAAATAATATTTTAGTTTGTATTTTTAGAAATGTTTATTAAGTTATTGTTTATTAAGTTATTTTATGTTTTAAGTAAATATATAATTAAATATTTATAAAATTAAGCACTTAATTTTTTTTTAAGGAGGAGGAAGATTCCGATGAATCCGGTAACGAATCTTCGATTAAATTATTTTATGTTTCAAGTTAATATATAATTCAATATTTATAAAATTAAGCACTTTATTATTTTTTTGCATTGATTAGTTTAATACTCCTATTTATATAACAACATAAATATTTATTTTCATGAAAGTCCAGATTTGCATATTTTGTAACAATATGTTAAATATACGGAAACAATGATGAACCCTATTTTCTGAAAATTTTATTTTAAAATTAAATATTTACGATAACAATATACTAAAAGAATTAATGAAAACAACTTTTAAGTTAGATACTAATTCATAAATTTTGTTTAAAATGCTTTATTAATATCGAGTCAACAATAAAAAAAAAAAAAAAAATCAACTGACCAACATCTTTCAGACGATGACCAGAAAAATGAAGAAATCAAAATAGGAAAACAACAGAAACAAACGAGAGAACATATTGTTAGAGAAGTGGATGAGAAAGACAATAGTGACGATGATGAGGAAGAAAAAATGGATGAGAAAGACGATAGTGACGATGATAAGGAAGAATAAATATTTTTTAAGATGGAGGAAGATTCCGATGAATCCGGTAACGAATCTTAGACGGATTATGTTGAAAATTTTATTTAAAAAAAAAAACAAAAATAAATTTTACTAACAAAAGCAATGGTAGAAAAATATATTTTATTTAGAATATTCAACATACTGTTGTTAAATTTATGTCATGTAAATGTTATATAAAAAAATATAACTTCCTATATTTATTAACAACAGATTAATAAAATAAAAACGAAAAAAAAAAAAATTTAAGGCAGCAAGAAATAATTTTGAAGAGGATAATAATAAAAAAATATTATTTGTACAAACATCTTAAGCATATATTATCAAACAAAATCTAAGAATCATATAAAAAAAAAATATGATAGATTTTCTTTATTCAAAAGATATACATGTACAATAGTTCGACAAGCTAAAAACATTATAGTCCATCGATAATTGTACATTTTATTCTAGTCAAAAGATGTACATATACAATGCAGATTTGATTTTGATACAATGGCATTGCATCAGGAATACCATTTAATGACCGCCTCAACAAGTTTATTTTCTTTCCTTTCTTTCTCCTTTCTATGCTCTCGTAATAGATATTGATCCTGTGACGTAATGGAATTAATAAACAACCAAACCATCTGGAATAAGAAGGGATTTTTTAATTATTAAACTGCAAACAAATAAAAACTAAAAATAAATTGGCTTAGATTTACAAATCAATGGATCAAACGATATCGTTTAATTATTAAACTTAAAAAAAAAAATTACCTTTAATAAATTATAATAAACTGTTGGTACTGGCACTCCTTGTCCAGATGGTTTAGATCGGTTACCTTCTCCATAAGGTCAAGGGATCAAGTGTTAGTACGAAAGCAGAGGACGGAAAAAGGGTGGAAATTTTTTTTTTCTTATAGAGGTTATCATTAAGAGGTATCCCAGATGCGATCCAATCTTTCAAGTATTAGATAATACATCATTTGTTGATATTCTAAACGTATAACAAAAAACAAGATGTCTAATTGGTCGCAAAGAACACTTCATTGAACTACGAACAATTATGAACAATTACAAACTCAATAAAATTGTGTACAAGAAAATTATAAAATTTATTTTTATAAAATTTGCAAAGGAATAGACAATTTATTTTGACGATGGTAACACGAGCAATTTATAGTAAAACAAATTTTGATCCAAGGGTTGAATTTATTACAGATGAACAGCCAAGATGATCGTATGATGAAAACAGGAATTCCAGTTCCCAAAAATTAAGCAACGTTCGGCAATAATTTAAACCTTTGGATAAAAATATGTTTTACAACTTGACACCCTTGGATCCCAAAAATATATATTATACAATTTAATTATATTATCATCATCGGTAGACAAAAAATATAGTATTTTAAACAAAGTTTTTGTTAAAATAAATATTATGAATAATGAATTCTTACATTAGAAAACTGCTAAAGACTATTATTTTGAACGTATATACACAACGATCTATAAAATTATTGATTTGACATCTATCACAAATCTCACGTCAATAAGCAAAAGTACAACTCAATATAATAAATTATATATTAACTTTTTTAGAATTTAAGGAATTTGAGAATGGACAGCCAGGATAAACGCATGATTAGAACAAGAATTAGGAAGGTAATCGAGCCCAGCACGTCAATAAGCAAATCACAACTCAATATAAATTATATATTTATAGATTCTATTAATGATCATTTAAAAAAGATTTGTTATGGGTGAAATTGGAAAATTTTGGTAAAACTAATTACTTATGTTTATTCGATTAAATATTTTATTTTTCCAAATACACGATTAACAAAATTCGAAATATATTGTAGCAATTTTTCGACAAAAAGATTAAACAGAAGAAACTTACTTACTTTTTTAACTACCCATAAGTTTAAAAAAATAATTAAATTTGAGCTTTTGAATCAAATTAAATGTAACTAAATTTTGTTAATTTATTCTTTTAAATCTGCAATAATTTTTATACTCAGATAATTACGTTTTATATACGTTTCCATTGATAAACATTGTTTAATTTCGATTAATATTTTCCACACTGACCAACTAATGCAATGGTAAATAAATAATTATCGACCAATAAAATCATATGGTTATCGACCTTACATTTAACCCTTCACAACGCAGTGTTAATTGTCTAATTGAATATATATATATATATATATACATATTTATGAGCGTCATATCGTCCTTGTCCAAATTATTTAAATAATAATAATAAAAATAATAAATAATAGTATATAAGTCGTTTTTTTTTTATTTAAAATCTTTAGATATTTTATTAATTTTCATTAGCGGTTGCATCTTACATGTTAATACTTTTTTATAAGTTCACCCCATTATTTTCGTTACTATAAGTCATCCTTCGAATAACTTTATGAACGTCTCCAGATCATATCTCTAAACTAAATATTTAAATATTTCTAAACATCACATAATCCACGCTAATCAGCCTTGTGAAACCCCAAAAATAACTATCGGGGTGTAATTTGCCATTTCTAAAAGTTAAGATATTTGAATGTAAACTTTTAATTTTAAACAACTTTTATTTTAAAATTTAATGTTTATCCTCCTCAATTACTCATTTATGTGTTTCTTTTAATATTAAGTATTTAGTAAAACTTGACCAAATGAAATTTACAATTTGTCTAAAAATCAGATTTAATGATTAAACTCATTTAGATTAATGTATCATTGAAATAAGGCCTGTTAAAATAGAATGTGTTAATTATCTAATGGACCGAGCTTTTTAACCCAATTAGATTTAATAAACTAGGTTTATTAACTAATTATAAAGAAAGAAGAAAAGAAATAAAAGGATAAAAGAAAAAAAAAAAGAGCTAATTAGGTATTCTATGGTTTCTACGGTGAGTAGCGGCGCCGACACAAAGGTGAGAAACTCCTAAACTTTTACCACTTAACTTTTGTCTAATTAACACTACTTGATGAATTGATCCTGGAAAAAGTAAACTCACGTCTAGTGGAGAGCCATGTTTTGATCTTATAATTCTTGTTATGTAGAGAAATGGAAATTGAGTAGATGAACCAGGCACGTCATGAGTAATTGAACCAGGCACGTCAATGTAATGGAGATTGAATCGTAGATAGATATAAGCAGGAAGGTGTAATTAATTCAACCAATATTCTATTGAAATCAATTGATGATCGTAGGTGAACCAGGCACGTCAATGTAATTGAGATTGAATCGTAGATATGTATAAGCAGGGAGGTGTAATTAATTCAACCAATAAACTATTGAAATCAATTGATGATCGATGAAGGTAAGCACAAAGGATAACCAGGTAGTGACGTATGATTTAATTTCAATCGGAGATGAGTAATGTAAATTGATGTTGAATTCTCTAATGGGAATTGAGTACATGAGATGAGAGTTAATTAATATGACAAACTCATGCATCTAAAATGCAAAGGAAATTTATTAGAGTTGACATCTGATTATGTAATCGTGATTAATTATTCTTTTTATCATTAGGTTGTAGATTCGAGCTTTGTCTTAATTAACCGTCTTAGTTTCGGCTTTTCAGATCCGTGAGCCGTGAGTCTTTATTTTTATTTTGTTTGTTAGTTTAGAGTTTTAAATGCCTTCTAGTAACCTAAGTTGCCTTAATTATCCCTAGGTTCTTTCCGAACAAGCTTAGTGGAGTTTCATTGGTGTTTGGGTAGTCTGAAGTCGAGGTTGTTGAGACTCTTGATTCGAAATTTGCGTCCAATTCTCGAAAGCGCCCCATTTAATCAGGTGAGTGTTCTTGTACAAGTTTACTTGGTGCTGCTTGAAGCAACTTATTGAATGAGTTATGACAGTTGTGTGTATACTTTAATTGTCTTGTGAATTTTGAATTGCGCCTGTGACTAGAAATTTGTGAATTATTGTTGTGCGAGTGTTGGTGCTTTATTTATTTATTTGCTTCATCATTTGCATCGTTGAGTCTGATCACATTCATTCGAGCCCTCTATGTGGCTGGATGAGATGTCTTTTTATCACATTCATTCGAGCCCTCTATGTGGCTGGATGAGATGTCTTTTTATCACATTCATTCGAGCCCTCTATGTGGCTGGATGAGATGTCTTTTATCACATTCATTCGAGCCCTCTATGTGACTGGATGAGATGTCTTTTTATCACATTCATTCGAGCCCTCTATGTGGCTGGATGAGATGTCTTTGCATGAGTCTGATCACATTCATTCGAGCCCTCTATGCGGTTGGATGAGATGTCTGTTGCATACATATGTGTGAAGCGTCTAAGGTGTGCGTGTTTGAATTGATATTCGATTATGTTGCTTGCTCGCTGCTATCATGTACATTTGCACATGAGCTCACTAAGTTGGATGATCAACTTACCACTCTTTGTGGATTACTTTTTCAGGTACTTTCGGTAGTTGAAGTGTGTGGTAGTTGGTGATCCGGGATCCGAGTCGGTCTTGTCCTGTATTTTTATTTTCTTGTTAGATTATTTTATTTGAAGGTTTCAGGTATGATCGGATAGTGTTTTCGCGTTTTAATTTATCGGTTTATGTAGTGGAGTTTTGAATTTATCCGATAAATTGTTTACGATATTCAAATTAATTCAAGTTTTAAGTTATATGTTATCCGCTGCTAGTCTAGTTTAAATTACATGTTTAGAATAATTGGTTTGTTCTGGCGACCCGATTCCAGTCGAGGGCCGTCTTTGGCCCGAGGACGTGGCTGGGAAAAAACGGGGCGTCACAGTTGGTATCAGAGCTTCGGCTCATAGGTCAGGTATGGATCCTCGGATAGTGTCAGTCAGTCGTGTCGTAAGTCATCCTTGGCATGACTTACGTGCTTGTTGTTAATGTGCTTGTTTGCTTTTTAATTGGGAACTAGAAGCAGAAATGCAATCTAAGTATCGCGAGCTATCAGAAAGATAGAGTTGAATTTGGGGACCAAATTCTTCTAAGGGGGTTGGATTGTGAAACCCCAAAATAACTAATGGAATTTAATTCGTCATTTCTACAAGTTAAGATAGAGAGGAATTTAAGGACCAAATTCTTTTAAGGGGGTTACATTGTGAAACCCCAAAAATAACTATCGGGGTGTAATTTGCCATTTCTAAAAGTTAAGATATTTGAATGTAAACTTTTAATTTTAAACAACTTTTATTTTAAAATTTAATGTTTATCCTCCTCAATTACTCATTTATGTGTTTCTTTTAATATTAAGTATTTAGTAAAACTTGACCAAATGAAATTTACAATTTGTCTAAAAATCAGATTTAATGATTAAACTCATTTAGATTAATGTATCATTGAAATAAGGCCTGTTAAAATAGAATGTGTTAATTATCTAATGGACCGAGCTTTTTAACCCAATTAGATTTAATAAACTAGGTTTATTAACTAATTATAAAGAAAGAAGAAAAGAAATAAAAGGATAAAAGAAAAAAAAAAGAGCTAATTAGGTATTCTATGGTTTCTACGGTGAGTAGCGGCGCCGACACAAAGGTGAGAAACTCCTAAACTTTTACCACTTAACTTTTGTCTAATTAACACTACTTGATGAATTGATCCTGGAAAAAGTAAACTCACGTCTAGTGGAGAGCCATGTTTTGATCTTATAATTCTTGTTATGTAGAGAAATGGAAATTGAGTAGATGAACCAGGCACGTCATGAGTAATTGAACCAGGCACGTCAATGTAATGGAGATTGAATCGTAGATAGATATAAGCAGGAAGGTGTAATTAATTCAACCAATATTCTATTGAAATCAATTGATGATCGTAGGTGAACCAGGCACGTCAATGTAATTGAGATTGAATCGTAGATATGTATAAGCAGGGAGGTGTAATTAATTCAACCAATAAACTATTGAAATCAATTGATGATCGATGAAGGTAAGCACAAAGGATAACCAGGTAGTGACGTATGATTTAATTTCAATCGGAGATGAGTAATGTAAATTGATGTTGAATTCTCTAATGGGAATTGAGTACATGAGATGAGAGTTAATTAATATGACAAACTCATGCATCTAAAATGCAAAGGAAATTTATTAGAGTTGACATCTGATTATGTAATCGTGATTAATTATTCTTTTTATCATTAGGTTGTAGATTCGAGCTTTGTCTTAATTAACCGTCTTAGTTTCGGCTTTTCAGATCCGTGAGCCGTGAGTCTTTATTTTTATTTTGTTTGTTAGTTTAGAGTTTTAAATGCCTTCTAGTAACCTAAGTTGCCTTAATTATCCCTAGGTTCTTTCCGAACAAGCTTAGTGGAGTTTCATTGGTGTTTGGGTAGTCTGAAGTCGAGGTTGTTGAGACTCTTGATTCGAAATTTGCGTCCAATTCTCGAAAGCGCCCCATTTAATCAGGTGAGTGTTCTTGTACAAGTTTACTTGGTGCTGCTTGAAGCAACTTATTGAATGAGTTATGACAGTTGTGTGTATACTTTAATTGTCTTGTGAATTTTGAATTGCGCCTGTGACTAGAAATTTGTGAATTATTGTTGTGCGAGTGTTGGTGCTTTATTTATTTATTTGCTTCATCATTTGCATCGTTGAGTCTGATCACATTCATTCGAGCCCTCTATGTGGCTGGATGAGATGTCTTTTTATCACATTCATTCGAGCCCTCTATGTGGCTGGATGAGATGTCTTTTTATCACATTCATTCGAGCCCTCTATGTGGCTGGATGAGATGTCTTTTTATCACATTCATTCGAGCCCTCTATGTGGCTGGATGAGATGTCTTTTATCACATTCATTCGAGCCCTCTATGTGACTGGATGAGATGTCTTTTTATCACATTCATTCGAGCCCTCTATGTGGCTGGATGAGATGTCTTTGCATGAGTCTGATCACATTCATTCGAGCCCTCTATGCGGTTGGATGAGATGTCTGTTGCATACATATGTGTGAAGCGTCTAAGGTGTGCGTGTTTGAATTGATATTCGATTATGTTGCTTGCTCGCTGCTATCATGTACATTTGCACATGAGCTCACTAAGTTGGATGATCAACTTACCACTCTTTGTGGATTACTTTTTCAGGTACTTTCGGTAGTTGAAGTGTGTGGTAGTTGGTGATCCGGGATCCGAGTCGGTCTTGTCCTGTATTTTTATTTTCTTGTTAGATTATTTTATTTGAAGGTTTCAGGTATGATCGGATAGTGTTTTCGCGTTTTAATTTATCGGTTTATGTAGTGGAGTTTTGAATTTATCCGATAAATTGTTTACGATATTCAAATTAATTCAAGTTTTAAGTTATATGTTATCCGCTGCTAGTCTAGTTTAAATTACATGTTTAGAATAATTGGTTTGTTCTGGCGACCCGATTCCAGTCGAGGGCCGTCTTTGGCCCGAGGACGTGGCTGGGAAAAAACGGGGCGTCACAAGCCTAATCAGAAGGTATTTTATTATAAACAGCGTCTTAACATATTGCCATGCTTTATCTTTATTAAATCTTCAATATATAGGTAAATTCCATCTATGTTAATCGTACGACCCTTCAAGAAATTACATATAACATTAAATACACTATATTCTCACAATAAATCATCAATATATATGGGCCTCACTGATATTAATCTTAAACTCAAGCAGACAACTTTGCAATTGAGTAATACCCAATATAGAAATTTTTGTAAGATAATTGTCTAGGTCGATTTGATATATTCTAGTAAGATGACATTCAAATTTAGAAACATTACTTTTAATCGAACTTCAGTTAAGTAGAAATGAAGTTCGCAAATCTCACTTTACTATTGTAGAACCATTCCTTCTAATCAAAATATTAGTACACTAAGTTACATTATACACACTCATTTTTAAATTCGACATTATTATTTGTCGAACCAGATTCATTTACTTCATCAATAATAACTGCTGACTGTTCAAGATTGTCTTGGGAAAAAGTATATTCTTCGTCCACCTCATGTTTATCTTGTTTTTCTTCTTTTACCGTTTCAATACGGCTTAAATTACCAACAGCATACACATTTCTTTCCATGCCACCAATAGTACGCTTTCGCTTTCTAATCTTCATAAGAAAAACTTCAGAATTAAGCGTTTGATTAATCCTATTGACAGAAGGAGAGCTTTCCTGGAACAATAATTATTTAAAATGTTGAAGATATATTAAGAATATAATTAATATAATAAAAAAATATTTGTAAAATAGGGTATTACCGCATTGCATAAATCCATGCACATCACATAATCCATTTGGAGAATCTTTATAGCTTGGGGCCCAAAAACAGTAACATCTAAAGAACCACTCTGATCGAATATATTGAGCTGAACTTTCTCTCTAAAAATGATTAAACAAACCATATATAATCTCACAATAACAACCAAATTAATTAGATAAGAAAATACATTTTCTGTACCTAGGTTCTGCTTTGGTAGACCGTTTGCAAGATACGCAAGTGTACTCATACTTATACTCAGCATTTATGCCACTATAACATTTACCGCATGCCATGTAAAAAAATTTCTGATCAACGTCAACTATTTTAGCATTCACTTGCAGCGTAAACTTATCAACCTATAAAATTAAAAAAACAATTTATTATACTTAAAACTAAAATTATAAAAAAAATTCAGATAATATATATCTATTATATATAAAATATAAATATAAGAACATATTACCTTTTCATTTTTCAAAACATCTTCTATCAAGAATATTTCTTCCTTCGGCAAACCTTCCGAAGATTCAGTATGCACAAAATGATCTTCAGCAGAAGTTTCAACAATATATTTCAAGTTATTCGAACGCCTGAAAAATATACACGTAATGAATTTAATAGAGTTTATCTGATGATTTATGAATACATATATTTAAAAAAAAAAAACACCATATTCGAAGTTCGTTGGCCTCCGGGATATCAGGATCTATTACAACTGCAGTAGATGGAGTGGAACCAAGCGAACCATCTGTAATAAAATAAAATTGTGATTATAATCTACATCTTTTTTTTTGTTGCATATATTATGATCTTTTAAAGGATTAATATAAATTAATACCATAATGTGCAGATACAGACAAGTTTGACACTCTGAGTACAGGATAACTATCAAAAGTACTATCAATGATTTCTCCTTCTGACTCTGCCACTGCATTCCAGAGTGTAAGAATAACCACTTTCTTCCTAGAGATTAAGAAACACATAATTTATTCAACAACTTTCTAAAATAAAAAAATACATGTTAAACAAATCAAATATAATATATAAACTTACTCTTGGTTAACTATAGCATACTCTTTTACTGTATATTCTTTTTCTCCGGCAGTAAACACGCGTTGATCTTTCTTATCAACAGCGATGGCAATAATATCTTTGGACATATTATGTAGATTATTTATACAAAATAAGAAAAGATTATATATATAATTAATATAAAAAAATACATACCTACAACGTTATCGTTGCCAATTTGTTCCTTCAAATTTATAAAAGGAGCAAACTGTAGATTCAAGACGGATTGAGGAATACAGTTTTCTGTCTCTGGATTGTGAGCAGTTTTTAAGTTAATTGTCCACTGATATGGATAACTAAATTTGTCATATTTAGGATCACAATGCTTCACTTTTGCATTAGAAACGACGTATGTATTGTACAGACGGAAAGAATCTTTAAAAAATCCAATATCAGATCCAAATATTGTTGCCACCACTTTCTGACCCTGAAATTTATTTTAGATAGATAAAAAATATATATATAAGTATTTAAATAATTCTCCCGTCTACGAAAATACCATAGATAAATATTTCCATTTATTCTCGTAAAAAACATTGGAACATTTCCGTTTTTTAATCAAGCAAAACTAAAACAATACGAAATTTCGAGACTATAAGTTTATATTAATCGGCGAAGATTTCGAAAGGTTAGTTCGGTTTAATGAAAAAATAGCACCGTTTTGTTATTTACAAATCCCAACACAATATACTTTTTTTTTGTTTTTTTAATTTCTAAACGGTATAGTCATAAAACAGCGCCGTTTATTTCTGGAAGCTCTGGAATAACTTCCAATATTTGTCTAAAAAATAAATTAACTTTAAACTACATTTTGATACACTGTAAATACCATGAAGCAAATGTAGTTAACACATATACCGTTTCATCGGCTAGTACAAGACGCTGATATTGAACAGAACCTCCAGACGAAGAACGTGGCTGCGTCTTCTCTTCCACAATAACTCTTACTTTCCAAGAATCAATTACATCAGTAACATCTTTAATAAACATCATTTTAGTAGACATATTTCTAAAGCAGATAAAAAAAATTTCGAAATAATTCAGGATAGAGCACAACGATAAGAAGAAGATATAAATAAGCAAATATTGAGTCGGTGTAAGTAAAAAATCCCGAAAAGATAAATTAGACTTATAAGAAGAATATTTGTAAGTTGTTATAAAAAGAGTAGGCTTATAAATTTAAATTAAATAAATAATAAAATAAGAATTTCTACGAATATAATAGTGAAAATCCAAAAACTTATTAGGACAATATGATGCTTTGAAAGGTACTTTAGGACCGAAAAACAATATTCGTTACTCGATCTACAAGTCAACCTTGTTAGTAAAAGTTCGTCATATCTAAATTCATAACATTAATCGTACAATTTATAACATAGATCGAAGTTCAATAATATTCGAACATATGGTTTAGATCGATTCAATAAGCTAACAGTTAGAAAAGTACGCGTCAAATATAAAGTTAATAACTACTCGGTTTGACCTCGTTTAATACAATATCGTTTGAGATCAGTTCGATTAAAATAAATAAATCTCAAGTACAAACTTTTCTTTAATAAACATCATTTTAGTAGACATATTTCTAAAGAAGATAAAAAAAATTTCGAAATAATTCAGGATAGAGCATAACGATAAGAAGAAGATATAAATAAGCAAATATTGAGTCGGTGTAAGTAAAAAATCCCGAGAAGATAAATTAGACTTATAAAAAGAATATTTGTAAGTTGTTATAAAAAGAGTAGGCTTATAAATTTAAATTAAATAAATAATAAAATAAGAATTTCTACAAATATAATAGTGGAAATCCAAAAACTTAGGACAATATGATGCTTTGAAAGGTACTTTAGGACCGAAAAACAATATTCGTTACTCGATCTACAAGTCAACCTTGTTAGTAAAAGTTCGTCATATCTAAATTCATAACATTAATCGCACAGTTTATAACATAGATCGAAGTTCAATAATATTCGAACATATGGTTTAGATCGATTCAATAAGCTAACAGTTAGAAAAGTACGCGTCAAATATAAAGTTAATAACTACTCGGTTTGACCTCGTTTAATACAATATTGTTTGAGATCAGTTCGATTAAAATAAATAAATCTCAAGTACAAACTTTTCTTTAATAAACATCATTTTAGTAGACATATTTCTAAAGCAGATAAAAATTTTTTCGAAATAATTCAGGATAGAGCATAACGATAAGAAGAAGATATAAATAAGCAAATATTGAGTCGGTGTAAGTAAAAAATCCCGAAAAGATAAATTAGACTTATAAAAAGAATATTTGTAAGTTGTTATAAAAAGAGTAGGCTTATAAATTTAAATTAAATAAATAATAAAATAAGAATTTCTACGAATATAATAGTGGGAATCCAAAAACTTAGGACAATATGATGCTTTGAATGGTACTTTAGGACCGAAAAACAATATTCGTTACTCGATCTACAAGTCAACCTTGTTAGTAAAAGTTCGTCATATCTAAATTCATAACATTAATCGCACAGTTTATAACATAGATCGAAGTTCAATAATATTCGAACATATGGTTTAGATCGATTCAATAAGCTAACAGTTAGAAAAGTACGCGTCAAATATAAAGTTAATAACTACTCGGTTTGACCTCGTTTAATACAATATCGTTTTAGATCAGTTCGATTAAAGTAAATAAATATCAAGTACAAACTTTTATAGTCGGAAAAAAACAAATCCTTGATTACAAAACGTTCCAGTAAATGTTTAAGAACACGACATTGAATGTCGCGAAAAATTGGTTATATATTGTTGAAGTAACCCCAGAATTTACTAAAACAATAGCTACAACTTGAAAATAAAGATTAGCGTTTATTTTTTCATATTTATATTTTATTATTTTATGGGAGTATTATTTTGTTTCAGGGCTCTACAATTTTCTATTTTAATCTATGAATTTCTATTTTAATTTGCTTTGTTAATTCTGCGTTTTATTTTCTCTTGGTTGCAATTTTAGTAATTCGTTGTTGACAATTTTATTGCTGTGGACGAACTACCCTGTTATATTTTATTTTCCTTTTTTTCTTAATTTTGTATTTTATATTCTTATTATTCAATATATTATTTATGTTTTGTTTATATTATTTAATTTATTTATTTATGTTATTTTGTTCCAGGGCTTTATGGGTTTTGTTTTTAATTATCTCCGTTAATTATGCGTTTTATTTTATATTTTATAAGTCGGTATTTTAGTCAACAAAATAATCTCGGACCCATTTTATCTTGGTTGCATTCCGGTTATTTTCTCATTTATACTTTCATTCCAAGTTTAATTTTGCTCATATTTTCCGACCTGTAATTATATAGTATAATTTTTTATGTTATTTTATTTTTTCAATACTCGGTTTCTGCCTTAAATTTGTTTATTCAACTGTTTTGTATTCTATATTTTTTTTTTATAATATTTTGTTATTATTGAATTATGCTCTACATCTTTGTTCTTATTTTTATTTTTTCTTTTTGTAATTTTGTATTTTATATTTTATTATTCTATATATTCTTTATGTTTTGTTTGTTTATTTAATTTATATTATTTTGTTTCGGGGCTCTGAGCTTGTATTTTAATTTTCTCCGTTAATTCTGCGTTTTATTCTATATTTTAGAGTCCGTTTTTTTATTAACAAAATCTCCCCGGAGTCATTTGCTTTTGGTTGCAAATCGGTCCTCCTCTCGTTTATACTTTAATTTCGAGCTTAATTTTGATCTTACTTTTCGATCTGTATTTATAAAGTATTTATTTTATGTTTGTTTATTTTTTCAATATTTATATTTTATTATTTTATAATGTTTTGTTAGTACTGACTTACGATCTACATATTTGTCTTTGATTTTATGCAAAAAAGTTTTAGATTTTTCTTTATTTTTTCTATATTCGGTCGCTGCCTTAATTTTGTTTATTTAACTGTTTTTCGTATTCTAATTTTTTTTTATATTCTTAATTATGTTATTGGTCATTGTTTTATAAATTTGTTGTCGAATATTTTATTTATCTGGACGAACTAATCTGTTACATTTTATTTATATTTTTTGTACTTTTGTATTGCATATTTGATTATTCAATATATTATTTATGTTTTATTATTGGTGATACACTTAAGTGGTACACCAAAAGTGGTACAGAAGATCTTAAGTCGTTCTACCTTTACATTGAACTGAAAACAAATAAACTGAACACCGTGATTCCTTTTGCTAAACTGTCTGTAATCCTTGGGAAGCGTAACAAATAAATCTCATTTATTGAATGATATTTTATGTAATTTACCAAATAAATACATGTTATCTTGGACTAACGTTAAGTGGCCTACTGATTAGTGGTAACAAAATTTTACCAGATACGTTAATTCAATACGATGGTTGTATCGTTTTTTATGGCTGACTTGAATTTTAATTTTGTGAACAATGCGGCTTTATACCAAAGACTAAATTATTAGGAAGGAAACATTATGTAATAAATTTAAATTTTACAAAAAAATTAAAATTTCATCGTCTAAAAAAATAGATCAAACTCTCATTAAAATATTCGATTAGGATAGAAGCTTAAATCTATTGTATTGTAGAAATTTCTTACACAATTTAACATATATACCAATAAGCATTAGGGTTGTAATCGAGCCGAGTAGTATCGAATGACACACTGTTCAAGCTTGGTTCGATTTTTTTCGAGCTTGAAATTTTGTGTTTGAGCTTGGTTTGATTTTCAATCGAGCCGAGCTCAAACGATTTTTTATCGAACGAGCTCGAGCCGAGTATCGAGTAGCTTGATATTTTACATGTGTTTTTTCAATTTTTAGCTTATCGAGTCGAGCTCGAGCCGAGCTTCAAAAGTTATCGAACGAAAAAAGATGTTCAAGCTTGTTTGATTAGTGTAACGAACCGAGCTCAAATGAACTTTTATCGAACGAGCTCGAGCCGAATATCAAGTAGCTTGGTTTGATTTTCAGCCCTAATAAGCATTAAATTAAAAACATAATCCTTTTTTTAGGCACCTGCTATAAATATATATTAAATATAGGTAGATAATTTGAGAATTTTTTTGTTTATGTATGAATAATAAGCATAAAATATAAAATTTATTATAGTGCTAAGCTAAGTTGTTCTTGCAATTACTTATTTGCTTATCAAAATATATACTTGTTCCAGATAGTGCATAATAAAGATCTATACACTTCCAGATAGCGCATAATCAACCAACAAATAAAGATAATACTCGAGTTGAATGCTAGGAAAATCATTGAAAATAAAAATTAATTCTTAAGAAGAGATGATTTTAGCATCCTGAAAATAATATACCAACCTCCTTCGCAGAAACATAAAAAAAAAGTCAACTAAACCTCAATTAAAATACCACTGCCCCACTATATTTTCGTCCTGTGTATTATAAAAATATTCAACAAATACTTGAAGACAAACACTAAATATAATTAATGCTAAGAATATTTTTTTTAATAAATAATAAAGTAAAATAAAGAAAAAGCATAAAATTAAATTATATACAGTATACAACGTAAGCATCTGATAATAATAAATACTACCAATATTTTGT
Source organism: Penstemon barbatus (assembly GCA_003313485.2). Taxonomy (NCBI): domain Eukaryota; kingdom Viridiplantae; phylum Streptophyta; class Magnoliopsida; order Lamiales; family Plantaginaceae; genus Penstemon; species Penstemon barbatus. The sequence goes on from CM064883.1 coordinate 47,359,289, forward strand.
AAGTAAACGTTCCAATAGTAAATATATAGACATTATAAAAATACATAATACTCCAAATATAACATCCTGTCCATAAAAATATTATAAAATTGTAATAACAATACCACGATAAAATAAATAAATTTGCATAGATATTACATAAAAATATATATACATAGTCTTTAAATTATAGCATAGAAAAAAAGTTCCAATTTAAATAAATTAATTGGTGTCAATAATTTATCTCTCGAAAAATATACCAATCTAAGAATTATATAATATTCATTAACATAAATAAAATTCCATATCCGTTACATAAATATCAACTAAACAAACAACAACAGCGATGACAACTTAATTTAACTAATATACGCAAGTAAACTACACAATATATATTATCCAGTTAATCGCTCTAACAGAGAAATAAACAAATTTTATTTAAAAGCTTGTTAAACATCAATCACCGTAAAACAAAATTAATTTAAATTACCAATTTCCTTTTTCTTCCCGAATTGCCACCATTATTTTTCCATTCAACTTTACTTTGGCTGTTCATATGATCTGTCATTTCCTTAAGCTGAAGACTCATCTGTACAATAAGCGCATTGCTGGCTTTTGATTCTTTCATTTGATCTGCCATGGCAGCTGATAGCATACGCTGGTTATTATCTAAAATCATCAGATTATTCCGCATTTCTCTAACATCCTTAATATATTCTTTGATTTCCTTCATCTCACTAATCACTAATTTATTCAACCTATCAATTCTTTTATCATTTAAAATGAAAATTGAGCTAATTTTCTCTTCAGCATGTGATAGCCTAGACGATATTTCCCTAATATTACCAGCAACATCTTCTCGTAAATTCTGAACAGAACATCTCATCTGGGCTATTTCATTATTGATTTCATTAGCTACATTGATAAAAGAATTCTTATCCTGAGTAGATAACCCAAACTCCATTGATTTAGCATGAATCGACTCAGCAATACTGATGAAATCTTTATATCTTTGCTCATTATTGTTTTCTGATTTACCAAAATATCCCTTAAGCCTATCTTCAAAGTCTACTATCTTATGAAACCCCATACCAGTCATATTACGGCATTCCTTCAACATCTTAAGACAGCTGTTTAGATAATCCTTAAATTCCTTCGCAGAACATCTATCTATATTCACATCTTCATCTTTGTCAGATATCAGAATCTCGTCATTGACACTGCCAAATTTATCTTTCTCATAACTTCCATCAAGAAAATCTCCTTTTCTTAATTCATCAAACATAACATCATCATTTCCCAACAAAGAAGATGAATCCGAATTGTGATCAAACAGTGAATTCACAAAACTTAGTTGCTCGTCTTTTGCAACTTGTTCTGTTGAACTCAACAAATCAACTGTAACATTATCAGAAACACGATTAACTTCCATACAATCATCAGAACAACTGCTTCTCAGATAAAACAAAGGAAATCTATCATGAATTTGCAATCTTCCCAGTTCCTGCTTTAACACTTGGTTGTACAAGTCTGTTAACAACTGTCTATCAATAATGAAACTTTTCATTGACCTACAAAATAGCTCCTTCTCGGCTTCATCTTTTAGAGAAACAATAGATTTATAAAGAACATATCTATGAGGATACCAATAAGAACGATCTATTGCTACCTCTCGAAAGCTAGGTAAACAGAGCAGATCATATTTCTCACCAAACGAAATTTTAAAATCACTCGTCCATTTTAAAATTGTTGAAATCACAGCTGTCCTCACATCTCTCTCAAATCCATTTGCAGGCAGCGAATACACCAATGCATCTTTGATGCTAATAAAATTTTCTTTCATCTTCTCATAAAGCACATCCCTAAATTTAAACTTATCCAACGCACTTATCCGTGATGAAGCATTCATAAATTTGATAACCCAACAATCAACTTTCTCAAAATCCTTCCACTGATTCATTTCTTTCAAGGACCGGTTCATTCGAAATTCTCTCCACTTAAAGTATGCTTTTGCAACCTTATCAAAATTATTTTCTGTCTGCCATTTTGTATTTACATCTTCTAATAATCGAGCATACATATCAAACAAATATGGGTTGTTCATAAAAGATCTAAATGCAACATTATCTTTAGCATCAGCTTCCCTAAATATATCAAATGCAGACAAACTTTGTGTACAAAGGTCAAGATGATGTGCATATACCTTTTGATTCAAAGCATCAACACCAGTAGAATCCTCTAAAAGTAGAGTGTTCCCAGATGGAAATCCCAACGATGGTTGTACAGCGAAAGATGAAACAACAATGACCTCAGTTTCTGGATCATCAACATCAATTGTAATGCCCTTACCTTCTCTTTGAAGATATTCTTGATGACCATGAACATCAGAATGATTTTTTTCCACAGCAGTGTGCGCTTGAGAAAAAGAACAATCATGAACCATGACTTCACGTTCTTCATCTACATCAATTACCATGCATATTCCTTGTTTTTGCAAAGATTCTTCACAATTTTCAACAGCAGTATCATTCGTTGTCAAAACACAATTACCTCGAGTTAACAAATCAGAACACAAAACAATTTCATCAATTGTTTTAATTTTTTTAATTTTTCTACTGCTTTTTTTCTGATGTTCAATGTCACTCCTATATTCTCCATCAGAACTGCGAACTATCGATCCAGTTAATATTTTACAACATTCATCTGAAATTACGATTCTGTTAGCATTGCTAAAATTGGCATTATCCATTTCCTGAGATGTTTCATCAAAAACTAAAGCTTGATTTATTTCCAACACAGCAGGCACATTCACATTGCCTCCGTTAATTAACCTCTGACAAGCAGAAACCTCAAAACCCTCATCAAAGCACTGAAAGGATGCAGCACCTATTTCCGTAACCAGAGACTTTTTTCTAGGAATCCTAAGTTTCTTTGTCGCAACCCCACCCTTTGTTTCCTCAATTTTAGCTTTCCTCTTTAATTTCCTTACATTTTCTGAAGGAGGTTCGTATTTCTTCATCTCCTTATTAGCGTGAAGAATTTTTCCAGTATTACAAGGTATATCCAACTTCTTGAATAAATAACTTAAAGCAATACCATGGTGGTAAATGCCCCTCCGAACTTTAACACATAAACTCCTAAACACAACTTCAGCCCAATTTATTTTCTGACCATACCAGATAGCAATCATCAGATGCAATCTCTCTCCAGTAAAACCATCAAAAGAGCCAGCTTTTGTCTCAAAAATTTTAGATAATATATCAGCAAATCTTTGAAACTCATCTTTCAACTGTCCTTTTGTCACTAAACTACAAAGCTGCTCACCAGGTTTAGCAGCTAATGCCCAAAATTCTTGTTCAAAATTTACACCATATTTACGAATATCTACTATTCCAGATTTAGGCAACTGAAAAACTTCACATAGAGAATTAACTGAAACCCTAACTTCTTTACCATTAACATAAGAAATTATTATATTATTGTTCACAACCTTACCCATGGTGTAAAACTGCAGAACATCTTCCTCAAACACAAAATCAGCATGCGAAGACAAAAATCCCTCTAAGCCAGAGGCTACTATTTTGTCAATTATCTCTCCCATAAGTTCAGTACCCGAAACTTTGAATGCATCGAAATTAAGCCACATTCCAGCGATCAATTTTTTTGGTTTAGGACCTACGTTGTTAGATTTTCTTTGGCTAACTAATTTTGAAACCATAATTAAGGAATTATAACTAAAAAGAGCGTAAAAAAGTATACCACTGTCTCCAATAAATATATTTTATTGTTTTCAATTTGGGAAGAAACGAATAGAGAACCAAATTGTTATTAAATAGTTAACTAAGACTATAAGTAGTTTTCCGACTTGCATAAAATGTCATAGATTCGAGAAAGATCAAAACTATTTGGTGTACTTAAATATTGGAAGAACCGAGCATAACAAACAAATTTATTTATAAGATAAAGTAGTAACGTGATGGGGGCTATTTCGCACCCTATATATTACTCGAATCGAATGAAGAAATTAAGATCGATCCGACCAACCCAAACAGATCGGGATTCCCTCGCAGACCCAGCAAAGCGCAGCTCTCTTCGATCAGAAGATGATACTCCGGACCCATGAAGGATAATTGGGCCGAGTCCTATTAGGACTATGTTTCCATGTAACGCTAGGTTAAACATTGTATAAATATCTGGCTAATCATTGTATTAAACAACTACGAAATCCTCCACTTTAAGGATACTCATATATTCTCTGCCTAAGGCATTACAACTGAATAAGAATCATTATTATTCATAGTATTTTGATCTCCAGATTAAAGTGTTATTAGCTTTCATTGTGGTTTTGCTTCTTGTTCTTAATCACTGCTTTTCTTTGTGTTTGATCCATCCGGAATAAAGTAACAGAGCCCTACTTAATATATATACACAAATATCGTAAACCCCACCGATATTACAAATTTACTGATATACAATTAACCCGACGAAATCCGGTTAAATCAGTTGGCGCCCACCGTGGGGCTAGGTTAATTATTCGAATCGACACATGGCTCGCCCAAGGAAAAGCGCTCGCGTCGGAGCGAGAAGCAATACAACCACCGGCCACAACACATCTGAAGATCCACAAGACAACAACGATAACAACAATCCCAACACCAACGAAAATCTCCCAGATACCCGATCACGTCAGCAGGAACACCAAGGAGGTCTTACCGGTACAATACCGGAGGAACCCGAAGTCCCCGAAATACGCGTTCCTCTCCCTGGCGCTCAGGAAAAACTGAAACAAATAGCGATGCTCTTCAAATCGCTCTCTCCAGAAGAATTGCTAGTTTTAGACCAAATTCCTCAAAACGTTACGGCTCCCGGGGCAGCTCCCGCTCCAGGAGTGCCAAGGCCGAACGAACGGACCTCTCAACAAGCTGACAGCCCAGCAAGTGAGCGACGCTCGCTACACAGCCCACAGCAGATAAATTCTAAACCATCCGACAACCGTCCCCAAAGAAGAACTGGTCGAAGAGTACCACAAGCAGTTCGCAGCGGATCGAAGGAACGAACGATCATTCCAATCGAAGATGATATAGATGATACAATCCCCCATCGACCGAGAGCGACTCGATTCTCAGAACGAGAAATTGAAAGGATGGTACAAGAGCGACTTGAACAACGATTACGATCTGTGCAGAACCCGTGGGCCCGGACTGCAGAACTCCAAGAAAGCCTTGCGACTTGCTCTCCTTTCTGCAGGGAAATAAAAGAAGCACAGTCCGTAGGACAGGTCCCGGGAAGACTACCCCGATATGATGGAACCACCGACCCGGACGATTATATTTTTAGCTTTACGAACATAATGAATTTGTACGCCCACACCGCCGAATTCACCGCCAAGCTAATGGTAACAACATTCGAAGGACTCGCGCTGGATTGGTTTGCCAAACAACCAGCCAACTCTATATTCAGTTTCCGAGAATTATGCAATAAACTAACGCAGCAATTTGCCAGTCAGAAGAGACAAAAACTTCCGATGAGCTACCTGGGAACCATACACCAACAAGAGGGAGAATCCCTAAGAAATTGGTTGGCAAGGTTCAACGTAGAATTACTCAAAATCGAATCACCGAATATCGATTACATAATTTCTATCCTCTTCGACCTCACTAAAAATAGGCAGTTTGGAAACGCCCTCAGTCGAAAACAACCGAGAACATTTGCCGACATTATGAGCTTGGCTTCTAAGTATATGACCCAAGAAGAGATGAATTCCTTTAAGGATAAAAACAAAAACAAAGCCACCACCTCAGGCTCCAAACGGCACGATAGGTTTCCTACCCAAAAAGCTTCAGATTACGAGCGATCTTCCAGGAGAGGTAATGTTTTCCACCGACTGGAATACAACAAAGCCGATCATGACAGACAACCTAATTTCTACCAAAGACCAAGAAACCATGATCAACCAATAAGAAGCAGGGTGAATCAAGTAGAACACCCAAGGTTAAATGTTCCAATGGAAGAAATATTGGAAGTCCTAGAAAGAAATAACTGGATTCCTGAAGCGAGGAAAATCGCGCAGCCAAGACCAGGCTCTCGAAACTACGATCAATACTGCAAATACCATAGGGCACATGGACATCGAACGGAGAATTGTTTTCACCTTAAGAGAGAAGTTGAGAAACTTATCGAGCAAGGAAAACTCGACGAATACATAGAGCGAGATAATCATAAAAGGGAAAGAAGTAGAAGCCCTCGGAATGTTGATCGAAGGAGAAATTCTCGTCAAAGGTCACCCGAACACCGACCTATTCCGGAATCGAATCACGACCAGATCAATGGAACTATCCATACAATCTCCGGGGGTCCCGCGGGTGGAGATAGTCGTAACGCCCGGCGAAGAACTGCCAGGTCCATCATTGGAAACTCAAAATACCCAAAAGAAATTTGGACCCTGGAAAGCAGGCCATCAAACGATCAACAGATCAGTTTTAATGAAGGCGAAGCGCCTAAAAATATTGTCTGGGACGCAAGAGAGGATAACCCCGACTTCCCTATGGTAATATCGCTAGAAATAGCAAATTACAATGTCAAGAGAATCTTAATCGATAATGGGAGCTCAGCCAATATTATCTCCCGAGAAGTTTTAGCCCAAATGGACTTGGGACAGATAAACTTGCAGAAAGTAGCTACGCCATTAATAGGATTCGGGGGGTCCGAAATCATCCCCAGCGGAACGATAACCTTAAGCGTATCGCTCGGAAAAATACCCCACCGAACAGTGAAGCTAGTGAAATTTTTAGTAGTAGAGACCCCATTCGCTTATAATGCAATATTGGGACGACCTGCTCTCAATCTATTCTGAGCCGTTGTCTCTACTTATCATCAGAAGATAAAGTTTCCAACCGATACAGGCATCGGAGAAATAACAAACGACCATTGCATGGCTTGGGACTGCTACAGTACTTCGTTAACAATGAAAGAACATCCTAAGTCCGTTACTCCGAGCAAGAGAAAGATCGAAGGCGATCCCATTAGAAACGAGGTTGAAATTCCTAGTACTGATCGACTAGATAAAAAGGGGAAAGAACCGCTAGACTTATCTTTGAAACCCCCTGAACACAAAGATATAATTCTAGTAGAAGGCGACTCATCCAAAAAGACGAGAATTGGTACAGAGTTGAGCGAAGAAGGAGAAATAATGCTGATCGACTTCCTCAGAAACAATGCCGATGTCTTCGCTTGGAGCGCAAATGACATTGAAGGAATTGATCCTCGAATAATAAAGCATTCCCTAAAAATAGATCCTTCGGCGAAACCCGCTAGACAGAAGAAGAGAAATCATGGACCGGTGAAAGATAAAATTATCAAAGCCGAGGTAGAAAGGTTGCTCGAGGCAAAACAAATCCGAGAAATTCATTTCTCGGAATGGCTATGCAACGTCGTACTAGTCGCTAAAGGAGACAAAAAAGATAATAAATGGAGGATGTGTAATGATTTCACCGACCTTAACAAGTTGTGTCCACGCGACCCATATCCCCTCCCGAGGATTGACTTATTGGTCGACTCGACCGCTGGCTTCGCGTTATTCAGTATGATGGACGCCTTCCAAGGGTTTTACCAAATATACATGGATGAGCGGGACCAAGAAAAGACCGCGTTCGTAACCGAGCAGGGAGTTTATTGCTTCATAGTGATGCCATTCGGCTTAAGAAATGCCGGAGCTACTTACCAAAGGTTAGTAAACCTAATGTTCAAAGAATTAATCGGAGAACTGATGGAAGTCTACGTGGACGACATGCTGGTCAAAAGCATGAACGAAGCAGATCATGTAAAGCATCTCGATCGATGCTTTCAGATCTTAAGAAGATATCGTATGAAGTTAAACCCCGCAAAATGCACCTTTGGTGTCAAATCAGGAAAATTCTTGGGATATCTAGTCCACCAACGCGGAATAGAAGCCAACCCAGAAAAAATCCGAGCCATAACTGAAATGAAACCTCCTAAAACAATCTCTCAAGTACAAAGCCTAGTTGGAAAGATCGTAGCATTAAACAGGTTTATATCAAAGTCTGCAGACAAAAGCCTCCCTTTTTTCCAAACTCTCCGAAAGGCAAAGAACTTTGTTTGGACCGAAGAATGCGATCAGGCCTTCGAGCAGCTCAAAGAATATTTGACGACACCCCCGATGTTGGCGAAACCAACAGAAGGAGAACCATTGTTTATGTACATTTCCATTTCCGACGTAGCAATTAGTTCAGTACTAATTAAAGTCGAGGGCTCAGAGCATAAGCCTGTATATTATCTCAGCAAGTTATTACAAGGGGCGGAGAAGAATTACTTAGAAATAGAAAAATTCACACTGGCCTTAGTGGTGGCCGCGCGGAAACTCCGACCTTACTTCTTAACTTACAAAATCATCGTCCTGACGAATCAGCCACTAAGGCAAGTTCTAGCAAAACCAGAAGCCTCCGGTCGATTAATCAAATGGGCCATCGAACTCAGTCAGTTCGAGGTAGACTACAAACCAAGGATTGCCATCAAGGCCCAAGTGTTGGCCGATTTTATATTAGAAACACCGACACAGGCTACTGAATCATCGAGCTGCCTCAGCAGCGATGTCTTGATCATTGAAGATCAAACTTGGCTAATGCACGTCGATGGTGCTTCATGCCGAGAAGGAGGAGGCGCCGGAATCAACTTCACCGGACCAAACAAGGAAGATTTAAATTACGCAATAACACTGGACTTCGTTGTGACAAACAATGAAGCTGAATATGAAGCATTAATCGCAGGAATGGAAATGGCGATCAAAGCCAATATAAAAAGTCTTAAAGTCCTAACTGATTCAGAATTAGTGCAAAGACAGATAGAAGGCCTATACGAGGCTAAGGAATTCAACATGGTCAAATACCTCGCCAAAGTGAAGACTCTGGCCGAGAAATTTGAAAGTTTTAGTATCCAGAACATCCCACGTTCGGAAAATAAATGGGCCGATCAGTTATCAAAATTCACGGGATCCCATGACGGAAAGACCGAACGGGTGATCAACTGGTTGATCTCTAATACACCAGCAATTGACATCGATGAAACACCAGCGGTGGATATAATGGAAATCGAAGAAGCCGAAGGGAATTGGATGACCCCTATGATAGACTATCTTCGAGAAGGAAAATTACCACCCGACCAAAATGAAGCTCGGAAAATAAAATATCGAGCTCCGAAATATGCACTCATAGAAGGAAAACTCTACCGAAGATCAGTATCAGGGATTCTTCTGAAATGCGTACCTGAATCACAAATCCTCGATATACTACGGGAAATACATGATGGGGATGCAGGAAATCACAGCGGATCAAGAGCATTGGCTTTAAAATGTCTCAGGACGGGTTACTATTGGCCGACCATCAATAAAGATGCCGCTCAATATGTCCAAGAATGTCATCACTGCCAGATCCATGCTAACATATGCCATCGACCAGCAGAAAACATGCACCCTATTCCAGTTTGTTGGCCATTCGATCAATGGGGAATGGACATCGTGGGACCTTTCCCAGTGGCCAGATCAAAGAAATCTTATGTCCTGGTCGCCGTAGAGTACTTCAGCAAATGGATAGAATGCGTCGCCCTCACACGAATAACCCAATTCCAAGTTATCAATTTCCTATGGAAATTCATAGTTTGTCGATTCGGCATCCCAAGGGTCCTTATCTCCGATAATGGAACTCAATTCGCGGGCAAACAAATAATAGAATGGTGTACAAAACTTGGAATCCAACAGAATTTTACCTCCGTAGGACATCCTCGAGCAAATGGACAAACTGAAGTAGCAAACCGAGAAATAATAAAATCTTTGGAAAAAAGACTAGGAGCAGCCAAAGGAAAATGGCTTGATGAACTTCCAGGAGTATTATGGGCCAATCGGACCACGGTAAGGAGCTCAACTGGGGAAACCCCATTTAGCTTGGTATATGGGTCGGAAGCGGTTATCCCTGTGGAAACACTAATCCCAACGCCAAGAGTAGAAATGTTCGATGATAAAGAAAATGAAAAGTCAAGAGAAAACGACATTGATTTAACAGAAGCTTTAAGAGATAAAGCTGCTGTACGCTTACAAGCCACTAAAGCTAATATGGAGAAAGCATACAATCAAAAAGTACGCATCCGAACCTTCAAGGAAGGAGATTTGGTCTTGAAAAAGGTAGAAGTATCCAAACATGTGGGAAAGTTACAACAAAATTGGGATGGACCTTACATCGTCATTGGCGTGGGGAAGAAAGGTTCATACAGAATTGCACACTTGGATGGAACTGCCTTACCAAGAACCTGGAATGCTGTCAACCTTAGGAAATACTATGGTAAATAAATTTTAGCAGGTTATATTGCATTATTCTACTTTTTACTTCATCAAATTTCAATCTTTGTAATAAAGGCCTAGGCCTAAAGTTCAATTATTAAAGATTTCTTTGGCATTTTATATATGTCGATTATATCGGTTAAACATTCATCGGAATCGCACAATCATATTGCCAGAAACAAAACGAGTAGAGTAAACATTGATCCGCTCAATAAAAACTCCTCGATATATCAAAAAGACTTTTTGGTTAAAAACCTAAGTCTACAATCAAGAACGAGTCGAGTAAACATTGATCCGCTCAATAAAAACTCCTCGATATATCAAGAAGACTTTTTGGTTAAAAACCTAAGTCTACAATCAAAAACGAGTCGAGTAAACATTGATCCGCTCAATAAAAACTCCTCGATATATCAAAAAGACTTTTTGGGTTAAAAACCTAAGTCTAATTAAAAAAGAGTCGAGTAAACATTGATCCGCTCAATAAAAACTCCTCGATAGATCAAAAGAAGACTTTTTGGGTTAAAAACCTAAGTCTAATTAAAAAAGAGTCGAGTAAACATTGATCCGCTCAATAAAAACTCCTCGATAGATCAAAAGAAGACTTTTTGGGTTAAAAACCTAAGTCTAATTAAAAACGAGTCGAGTAAACATTGATCCGCTCAATAAAACTCCTCGATATAATCAACGATCAAAGAAGACTTTTTGGGTTAAAAACCTAAGTCTAATTAAAAAACGAGTCGAGTAAACATTGATCCGCTCAATAAAACTCCTCGATATAATCAACGATCAAAGAAGACTTTTTGGGTTAAAAACCTAAGTCTAATTAAAAAACGAGTCGAGTAAACATTGATCCGCTCAATAAAAACTCCTCGATATAATAAACGATTAAAGAAGACTTTTTGGGTTAAAAACCTAAGTCTAATTAAAAAAGAGTCGAGTAAACATCGATCCGCTCGATAAACACTCCTCGAATTATTTACGACGATCAAAAGGACCTTTTGGGTTAAAAACCTAAGTTCTAAATCATAACAAGTCGAGTAAACATTGATACGCTCAATAAAAACTCCTTGATCTGTTCTTAATGATCTAAATGATCTGCTAACACTCCTGATGTTTCGAAGATAGACAAAGAATAACACAGTCTGCTCGATAAAGCTACTCATAAGTAAATTATGACAGAATTAACGACAAGGAAGATATAAGGAATAAAGTATATTTTATTCATCAAATTTGTTACATACAAAGGTACTACGTTACAAAGATCTACGTACTAATTAAAGATCATTACAATGTGTAAATAAGATGATCCTCTGTTATCAGCGATCTTCACGACAATGTCCACGGAAACACCAATCTCCTCCCTAGTACCTCGTCGATTACGATAAACCACCTAAGAAGCATGCTGCTCAGGATGGTCGACTTCTTTGGTTCGACGGCCAGGCTCTGAAGATCAAATGTTCTTCCAGACGAAATGAACATTACCAGCCAGATAGCTAAGCAATGCTCACTCACCCGCAAGAAGATACTGCTTTTACTTTATCTATAAAACATTTTACTCTAGAGCAGCATCTCTTCGGGACCGTCGTGAAACGGTAAGTTTACCAGCCACCCCGGTGGTCTATCACTCCTGAGGTTACATCGAAGAACAGAGGTGCTGGCAAGTATGAACCCACCATGTGCAAACGGAAACCACGGACCTCAAATTGATGAAGACAAAAACTGAGATCTCATGGGACCCGTCGATACAAGGTAGGGCTGACATGGGACCCGTCAATACAAGACTGGGAACAACTTCACTATTTTGAATAAATAAATCATGATAATGTGTTTTGAAGACAATGGGATCAGAGGCAGAATAAAATCTAAGGAATTCGTGATCTCCATCCTTTTTAATTGCAAATGAAGAATATAAGTCACCC